>CM057342.1:141867623-142495123 GCA_030015575.1 Agapanthus africanus
TCTCCTATCTATAAATAGGAAAGCCGAAAGCCTAATTAGGCATGCCTCTTTTTATTTTTCTAGATTAAAATTTTATTTCCATTGTAATCGTTGAAGAGGTCATCAATAAAAGTAAGTGTTTTTTTTATTGTATCTTGCATTCTTCTTAATTGAAATTTATTATCTGCTATTTTATTTTGTCTTTTATTATTTGCACCTTAGATAGTCTTTTAAAATTAGAAAAATGAATTTCATCGTAGCTTCCCTAATGAGTAAGTAATTCCTCACTTGTTAGGGTTAGGATAGGGAAGGTTTGAGAGAAGAAAATTTCTCTCACTCCTTTCTTTGCCCATATAATATTTAAAATAGGACTCCGTTCAATCCAACCACACACCGCTCAATACGGCACCCTATCCTGAAAGATAGTGGTGATTCCCTAGTTAGACCGGTTGTGGTTGAATTAACTAGAGGTTAGAGCTAAGAGCCAAGAAAGGACGGACAAAGACCAAAAGGAAGAAACAAAGTTTCTTCCTAGTCGTGCTAATCCATTTTGTTGACTATTACCCTAACACCTATATTCTTAACTAGGGCATTAAAAGCAGTGAGTAGAATCCCTTTTCCAAACTAACCTAATCCTAACCCTAAAAAGACTTTAAATCAATTTAATCTCATCCTTAGATTTAAAACAAAACCTACCACAAATAGGACTTAACTCGTTAAGACTTAAAGAGAGTACACCTTTTCCCTGTGGACCGACCCGTACTCAACCGGCTAGCTACCAAGCGACACCGTCTTGATTGCGGTATTCTTTTAATTTTAAAACGCATACAAAATCTCAAACAATCAGCCACCACCCGTAGGTGCGCAGAATCTACCGCGTATATCTTTCCAAGAGAGATGATATCTTATACGTGGTCCTTTTTCTACTTGTCTTTCTATTCCACCAGCCAATGGGGATAATTTTGAAATCAAACCACACTTTATCAATCTATTGCCTAAATTTCACGGTCTAGAGTATGAAGAAGCATACGTTTTTATCACCAAATTCGAAAACGTATGTGCTATGATGGGCACTTCACAACTTTCTGTGGATGCTATGCGTTTACGTCTTCTCCCGTTTACTTTGAGCGATTTAGCCGAAAAGTGGCTTTATAACACAACCACACACTCTATTTCCAATTGGGATGAATTCATTATAGCATTCCTTAAGAAATTTTATCCCAATCATAAGACCGCCCGTGTTCGGAGCGAAATCAACCAGTTTACCCAGCATCCAAATGAATCATTTTGGAAATATTTTGAACAGTTCAAGGATCTGCTTGTCCAATGTCCTCATCATGGAATCCATAGATGGGATCTGTGCCGAATTATATATGAGGGCATTAATCTAATGACAAAGCAGATGCTTGAAACCATATGTCAGGTCAATTTCATGTCTAAAGACGATGGTGAAACCTGGAAATTCTTGGATGATTTTGCTGAAAACACTTTGCAATGGGAAAGCGTTAGTCCACCATCATCTAGGGGAGGTATCCATCAACTTGATGTTTCCATAGCAGGAAAAGCCGTAATGGCAGCAATGCAAAAGAAACTCGAAGCTATGGAAAACAAATTTTTATTAGCCTCCCTAAACCAGGTGACGCTCTCTAAAACCGCGTGTGGATGCTGTTCCGATCCATCACATCTGACGGAAGAATATCCTTTGAATTTTCCGTTTCAAGGTCAAGAACACACTAATGCTGCTTTTCAGCAGCGACCTAGAAATGATCCTTATTCTTCCACATATAATCAGGGTTGGAGGAATCACCCTAATTTTTCTTAGAACCAACACCAAACTCAAAATACGGTTCCAAACCAAAATAATTATCAAACGGTTCCTCCACAGCAACAGCAACCACCACAAAATCAGCACCCCTTTCAACCACAAACTTTTCAAAATCCAGCCAACAATTCTGCACCTTATAATAATTCTTTCCAAACGGTCAGTACCGAAAACTCCTCTTCACTCGAACGAACCTTGAATTTGTTTATGAAACATTCCATGCAAATGTCGGCTGATATAAGGTCTTCTATCGCTACCATAAAGAAGGACTCCGCCTCCCACGGTGAGAATATAAAATCGATATAAGCACAAATTGCATAATTAAATGCCGCAATGAGTACTAGAGAGAAAGGGAAACTTCCATCTCAACCCTTATCGAATCCTGGCCACTCACAATATCATAATGTGAATGCCATTACCACGTTGAGATCCGGAAGAATACTGAATAACCAAGTCGGTGAACAGGTTGATAATAATGAATCAATCAATGATACCCTGGCTTTCACTTCCACTGCTGGCCCTATTTCATCTAGTCCATCTTCTTCCGAGCCGATTCTCCATTTTTCCCTAGGCTCGAACCCTCCGTCCACCTCGTTGAGTCAACCTGAAACGATCCCCACTCCAATTCTGGGATCTGTTCTACCCACACGAACTTCTCCATAAATGTTGGACCCAACTATTATTGATAAAGCTCCTTATCCAAATAGGTTGAGGCCCAACAAACCTAACACACAAATGGAGAAGATTATGGTAATGTTTAAATAAGTTAACATAAATATCCCTCTCCTAGATGCTATCCAACAAGTTCCGACTTATGCAAAGATACTTAAGGACTTGTGCACTAGGAAAAGAAGAACTCAAGTGCCGAAAAAAGTGTTCATGACGAGTAATTTTAGCATAGCTTTTACCCAGCAATTACCAAAGAAACGTAAGGACCCTGGCTGTCCTACAATCTCTATTTCTATTAGGGGTAAAAATATTAATCGTACTCTACTCGTCCTTGATGCTAGTATTAACCTTCTTTCTTACTCTTTCTACGAGCAGTTAGGTATTGGAGAGTTGAAACCTACCCACTGCACTCTCCAGGTGGCAGATCAATCTATCACCAAACCTAGGGGTGAGCTTGAGGATGTGTTGATAAAAGTCGGGGAATTTATATTCCCTGTGGACTTTATTGTTTTAGATACACAACCTGTAGCGAACCCACGGAACCAAATTCCGGTGATTCTCGGTCGACCCTTCTTAGCCACTTCCAATACTGTCATTAATTGTCGTAACGGTTCTATGAACCTAACCTCTGGGAAAATGAGAATTGAGCTTAACATTTACAAGCTAGGAAGTCAACCATCTGAACCTTCTGCTCATTTACTTGATGTATGTTCTGTCCACGAGATAGCTCCCGAAAGCTGCAAGGTTGATGAACTTTGCTATAATGATCTCGATGACATTAGTACATCATTATTTGATCCAGCACATTATTATAGTGAGGACACCTTTGACGAGTCTACCCCCGAGTTTAAACTTTTTGACTCGTCACAAAAGTCAGTAGCGCTTTTCGAGTCAATATCCTATGCAGGTTATGTACTTCTTAGGGAATCCGAATATCATTCCCTTAGCCTACCTTCTATTGTCTCTCTGCCGACATTAGATCTCAAACTGTTACCTTTTCATCTTAAATATGCATATTTAGATGAGAATGAGTCTTTGCCCATGATCATATCCACTTCTCTAGCTTTAGAGCAAGAGAACGCTCTTTTGATGGTCTTGAGATCAAATCGTCAAGTATTTGGTTGGACAATGGCAGACATCAAAGGGATTAGTCCTTTAATTGTTGAACATCATATACATTTGATGGATGAAGCCAAACCAACCCGAGACCCACAAAGACGGTTAAATCCCGTCATGAAGGAGGCGGTAAAGAAAGAAATCGTCAAGTGCCTAGATAGTGGTATAATTTACCCAATCTCTGATAGCTAATGGGTAAGTCCTATTCATGTGGTCCCTAAAAAGTCTGGCATCATGGTCATAACTAATGAGGCTAATGAGTTGATCCAAACACGCACCCAAACTAGGTCGCGTGTATGTATTGATTATAGAAAACTCAATACCGCAACGAAGAAATATCACTTCTCTCTACCTTTCATTGACCCGATGTTGGAACGATTAGCTGGACATGAATATTATTGTTTCATGGACGGATACTCTGGCTATAACCAGGTCCCTATCGCCGAAAAGGATCAAGATAAAACAATATTTACTTGTCCTTTCGGTACCTTTGCTTATAGACGCATGCCCTTTGGGTTATGCAATGCTCCCGCTACATTTCAGCGGTGTATGATGGGGATATTCTCAGACATGGTCGAGAATTTTCTAGAGATTTTCATGGATGGTTTCTCTATATTTGGGGACGTATTTGAGGATTGCCTACGCTATCTTGACGCAGTTCTTACCCGCTGTAAAGATAAGAACTTAACTTTGAATTGGGAAAAATGCCATTTCATAGTCCAAGAAGGTATCGTGCTTGGACATGTTATTTCACGAAAAGGCATTGAGCTAAACAGAGCTAAAATAGATGTCATTCATAACCTTTCTCATCCCAAACGCGTCAAAGATATACGATCCTTCCTTGGTCATGCAGGATTTTATAGGAGATTCATTAAGGATTTTAGCAAAATTGCTAGACCTTTAACTCTTCTCTTGGCCAAGGATACTACATTTCACTTCGATTTGGATTGTGAGGCTGCTTTTGAATCACTTAAAAGATCTCTCACTACAGCCCATGTTCTATCATCTCCTTATTGGAACCACCCGTTTGAGCTAATGTGTGATGCATCAGATTTTGCTATTGGTGCAGTCTCAGGACAACACATTGATAAGATGCCACATGTGATTTATTATGCAAGTAATACCTTGAATGATGCCCAAATTAATTATACAACTACCGAGAAAGGACTCTTGGCAGTTGTATTTGCATTAGAAAAATTTAGGCCTTACTTGATTAGCTTACCGATTGTGGTTTACACCGATCACTCCGTCCTAAAACATCTTTTATCAAAAAATGATGCTAAGGCCAGATTAATACGTTGGATCCTGTTATTACAAGAATTCGATCTTGTCATACGAGATAAGGGTGGATGTGAAAACGTAGCAGCCGACCATCTTTCACGCATATCTTCTTCACCTACTGTGACCTTGACAATAAATGACTCTTTACCTGACGAACAGCTCTTGACCGTATCCTGGGAACTTTGGTTCGTGGATATTGTGAATTATCTAGCAACGGGACTTATTCCCAGCGAATGGTCTAAACAAGACAATCATCGATTTCTATCCCGAGTAAAGCATTTTTACTGGGATGAACCTTATTTGTTTAAGTATTGTCCCGAACAAATCATTCGCAGATGTGTCCCTAATGATGAATTCAAAAGTGTTTTGTCTTTCTGTCATGATCAGGCATGCGGTGGTCACTTTGGTCCACGTAAAACGGCAGAGAAAGTTTTGCAATGTGGTTTTTACCGGCCTACATTATTCAAAGATGCATTTGATCACTGCAAAACTTATCCACGGTGTCAATAAATGGGTCGGATTTCTCGAAAAAATGAGATGCCACTCCAACCTATCTTGGTTGTGGAAATTTTTGACATTTGGGGTATTGATTTTATGGGCCATTTTCCCAACTCTTTTGGAAATTTATATATCTTGTTAGCGGTTGATTACGTCAAAAAATGGATGGAAGCAATACCATACCGCACTAATAACAACGAGGTTGTTATTAAGTTTCTTAAAGAAAATATCTTTTCGCGATTTGGACACCCTCGCGCTATAATTAGCGACAATGAGACGCATTTCTGTAATCAGTCTTTCGAGACTTTGATGCGGAAATATTCAATCAACCATAAACTTTCTACGCCCTATCATCCCAAACAAGCAGGCAAGCTGAGATTTCCAATAGGCAAATCAAATAAATTTTGGAGAAGACAGTTTCTAAAAACCGGAAAGATTAGTCAACCAAATTAACGGATACTCTTTGGGCATTTCGTACAGCTTATAAGACTGATCTTGATATGTCTCCTTACCGTCTAGTGTTTGAAAAGACTTGCCACCTTCCTGTCGAGATCGAACATAAAGTAATGTGGGCCATTAAAGAACTTAATTTCGATTTAAATCAAGCCTGCAACTTTCGGAAGCTGCAATTAAATGAGCTAAGCGAACTCAACGATGAAGCTTACGATAATGCCGTTATAGTAAAGAACCTACTAAAGAATTTCACGATAAAAATATTTTGAGAAAAACTTTTATCCCGGGACAACAAGTCCTTCTTTACGATTCCATTCTCCATATTCATGCGGGTAAGCTAAAATCTCGTTGGAAAGGACCATTTGTAGTGCGATATGTATACCCATACGGGAAAGTTGAAGTTGAAAATATTAAAAACGGTTATATTTTTAAAGTGAATGGGCATAGATTAAAACCGTATTTTTCCACTGACCCCACGGAGGAGCTCTTGTTTTTACAGGAGCCGTTTTATCATAACTAAATTTCCTCCGCCTTACCTCCATGTCTCGATAATATTGTCTTATCATAAGAATGGAGGTGAGTTAAAAAGGACCTAACTGAATATCCATATGATTAAAAATAAGTTTAGGGGAGATTTTCACTTTTATTTATTCTTGTCCCCGTTAATAACTTTTCCTTCCAAGTCTACAGGTATTGAGATTTAAAAGATAACAACAGTGAGGACACTGCTGTAAACAGGTTTGGGGGAGATTTGTGCTTATTTACACATTACTTTGCATTATACACTTTGCATAAGCACAAAAAATTTTAAAAATTTTCTTTTATAATGAAAGATTAGAAAGTGAAAAATTACATTTGAAAAATTGGAAAAGTTTAAGAAAAACAAGAAAGTTAGATGTCTTCTTAAACGAAACTAGTAATAAGTAGTTATGAGCCGTTATCCTAAGGGTTAGTAAGATGAAGGAAGTCACTAATCTGAGGATAAAAATAAGTTTGAAAAATAGTTCCTATTCTAGAAGCCAAACATCTGAACGTTGATACCATACTATACACACTTAAACACGTCTTGAAACTCGAGTTAGTAGAGGATGCCTTGAAATGCTCTTATCTAAAAGCCAAAGTACGAAGAAAATAATAAATGAAGCATAAAAGTATAAAATGGTGAAAAAAATGAACACTGATTTTGTAATCACCAAGGCAGTATAAAAAAAATATAACGAGGGTGCTTCATCACCTAATGCCTTAGACCAACTGGATTGGGAGTCACTGCTAAGCCTTAGGTATTGCAAGACGAGAAAATTGCTAATTACGCCTAATAAATGAGCACATTTAGTAATCGATTGGTTAGTACCTCAAGAAATATTAATGGTCGTATGAAAAATGTGTGAGCAATTCCATCTAAAATATTCACCGACTAAAAAGTACTGAGATAGATGGACAAGAGTATGATAGCTTGAATTGAATTCTCCGAGTGTAAGGATATCTATTACACATACGTAGGGGTATATGATCGGTGTTTGGAGGAAAGGTAGGGATGAAGAATAAAGGAGATATTTTATTGAGGGATGATGTGATTTCTAACATCTTTTCATGACTATTAAGATAGGGCTCATGACAACCGAAAAGCTAGTGTAGTTGAAAACTCTGATTTTCAAGTTCTTTCTTTTATAATTCTTATCTTTATATGTAAGTTTCACAGTCTTTCTTTTATTATAGGATTTTGTGTGTGCAATCCGCTGAAAACCCTCAGAAGACAACACTCCTCCTACTAGTGACACCTAGAAGCTTAAAGGCTTGTTGCACGTGCTCAGTGCAATCGTCTTGCCTACGAAAGTGTGCCGGTTAGTTTTTTTTCTTTTTCTTTCTATTTTTCTCCTTCTGTTGAATAAATAAAGTTTGCTCGGGACGATCAAAGTCAACTTTGGGGGAATTTATTCAATCGAAAATAGTGTACTTTTAACATGACAATTTTCTTACTTTTCTTAATCATCTAAAGGTATTTGCTATAAATATAACACATATTAGAAGTTCATCTGCAAAATATTATTTACTATGTGTTATACATTATAATCAACATTATGAAGGAAATTGTATGTTTAATATTTTTACGCATAATATTTTGTATCTCACATTCTTCATTAAGATCTTGTGCAAAATTAGCTTAGGTCAGATATCGAGAATCAGGAATCTGCCAATAAAATACAAGAAAGTCGAAGAATCAAATACTGGAAGAAATTCAGAAGAGATAAGAAGATTCCATATATTACATAAAGACCCAGAGATCAACAGAATAAGACCAGAAGTTTGAAGCAACGAGCTCACCAATCGGCCGCGGAACCGCGGCCGCGTCAGGCCGAGTCGCCGTGGATCCGCGGCCGATTCAGGAACTTGGGGTTCGGGAGTTCTCTGGAAGCTTCTTTGTAACAACCTAACTTGTTGAGGATACTTCTTTGTAACAACCTAATTTATTCTGGAAGCTTCTTTGTAACAACCTAGTTTGTTGGGGAAGCTTGATTATGAGCTATAAAAAGGACCCAGGGCTACATTAAAAAGGATTCCAATTTTTTTCCAATTTTATCCTAGTTCTTGATCAAATCAAATCAAGAAAAGATCTAACAAATTCAATAAATCCAAGATCCAAGATCAAGAATCATTGAGAAATTTATCGAGCGACATCATTCAAGACTCCTTTATACGAAGCCGATCATCATCAACGAGCACGCGATCCACGACAGGTCTAACACTTACGGTGATCGAGCGACGTGAAGATTGACAGAAAAATTACCTCTTCAAGGGAGTGATCGAGAGCAATTCTTCTTATAATCTCGGATTGAAAAAGTTGTAATTTGAAGTTGAATAATAAAGATGATAATTAGTTTTAATTTCGCTTTTTTTTAATTTCCGCATTATGAATTCCTTTTCTAATCTTTCTTCGATTTTCATGATGTGCGAGTAAATCTCCGCTTGATAGGATTCGTAGGATTAGGGTAGATCGATAGATGATAAAATTCTATACTTTTTTGTCTTATGAAGTTTACAAACCTTCTCAAAAGAATCGTTAACATTCTCATTGGGCACGATATCAAATTCTTGATAATCTTGACCACGATTTGAGATAAAATTGACGATCTTTTTGTGAAGGGCTAAAAAATGAATGGAATCAATGAAAGGACAAGGGACTATAGTGAAGAAACGCTAGTTTCTTCCAAAAAACTCTAATCCGCATTCATCGCTATCAATCTAGTGTTAAACTGTCAATAGATAAGATGAGTCACCTTTATTAGTCATCCATGGCTACTAAATCCGATCGAATCCTACAAGCCTTCTTCATATTTTCTTGATAATTAGATCTTGAACATTTTCTTGATTTTCTTTCTTGAAAACAATTTCTTTATTTTCTAGAAACTATTATTTCAACTAAATCTTGAATGATTTTCTTGATTTTCTTTACTATTTCTTTCAACCGATCTAAAGCAAAAACGATAAAATTTCACGAATCTCAGAGGACGACCCGTACTCACTAAAGGTATAGCTACATGCAACACCGTTATTTATTGCGGTTACTTTACTACTAAAACATCTCTTCTTTACTTTCTTTACTTTTCTTTTAATCAAAAGAAGAATCATTTTTTGAGCATCAATCAAGACTTTACGTCAGCATCAACTCTATGCCAATTACAGCAAGTGCGAATTTTGGTTAGATCAAGTCGGATTTTTCGGACATATCATTCCAGGTGAAGGAATCTCTCTTGATCCAGCTAAAGTATCAGCAGTAAGCGAATGGCCGACACCAAAGACAGTGAAGGACATTCGAAGTTTCTTGGGATTAGCGGGATACTATCGAAGTGTCACGACCCAAAATTAGGCACATGACCGGCACTTATACTACGTAACGTCAACAGGCGTAACGCAATTTAAGTAAACCGAAAACCCAGCAATCTAAACCATTACAAGAAGGAAAAGATAGAACAATTTTTAAAATCTCGATGCAAAACTTTAAACTTAAATTTGTTTTCATAAAAATTTCGGCAGCACCTCCTTGGTAAACGCTAGCCCCGAAACAGGTACAAACATAAGATAAAAGTAAAACATCCCCAAACGGGAGCAAATCTCGCACTACGGCGGAAAAAACCACCACAATAGATATACGACGCCGTAGCGAAGAAATGAGATAATCCACATATATAAAAGGCCGGCTCACACGAGCACGACAACCAGAATCATAAGAATATACATTATCGATCCTCACAACTCGTCTCTAAGTCAATACATGAAGGTGGTAGATGGAGAGCACTAGATACAAGAAATATACAGTGTACATCATCAGATAACCGCAACCCACCTATAGCAAACGGCTTCACAGCCAAGCGTGGCGGTATCCGCAAAAGTATAGACAATAAGGCGCCCTACCGCGACTACTCTGAGAATCATACCTGCAAAACACTGCGGCACAATGGGGATGAGTTGCCAACTCGTGAATAGTAAATAACATCATACTGTAATCGCAAGTATGCACTAACAGCGATAATCTATCATATGTAATCTGATAGTATAAGTATGGAAATATGAATATGCGACTATCATGATCAAGGTACAACAACAGGGTACTATATCTACATGAACCAAATGTATATCAAGTAAATGCGGAGTATGGGATAAAATATGTCATTCTCATGGAATCCTCGTCGTGGCAGGACCAGTGTCCATCAAGACGAAATCCCAAATCCCTCAAATCGGCCCTCATAACCTGTAAGTCTCATGGAACCTGAGTGTCAAATATCGACACCCGAAAACATCATGAAAACTAGTAACCAGTATCGACGCATAAATACTCATATCCATACGTTCCTCGAAACCTAAGTGTCCAACCTCGACACTCGTGTTCCACGTATCAGTTTTCTAATATCCATACGTTCCTCGAAACCTAAGTGTCCAACCTCGACACTTGTGTTCCACATACCGGTTTCCAAATATCCATATATCTCTCGGAACATAAGTGCCCAATATCAACACTTGAAATCCCCAAATTGCATGAAAAACATATCTCAATGCGTAAATCCATATAATATGACATTTGCAACATAGAACAACAATATGAGTATATCAAGGGAAAATCCGCTATTTAAATGCATCAAGTCATTAAATATATCACGCGGTTCCCAATTATCCAAATCCAATATCATGTATATATACATATATAACAGCGTCCTATACCACTGATATATATCATATAAAGCTGAACATATAGCTATAGCAAGGTGTAAGCATGTAGGTGTACAGGTATCCTATATTTCATATGCGCCATCGCACAAGAATCAATGCCTCAATGTCACTAACCAATAGCAAGGTATATCATATGAATATTTGTGTCGTGCGTATCATGGCAATTACCGACAGTGTGTGTGTAGCATACAATTGGTGCTCGTACAACATGGAATGTCAATAATAGTGCAGTGTACAATAGGTACAAGTTCAGGCACAACAAGTAAGTATATACAATGAAGTTCATGCACCATCTCTATATGTGCATATAAACATGCGGCTAGTATCATATCATATCTAGCCCTGACGCTTAACACCATACGGGCGATTTTCCCGTAGATGTTAAATCTACTCACCGACAATCGCGGGCTAGGTAAATCCAATCACCCGCTTTCCTTTCTTCACAGCGTCTGAGGTACCCGCCTGCGACCCTATTAACACAAAACATAACCAGTGCAAATCTCAGAAATCGATCAATATCACGTACACCCTACGTTTGACCAACGCACCAACTCCAATCCAACTCACAAGTGTTCGTCTAATGGCTAACGTGCGTGGAGACACACCAAAACCAACCCAAGTGCAGCAGCTACACAAGATCACGAACCGTGTCAGATAACGTAATGCGCGTATTCAAAACACTAGATAATAGCAAAGTGATCCCAGATTTTTCTACACAGACAATTAGTGAAAGTTGCAAGCACCACGAGACTACGTACAACCCTAGAGACCCCATGACCAAGAATCAATACCCCAGCCCCCACTCTGGCCGCAATTTGCGGCCAGAACTATTAAATTCGAGGCCTCGAATTGAAGGGGTGGTTTCAATTTTTTATGGTGGGTTTCATACCTCAACACTAGGTCACCGTGATGGGAACTTCTAAAACAACAACCTGGATCAACAGCAGAATCACATAGACTCCGATTTAACACTAAAAATACGATATTTCACAAAACGCTACCTTTAATGTTCTAAACCATAACTAAAAGGCAACACAACAATATAAACTCATAATTAACAGTTAGAGGTCATTACCTAGCCACTCTTGCTCAAAAATCCTAGCTTTCCAAGGTCTAAGGCAACCAAGTGGCTAAATCAAGACATCGAAGTGCTTTAATGGGATTTTTGTGAAGTTTTTGCAAGGTTTTGGTGATGGGGTAGTGAGGGTTTCAGTTTGAGAGTTGAGAGAATGAAGAACAATGAAATGAGAGAAGAATGAAAGTGAGGGAAGGATAATGAAGAGAGGTGAGTGTAGGGTGAACCTTTACCTTACACTCACTCTCCCCCCCCCCTCCCATCTCATTAATGCTCTCATTAATTGCCTTATGACTCATTAGCCACCTCCCTCAATCCAAACAAATATATTTCTCACACAAAAAAATATCTTGGGCAAGATTAAGGCAAGGTTAATTAGGACATGGATTGGCTTAAGGTATCATGATCACTAAACAAGATTAACACAACTACCCCTCACATTAACATGCACATATGTGTGTAAGCCATAACAAATAATAATAAAATATTAATTAATTGATATAAAATGTGAGGAACCCGATTTGATAAACTTTTTACGAAAAACCCGCAATAACGTTTAATTAACACTAATCGCATTTCCAAAGTGTTGCACGAAGATTCATAGAAGGCTTTTCGAAGATTGCAACACCCATGACCAAGCACACATGTAAAGATGAAGAATTCGTGTGGTCAAAAGCATGCAAACAGGCTTTTATAGAACTCAAGTCAAGATTGACATCAACGTCTATTTTTGTAATACCGGACCAATCTGGAGGTTTTATTGTGTATTGTGATGCATCCGGTAAGGGATTAGGATGTGTTCTATTCCAGCATAGAAAAGTTGTAGCTTATGCATCAAGGCAGTTGAAGATTCATGAGCGCAATTATACAATGCATGACTTCGAGTTAGCAGCAGTTATATTTGCACTAAAGATTTGGCGTCATTATCTTCTTGGAGAACGGGTAGATATATACACAGACCATAAAAATGTGAAGTATATATTTACTCAGAAAGAACTGAATATGCGGCAGAGAAGATGGCAAGAACTTATGGCGGACTTTGACATCAACCTACAATATCATCCAGGGAAGGTGAATGTAGTTCCTGATGCACTTAGTCGCCAACCACTATCAATGAATCTCACCGTACAATGGAAGGTACAGCAAGATTTGCATAAGATGGATATTGAAGTGGTTATGCCAGGTAATACTTCAGAGTTGATGAATTTACAAGTTCAATCTACTATTATCAATCAGATCAAAACAGCTCAAGCAAACTATGCCAAGTTGCAAAATATCAGAGAACAAGTAGAAAGTGGACTTAGAACAGACTTCATCATCCATGAAGACGGATCTTTGAGATACGGATGAAGATTATGTGTACCACAAGGTTCTGTTCGGCAAGAGTTGATGAAAAAAGCTCATAGCATTCCATACTCAGTACATCCTGGTGGTAAAAAGATCTGCTGCAACATTACTGGTGGTATGGAATGAAGCGTGAGGTAGCCAAAAGCGTAGCCAAATACTTGGTGTGTCAGCAAGTAAAAGCTGAATATCACAGGACTGCCGGTTTACTTCAACTGTTACCTATTCCAGAATAGAAATGGCAACACATCACCATGGACCTCATGACTGCACTTTCCCGCAGCACGAAAGGTAACAATGCGGTATGGGTTATTATGGATCGACTTACAAAGTCAGCTCACTTCATCCCATTTCGAGTTGGCCAATCTACCGAGACACTAGCAAAGAAATACATGGAAGTAAGTCTGAATCTAAGTAAGATTGAACTCTTTATAGTGTACTATTTCTGATACCCATGAACTCATGCAGGAGATCGTGAGATTACATAGAGTACCGGTTTGCATTGTCTTCGATAGTGACACCAGATTCCGATCGCAATTTTGGCAGAGTCTGCAAGCTAGCTTGGGAATGAGTCTAAAGTTCAGCACAGCTTATCATCTACAAACAAATGGTCAGTCTGAGCGAACGATTCGGATCCTTGAAGATATGCTAAGAGCGTGTATGTTAGACTTCGGAGGATTATGGGAAGATCATCTACATCTTGTGGAGTTTTCATACAACAACAGCTACCAAGCGAGTATTAGAATGTCACCCTTTGCAGCTCTTTATGGAAGGAAGTGTCGTTCACCATTAAGTTAGGACGACATCGGAGATAGGGAACTTCTTGGACCAAAGATGATCGTGGCAACGGTGGACATAGTTCGCACGATCAGAAAAAGAATGCGCATAGTCCAAGACCGACAGAAGCACTGGGCTGATGCAAAACGCCAACACTTGGAGATCCAACCGGGAGATCATGTATTCTTAAAGATCTCTCCAAACCGTGGAGTGATTCGCTTTGGAAAGAGGGGTAAGCTCAGTCCGAGATTTATTGGACCGTTCGATATACATGAACGGGTCGGAGAAGTGGCATATCGTTTGGCACTTCTACCCTCATTGGAAGGAGTGCACAACGTATTCCACATATCACATCTTCGAAGATATATGAGCGACCCCAGCCACATTCTTGATCACTCCGATCTCACTGTACAGACGGACTTATCTTGTGAGCCGCAATCTGTTGAAATCCTAAACAGAAAGGTAAAGTCACTTAGGAACAAGGAAGTAAACTTGGTCCGAGTGATGTGGAAAAAAGATTCACCAAGAGAATCAACATGGGAACGTGAAGACGACATGCGTGCAAGATATCCTTTCTTATTTGTAAATTAGTCCTTAGATATTTGTAAATTTCGAGGACGAAATTTTATAAGGAGAGTAGAATGTAACTACTTTGTTTTAATGTACAAATTTTTTTAAAAGTTATTGTACAGAATAGAGTTTCAAGCCTGAGCACAAGTTATAAATTAAAATTGTTTAAGAACAACAAGAAAGCACTTGTAACTCATTGGTAAAGCCTTGCACTGCTGTGACGTAGCATCTGTGTTCGAATCCCATTAGCCATATATTATTTTTAATGATTTTTCTTTTAAACTTTTTGGACGCCCAAAAGTTTACACGTGCAATACACGTAAAACTGAAAAGTCACTGAAAACAAACATATGGAATATATTATATGAACAGACCCCGACACGTGGCACAAATCCCACCCAACTCCTCTTCCAATCAACCGGCGAAGAAGATCTTTGGGCCGGCGCCGTCGGTCTTGCCCGATGGTAATGCCCCCAAACTTTGCCCAAATGACTTTTCCCCTACCCCCACTACTCCTCTGCTGTTTGATTTCTCTGCATTTATCCAGAGAGTGTAATTTCACTCTTTAATTCTATTTTAAATGCATTTTAATTCCTTTCTTCAATTCTTAAAACCCTAATTTCTCATATAAATACCACATCATATCCTAGTCTCTTCATCCTGAAATCCATTATCAAAAATTCTCAAATTTTTCCAAGTCAAAGAAGAGTACAAGTAGAGTTAGCCAAGGTCAAGTTTCGGCGACGATTCGAGACGATTCCAGCAACCCCGCGACTCCACGAAACTTCCAAATCCTTCCTCAACCTCCCCTCTCTCATTCCAACTCGTAAGTCCCCTCTACTATCTTCTTTTCACCTCTCAAAATTTTTTATTTTCAATGATTTCGGTAAGTGGAGTTATACCGACATTCATTTCTAAAACTTTTTAAACTAACCATTTTTCTTAAGAACTATATATCTAAATCATTGTACTTTATTTTTGAAACATTAAACAATAATTAGAAACAAGTTTCAATTCAAAAATTCATATAAAACCACTTTTATTACACTTTTATATTTAAATACCACAAACTTTACATAAGACATCTTTTATCATATTTGCTTGTACTACCTTTAGGAAAATCTCACGAGGTAATGGCATACCTCTTCACAACATGCATCTTGACATAGCAAGATTTTCTTTTAACAATATTTTTGGGACAAATACTACTGTTACATTAAAATACCATAAACTATTCAAAACTATATTCTTTAAATTTGTATTATTTACATTCCATGCAATTAAGTCTCTACAACCCATTCTGGGGAACCCAATAGGAATGGTGAGGGTTATCGCACATTCTTAGAACTAGTAGAGTGAGATGCAAACCTCCTTACGGAGCATCCGATCTCAATGGAATTTCTAATTCAATTTTTAAGAATAACGTGATTTTCTATTAATAAATAAATTTTATTTTTTTAAATATATAAAAATATTATCAAATCGTCTATTTTAAATATATAATAAATTCCACGTTTTTCCAAACAAAAGAAAAGAATCACAAGTTTCATGAAAATACCATCAAGAATCCATACAAGTCAAATTTACACAAAATACTATATATTATTAAAACTATGTATTTATTCACTAGAATACCTCACTTTTAAAAGTTACATCTATGAAAATCCTAAACACGATAAATAAATACTTGAAATTTATTTTGAAAGAATACTAAAACTATTTTTCATAAAACCCGCTCAAGTTATATTAAATTACAATAAGGACCCTAGTAAATATAGGTTTAAGCGGGACCAATTCTCTTGAGTCTCAGGGAGCCGGAGAAAATGGGTGCTTACCTATTTAAGGTAGAAAACTAAAACGGGGTTATCAACGGTAATTGGCTTGGAAAAAATCACAAATCCTGCCGTCTATGTGCAGAAGTTACCGATAACTCCAAAACCTAATTCAGGAATCCAATTCTGATTAAGTGTCTGATTAAGACAGAGTCTCAGTCTAATCTGAATGCAATCCATACATGAATACAATTCAAATATAACTCCAATACAACATGAATCCATATATACTGGAACTTGAACATGAATACTAGAATACTATCAAATATCAACATGACTCGACTGGACTGAACCATGAATATATATTGACTTGACTACATGACTATCCGTTTATATCCTTATCCGTTTACATGAACAATATATACAATGGTCTCGGCAAGTCTTATATCTACAAACCATTAAAATCAATACAAAATACATTATGGGGTTTTTAAAGGGGTAGACTGGTACGGAATGTATTAAAAGTAGCACGATGATGGTCACTATAATACACCAAACCTGAACATCCGTTTCCGTTGTCCCATGGATTTTGACGGGGCCTTGTACTCCATATACCTTAGTCCACGAAGCAAGTTGGACTTCTCTCGTATACACTGGCACATTCTATACCAAGCTACAAACAACTATTTTAGCGTAACAAACATATATTATACAGTTATATTCTCTTTAATTTTCCATTGTATTCTCTCTCTCTCTCTCTCTCTCTCTCTCTCTCTCTCGGGACTTACCGAGCGATTGTTCGCTGACGACATCCATTTTCTCTTCTTTCTTTGGAATGTTGTCGGGAGGATCTGACTCTCTGGAGATCGAGCCCAACCAGGACAATTTGGAGCAGTTCATTGAGGACCCAGAACTCTAGTTCACTTGTATATACTTTTACTTTCAGTTCATGCCACAGTTTAGGCATTACTTTCCAGTATTATATTTACTTTCCAGTATATTGTAAAGAATGTTTAATCAATAAAAAGTTGTTGTTGATTTATATCTTTTGTCATTTCTTGTGTACATTTATTATATTGCTAAATTACGCTTAACGTGTTTACTTCTGAGTAAATACGTCGCGGTCCCCGTCGTGTCTCCTTAACCGTACACTGGGAAACGGGGTATGACAATTTCTCAGGGTGTATTGGGCTCTACTCCGGCACGACTTATTGTGCTGTTAGGGGTCTGACATTTACTATCCCCTAGGCCCGATATGCGAGTATCTTAGACGAACAGACCGGACTGTACAGAGATTGTCACAGATAGGCTCAGAAGGAGTTCGGATGAGTTTTCTCATCGGCCTTCTTATCGACAGATACCTGGGTAGCCGTTACGTGCAGCTAGTACCGCTGACGGAATTGTGGTTAAACCCACTGTCAGCGTACTGTCGAGTCTTTAAAGTCCCACACAGATGGTTTCCCTGCTCCGGGCAAAACGATGTAGAGGTCGTATAGTTTTACGGCAGGGTTTCGATCACATACGTTGACTACACGGATGTTGTTCGGACGGATAATATTAGTAGGTTTTGGTTTAAGCCGAATCCTAATATTATATTATTAGATTATTATTATCTCATTGTATTCGTATTTTTCGGAATACGAATACGGGTATGTATTCACAAGAGATATTTCTAGAAGGGGACACCTCATTATTTGGTTTATCTATTTTGAGAAATAGATTGATGAGGTGGAAATTAGAGACATCCATGGCATGGGGTAAAACATGGCTCTTTGTATTTTTTTATTAGTTTGGACTCACTATTCAAGCATGGTTGATATTTTCTATTGGAAAATATTGCATGCTTGAATGAATGAAGTGTGTGAGCCATTTTTCACTTGCCATAACCTTTGCTCATTTGTTGATTCTCTTTCTCTCGCCATAGTTTCCTCTCCTTCTTCCTCAAGACCCTAACCCTCACATGAGTTGTGAATCCTAGGGTCTCATGAGATAAAATACTCCATTAGATACTCTACATCTTCTTGGCTACCTAGCTTGGCGAACTAGATACCCTAGTTATCTCGGTTTAGAGGTTGGAGCTTGAGGTATAGACTCTTGGATGGATTATCTTCGACACGAGGAGGTCGACGATCAAGCGCGATCCGGATATTCGAGGAGCTCAAGGAGAGGGGGAGAAGAAGACCCGAAAGACAAGGTTCTAGGAGGTATAAAACTCTTACCGAGTAGTTAAACCTCCAAGTAGATTTAGCTAGTTAGGATTTCCGTAAAGATCCTGGAGTTTAGTCAGTGTTGCGAAGTAAGAAAAATCATTTTTTTTTGTAAATTCCGCCTCCCCGCAAACCCGCGCAGTGCGTGACATCGACTTACAGCGACTACATTCTTGAATCATGTTCCCTTGAATCCCTTCTTATTTTCCCGATAATCGTGTATCGACACAACGGAAACGGAGGCATAAACTTTTTATCTTCAACTCGATCTTTCTCGTAATCACCTTATTTCTTTGAATCGGTTACAACATCCTCCTTATGTAAATTTCGAGAATGATATTTTTCTAAGGTGGGTAGAATGTAACGACCCTAAATTTCATATGTCTTTGAATTTTTTTTTTTATGTTATTCCTTTCTAATTTCAACATATATTTAATATTTGCTAAATATGTGCAAAAATCTCCTTGTAGTCTAGTGATTAAGCCTTTACGCTGCTATCTCATAGCCTGCGTGTTCAAATCCAAACATCACCAATATTTTATTTTATTTTTTTCTTTTTGTCGTTTTGGAGTCTAAGAGTTTGCACGAGCATTACACGGGGTTACGAAGAAAAGAGGTAATTAAATAGGCTATTTAAACCCAACAGAACTCATGACCCAAACCCTGACCCAAAACCCCATGTTCTGGTCGCCCCTAGATGAGCCCGCCGGCCCCACCTACTTCGTTTGGACTCAATCCACTCCAGGGCGATCTTTAGCCTTCCCTCTACACCTTTTCATATACAGAAATTTTTCTTTTGATCCAGAGAGCCGACGGTCTCTTCAGCTACTCAATTTACACCAATTTAATCCATACCCCTTGTTCTTTCCCTTATATATACTAGATAATCCCGGCTTCCTTCCCTTTCTGAACTTACACTAAAATTCACTCTCAATAATTCTCAAGTCCTGGAAACCAAGTTTCCTTTTAAAGCTAATTTCCTTCAAGCAGCTAACTCAAGCTCTCCTTTCTCTCCCTACATTACTTTACAAGTCACCGAAAAGAAGCCGGAAGTTTAAGCTTGCCATCCTCCGTGCATCACCTGTCTCGGTTCTTTCAACCGAGACTTCTTCTTCTCTTCATTTATCACCATATTCGTACGAGCGGAAAAATTTTGTAAGTCTCTTCACTCTTTCCCTATATCTCTTTCTTTTATCCTTGTCAAACTTTTTATTAATCTCTACACTCGTAAAATCGTAAGCATCTTTCTTCTTCCTTTCTTCTTCTTCTTCGTTTTCTTCTTCTCATCGATTTCGCTACATCCATTTAGATATACACAACCTTGACTTGTTACTTATAATTTTTCATGCTCATATTAAAAAATAAAATAAAATAATAACAAATGAAAATAATAAATAAAATTATCATTCATGCAGTTGTTAGCCATGTCTCATTTAACTGTTTTTAATCTTATATTTCTTTAAGTTGAAATTCTTATCATGGTTATATAATATTAGTCAATATCATGATGTTTAGATTTGAAAGGAAAACAACGTAACGAACTAATATCTTGCATTACCTCTTTTAAATAATATTTTGATATCATATACGGGGTAACGACCTACCCCACACACACACTATGGAATCATAACACGGTCGTATACTTGTAGCGTTGTTTTAGAAAGAAACGATTTTCATTAAAATACTCTTAAACCTTGAAATATAGAATTTTAAACCGAAATTATTTCTCTTGGCAATTACGCCCCTCACAACCCTCTTAGGAGATTCCTATTAAAAAATGGTGGGAATTATCGCATATCTTGGGTCTGGTGGGTGAGATCAAAGCTCTTAACAGAGCGCGTTCTCGAAAAAAAAAAGAAAATACGGTTTTAAGAAAATAAAATAATTTCAATCACTTTTATAATTAATATATATATATAACGCGCGCGCGACTAAAAGAAAGCAAATTTTGCAAATTTAATTTCAATAAAATACTCTAAATTAAAAGATTAAGTTTTTATTAAAATACCTCAAGTTTTCCAAAAGTTAAATTTTTCATTAAAATAGAATAAACTTTTAAAAGTTAGGTTTTGTCACTAAAATACAAAATTTAAAATATCTTTTAATCAAAACCCCCGACAATCTAAAAAATATTATTTTACCAAAAATACTCTCGAGATTATTTTCAAAGTAGAATATTTTACATAAAACTCTCTCGAGAATTTAAATGTTTAATTTACATAATACATTAAGTTATCAATAAATACCTCAAAATTCAAAAGTCCGGTCTATATTACGTATTTAGATTGCAGATTGGTTTGAGTGGCGTCTTCTCTCGACAGACCTCAGAATGCCAGAGACAATGATGCACCATTTACTTCTCTCTAAATGTAAATCATAATTTCATGGAAATCAAATCACATAGAACCCGAAGTTAAATTTGAACCCAAAGTTGAACTTGAAATCGAACTCGAACTTGACTTGAACTATATGCTTGAAACCTGACATGAATACACGAACTCAATAAGTATAACCGAAACCAACTTGACTCGAAGCATGAATACAAATGACATGAGTTGTACTGAACATGAATACTTGATCTTGACATGAACGCAATCTTGAAAACTCGATATCATACATCACCTTTTGTATTCATGGATTCGATCAAGACTCGTAACATTAAATATAGACTAATATACACAGAGTGTTGGGGTGGTTTAAGTATGAACCCAACGGAATCTCATGAGTCCCATGTTAACGTCACATCACGAATTCATGAATTTATGAATGAAAGCCCGTGGTTCCTTACTCCTGGGGCCCTACTTTTGAGTTCGAGAACACTCTTAAGATTGGTTGAAATTCACACTTGAACTCACGTTAATTAGCTTACCTTATTAGTGACCTCTTTAGGATACATTGACAGTACACTTCATACTCACTATACACTATACGACCATACTATACTTGTTTTTCATGCTCATGTTATATTGTTATACTTATATAATTGTCATTAATATTGCCATATTATACTTGTTCATGCTTCATTATTTGCATTCATACTATATCACATGTCATCTTGTATATTCATTTATATACATTCGCATCCCGTCTTTTTTGGGGACTTACGAGCGCAGGTTCGCTGACGGGCATTCCATCTATTTTTCTTTCTTTCTTGGAATGATCGTCAGATAATTTAGATAATGAGAATGTGGAACCAACTACAGAGGACTACGACCAGATCGCGGCACAAGCCAATTTTTAGTTTCTTTCAGTTTTCATTTCAGTAAGCCATGTGTTTAGGCTTTTATGTTTTTATTTCTCGTTCAAACCTTTATAATCAATTTGAAACATGTGAAATTTGAATGTAAATAAAATTATTGTTGGAAATTTCAGTTTCATGCTTATTCTTGATCATTTTATATTGTTTATATACGCTTAGCGTATTTGTTTCAAGGAAGGACCTTTTCGAAATAAATACGTCTCGGGTCTCGTCACGTGCATGCTCCCCTTTTTGGGAAGCGGGACGTGAAAATGTTCATTTTGCACTCATTGGACATGCATATATATCATTTAAGAGTTGTATGTCTTCCTACAATTTTATTAATGCTGCATGTTTCCATCTCAATAGTGAAGGTTAATAGATTACCTCTCATCTTAAAGTAGAGATAGATAGACAGATTGACAGACCGACAGAGCTTGCACTATATATATTGATGATTTATAATTCAACATAATTAATCATCTACTTATCATCATTTAAGCGATGCAGACCAGTCATGAAGCTTTACCACAAATAATCTTCTCATGGTTTTCTGTATCAAATCTGTAACTTATTAAATACGTCAAAGTATTTCAACCCCAGGGTTGGATAACACATCAACTGTCGATCTCAGCCCAAATTTTCAAATTTTACATCTAGCTCACATCTTTGGCGGAGGTGGGGTGGGGGGTGGGGGGGCGGGGAGACGATGTTGAAGCTTAATTTTCATGGTTTGGATTTATCTTCACAATGAGAAACAATTGGGTAAAAAAACATTGATAAAACCAAAAGCTTCCTACTTTGTTTGGTGTACACCTTAGAGTCTATCCATATAGGCTTCTCTTTGTAGGTTCAGGAATGCCAGAATAGCTGCATTTGTCGGTTATTAATTTCTGTGTCCTATAGTGTCCCAAACAGTGTGTGTATGTGTGTGTATGTGTACAAGAGGATGTTGGGAAGAGGCCATAGGAGCGAATTTATAAGTGTCAAAAAATACACCATCTATCATTTTTTCCGATGATCGACACCCATCATTTTCATCCTTAATATCTAAGATGTGGATACACCAAATTTCATGGGATTTTACTGTTTTCTCACCATTGATTTCGTGGGTGCAAAATTAACGGTTTGCCGACAATAGAACTTTTATATTGCTAATTCAACGATGAAAAATTGTAGAATCACATAAAATTTGGTGTATCTATATCTTATATGATAAGGATGAAGATATGAGTATTGATGATTGGAAAAAATCGTAAAGGATGTGTTTTTTTGACGTCATAGAAGAAAATTCTCTCCTATGGCACATTTCCTCCTACACACACGTACATATATACACACACATACACACACATGTATCCCATGTTCCTTTTATATATATACAATGCACAATTGTATATATATGTACTATGCACAATTGTATACTATGAACAATTCCTTTTATATATATATATATGTGTGTGTGTGTGATAATGGAGGAAAGAGGCTATAGGAGGGAATTTCCTTCTATGGCGTCGAAAAGATAAGCCCTCCATCATTTTTTCCGACGATCGGAATCCATTATCTTCATCGTTATTATCTAAAATATGGGTACGCCAAATTTCAAGTGATTCTACAACTTTTTCACCGTTAATTTAGCAATGTAAAAAGTTATATTGTCGGTAAACGTTAATTTTGAACCAATTAATTCAACGGTGAAAAAGTTGTAGAATCATATGAAATTTGGTGTATCCAAATTTTAGATGATAACGATGAAGATGATGAGTGCTGATCGTCGGAAAATACGATGGAGATTGTATTTTTTCGACGTCATAGAAGGAAATTCTCTCCTATGACATCTTTTCTCCATTACTCTCTCTCTCTCTCTCTGCGTATGTATGTGTGTGTGTGTAGACACACTATGCACAATTGTGTGTGTGTATAGACACACGCGCATTCCAGATTCCTTTATATATACAGACACAATTGTGTATAGTGTGTGTGTATATATATATATAATGCAACCTGAATCTACTATAACAATTAATATCTAATATATAGGCACATATAAAAATAAATAATATTACAAACAAAAGAAAATTCATGTAATTAGTGGTCAAGCAAGCATCGACCCTATGTATGTCTGAATTAGGTCGATATGATTTTAACTGGAATTTGATCTGCAGTCGGATATTTAATTAAGTATTATCTTGACACCATGCATGAACGATAACAATCAAACCAACGATAATTGTCCCCGCTAGAATTCGAATTCCATATATTTAGTAATTATGCATAACATCAACACCCTATAACTTCACTTAATAGCATAGGGTGTGATATGTTTAAGGAAACTCTCGACAAAGAAAGGACTAAAAGAAAACTATCAATGTCATGTAATTGTCCATATCACTCTTATGAGGGAACAAAACTTTGTTATATGACTTGAATCGACCCCACACGTGTAACGTGTTAGATCGAAATTCTTCCAACAAAAATAGAAATCGAAAGACGAAAAGCTGAAAATTATAAAAATAACTCAAATAATATGATTTTTAACTATTAATGTTGTACTTACACTACTATTCTAGATTATTATTTCTATGCAATACAAAATTTTGGTATGAACGGTGCATTAATAATTCGTTCGTTGGTAAAATTTGAATATATATATATATATATATATATATATATATATATATATATATATATATATATATATTTTGTAACATTTCCGAAAATATAAAATATAATTTTTGGAATTTAAATAATAAAATAAAAAAAAATTATGAATATTATATAAGTATGAAAATGAGTTTTAGTAGAATGGTATAATTATATACCTATATTTTTCGAAAATAATTGGAAATTAAGATGAATTATCATTATGAAAGCATTTAATTGATTTGGGGTTTTTATAAATTATTATATAATTATTTACATACAAGTTTAATGTTAAACTTGATTAGTGTTTTACTAATTTCTACATTAAACCAAGTTTGTTTAGCTGACCATATTTTAATGTGCTACGACATATTTAGTTGTAATATATGGTTTTATATTGTGTTTTTAAAGAAAAAGAAAAGAAAATAGAAAAGAGATAAGAAAAGAAAAGATATAAAGCATGGTTGTAATATTAAATTGCGGTACGGGTGAGAGAGAGTTTGAAGGATATGGCTTGCATCTTTCTTCATTTCTCATTTCCTCATTTCTTCATCTTATTTCTCTTCATCTCTTTCACCTCTTCCTCATCCTCCTCTCCTCCCACCATGCACCATCCCTAAAACTTTATCAAAACTCCACATCATCTTTACAAAAATTGTTCATCATCATCTCATCCTACACCTCATGATGGGATCAAATTCTTGTTTTGAGCACTTTGGACCATCTAGAAATTTTCTTGAGTTGCTCTTTTGATGTTAAACATTCACCTTTCTTCAAGTATTTAGTTTCCTAACCTCCTTTTATAGTTTAGAGTTAAATAGGTTATGTTAAGTAAACTTGGAAAATTCTAGGATGAGAATTAGTGGATAAAACTTGTAATAGAGCTGTAGTAAAGGATATAGAGAGTGACTAGTGACCTAGTAGTGATGGTAGCCTTGATTAAAATGAGTTTAGAATGTTCAAAGTCGAATTTAGAATTTTTCGACGTCGGTTTTTTATTGACTTTTTATGTTCAAAAGGAATCTGGGATGACTTTAGAACTCTGAAAATTTATTAGCAGATACAGTAAGATGTGCAGACACATAGAAAGTCACCCTAGAAACCTAAGCCCAAACCCACATGTTGAGGCCGCCGTTTTATTCAATTTGGCCGCAATTCTCCATCCAATTTTTGAGTTAGGGTCTGAAACTTGGTCTGTAGCTCACTTATTAGATAACTAGAATTACCCTATATGCAAAAAAGTTTAATTTCACCTTAGGTAGAATCTGGAGTCATTTTACTTGTTTCTGTCGATATTTTCCGACTTTTGAAAACTTGTTTTTGATATTTGGGTTTTGACTTGGTCGTTTAACGTTCGTACGTCAACGTTGGGGGTTGCTTTGTTGTTCTTGCATGCATGGGCCATAAGTTCTAACCTAGATGCACTTCGCTTGCCGTATCGGTTTTCGGATTTGATTTTGATTTCAATACGATATGCATTGATTTGTAGGTACATTCGCGTGGACTTCCGGGACGACGAAAGAGAGAAAGGCATTCATCGATTTCGGTTAGAGCGAGAACAGTAGATGAGCAGATGTATATCTACGGGGGAAGTCGGGTGGATGGCGTATAGCACCTCCGCAACCGTAGTACTAGGATACTAGGTATATAGCTATATATATAAATATTAGATATGTATACCTAGCTAATAGGGTTCTAGGATACTATAAGCAATAGTAAGTATACTCGTAGAGAGGAATATCCTTGGTTCTTATTTCTCTTAGCCTTGAGCCAATTGTATATATGTTGTTACACACACACATAAACATATATATAAATTTAAGGATAATTTCGGTATAACATCATGAGATGAGAATATGCTATGCTATGATAACACGAGTCGATATGATATATTATATGATGACATGAGATGATACATATTCATAATGCAATACGAAATGATATGACATGTGATGATATATGACAAGATGAGATGATATGATGTACATGACGATAGATTCGTACTTTTAATTTGATGATATCGTACGATAGATTATACCGTACATGATATTATGAGGATGAATCGCCGACTTATGTATGTATCGACTCGGAAAAATGTTGTTTTTTAATCACTTAAGTAGATATTATGATATATTTAGAGTCATACATATTTTCAAAACTAACGAATCGTTATACACTTTTAAATGACAACCTTAAGGGACGCTATGGATTTTCGAATGGTATCTTTTTTAAAAAAAAACACCGTAGCCCCCATTTTCAAAAACAACGATTCGTACTATTTTAAAGTATAACTGTATGGCTCATATGTAGTTACGTAGTTTATACTGTTTGCATTTATACTTTTATCTTTCTGTTACACTCGTATTATTTTCATTTATGACATACATACTACGTCCCTTGTCCTTATCTTTGTATGACTTCATCTGTTAGGACACACGCACCATTACCGATAATGCACATATTGCACGTACACATACTCGTCGGCTCACACACTCATCATCGGTAATTGCCATGACATGTACATATTAGAAATCGCTATTTCACCGTATCACCTTATAACCGGTAGCATTTTAGTTATTATTTAGTAAACCCGTACCACACTTATTAGTTCAGTTATCGTATTTCCTTACCTAGTTAAATACCACGCTCATATAAACACATTGCTTATGCATTACAGATTTGTTCTGTGCCCGTACATATTGTTTCATTATCGTTTCATGCTTATGAGATTCGGTTTTCATGATATTTCTGGATTTAAAAAACCGCAGATATATTTTAAAAACTTATGATTTATTTAAAAATATGTGATTTTCTCTTGATATGATATTTGGCGTCCACTATGAGTTTTCTCGGTTCTGAGTTATGTGTATACCCGATTCTAGAAGAGAGGAGGCACCGTCTGTGGGTACATGATGGACCCAGTACGGTACTCCGGGGCAAAAAGATCGTATAGAGAGACGTTGAGCCTAGCAGGGGAACATTACCTACCGGTGACAGTACCGGACTCTGCGGATATCCGGAGGATACCGACCGGAGCGATTTGAGACAGATGGATATGAGGGCCGATCCGATGAGACGGCGCATGAAATATGAGAATTTACGTGTCGATGCTGGACACGGGTTTTATTGAGATTTCAAGTGTCGATGCTAGATATTCAGGTTTTATGATAATTTGATGTGTCGTTGAGGGGGCACACGTTGGATGATACATATATATACTTTTATAGGACACAGATGGCATAGTATCATATATTACCACAGGCACGATATTATCATTATTATTATTATACTTATATATACACAATCACCCCTATTACCATACGGTATTATATTATAATATTACAGTATGACTTAGAAAATTGTCATACATTCGATTTCTACCTGATGATATCTTCTACTCACGATTTAGCAACTCACCCCCATTGTGCCACAGTTTTTTTGCAGAATCGACCGCTCGGATTTAGTAGCGGCTTGCTGGTACATTGCTCCTTTCTGGATGATTTGCGTTGGTAGATGGATTACGGTACAGAACGTAACCAACGCTGTATATTTATTATTCATTTGTATCTAGTTAAAAGCTCCATCAACCAGACTATATATATTTGGTAGACCTAAGGACCGGTTTGTATATTCTTTATATTTCGAGTCGAGACTTCTATATATATTCTTATATTGGACTTCATAGTGTTTTGGTTTTCTCTATTCTTTTCTGTGATTGATTTTCGTTTTGGGCGTCGTATATTCTTATTTGCGTGGTTGTGATTCTGCCAATTAGCAAAGAGCTAGCTCCCACTTGGGAATGCCATATTATTATTGTATATGTATTGGTTTTGGATCAAAATTTACAAAGAAGGTGCTGCCCAAATTTCAAATGACGAAACTGTTTTCAACTATAGTATACAACCCAATTGTATTTTCATATAACATTACTTATATTTTTAAAGAAGAATTTGATTTCATTATATTTTTATTTCAAAACTTCACTTCCATTATTTTCCTAAAAAAGTTTAGATTTCTGGGATTTCGACTTACTTGGGTTATGGTGGGATCCTTTAGACTTCACGCGATTCAAGTGTCGGTCACGTGCCAATCCCGGGTCGTGACATATATATTGGGTCCCTTTTATATTTATATTCTGATAATTAGTATAAACTCCAAAAAGTGTCTAAAAATTAATTTCTCATTTAATTTGTAACATCAAATGCAAGTACCCATAGCTTAAGATTTTTCTTTGTCATTATAAAAAATGATCAAATTCAATTTCATATTAATATCCGAAGTAACCATATTTTAAATTTTGATATTGAATGAAAAATGATTGTCCAAGTTACATATCAATATTGTGACTCGATGTAAGATTTGATACTGCAATTTTATGTAAATTATTTATTTAAAATATATTTAGAAAGAATCTAGTTTAGATATTTTATTTAGACGGTTGTTTTTACTACATCTTTAGACAATAAAGGACTTTAGATATCGTTGATCATAACATGCTATATATTAAGTTGTGGAAAAAAAAAACTAAATTAAATTTTCTTATAAAATTAATCACCAACAATTTCATTTTTTTATATCAAAAATATGAACTTCCTACCTAGATCAAGAAAATGGGCCAAAGAAAAAGTTCTTTAAATAATTTCGGAAAATGAAAAACATATGAATTTTTATTGTGCGCGGAGTCAATTGAATACCTTTAAGATATTTAAATGAAAATTGAAGAATTAGATCACATACAACACTATTCTATTTTGCTATTAGAATTCATATAACTACCAAAATAATCTTTACTCAACATAAAATTAAAATTTAAAATGAATGACCAAATTTAAAGCTAAGGTCATTTTGCGAATTTAAAAAAAATAGTGTTTTAAAAATTAAAATAAAAGACCAAATTTAAAGCTAAGGTAATCTTGGGGATCTAGAAAAATAGTGCTTTGAGGAAATATTTCCTTTTTTGCAGAATATTCCCCAAAAAACCTTGTTTTATAGTAATAATAGTAGTAACAGTAATAGAAAGATAGGTAGATAGATAGCTCGAGTCTTGACTCTATCTCCCCAACTTGCTTTTAATTTAAATATGAACAAGCCAAAGTAGTTGTAAGGACCACATAATGGTGCATGTTCTCACCTAACACAGGTCCATCCAATGTAGGTGTGCTATATCTTGTCGGCTCTCTTCAGTGCAAATTTATTATATATATATATATATATATATATATATATATATATATATATATATTAATTATCTTGAATCTGGATTAACTGGAATTTTATAAGTAATATGCGCCATCTGTTGCACAGTGAAAGTAATTTGATTCTGTGCTAATTGTTGCAAGGAGGAAGAGAAAGTATTAAACCATAGCTCTGATATCCTAAAACTAGAATATATAGAGAATGGTATTATCTTTTCCGCCTCAAGAAATGATAATTTGGGTCATAACATGTAACACGGAATAATAAAATAATATATGTAATAAATAATCTCAGCGGTAACTTATCTAAAACTTTGATTGAAACATTGATCATTTCACATATATGATATATAAATTTCGAAATATTATAATGAAACAGAAGTTGCATGCATTAATGGTGATGTATATATGATGATGATGTGAAATTACGAGGAGGAAACATACGGAGAGCTGCAGAATAGAAAAGTCACATGAAGAGAGGCAGGAGGAGGGAGACATGGGCCAACCCCTGAACCCATCCCCCTCCCTCCCTCGTCCCACCTCGCTTGGAGAGTAGGATAAGCTCTCACCACAAAATGAAGAAAATCTATTTTAAAAGGGCTTGCACCGTACTAGTCCCTTTAGTGTCCTTAAATGAGCTTTCCTTACACAAAAAAGAAGTTTATCCAAGTGTTATGCAAGTACTTACACGGTGCAAGTCCTTGCATAGTAATTTTTTTCCACAAATTGACAGTTGGTTGGTTGTTATGGTGGGTGAGGGTGCGGCCCCACCATCTGTCGTCCCTCCTCATGTTTGGTCTCGGTTCTGTATGGTCAGGACAGAATGCCCAACGTAAATAAAAAAGTTCAATTTTCATGTGCTAGCATAAATACATACATATATGTATAGCTATAGATATATCTGATGGTGCCGCCACCGCCTACGTTGCATGGCGGACCTAAATGTGCAGAGCACTTGTTGTTGTCCATGCAAAGGAAGCATCCCATGCACGTTAGCCCCCTCCTTCCTCCCACGAAATCACGTCCCCTGATACTGACAAGCTACCTTTAGACCTTCAATCAATCAATCTCTCTCTCTCTCTCTCTCTGCCATTATTATTATTTTATTTAATGAGAGTAGTCTAATGAATTAACCCCATCTAAAATATGGTCCGACACTTGCAAGTTATCTGCTATTTAGAGCATCAATCTGTAAATTTTATGCAATACATGCATATAATTAATTTCAGCTATAAAGTTAGGTTCCATCCAGAAAAGTTCTGACAAATATTAATCAAACCGGTTTTAATTATGTTCACTCTCTAATTTCCTTTAAATCATATATTAATTATTCTTAACCAAGAAAATTATGGAAAAACTTGTAACATATATATACAACACTAGATGATCTAGATAGTTAAGTATATTTTCATTTCATTTAAGACATACAAATCCAAGTGGGGGACACAAATATATATATATATGTGTGTGTGTGTGTGTGTGTGTGTGTGTGTGTGTTTCGCGTTTTTAAAAACACGAAGCTAAATAAGGATATATATGGTTCGCGTTTTTAAAAACACGAAGCTGAATAAGGGCCGTTAGATCTTGTTTTTTTAATCAACGGTTAAAATCAATTCAGTTTATTAAATCATTAATAAGTTGAAGGTAAATATTCTACACTTTGATTTTAGAAAAAATCAAGAGAAATATCAAATCCTTTACGTACAAAATATTTGGCTGTGAAATATTTGCTTTCCATTTATTAAATATTTATTATGCTGAATTAATATTAACCATTGATTAAAAACACAAGATCTAACGGTCTTTGTTCAGATTCGTGTTTTTAAAAATTTGAACACTTCTCATATAGTGTGTGTCTGTGTGTGTGTATATAGAGAGATACCACCCATGTTTCTCATGAGTCTCATCCAAGACCTTACATAAAGAATACAAATCTTAGGGTCAATTAATGTCAAGAGTCACATGGGAGTGACGATTTCCCAACCCAAAAAAATTGGCAACAGCTGGGCCTCCTTCAAGTCCTCAAACTTGGAAAAAAACTAATATGTAAGAACTTGTATGGTGCAAATTATTTGGAAGCACTTGAAAGTGATTTCCCAACCCCCCAAAAAATGGCAACAGCTAGCCCTATTTTAAGTCCTCAAAATTGGAAAAAAACTAGTATGCAAGGGCTTGCATGGTGCAAGCCACTTACAAGCATCTAGATGCCTTTGAATTTTGTGCAAGAGGAGACATCCAAAGGCCTGCAAGTTGCATGTACCATGTAACTGCTTGCATATAAGTTTTTTCCCTCAAACTTTTGTTTCCCAACACAAAAAAAAGGCAACAGGTGGTAGCACCCTACAGGTAGTAACCGCCCCTCCCCCGTCCAGGATGCATGTAGTTTTCTGGACCAGGTTCACTCTAGGATTAATCCTATCCTGCAGATGTCCTTCCCTCCCTTTGACATGTAGTTTTCTAGGACCAGGGGCCCTCTAGGATCCCTATGACTTGAAAGTGTGTCTCCCTCTTTTCCTTCAATTTGTATTGAATTCTAATAATTAAAGGAAAATTGAAATAAAACCATAGATAAACAACAACAAGAATATATATATATATATATATATATATATATATATATATATATATATATATGAAATAATATATATATATATGAAATAATATATATATATATATATATATATATATATATATATATATATATATATATATATATATATTCTTGTTGTTGTTTATCTATGGTTTTATTTCATATATATATATATATATATATATATATTCTTGTTGTTGTTTATCTATGGTTTTATTTCAATATATATATATATATATATATATATATATATATATATATATATATTCTTGTTGTTGTTTATCTATGGTTTTATTTCAATATATATATATATATCAACCTCACTTAAATTCATTAACAAATTAAAACATAATTGGTAAAAATGCTTTGTTACTCAATTTAGAAAAAGAAAGCACAGCTGGTAAGAGCTAAAGTTTTGCCCATAAAAATGATATTCAAGCCGCGTGGACAAATTACTTGATTTTTAAGTGCTGATTGATTGGTGCAACTAAAAAATATGCATGTATGTCTGTTTAGCTTATGAAATTAAATGTTAAACAGGAAACAAGATCAACAGCTATGCAAGAAGAGGGTCCTATAAGAAACACCCTCCGACGAAATAAGTATGTTTTTCCCGTAGTGTATTGTTTTCTTCCATCAATCTCCAATTGGCAAGGAAACATGGGGTGCCAGCTACTAGGTCATGGGTACAAGTGGTGGGCACCTACAAGTAGTCCTTCACATGTCCAGGGCCCCATGTAGTTTTCTAGGACCAGGGGCACTCTAGGATCAGCCCTATCAGGTGCATGTCCTTTCCTCCCTTGGACATGTAGTTTTCTAGGACCAGGGCCCTAGGACTAGAAGTGTTTCTCCCCTCTTTTTCTTCAATTTCTATTCAGTTATTTAAATTAATTAAAATAAAATTGAAATAAGACCGTAGAATGATAAACAACAAGAAGAAATATGTATAGAGAGAATAATGGACGAAAGATACCATAGAAGGGAATTTCCTTCTATGACGTCGAAAAAATACAATCTTCACCATTTTTCTGACGATCGGCACCTATCATCATCATTATCGTTATCACCTAAGATGTGCATACAACAAATTTCATGTGATTCTACCATTTTTTCACCGTTGAATTAGCAATGTAAAATTTCTATTGTCGGTAAACCGTTAATTTTGCACCAACTAAATCAACGGTGAAAAAATGGTATAATCGCATGAAATTTAATGTATCCATATCTTAGATGATAAAGATAGAGGTGATGTAAGTCAATCGTCGAAAAAAATCACGGAGAGTGCATTTTTTCAACGCCATAGGAGGAAATTCCCTCTGTTACCCTCTCGTGCGTCTCTCTCTCTCTCTCTCTCTGTATGTATGTATGTATGTATGCGCGCGCGCGTAAATTATCTCTCTTTACTTTCACCTTAACTTAAATTCAATAACAAATTAAAACATAACCCGTAAAAGTGCTTTGTTACTAGACTTAGAAAAAGAAAACACGGCTGGTAAGAGCTAAGTGTAATATCCAGGAGCAGTGCGGTCTTCGGGTCAATTTCTGGCAATATCATTTTCACTTTTGGTCTCAACGATCTACTCTATCCACATTCAGTGCGGTCTATTGCGGACACATGGTGAACTGAATATAGAACCACTTCAGAACAATGGGATTGGGTCCTTGAAGCACATTCCGAAAGAGAGAAGAACTATATTATAAATGTAATGACACCACTCTTAATTACAGAGGCGTCTTTTGAGTGAACCGGCACTTAGGAGTTCGAAGAACTCCATAGGTAAGCATGCTCGGTCTAGGGAAAACCTAGGATGGGTGACCTCCTATGAAGTGGCCCCTTCTCGAGTCCGATTCGCTCCAAAGGACAAAATAATGCAGTTTCGGTCGGAGCGGACAACACTATCCGTACTGGGGCGTTGGGCGTGACATTTATGGTGGCCTCATACAGGTGCCTCGGTAGAGGTCTGTGGTTCGAGGACGAACCATTGTTCTAAGATGGGGAGAATGTAACACCCCAGAGCGGTGCGGTCTTCGAAAATTATGGTGATCTACTCTGTCCACATTTATACACTACTACAAATAGGGGTTGTCCCTATGGATTGAACCGTAGGTCCCTATACTTCGCCCTACGGTTCTCTACATTTAATTTAAAAATATTTAATCGTAATTTGATATTTGGCCCTACGGAGCCGCAAACAAAGGACCTACGGTTATGTCCGTAGGGGCATGTATATGGGTTAATTAAAAATAAAAAAAGACACAGAAAAGCCCTCCGTTACTAAATCCTTATCATCTTCTCCCGCGCCTCGCGATTGATTTCCTCCCGCGCGCGCCTCGTCGACTTCCTCTTTGCCTCCTCCGTCGCCTCCTCCGTCGTCTCCTCATAACATCCTCGCCGACTTCCTCCAACGCCTCGATCCTGAGCCTCGTCGAATTCCTCGTCGCCTCCTCCGTCGTCTCCTCCACCACCTAACAGGTTAGTAAATCTCCAATTTTTACTTCTAATTTAATGCATTTATTTCCCTCTTTTGATGATGTTAGGTTCAGGGCAGGGTTCGGGTACGAGTGAGGGTTAGGGTTAGGCATCGGGTCAGTTTAGGTTAGGGTTAAGTTTAGGGTTAGGGTTAGGGGTCGGTTGGGGTTGGGGTTGGGGTTAGGATTAGGGTTCTGTTGCGGTTGGGATTGGGGTTAGGGTTGGGGTTGGGGTTAGGGTTAGGGTTCGGAATTAGGGCTGGGGTTGGGGTTAGGGTTCGGAATTGGGGTTGGTGTTGGGATGGGGTTAGGGTTGTTTTTTCTTGAAAACAACTCTTGTTGTGCGTGAAGAGATCATGGCGAGGTGACACGTAGAGGAGGAAAGCCCGATGGGGGGAGGGATAGGGTTATCACATGGAAGCTCCAACTGCTGCCTTGCACCAATGAGGTGGCGCCACGTGGCAGTGTAGGGCTAGCTTAGCACCTTAGCAAGGTTTTGGCAAGTATCAATCATGCTACTTTAAAATTTTTGGGGTTCTAAACAAACCCTAACCAAGATCTTAACTAGAGACATAGGATTAACAAGCATGTAAACAACTTTACATCTAAGAGTTAGGGATTACAACCTTTGTAGTCCGTTCCTTCACTTCATAAGCTCCGTGTTGAGGTCCCTTCGCTGCGATCATCAAGTACCCGGACTCTAGAGAGGCTCCATGAAGAGAAAGATGCAAGCTTGCTTCCAATCTTCAACAACTATGATGATCTACCTTGAAGAAACTCAAACCCAAGCTCTTGCTTCACTAATCAAGTATTACCAAAGCAAACACCCTAATCTAAGTGGCTAGAATAGATAAGGATGATGAAGTAGGAATTTAGCTCTCTTTTGTTTCCTTTATCTCACTCAAAATCATCACAAACCCAAAAGCTAGAAAGCTTTTTCAAAGGAAGAAGAAGAAGAAATCTATTTGTGATGAATAATGAATTATTGTTATTGTTACAAATCAACCATGGGTCAATCATGAAGGCTTAACCCTTGTAGAGAGTAAATTAGGGAAAAGGGTTTGGGTTGGGTTAATATATATCAACACAAAATATCTAAGCAAAAAACAAAAGGAAGCTTCATGAAGTTTCATGCAAAAGCTAACCCAAATCAAACTCTAACTTGTTTAAACTCCACAAAACATGTTGCATTTGTAACCCTAACTTATTACAATATTATATATCACATATATAATATACTTTTGTAACAAAATAAAATAATACAATTAATATATATCACATATATATCAATGTATTATCCAAATGAGAAAAAAATCTTTAAATGAGCTTATATTAGTTAATGTAACTTAATATATCACATATATAATTATACATTAAATTATCGAACCAACACTTGATCCGATAATACTGCTATATCGCATATAACCTACTAATATAATCTGTATCAGTTCATCGAATCAACACTTGATCCGATAACCCGGCTATATCATATATACCCGGCCGACATCTCATATCGCGAGAATCTAATACGTTATCGCATACACGTATTATTCCCGATCCCGCACATATCACATATGTGCTCCTATACCGTTTTGCCTGAGCCAGGAAATCTCTGTGTAGGACTCTGAAGAATCGTCAATACGCCGGCAGTAGGTGATGATCATATCAAACACCCACAAGCTGCAAGCGGTCAGCTAAACGTAACAGCCACCCAGGTATTGATCGATCAGAAGGTCAACAAGCAAGCCTGTACATTCTCCTGTGAATCCAACCAGTAACACTCCCATACAGTCCGGTCTATTCGTCTGATATGTCGCATATCTCGTCTAGGGGTGGTAAACGTCAGACCCCAGTAGCTTGATAAGTCGTGTCGATATGAGGTCTATAACAGTTCGAGAAACTACTAATAACACTTACCAGTAAATCTCAGCAACCCTGGCCAGGGATTTCCAGTTATAGCCAATCGAACACAGCGCAACATCAACTCCCTATACCGGGAGAGACGAAACCCCTCCTATCGCTCATTGCTTCCATATGATTCGGGACTGTACCCAAAAGCTACCGTTTTGCACGCTCTCTTGGACGTGGTATGATGGAAATCAAAGCACAGTGGGAATCACACAAGACTCTATGACGATCTCGGGTCTACAGACTAACCTGTACCAGTGTCACCAGAGAACTGCCATCTGACATGAGGTATAATACCATCTGGGAGTTCTCGGCGATTCCGTCCAGTGTACCCAGTCTCCACTGAGCACCCGTATACCTTCTCTGATGTCAAACACCAATGGATATGGGATCATCCATTGCCCATCATATGGGTTAAGAAGCGCATACGCTAGTCTACTCTGGAGTATCGATGCCCTGTCTCGGTACTCCCACGACTAGGAACATTTGAAGGATGTACTTAGCGACTACACTGTCCCCACTAGTATGATCTGCATCATAGTCCTGGTAGTCAAGTACTCATCCTAAGGGCTTTATCAACATGTAACATAGAGACAATCAGAGTATATTTTAAGATAAAGGGCAACCAGATAGCATACTATCATGTCGAGCAAGAAAGTTCTCCCTATATATGTCCAAGCATCCACTACAATATACATCTGTATGTACAGTAATGGCCTCTAGGGCATACATATCACTAACAATCTCCCACCTGCACTAGGTCCATCTGTTATGGTATCACATACCCAACAATCATCTGTGGTTGAAGTATCTTATACCCAACCATCTCATAAAAGTCTCTACCGAGAAATAAGCCTTTGTGAGTGGATCCGCACTGTTGTTCTCTGTGTCTACTCTCCTAATCTCGATATCCCTGGAGATCAACCATCTCCATGATCAGGCGATACTGCCTAAGAATATGTCTGGATCTCTGATGGGACGGGGGTTCCTAGGCATAAGCCACAACTCCATTGTCACACAATGGCAGGAACGAAGTTCATCTCATGAACTAAAATATATCCAGACCGCCTCTTTGGTAGCATCCTTGGTAACGATGTATCTTGCCTTTAATCGTCTAGTATATCACGGTATCTAGCTTGGAACTCTTCCAACATACCGTCCCTCCACTGAGGGTAAAGACAATGCCTGCGATTGACATTCAGTCGTCCTTATTACCCTGGAACCTTTCCAGTAATTCTCCCCAGGATCGATTGATACCATCTCACTATAGCTAGTGAGAATCCTAACATCCAATTAGATCTATCTCATGGATCCATAACCCAGGATTTAGGAGGTATCACCTCGATCCTATAGAGAATCTTTGTGATAAGAGGAGATTAACCGAGCGTAGCATAGAAAACTCCTTCCCTATCAAGAGTATGTCATTCACGTACTATACAAGGATCACCACCATACTCCCTACTACCTTTTTGTACATACTTGGTTCATCTAGCATTTTGATGAAGTCAAACTCTTTGACTACTACATCAAAACAGACATTCCAACTCCGCGATGCCTGATTTATCATATAAAACATGTTGCACACATTTCCGCTGCTCCCACTGTCTATGAAGCCCTCTAGCTGTGTGCTTATAGACGCTCTCTTCCAAATCACTATTTAGAAAAGCAGTCATGACACCCAACCGCCAGATATCGTAGTCATGGTATGTAGCAGTGGCAAGTAAGATCTGGATGGACTTAAGCATAGCTTTGAAAGTCTCAACTTTTCCATGTACACCAAGTAATCTTCTCAAGATATACTTGCTCCTGATAGAGATTTAACCCTTCAGATAAAGCAACCAAAGTCTATACTTTGTTGGTGTATAAGGATTCCATCTCAGATCGCTAAGCATCCAGCCATTCTCACAGAGTCCCCACTCCTGATGGCCTGCTCGAAACTAGTTGGGTCATCATCTCATGATGCAATCCTCGCTCCCACTGTCACAGAGAAAGCCGAAGTATCTCTCAGGTGGGTGAGGAACCCTACTAGATCGGCGGAGAGGCTGAGGTTCGTTGGATACTATTGAATCCTCCGGTTCTACCAAATCATCAGCTGCAGTTTGTTTTAGCTGGAACTACTTCCAGTTCTACCTTATGACCACTAATTTCTTCACAAGAAATTCCCTTCCCAAAAAGGTGGCATGCTGAGAAAATAAAACATCTTTTGTTCCTCAGTTTGGTAGAAGATATTCCCTTGCTAATGCTTGTGATATCCAACAAACTTCCACAGAACTGTCCTTGCCTCGAGCTTGTCCAGATTTTGCTTTTGACATTGGCCGGACAACCCCAAATCTTAACATCTTTAAGAGATGGGCTCTTCCCATAACATATCACATATGGAGTGGTAGGCATCTGATTTGGTTGGAACCCTATTCAATAGGCATGCAACTGCTCAAGTGCATAACCCCAAAAGAAAATAGGCAACTCAGTAGTACTCATCATAGAGCACACCATATCACATAGGGGGCGATTGCTCCTCCCCGATACACCGACGTGCTGTGGTGTATACGGAGGAGTAATGCTGAGAGAGAATCCCATTCTCCTTTAGAATAGTCCAGGAATTCCGTGCTCAAGTATTCTCCTCCTTGATCTCATCAAAGGACATAATACTTATACCCGTTTTTGGTTCTCTACTTCTAACTTATATTCATTGAATTTCTTAAAAGTTTCAGACTTGTGTTTCAACAGGAACATATGTCCGGATCTTGAGAGATAATCAGTGAATGTAATGAAGTACAAAGAACCGGTCTTGGCATGTGTAGACAGGGGACCTTCATACATCAGCATGTATCAATCCCAAGAGTTCAGTAACTCTTTCTCTATTTCTAATAAACGGAGCTATGGTCATCTTATCTTTGTGATATGACTAGCAAGTTTCACAAGATGTAAATTCAAACTAATTTAAATATGCATCTTTATGTAACTTCAGCTAGTCGGGTCGCATTGATATGACCTAGTCTACAATGCCTCAAGAAGGATTCGTTCATTTCTGAACTCTTCTTCCTGTGTGTGTTCTGTACGTTAAGAACTGTGGTTTGATTTAGAACGTCTATGCTTTTAGATAACGTGCCTGAACCGATCAACTCTTGATATAGGAAATGTTCAAAACATTATCCAACAATACAAAATTATATCCTTCTTTACTTATAAAGAGACTGATATGATGTTGTATATCAGGTTCGGTATTTAATAACATTCATTCAGAATCAATGTATTCTGGTAATACAGGGTGATAACTGCCAACAGACTTAGCTGCAACACTTGCATTATTTCCAACTCTTGAAACTTATTACCCGTTCTCAGTTCTCTACCTCTCTGTAGCCCATGTAACAAATTACATTTGCGGGATCTTGATCCTGTATCTCATACCCAAGACGTAAAGGATACTGAGAATCAGTTCTCGGTAATGAACACACCCGAAGAAGATGCATCAACATGTACTTTCTTCGTTTGGGCGGTACGGGAATTCTGGTAATCCCCTATTTCCTGCTCTGTCTTATAACAATTATAAGTTTGAGCGGGACCAACGTTCCCCAGCTCAGTATAATAAGCGGGTTCGGTCAATATATCCGTATTATTATCTTGATTAAGACGTGACATGGTCGCTACCTGGAGAGAGAGAGAGAAGAAAACACTCGGCGTATGCTCTTGCAACATTAGATTGGTTATTAATATATCTAATCAGGATGTCTCCCACTGTTTTAATCAAATCTTCCTTCAAACCCTAAAAGGAAAGACTAGCCGGGATTAATTACACCCTACAAGTTCGCCAATCTTTCAGCCAGGTCAGTGCCGGTAGTTTGAGGGAGGTTCCTTGTGCTTTCGCACGGACCTAATTAACGTAAACCTCGTTTTCCCAGAGGCATAACCCCGTTGAAACCTTTCTAGACACCTACTTGATCGGCTAATTGTAATGTGTAAAACTCTCCCAGGAGTAACTCTTTCTCGCAGTGGGTATCGGGATCCAACTATCTCATAGAAGGTATGCAATCTCATTGCAAATTTCAACACTTGAAATTCCCGATAATTCTTTTAACCCTAGCGTGCTATGACCTTGACGCATGCCAAACAACCCATAGTCCGCTAGTCAAGTTCAACCCGTGTATTTCCTGATTGAATTAAACCCACCCGTATGACCCTTGACGCATGCTAAACAACGCCGTACGAATACCCTAATCCAATCGCATCGTATGTTAGCAGATAAGCACTAATTAGCTACCGTACACTACGCCTTGACGCATGCCAAACTACTGCAGCACAAATACTAAGTAGTACTTATCTGAAATGATGGAGGGCTACACAGGTTTTTAAGAAAGCCATGAGCGTAATGAACTTGATATCGTTGTAGAATCAAATGATTTAAATGGAGTGTTTTTGAGGCATTTGCTAGTTTTGCTAAAGAGATCACTCCCGGTGAAGGGATCTCGGCTCTTTCCTTATCGAATAAGGTGCAGGATATTTCACAAATACCACTATGCAAAGCAAAAACTAGAAAAGCAATCAAAAGACAAAATCGAGGGTTGTAGCATCTGCCAGTTATTGCTAAAGAGGTCACTCCTGGTGAAGAGATCTCGGCTCTTTCCTTATCGAATAAGGTGCTGGATGTTCTGCAAGGAACATCGCTATGCAAAGCAAGAACTAGAGCTACCTGTTTTAGAAAATTCGATTCCACAATATCTTTAGGTTTCTTTTATTTTCATTAATCTCATTAATGAAGTCCCATTTTATTATACTTCCCAAGTATCAGATATGAAACGAAATTAACAATATATAATATATATCACATATATATAATATAAGTATTCGTCTCAGGCAGTAATATGATCTCATCACAGAACATTGCAGCAGAAGAACATATATGAAATATTGGAAATACTAGGAGGTCTATGCTTTACATTAAGCCAGTATAAAATATGGATTCCACGGTCGCGATGAATAGTCAAACCTACATCCCTAGACCCCTACGAGAACGACAAGCAACCCTACCAATTCTAAAGTTAGGAGACCCGGTCTCGACTTCTCGAGATGGTCTCCTACTGGACCCTAAAACCCGGTTACTTGTGCTCCCCTCCGTAGGTCTATCCTAATGCGGAAAAGTAAATAATATACAATAGTGACATCATTCTCAACCCGGAAGTGCCCCAATAAAAGAATATTATATACAATGAATTTTACATGAATGAAAATGAAAAACTCTCATCTCACATAAAACCCTCGGCTATTCAAAACGCGACGATCCAATATAACATATCACAGCAACACATAACATCACATGTCATCAACGTAAGTAAATATGCGTATCCCAGTTGTCGTTGATGTATAGCAACGAAACCGGCGATACACCACATATTACACTTACGGCCGCAGAAAAGAAAGTGTAAAACTACAACAGTTGGAATCCGCAACCTCCTTAGACATCTCATGCCTAACAAAATGAATTCCTTAGACATCGCATGCCTAACAATTATAAACCCGGCATTTTAGTCTCAATATCGAAAACTCTTTTCAATATCAAGTCGGGCAATTCAACAAGATTCCCGACATCCTGATCGAATACTCGTCGAAAACTTTAGTAGACGGCCGCACCCCTGATGCCGTCGACGAAGTGCACTAAGGCGGAACACCGCTGCCGCGAGCACCCGAACGGATGCTTTTGGCGACGGGGTTCTCCTGCAGTCACTTGGTCGGGGCTATGGGGCGTGGCTATCTATTAAGTTTACTCGGCGAGTATCCGCATATGGTACGTGACTGCGACGGACTTTTGATCACATCAAAATCCCGTGGCAACCGATCAAATGAGACTAAAAACTGCTAGATTTATAACATTCAATCTAGTTATCTCATAACTACTTGTGGATTCCAAATATTATACCACATTCCAGATAAATAGATAATGTTAAACGTTCCGATCGAATAAACAAACACCCAAGATTTCCCTTTAATTCTCAACACTTGAAATTAGTTTAAAAGCATCCATCACATGCCACAGTACCAATGGTCTATCCGTAGAAGGGTCAAACCAACGCCTCACATGTAGCAACGCCGTACTGCCACAAACCCCAAGGTTTAGAGGCGGTTCAGACGGTCACATAATAGAGTTAAGGTTTTAGTTCTTCTAGAGGGTCCACCATGTTACTTGCACGACTGTGAATGTTCTTTAACTAAGGAAAAAATCCAACACTTGGAAATTTTCCAGCAGGGGAAAAAGTGAGTTATTGATATCCGTTCGAACTTTGTAACACGTTCTAAATTACCCGGAAAAATTTAAACGAAGTTAAACTTTCCGATCGAATCAATGAGTTCCCAAAATATCCCAGAAAGCTTAACACTTGAGTAGAATTAAAAATTCCCAGAAGCATGAAAAAGTACCTAAGAATAAACCCCTGAAGTATCAGCCTGATTTATCTCAAAAACTATCTATTAACCGCAATCAAGAACGGCGTCGCTTGATAGCTAGCCGGTGAGTACGGGTCGGTCCACAGGGATATTGTGAATTTCCTAATCGCTCAAACGAGTTAATTCCGATGGGTGTTCGGATTTCTTATTAAATCTAAAAACTAAATCTATCATTTATCTAGGGCAAAGAATTAAATTTAACTAGGGCAAGCAATTAAAGATCTAACAAGGGCAAGAAATTAAATTTATACTAGGGCAGAGAATGAAAAATTACCTAGGGTAAGAATTGAAATTAATTACTTACTTTACAGATGGCTCTCTCCAAATATCAACACAGGGTTGTCAGATCTGAATTCATGAAATGAAAAGAGGCACCGATGCTCTCCAAAAGAATTCTAAAATTTATTAATGAAGGGAGGCATAGCCTTTACAATGATTTAGAGTTCCAATTTATAGAGGATAGGAAACCCTAGGTTACAATTGATTCGCACATCTACATTTACCAAAATATCCTTAGGAAGACCTAGTCAAAGTAGACTCCAAGTTTTGGTAAAATTTTATGTCTCTATCTCTTTAAAAGGAAGTATTAGGCCTTGAAATTTCCTTTGTGGGCTCTTCTGTTTTTGGGCTTCCTTATTATTTGGTTCTTTTATTAAAATAGCTTCTATGTTTCTTCCAGATCTCCAGTGAATAATTACGGTGGACTTTTAACTGTTCGCTTTGTAATCTTGGACCTTGCATTGCCTTGTACTTTGTGAATTTTATCTTTGATGTAGGCTTGATCAAGAGTCTTCTGTTTGTTGGTCAAAGTCCACTTTTGCATCGTTTTTTCATCGTTTTCACTGTTTTAGATCCAAGAACCTGTAACCTGTAATATGTAGCAGACATGCGTCAAAAGTACCTGTTTATTTATAAAACGAATAAGAATGGGGAATATAATAATACAATATTATGGTGTGAACAAATACCCCCAAACTTATCTTTTGCTCGTCCTCGAGCAAACTTATTTTTATTCTCTACAAAAACCTAACCGCACTTTCGCAGGGAAATGCGATTGCACTGAGCTCGTGCAATAAGCCGTTAAACCTCTAAGTGTCCCTAGTAGGAGGAGTGTTGTCTCCTGAGGGTTTTCAGCGGATACTCCCCACAAAATCCTATCAATTCGGCTTTTTCGACTTTCGTTCTCCAATTAGGGTTTCTAACAAGGAACTCTATTATCTTCGACTTGCAAATTATTCACCCATATTCTTCACACTTCCTCATCATTTAACTTAAGATTATATATAAATTCTATAGACTTACTTAGCTTTCGGCATTTCTTAAGTTTTCCTTCTAGGATTCCATCTCCACTTAGGAATTTTTATCAACTCTATTAAAAATACAAGTTCTATTCTTCACTCCTTTCTTTCATCTAAACTCCAATCACATATTCCCACGTGTGTGTATAGATCACCCCTACACTTGAAAATTCAAATCAAGCAATCATACTCTCGTTCGTTGTCCAAAGTACTTATTAATTGGTGAATTTTAATTGAATTTTTCTTACACATCCTTCATGCGACCGTTAATACTTCTTGAGGTACCAACAACCGATTACAAGATATGTTTGCACTTTAAAGCGTAATTCCTAGTTTTGCAACACCCAAGGCTTTTAGCAGTGACTCCCAAACCAGTTGGTCTAAGGCACTAGGTGATGAAGCACTCTCGCTAAATATTTTTTCTATTTTTGCAGCCTTAAGTAATCACATTAACCAGTGTTCATTTTTTTTTCTTTATTCACACTTGAATTTTTTATTTTCATTTTCTTCGTACTAAGGACTTTAGACAAGAGTATTTAAAGGTCTCCTCTACTATTCCAAGTTTCAAGGTGCGTGATTGTGCAAATTGTAGGGTATACATTTTCAGAATCTAGACTTAAGTTAGGAATTATTTTTCAAACTTATACTCTAATAAAAATATCAATACTTTTCCTTTGTCTCGACTTAGCCCAAAAAGTGAACCCAAAATTTGCTTATTTCTAAATAAACTACAAAGACATATACTTTCTACCGTTAAAATTTAAGGAAGGTTATTTTTAGGGTTTTTAATTTACTAAGTCTAAGATCTTGTTGTTCCTAGCCAGTTAACCTATTTGTCAAACTCAAGTCAAATACGGCCAAAATTGAATACATTAATTTTTATAATTTTTTTGAAATTTTTCAATTTTTATGGATTTTAAAATAAGTATGCAAATGCAAAAAATGTACATATGAATGCGAAGGAAAAAGACGTACCGAGCATACCCCCAAACTTAAACTTGACAGTGTCCTCACTGTCATGCTACACCAAGAGGGTCAAAATGCCGGCACTCCCCTGTTTATTTATTTATAATTTTTTATTTTTTATTTTTTTGAAATTTTTTTTATAGAAAAAGAAAACAAAAAATATATGTACATATATACAACAAGGTTCCCCCCAAACTTAAGCTTGGCCTTACACAAGCCAAAGGTTAGCACCAACCATTCAAAAATCTTATCGTGGTAATGGTCGAGTTGGTGAAAGAATGGAGTGGAAAGAAAAGAGATGAGAAGCACACGAGACCGTGTGGAGGTAGAAACGGGATACGGTCTCGGTGGGGGAGAAGAATGGCGGAAAAGAGAAAGAAGTGAAGTACGATCTTGAGGGTGTAAATCGAGTGAATAAATTAGCGTAATTTGTGATGACCGATGTGTTAAAAGTGATTGTGCCAACCTATCAACCCGTCGAGAAATGGGGTCAAATCCCTCAAGATTCGCAAGAAGGCATGGGTATGTCGAACTTGGTATTGGAGATGAAAGCGTAACGGTCTCTTGTACGATCGGAATGATAGGAAGGACGAAAGGGAGTGATTTAGGGATAGTCGTAATCTCACCTAAGTAATCTGTCTCGAACTTGAAGGATTCCATCAATGGTTCGAACTGACTGTAAACAACCGAGTCTGATGGTTCAACTAACTCATCTGAAAATGTAAAGGACTCAAACTCGGGCGGTGAGTCATCAACATCGTCCGAAAAAGTAAAACACTCGTACGTGTTATCGGCTGTGAGAACTGTGTCAGATTCAAAGTAAAAGTTTTCAAGTTTACAGTCGTCAAGCGTGATCTTGTGCGTGGTCGGAATGATGGAAAGGAGGGAGGGTGATTTAGTTAAAGGTTCAAAATGATGAATTGGAAAATCCGACACATCAAACAAAAATGGTTCAGCCTCAATATTCTCCTCACTACTCTCCTCAATACTATGCTCACTACTCTCCTCAATACTATGCTCACTACTCTCCTCAATACTATCCTCATAATTCTCCTCAATATTTATCTCATCCATGCCATTATCATCAAAATCAAGATGCATATGAAGTTCGGGAGAAACATCTAATGACTCGGGATGATGAATTGGACATAAAAGTTCAATCAAATCGACAGGTTCGTCATCCGAAATATTTCCGGCGTCTATATCCTCAATCAAGTAAAAATCAATTTCTTTAGGCACCTCATCAAAAGCATGGATATTTATCAATTTAGGTTCTAGAGTGAAGGTGTAAAGGTTAAACGGATTAGGTGCGGTTTCACTCGAAAGGGGTTCTTCACAATCGGGCAAATCAAGCACTACAAAGTCACACAACTCATCATTTTGGACAATCGATGGAAAACCGGAGTTGTGGGCTTCAATTGGGTAAGGGTAGGTTTGATTTGGAAATCTTCTCACATTCTCACTCTGTCCTACCGCCTCCTTATACATTGAAAAATTTGGAGCTAGCGGGAAACTAGCTACCGGTTCACTAGGTTGCATAAGGGCGGTAATGGATGCTTCCACATTCCTAATCATTTTGTTTGTTGCTAAGATATAATCCTTCAACGACTCTTCCAAACTAGATTTGGATGGTAAGGGGGTTTCGGTAAAAGATTAGAAATTGTTTCGATATGTGAAACTCCCAAAAGACTGTATAGAAACAGTGTCTAGTGACGGTGGGAAAGTCGGGCAGGACTGGTAGGAAATGGGTGGTTGGACAGAGGTAGGGTCAACATGTGGATAAAAAGATGAATAGTCTTGTGGATCCCTAGAACTAGATGTGTGGAGAGGGGTGAAAGATCGGCTACGAGATTGAGCAATATGCTCAGCAATAGACATCGGTTTAGGAGTTACAGCAGGACTTGAAAAAGTGGTATCAACATATGGAGGTGGTAAAGGTTGACTCGGTTGACACAAAGTGGGTTGCAATGTCAAACTGTTTCTCCTAGATACTTCTATTTGATCTTTCAAAGAAATTTTAGGCACGGAGGGATCTTCCTTAAATCGACCGAAACAATTGACGTACGAGGCAAAATTAGATTCGGGATACCAAAATTCGGCAAGAGATTTATGATGTGGGGTACGCATGATGTCAGAAGGAGAAGAGAAAGAAGGTGGGTGTAAGTGGGGTGCAAGGATTTCTTAGCGACAAAATTTTGCAAGTTTTTATAAAATTTTTTCCTTTTTCCTTTTTCTCTTTATTTAGAACTGTTTGCAAAAAGATTTTCGAGAAAAGAGTTAAGACACACTTTCGATCAACCAAAAATGCACAATCAGGCCTAGATCTAGGGTCACCTAGGTCAGCTAGACAGCTCCTAACTGTTCCAAAGGGCCAGAAATAGGACCTCAAACCGCCTCTTCACCGCCAATTGCGGCTAGGTAAGTGCCAGGTAAGTGGGAGGCTCCCCGCTACAAGTAGCGGTCCTAATTAAGTAACCACTTACCTTAGACACACTTGCCTAGACACTGCAAAGTCAGGTTAGGATAAACGGTCGATGCCTATAACTAGTCCTCTAACCTATTGAGCTCGAAGTCCTTAGGGCTGAGTCTAGTATTTTTTAATTAAAGATTGGTCAATGCAAATGCCTTATGTGATTTCTGGGGTCCTGGGAAGGATGATGAAATCCCCACCCAATCTGAATTGGTCAAAAGCCCCTTAAAGTCCGATTAAAGATATGCAAAACAGTAAATCACTTGCAATCAAAGATTTTTTGTTATTGCAATTTGAGAAAAGATATGCAAAACAGAAAAGATTTCTTGCAATCAATTTTTATTTTAAACGCGCGCAAAGAATGCTGCACAAGATTTGTTATTTGGAAGGGAGAAGATTTTTTTAAGCGCAAAGAATCCTGCAGGAGATTTTTCAGATTTTTATGACTTTTTGAATTTTGATTAACCCGAAATTGCAAAAAGGAAGTGACACGCCATCTCCGGCAACGGCGCCATTTGATTTATCTCAAAAACTATCTATTAACCGCAATCAAGAACGGCGTCGCTTGATAGCTAGCCGGTGAGTACGGGTCGGTCCACAGGGATGTTGTGAATTTCCTAATCGCTCAAACGAGTTAATTCCGATGGGTGTTCGGATTTCTTATTAAATTTAAAAACTAAATCTATCATTTATCTAGGGCAAAGAATTAAATTTAACTAGGGAAAGGAATTAAAGATCTAACAAGGGCAAGAAATTAAATTTATACTAGGGCAGAGAATGAAAAATTACCTAGGGCAAGAATTGAAATTAATTACTTACTTTACAGATGGCTCTCTCCAAATATCAACACAGGGTTGTCAGATCTGAATTCATGAAATGAAAAGAGGCACCGATGCTCTCCAAAAGAATTCTAAAATTTATTAATGAAGGGAGGTATAGCCTTTACAATGATTTAGAGTTCCTATTTATAGAGGATTGGAAACCCTAGGTTACAATTGATTCACACGTCTACATTTACCAAAATATCCTTAGGAAGACCTAGTCAAAATAGACTCCAAGTTTTGGTAAAATTTTATGTCTCTGTCTCTTTAAAAGGAAGTATTAGGCCTTGAAATTTCCTTTGTGGGCTCTTCTGTCTTTGGGCTTCCTTATTATTTGGTTCTTTTATTAAAATAGCTTCTATATTTCTTCCAGATCTCCAGTGAATAATTACGGTGGACTTTTAACCGTTCGCTTTGTAATCTTGGCCCTTGCATTGCCTTGTACTTTGTGAATTTTATCTTTGATATAGGCTTGATCAAGAGTCTTCTGTTTGTTGGTCAAAGTCCACTTTTGCGTCGTCTTTTCATCGTTTTCACTGTTTTAGATTCAAGAACCTGCAACCTGTAATATGTAGCAGACATGCGTCAAAAGCACCTATTTATTTATAAAACGAATAAGAATGGGGAATATAATAATACAATATTATGGTGTGAACATAGCCCCCAACCCCCAAAGTTGGCCACGGAACCGCCGCCAAATGCATGGATTGGCCGCGGTTCCGCGGTCTCTTGAGTGAATTATGGTTTCGTACTTCACAGTAATTCTTAGAGTTCCTTGCATGATTTTCTGAGTATTTTTAGTATGAAAAATTTCAACTTTTGAAAAAATTTCCAGAGACGGGGTCCAATATGATATTCCGGGGTTTGATCGGACTTTTAACTTCGTCTACACATCTCCTAATGCTCTAGCTTGGTTCTGATACCACTGTAGGGCTAGCTTAGCACCTTAGAAAGGTTTTTCCAAGCATCAATCATGCTACTTTAAAATTTTTGGGGTGCTAAACAAACCCTAACCAAGATCTTAACTAGAGACATAGGGTTAACAAGCATGTAAACAATTTTACATCTAAGAGTTAGGGAATACAACCTTTGTAGTCCATTCCTTCACTTCATAAGCTCCGTGTTGAGGTCCCTTCGCTGCGATCATCAAGTACCCGGACTCTAGAGAGGCCCCTTGAAGAGAAAGATGCAAGTTTGCTTCCAATCTTCAACAACTAAGATGATCTACCTTAAAGAAACTCAAACCCAAGCTCTTGCTTCACTAATCAAGTATTACCAAAGCAAACACCCTAATCTAAGTGGCTAGAATAGATAAGGATGATGAAGTAGGAATTTAGCTCTCTTTTGTTTTCTTTATCTCACTCAAAATCATCACAAACCCAAAAGCTAGAAAGCTTTTTCAAAGGAAGAAGAAGAAGAAATCTATTTGTGATGAATAATGAATTATTGTTATTGTTACAAATCAACCATGGGCCAATCATGAAGGCTTAACCCTTGTAGAGAGTAAACTAGGGTAAAGGGTTTGGGTTGGGTTAATAAATATCAACACAAAATATCTAAGCAAAAAACAATAGGAAGCTTCATGAAGCTTCATGCAAAAGCTAACCCAAATCAAACCCTAACTTGTTTAAACTCCACAAAACATGTTGCATTTGTAACCCTAACTTGTTACAATATTATATATCACATATATAATATATTTTTGTAACAAAATAAAATAATACAATTAACATATATCACATATATATCAATGTATTATCCAAGTGAGAAAAAGAATCTTTAAGTGAGCTTATAATAGTTAATGTAACTTAATATATCACATATATAATTATACATTAAATTATCGAACCAACACTTGATCCGATAATCTGGCTATATCGTATATAACCGACTAATATAATCTGTATCAGTTCATCGAATCAACACTTGATCCGATGACCCGGCTATATCACATATACCCGGCCGATATCTCATATCGCGAGAATCTAATACGGTATCACATACACATATTATTCCCGGTCCTGTACATATCACATATGTGCTCCTACTCCGTTTTGCCTGAGCTAGGAAACCTCTGTGTAGGACTCTAAAGAATAATCAATACGCCGGCAGTAGGTGATGATCATATCAAACACCCATAAGCTGCAAGCGGTCAGCTAAACGTAACAGCCACCCAGGTATTGATCGATCAGAAGATCAACAAGCAAGCCTGTACATTCTCCTGTGAATCCAACCAGTAACACTCCCGTACAGTCCGGTCTCTTCGTCTGATATGTCGCATATCTCGCCTAGGGATGGTAAATGTCAGACCCCAGTAGCTTGATAAGTCGTGTTGATACGAGGTCTATAACAGTTCGAGAAACTAATGATAACACTTACCAGTAAATCTCAGCAACCTTGGCCAGAGATTTCCAGTTATAGCCAATCGAACACAGCGCAACATCAACTCCCTATACCGGGAGAGACGAAACCCCTCCTATCGCTCATTGCCTCCATGTGATTCGGCACTGTACCCAAAAGCCACCATTTTGTACGCCCTCTTGGACGTGGTATGATGGAAATCAAAGCAGAGTGGGAATCACACAAGACTCTATGACGATCTCGGGTTTACAGACTAACCTGTATCAGTGTCACCAGAGAACTGCCATCTGACATGAGGTATAATACCATCTGGGAGTTCTCAGCGATTCCGTCCAGTGTACTCAGTCTCCACTGAGTACCCGTATACCTTCTCTGATGTCAAACACCAATGGATATGGGATCATCTATCGCCCATCATATGGGTCAAGAAGCGCATACGCTAGTATACTCTGGAGTATCGATGCCCTGTCTCGGTACTCCCATGACTAGGAACATTTGAAGGATGTACTTAGTGACTACACTGTCCCCACTAGTATGATCTGCATCATAGTCCTGGTAGTCAAGTACTCATCCTAAGGGCTTTATCAACATGTAACATAGAGACAATCAGAGTACATGTTAAGATGAAGGGCAACCAGATAGCATACTATCATGTTGAGCAAGAAAGTCCTCCCTATATATGTCCAAGCATCCAATATAATATACATCTGTATGTACAGTAATGGCCTCTAGGGCATACATATCACTAACAGGCAGCAGAATATCTGAGGGATTGACCTGCTTTGATGCCGACCTCATAAAAATTGTATGCGGAAGCTAAAGCTAACTTTGGAACCTGCCGGGAGTTTAGATAACTGCAGCCGTCTCCTGGTTGGTAGTGTGATATTGGAGTTAGAATCACTGAAGTTGACGTACAATCAGTTCTTAAGAATCCAATCAAACCCCTTTTTCATTTTCTCTCCACGTTCAAAGTTTGCATAACTTATACATTCGCTAATTAAGTGTATTAACTGATATGTTGATTCGAAAACCAATAAACAATACTCACAACTTGGTATGATATCTTTTTTTCTTTTGGATAATACTCATGACAATAACTTGGGTTTCAAAATAGACCGAAGGTTGATGTTGGGGTTGGGGTTAATTAGTTGGGCTTAGGGTTATGGTAATTAGGGTTAGGGTTAGGGTCAGGTTTAGTGTTAGAGGCTAGGGTTAATTTGGGTTAATTAGAGGGTAGGGTTAATTTGGGTTAATTAGTGATAATTTGAAAGGGTTATGGTGTTGATTAGGGTTAATTTGGTTAAATTTGGGTTGATTAGGGTTAATTAGGTTAATTTAGGTAAATTGGGTTAATTAGGGATAATTTGTGTTAGGGTAACGATTATGGTTAATTGTGGTTAATTAGGTTAATTTGGGTTATTTTGGTTTATGGTGCACTAGTTTATTTAATAGGATACAATAGTTCATTGCGTTAGGATACTCGATGATAATGTAAACGTACAACTTTACCGTAAACGCAAGAAAAATTTACCCTAAACTTGAAATTTCGAACCCTTAATAACGAAACGTAAACGTAAAACCTATTCATGTTAAATGTTCAAGTTAAAACTAATATATGATACTCGATGATAATATGAAGTTTTCATATTCTCATCGATACTCATATATGAAACTAAAAGCGCCCCTTAGTCCCCGTCTATCGGTTAACATACGTTCGATATTCGTCGTGACATAGAACTATATGAAGGTTGTTAAATATCGGACGGTATAGCTCGATACTAACAACCATCATATAGTCTATGTGACGAGAAGATTCAATCGTATGATAACCGATAGATTTGTCCCGTGTGGACAAGTTAGGAATGTATAAAGCAAACACCTTCATTCACTTGTGTTTTCATCCATTTCGAGATATTTCGTCGGTACCTTTCCGCTGGTTCTCCGTGTACAAAGATAGATTAGATGTTTATTTCAACGTTGTTTCACAGCTTTGAAATGATTATCTAATCTATTACAGTGTACTCGGAGAACAGCGGGGAGGTGCTGCCGAAATTTACTCGAAACGGTTGAAAGCACAAGCGAATGGGTGTTCCCTCTATACATTCTTAATGGGACAGAAGCCTTACCTCCGACAGTCGAAACACACACATACAACAAGAATACACAACAAACGCATCATTAGAGAGCGATTCAAGATGTTCAAGTTAAAACCAATATATGATACTCGATGATAATATGAAACTTTCATATTCTCTTCGATACTCATACGTGAAACTAAAAGCGCCACTTAGTCCCCGTCTATCGGTTAACATACGTTCGATGTTCATCATGACATAGAACTATACGAAGGTTGTTAAATATCGGACGGTATAGCTCGATACTAATAACCGTCGTATAGTTTATGTGACGAGAAGATTCAATCGTATGATAACCGATAGATTTGTCCCGTGTGGACAAGTTAGGAATGTATAAAGCAAACACCTTCATTCACTTGTGTTTTCATCCGTTTCGAGATATTTCGTCGGTACCTTTCCGCTGGTTCTCCGTGTACAAAGATAGATTAGATGTTCATTTCAACGTTGTTTCACAGCTTTGAAATGATTATCTATTCTATTACAGTGTACTCGGAGAACAGCGGGGAGATGCTGCCGAAATTTACTCGAAACGGTTGAAAGCACAAGCGAATGGGTGTTCGCTCTATACATTCTTAATGGGATAGAAGCTTTACCCCTGACAGCCGAAACACACACATACAACAAGAATACACAACAAACGCATCATTAGAGAGTGATTCAAGATATTCAAGTTAAAACCAAAATATGATACTCGATGATAATATGAAACTTTCATATTCTCATCGATACTCATATATGAAACTAAAAGCGCCACTTAATCCCTGTCTATCGGTTAACATACATTCGATAATTTATTCTTTTCAACGACAAACGCACACACAAAGCATATACACGGATTTTCTCCTTTGTCAGTAACTATCCCGTTCTTAGATTTCTCAATATAGTCACCACAATCTACAATTTATATGTAATACAGTCTAACATGGCTCATGAATACGTCAAAGTTAAGGACTGGATATATGTGGATTGGCAACAACGTATGCAACCTAAGTTTGTCGCAGGAGTTGCTGATTTTATTGAATTTGCACGCGCACATAATAAGATCGTGATAGAGAAGATTCTCTGCCCGTGCGATAAATGTGGCAATAAGTACTGGCAGAAGGTAGAATTGGCAGAGCTTCATATCGTAAAATACGGTTTATTATACAACTTGGAAATATCACGGGAAAGGAGAAGAATGCAGTAATGCGGCAGGAGAAGAAGGTAATGCGGCAGGAGAAGAAGGTAATGCGGCAGAAGAAGAAGACGGTAATTTATTTCCATCAGAATAAATGGAAGATATGGTAGAGGCTGCCCTAGGTGAATCTATTCGTACCGAAGATGACATTCCTTCCGGTCAAGGACCGCGTGCGGATAAATATGAAAATTTCATGAATGATGCTTGAAAACCAATTTATGAGAATGCTAAGTATTCCACCCTCTCATAGTTCGTCCAACTTTTCCAGATTAAGTGCCTAAATGGATGGAGCAACAAGTCATTCACAATGCTTCTTTCGTTCTTAAAAGATTCTATGCCCCCGGGAAATAACATGCCCGACAGCTGGTACGGAGCCCAGAAGATGATGTCTTATTTGGGTCTGAAGTGCAGGAAGATTCAAACATGTCCTAAAAATTACGTGTTGTACCGGAAAGAGAATTCAGATTTGGAAGAGTGTTCAACATGCGGAAATGCCAGGTATAAGCCGAAAGATTCTGATAAGAAGCCTGATATACCTGTCAAGATAGCACGATACTTTCCCGTAACACAGAGGCTACAGAGGCTATTCAGGTGCAAGAAAACAACCGAGGCAATGATTTGGCATCACCGTGCTCCTCCAAGTGAAGATGGAAAAATGAGCCATCCAAGAGATTCACCGGCATGGAAGGATTTCGATAGGAGGCATGCAATATTCAGTAGCGATCCTCGCAATGTCCGGCTCGGACTGGCTAGTGATGGCTTCTGCCCATTCAACTATATGGCTGGAAGTCACAACACATGGCCCGTTGTAATGATAATTTATAATCTGTTGCCTTGGTTAGCTATGGACCAATCATACTTTATGATGCCTCTTCTTATCGACGGACCAAACTCACCGGGAAACAATATCGACGTCTATCTCCGACCTCTGATCGAGGAGTTAAAATCTTTGTTCATTGATGGTGTAGAGACTTACGATGCAAACACAAATACAACCTTCATACTGTGTGCGGCTTTAATGTGGACAATTAATGACTTTCCTGCGTATGGAATGCTATCAGGTTGGTCTGTACATGGTCACAAAGCATGTCCTCATTGCCATCAACACACAACATCGAAATTCTTGAATTTTAGTAGGAAGGTTTGTTATTGCGGCCATCGACGTTTCCTGCCTCTAGACCACCCCTACAGGTTAGACACTGTTCACTTTGATGATCATCAGAAGCTTCTTGGACCTCCAGCCCCATTGTCCGGAGAGGACGTGACTGCTCAGTGGGATGGTTACAATAATGTGACCTTCAGGATGGATCCGACAAAATAGGTCAAACAGGCATTTTGGAACAAGTTAAGCATTTTCTTCGAGCTTCCGTACTGGTCAACAAATTTAGTGCGTCATTGTCTGTACATCATGCATATAGAGAAGGGAGTACCATAGCACATACTCAACTTGCTTCTTTGTAAAGACGGGAAATCGAAAGACAACCTGAATGCTCGGATGGATCTACAGGAGTGGGGAATAAGAAGTGAATTGCACCCTAGACCGGTAGCGGGTAAACCAGGCAAGTTTGTACTTCCCAATGCCGCTTATCATATATCACAACTGGAGATGAAAAGATTCCTGCTGGTGTTGCATGATTTGAAAGTTCCCACAGGTTTCTCAGGATCATTCAGCAAGAAAATAAAAATTGTGAAAGGCAAGATCGATGGGCTGAAAAGTCATGATCACCATGTTATCGAGGAGCACCTTCTTCCATTAGCCCTCAGGACTTCTCTCCCCGAATCGGTTGGTCTAGTAATCAACGACCTATGTTGTTTTTTCAGAGAGTTGTGTGCTAAAACACTGGAGGTTGTGACACTAGATAAACTAGAAAATTCTATTGCGTTGATACTTTGCAAGTTTGAGCGTATTTTCCCACCGTCATTCTTCGATATCATAATACACTTGACGGCTCATCTTGCAACTGAGGCTAAGTTAGCCGGACCGGTACAATATCGATTGATGTATCCCGTCGAGAGGTACGTGGAATTTTTCGTTTCGCGCAATTTTTAAAATTATTGTTGTCCTGTATGCCCGTATTTATTTATTCAACATATTTTCTTTAAGTACCTCTACACTCTTAAAAAAGTATATACACAATAGAAATCGACGAGAGGGGTCTATCATGCAAAGTTATCTTCTTGATGAAGCAACCACATTTTGTTCCCGCTATCTGGACGAGAACATTGAGACGAGACTTAACCGGCCGCGAAGAATTCAAGACGGGCTATATGGTAAAGCCGATTATAAGAGGGTAGACACTATATTTATCAACAAGATATACCGGTTTATCTTGCTTAATTGCGCATGTCTTGAACAAATTAGAGAGTAAGTTTTTTTGGATTAATTGTTATATTTGTGTTTGTGTGTATGAAATGATATAATATTAATGTCACCCTTATTTGTCGAAAACAGAATTCATTTTAACAAGGTACGTGAGGGGCATCCTGATTGGAACGATGAACGATTGGAAAAATATCATCAGGATAATTTTTGCGATTGGGTCACAGATCATGTAAGTTATTCGAATAACATGTTATTGCTATCAGTTTTAATCAAAACTTATATCGTTATGTATTTGTCGTAAAATTTGTTTTGTTAGATCCACGATCCGAACTTGTCTGCATCATTTGAGAGTGATTCAAGACGTTTAGCTCAATTTCCTAGTATGGAGGTTGCATATTATAAAGGATTCGGTGTCCTTGGATACAAATTCGAAGTTAAGGACATAGAAACATTTAGAACCACTCAGAATAGTGGGATTGCGACGGTGGGATCGGACAGTGTGATTTATTATGGGTACTTAAATTGTATACTCGGCATCCACTATCCCGGACGATCAGAACCCTTTTATATATTCCAGTGTACTTGGTACGATACGCGAATCGATACGGATAAGTGGAGAAGCAATCTTGGGACTTGGAAAGATGAATATGGATTGACCAGTGTGAACACACTTCAATTTTACGGTCAGGAAGATCCGTTTATCTTTCCGAACCAAGCGTTCCAAGTATACTACTCACAGTATTTGAAGCATCCGGGATGGAGTGTCGTATGCCGTTGGAAACCCAAGGATGTCTACGATGTCCCAGAATTCGAGGACAGCGATGAGGATGAAGAAGAGAGAAGGCTTAGAGTGCTCCGACCGTCTATTTCGAAAGACGGGTTATCTTCGGCCGATCATGAAGTTACGTGGGTTAGAAATGATATCGATGATGAAATCCAAGTAGATATGTCTAATGCGCCCACGAAACGAAAAAAGTTATCAGTAATGTTATATTATTACTTCACATTTTACGATCTATACATATATAGTCAATACTTGTAATGATTGTCTAATGCATTCACGAACCGTTTATCTAGATTTGATGACGATGACGGGAGCAGCGAGGGGCGGCAGGAGCTCCAGCCGCGGCACCGGCAGAGGCAGAGGCAGAGGCAGAGGCAGAACGGTTCTGCCGCCCGGAGAGCTGCGTAGGGAGCTTCAGAGGGCCGGTCTTGCACCCAGATCGGAGACCCCTTCGGATGCCTCCTTCCGTATGGACTTTGCTACACCTCCAGGTATATTGCACGCATATCCATTTTGAATGTAATATTATAGATATTCATGCCTGTTCATGTCAAAATTACTTATATGTCAATGTTTGATTGTCTAGCTGTTGGTGATGCGTCCACATCAGGGACAGAGGCCACTCCCGCACCTCCAGGTATGTTTATATATCATATAGTGCATGTATATTTATTTAGAATGCTATATCATAAATACACACACATTCCTTTTGCTCTTACTTAAATAATCATTTTTTCATTGTTTAGCTGTAGGTGGTGCCACCACCGCACCTGCGGGTATGTTTATATATTCTATAGTGCATGCATATTGATTTAGAATGTTATATTATTGATCTACACATTCTTTTTGCAATTACTTATATAATCTATTTTTAATTGTCTAATTATAGGTGGTGCGTCCACATCTGACGCAGGGGCCACTCCCGCCACTTCCGTACCCTCCGCTCAGTCTGTAGGTTAGTATGAATAAATATAAAATATTTATTCATTTTACATATCCTCTAAAGAATAAATATGAACTTCATGGAAATTTAGCGTCAATGTTTATTTTCTAGTTGGAGGGGATGCGTCCGCATCCGGGACACCGGCTGTTCCTCACCGGAGGAACTATCGTCCCGCTCGTGCTGCTGCCCGGGCCTAGGCTCGTGCTTTAATCACCAGAGGTATATATCACACTTCAATTTTCGTTTAACCTTGATTTCTTAATACAACTTTGTCTTAATATTGATTGTCTTGATATTTCTTGCAGACGCAGGGCCTCCCCATCCCCAAAGGGGGACTCGAGGCCCGAATCAGTCCCACAGGCTGAGGCCTGACAGAGCTAGGGGAGGCAGCATTCCCCCTCTTTTTTACCCCTGATTATCGCTATACCGGCGATCATGCCGAGAGGTTCGGCCGGTATATGGGGGATGAGAGCTGGCTCGTGAAGAACTATCCAATTCACGTTGAGTGGGACGACCATCACCGGCGCTCATTCGTCCTCTTCTTTGATCAGGCTCGGGTATTAATATATATTTTCATTTGATTTATCCAATATATTTATTATTAACACTTGCAATCTAATAACAATGTTTTTTTGTATTTTCAGTTGGATTACGATTTTCAGCCTGTACCCGACCCTGATCACCCAGGGAGGGTGCTCGATCTTCATGCTCTGTACAATGGCCTGATGAAGAACATGCGACCAAGGTCCGATACAACAGGAATGAGCTGAAGGCCGACTGCTACTCCCTGTGGATGGCGACCCCGAGGCAGAGAGAGCGGCCCTCCTATCTACTCCGGCTTTTGCGAGAGTCGACGTAGAGACATGGCCTCTATTGTGCGAATATTTCGACTCTCAACGCAAACAGGTATGTATTTTAAATGTAATTCATTGTTTAGTACATAATTTATTTTTTTGTGTTCCTTAATTAGAAAACTAAATGTGAATGTGTTGTGCAGAAACAGGCCGCTCAAAATATAGAGAATAGGAAGTCGGCGAAGAGGGGTCGCCCTACTTATACAGCTGGCTCGAGGAATATTACTCGCGCCATGGAGTTATCGGTAAATTACAATAGACTGACCTTTGTGATATAATGCAATATTAAGAGTTATTTTCTAATATATCTAATATTAAGAGTTATTTTCTAATATTGCAGAGAGCTCAGACCCTGGCGCAAGGTGGTATACCGAGCGTGCTGTCCGCATATCTTGCCGTCCATGGCACCTCGACAGATCCCGCCACGGGCGAGCTTTGATACCCCGACGCCGCTGCCCAGGAGTATTGCGTAAGTGTTAATATTTATTCAACCCCTATTTGAAATTTTAGTTTTGAAAGGTTCAAATTTAAATGATATACTTATATTTTACTGGTTAATGTGGGTGTAGGAGCGGGTGGTTGAGTAGGCCGAGGTATCGGGGATCGATTTTACTGGACAGAACGATCCGATGCTGCTGACCCCAGTCCTGGACGCCGCACACGGAGGGCACCACGGAGGTTAGGAGAGAGGCCGGGGACTGGGCCCTAGCAGGGCCCATATGAGGTTGGACTCCACCCCGGCGGTTACTTTCTCTGTCTTCAGTGAGCGACGTTTCCAGCAGGAACTGGAGAGCTTGAAGGCCACCGTTCAGGAGTTGAAGGAGATGTTGGTATGTATACTATTTAATAGTAAAATATTATGTCATATTATAGATAGCAATATATCCAATATTAGTACGCAGCCTGAGCTTATTTGGTTGTAGACTTAGCTTTGATTAATCATACATACATATCTAATTAAAATAAACTACGGTTTTCCAAACTAGATATCCAAACGAGGCCTAAGTACCTAAGTATACATAGATTGGGGTTTCAACTTGATAATGATACAAATTCGAATAATATACAGTTCTTACTCGCTTATTACACACGTAGGTCCAGACGCGACAGGGTACATCGGCCGAGCCTCCACATGCATCTCCTTCGGCTGCGGATTCGCAAGCCACTACATCGGCTGCGGTTCCGCAGACAGCTCTGATAGCTCCACTGCCCGCTCAGATTCCCGCAGCCGCGGCTCCGCAAGCCACTACCTCGACAGCGGCTGCGCAGACCACTCCTACAACTCCACAGCCCGCTCAGACTCCCGCACGCTCCGCATTGCATGATTTATTGATTCAAGATATATCTGAGGAGCAGGCGCGCCGGATCTGGCGTTTATCAGAGGTGGAGCTGGACCGAGCTAGATTAGCTTTTTGATTCTTATATTTTAAACATGTATTTATTTATATGATACATATTATACTACATTTTGGACGTATTGATATTGGTGGTGTTTGCGTGTTTATATTGATATCATATTCTGCTTGTTGATTTCTTTTGTATATTATGCGTGAGATGTGATTATGAATACTGCGATATATGTTCTGCGAGATGATTAATTTTATATATGATGTATATATTATTGTGCACAGGACGAGAAAAAAATAGGCAGCCCTTTTTTAAAAAAAATACCTGATAATATGTACCTATGGATTTAACCGTAGGGCCCACCAATGCCCCTGCGGATTAATCCGTAGGGCCCAACAATGTACCTACAGATTTATCCGTAGGGGCAAAATATCAGGATACCTGATATTTTGCCCCTATGATCTCAGTATTAAGGGTTAAGCTTGCTCCTAGGGATATATCCATAGGGGCAAACAAATGCCCCTACACAGGTATCCGTAGGGACAAAATATCAGGATACCTTATATTTTGTCCCTACGGATTTATCCCTACGCATTTATCCGTAGGGGAAACGACTTGGCCCTACTGATAAGTCCGTAGGGACACCTAATTTATTTTATAAAATCATAAATTAAATAAATTTTTTGTCCCTACAGCCTAATCCGTAGGGACAACTGGACCTACACATTATTCCGTAGGGGCAAGTTTTTGTCCGTAGGGGCATGTTCAAGGCTGCGACTTGCACCTACAGCGTTTGCACCTACAGGATATTTTCTTGTCTCTACGGATATATCCGTAGGGGCAGTTGTTTGCTCCTACGGATAAATCTGTAGAGGACACCCTTATTTGTAGTAGTGTTAGTGCGGTCTGTTGTGGATACATGATGATCTCAGTGTCGAGCCGCTTTAGAACAATGGGATCGGATTCCGGAAGCACATTCCGAAAGAGGGAAGAACCGTATTATAGATGTAATGATATTACCCTTAACTACGGAAACGCCTTTTAAGTGAACCGGTACTCCAGAGTTTGAAGAACTCCATAGTTAAGCGTGCTCGGACCAGGGAAATCCTAGGATGGGTGACCCCCCGAGAAGTAGCCCATTCTCGAGTCCGATTTGCTCCAAAGGACAAAACCGTGCGGTTTCGGTTAAAACGGACAACACCATCCGTACTAGGGCGTGGGGCGCGATACTAAGGTTTTGCCCATAAAAATGATATTCAAGCCGCATGGATAAATTACTTGATTTTAAGTGTTGATTGATCGCTACAGCAAAAAGATACGCATGTCACTACAGGAATACACAGCATAATTCGATGGTACAAATCTGTCAAATTAAGTTTATTTCGACGGGACGTCCTAAATGGCGATGGAAGACCGCTGTCGATTTAGTTTCTCGCTGTAGAGCAAATTCGATGAGTCCTACCCGTCGATAGAGACTTTATTTCGACGCGACTCACGCGTCGAGTTAGACATAATTATATAAGTATAGAAAATTATTAAATAATATAATAATAGTTTCCAGAATCTAATTCAAACGGGTGTTACTCGTCGAACTAGACTTTGTTTCGATGAGTTACACCCATCGAATTAATTATAAACAGCAGAAAAAATAAATAAACTTCAAATCAGAGAATCTAGAATTTCAATTCCAAATTTCATTCCAATCCAATATTTCAATATTACTTCAGTTCCATTTTAATTTTCAATCCAAACACAATTCCAATCCAAATCCAAATACATTCCAATATCAATTCCAAACCAATATAATCCTTAAATTATTTGACAATCGAATCAATCAACCAATACAAACATATAGATTCATATCGATCGATATATATGTACATGAAAGTTAGCAATAAAATCATAATTAATAACTTACACACACACACACACATGAAATTTAGAATTAGACGACACTAAGTTACGAGGAGGTCGATCATGGGGAGGGAGAAAGTTGATCACGGAGAGGGAGACGTGTCATCTTCATCTTCATCTAGGGGGTAAAGCCTTTGCGACTAAAAGATTAAAATACATAATTTTGTACAAATGATATTTATATATTATTAAGTTAGGGTTATCGAACTTACCAGAGGTACGAAGTCCCCTCGTTATGCATACGTATGGATAAGACGAAGTTTCTGGCTTGTGCCAAAACCAAAGGATCGCCAGTGGGAGCGGGGGTTAGTTGTGAAGAACCGCTGATATTTGGTGTCTAATCAGTCTGAGATCCATCGTACGTCGGGGTCCTAGTCCTACGCGACGTATCTGATTCAACATCGTGTACCCGATGATACCTAGGAGGTGGATGCGCAATCAGCCTATAGGGAGCGTTATACCGGTGGGAGAAATTTTGGCGGACACATATTGGACTCTCCCGTCAATACCAGTCAATACATGGTGAAAGATCTATCTGCAGAGAACAGTCTCTGCCCGTCATCAATCGGATGTCCCTGCTCCGTCTCTCTCATCAATCAACCGGTCTCTTTAGTTTCCATCTGCTCCTGTTTGGAGAAGAAATATATTACTTTCATGCTAACGGTTACACAATAATTATTCTAAAATAATTAAGAAATACACATTAGTAGAGTCTTACATATTGCTCTTTAGTGCAACAGATGCATGCGTGCCATCGTCCCATACAAATCTGGTCTTGAATACTTCGATTTGATCAATAGGAACTCCATCATGTACTTCTTGATACATATTATATTTAGAAAGTTAACGCATAAATTTCTAAGATATATTTTGAACATATTAATATAAAATATTGATTATCGAAACTTACGTATTCATTGCAAAACTGTTGGGAACTCTTGTTCACTCCTATGTAAATATCTTGCAACTCAGTGTGAGATGTTTTGCCTTATGCGCTCATCTCCTAAAATTGCATCAATTATTGTTTATTGAATTGCTACAAAAGAATAAAAATGTATCATAAAAAAAATACCCTAAACGCATTGCTCAAGTAATGCCCGACCATGACATGCCGGTAGTCGTCGGACCAATCTCGATCCGGCTTCATTGCATACATCTCCTCCGGTATATTGGCGGATTCAAGTTTTTTGAAGACTTTGTTCTTATGGCCTCTCAAATTATTCGTCATATGCTTAAGCAGTTTATCATGAATTTCTCGTTCATTGACAACTGCTTCGGGACCCTCTTTACCATACTATCGAAAATCAACCCGACTTTGCAAAATATGATAATTAATCATCATACGGGTAGACATATTTAAACAAATCAAAATACAATTCAGTATTGAATAGCATAATCAAATCTCACCATAACCTCTCATACAACAATGTTATCCTTCTACGCCCATTATGGACTTTCCCACTCAAGGGCCACCTAATCGCCATTGTCGTCCTCGATCATATAAGGCATGCGTTCCTCGCTGTTCATTATAGATGACATCATCTTCGCATCTGTACTGCTCTTATGAACAAAATCCCCCAGAAAATGAAAGATATGCAATCGGCTTGTCGGGGGGCATTTGGCATCCTTTTCCAGTTTTCAGTAGCCTATGTGAGTCCTCTCACACCCTGTGTCCGTCGCCGGGAGGGTTATCCTTCATCCCCTGTATCCTGATCAATCCTATCATCATCTAACATATCTAAAACAACTTCATAGTATATAGTTCAATATGTTAGAGAACAGAATAATAGTGGTACGATAGTAAAATATAAATTACACATTATTTAATTAGTTGAAATTTAGGTCAGATAACAGAGCAATAGTGCTGAAAAGAATATCATACAAAAGCAAAAAATATGTAAGTTTCACATTATTTAAGTTAGTTAAAATGTTAGAGCAATAATACTAGAAAGAATATCATAAAGAAGCAATAAATTGAAAATTTCACATTACTTAAGTTAGGAAAACTAACAGAGCAATAACAGTGAAAAAAATATCATACACGAGGAATAAAATATAAGTCTCACACACACTCTCTCTCATACAAACACATGTCCACAAATATTTCACACATAATACACACATCCATACTCAATATATTCCATACATATAGTACACACACATGCACAACAGGCACTCAAACATTACACACCAAATAGATAGTAAGAACAGTCACAACACCGGAATTGATCGGCTCAGCTGGCATGATACTTGTTCCCACCAATAAAATTGGTCAAAATAGGCTTAAGCCCAAGTGCCAGAATTTCCTTGGCGCTTTTCCACGTGCAACTCACGTGGACATACACCAAGAAGCTCTAGCGCTAATAATATTCGAAGTTCTCGCTTCAAATAGCTTATGCGATATTTGGAAGTTAACTTCTCATATCTTTTTTTAAACAGAAGGATATATCAACAGAAGCTTAAGCTTCGAAATTTTTTCTTAAACATAAAGATACATTGTTAATTGATAAAACCAAGTTGCTTAAGCTATTTTGACAAAATATTCTCTCTATCTTTCTAAAACAAGAAAGATCAAAATCAATAACAAGAAATTGATTTCACAAAATAATATTGGTTAATATTAATCCTTGGATCAAAAATCAATGGTGCTTAAGCACCCGAGCTGATATTAGCTTTTTTCATATATTCTTTTAAACCAAAAGACTCGATTGAATATCTTATTTGAATAAGAAATATATTAATCATATCAACAGATAACCTTTAGATTTAAATCCAACAGTGCTTAAGCACCCGGGCTTAATCTTATGATCAATCAGAGAAATCTCAAAGAGAGATTATCTCTACTTACCCAACAATATTCACACCCTATATAAAGAACCCTGAAGGTCAAAATTTGACATCATATACAAATCACATACATATGATAGGCGATCAATCTTATAGGCCTTCACCAAGAACTTAAGTTCTCTGCCTTTGAGTTTCTTTTTCTTCTTCCTCCATACAACCGAGGTAAATAGAAGATCGATGTCCATTTTAGAAACTTAAGCCTCTTTTATAAGAAGATTAACCTTCATTGATAGAATTTAAGTTTTTTTTGAGATCTTACGATCTCTAAATCAAGTTCCTTTTTCAAAAAAAACTTAAGTTTCATAAAGAAATCGTTTTGATCTTAAGTTTTAGGATTTGAGAAAAGAATCGAACCCTTCAGATAAATTATGGCGTACAAATGACGAACAAGGAATCAAAAAGATCGATTCTTTATAAAATATATGATCCCAGATCATTAAAGTAATGATCTTGGTAATCGTTAATGGTGATGTCTTCATATATAATTCGGCACAGATCCCATCTATGGATTCCGTGATGAGAACATTGGATAAACAGATCCTTAAGCCATTCAAAGCATTTCCAAAATGGTTCATTGGGAAGCTGGGTAAATTGGTTGATTTCGCTCCGAACACGGACGGTCTTATAATTGGGATAAAATTTCTTAAGGAATGCTATAACGAATTCATCCCAATTGGAAATAGAGTGTGCGGTTGTATTATAAAGCCATTTTTCGGCTAAATCGCACAAAGTAAACGGGAGAAAACGTAAATGCATAACATCTACAGAAAGTTATGAAGTGCCCATCATAGCACATACGTTTTCGAATTTGGTGATGAAAACGTATGCGTATTCAGACTCAAGCCCATGAAATTTAGGCAAAAGATTGATAAAGTGGGGTTTAATTTCAAAATTATCCCCACTGGCTGGTGGGATAGATAGACAAGTAAAAAGGGAACCACGTATAGGGTAGCATCTCTCTTGTAGAGAGATACGCGGTGGATTCTGCATACCTGTGGGTAGTGGCAGGGTGGTGTTATGAAAATTTGATGGAGAGTCGTCCATCTCGGTCGATGTTGTGGGTGGGGAGGAAAAAGAAAATGAAGAAGTACCGACTTCGGAGTCGATAGAAGAAACACGGACAAGATGGTCACTAGAATCCCGTGTCCAGCCGAGCATGCATTAAGCAGGTTTAGCGCAAGTGGTAGCGTTTATGAGAATTACGTAAAAAGAAAGGTTTGTTTTTGAAAAAGTCAGACTTAGACAAATCACAAAAATGCACAATCAACCCAAGATCTTAGGTCACCTAGGTCAAGTCACTAGACCGCTCCTAGACTTCTAAAAGACAAATCGCAGGATCGGTTATCTACTACCTCTTTATCCCTCTTGTGGCCAGGTAAGTGCCAGGTATCCGCTATACGAATCACCGAAATAGCGGGCCTAATTAAGTAACCTTTTGCCTTAGACACACAGGCCAAGACACCACAAAAGAAATGTGGATAAGCAGTAGATTACCCACGACCTTCCTCTGTCCTAATTGAGCACGACAGTCCTTAGAGTCTTGTCTAAATATTTTTTAATTAATGAAGGGTGATGCAGATGCTCGTTTTGTGATTTGTGGGGCTTAGGAAAGGTAATAAAATCCCCACCTAATTTGAATTTGGTCTTTTCCCCTTAATTGTCCGTATTACAATATGCAAAAACAACCAGAAAACAAAACACGCAAAAGAATTTTTTAAACGGCGAATTTTTACAAAAAATCCTGCAAAAAAATTGTTATTGGATTTTTCAAAGGAGAGAGAAGAAGATAGAAAATATACCAGAGAGACTTGAAACCCTAATTCATCCAAGCCGCCGCGGTTCCTCCACGAGAATGAGCTTCTTGTCGCGGTTCCGCCGCCAAGTTGAGGGTTCTTTGAAATCCTTTTTTCTGTGGGTGCTTCCTTGCTCCTATGGTCTTGATGAATTCTTCTGAATGTTTATCTCCCTGCTACAATGATTCCAGATCCCCTTGCAAAAAATTCACACACTAATCGTTAAGCACAATATGCGTTCTTGATTTATATTTTGATGGAATAATAATATTTCAACCCAAATTGCAAGAAAGAAAAAATTACGCACGGATCCCGGCAACGACGTCATTTGATTGGTTGTGGTGTATTTTTGGAGAAAAGTAGAAGAGAGTTTTAGTAAAGTAACCGCAATTAGCACGGCGTCGCGTGTAGCTAGCTGTGGTGAATACGGGTCGTCCTCTGGGATTCATGGAATTTTATAATTCTTTCTTTAGATGGGTTGAAAGAAATAGAAAAGAGAAAATCAAGAAAATCAAGAAGATAGTTTCAAGATCTAATTGAAGAAAATCAAGAAAATGGTTTCAAGATTTAATTGAATTATCAAGAAAATTGTTTCAAGATCTAATTGAATTATCAAGAAAATTGTTTCAAGATCTAATTGAATTATCAAGAAAATTTATATGAAGAAGGCTTGTAGGATTCTTTAGAATTTAGTAGCTATGGATGACTAATAAAGATTACTCCTCTTATTTATTGATAGATTTAAAACTAGATTGATGGCGATGAATGAGGATTAGGGTTCTTTGGAAGAAACTAGGGTTTCTCCTTTATTGACCCTTGTCCTTTCATTGATCTCCATTCATATTTAGCCCTTAACAAAAGGATCGTCAATCTTATCTCAAATCGTGGTCGAAATTATCAAGAAATTGATGTCACGCCCGATAAGGATGTTGACGATTCTTTTGCTAAAATTTATAAACTTCATAAGACTTAAAAGGAATATAGTATGTTCTCACTCATTGATCTACCTTAATCTTACGAATCCTATCAAGCGGAGAATTACTGGCACATCATGAAAATAAAAGAAAGAATAGAGAAAGAATTTATAATACGGAAATTAAAAGTAAGCGAATTGATAAAACTAATGATCTACTTTTATTACTCAACTTCACAATACATTTCTCCAAGTTTAGATTACAAGAGGAAGAAGAATTTGCTTTCGATCTCTGCCTCGAAGAAGTAAATGTTCCGTCAATCTTCACGTCGCTTGATCACCTCGAATTCTGGACCTGTCTTGGACGCTTACTCGTTGACGGTGATTCGCTTCGTGTAAAGGAGACTTTCTTGATTGATCACATGATTGATTTCTCGATGGATTTCTTGATCTTGGATCTCAAGATCGTAGATTCTTGATCTTAGATCCTTTTTGAGATTGGTTTTTGATCTTTGGGATTGATTTTTTTTAGATCCTTTGATGTTTTTGATTTTAGATCTAGATCCCCCTTTGAGATGTAGCCCTCGGTCCTATAGCCCCAAAACCATTAACCGAAACACCCAACAAACAAAGTTTGTTACGAAGAAGATTCCAGAAAACTCTCACCCTTAACTCCCTGAATCAGCCGTGGATCCGCGGCGACTCGGCCTGACTCAGCTGCGGTTCTGCGGCTTCATAGTTATTTCTTGGCTTCAAACTTCTGGAGTCTTCTCCTATTGGTATTTGGGTATTTCTTTGATATCTGGAACCTTTTTAACTCTTCTGAGTCTATGCCAATATTTGATTCTTCAACGTTCTTTACTTTATCGGTAGATTCTTGATTCCTGATATCTGACCTGAGCTAATCTTGCAGAATATCTTCAATGAACAATGTTAGTTATATTTTAGATACAATTTGATATAATAAGAGTATCAAAATATTAAGCACATTTTCCTTCATAATGTTGATTATAATATATAAACACATGGTAAATAGTATTTTGCAAATAAACTTCTAATATATGTTATATAACAAACACTTTTAGATGATTAAGAAAAGTAAGGTAATTGTCTTGTTAAAAGTGCAATATTTTCAACTCAACAGCATGTGCCCAGTGGCAGGAGTGCCAGCGGTATGAGCGCCAGCGGCTAATATGATGAATCCAGAAGCGCCCGTAGGCATGAACTAAAGGCAGAAGCACCCGTAGGCATGCGCCACGCGGCAAGCACCCGGTGTTTACTTATTAATCCTATGGACATGCGCCAGAGGTAGATGCACCAATGGGCATGCGCCACATGGTAAGCGCCAGCGGCATATGCAACAAAAGAACTTATGTTCTAAATGCCAACGACCCAAATATAAAGATCTCTGAGCCAATGACAAAGCGCCACGTGGGAAGCGCTATCCTATAAGCACCAGTGGTCATGGGGACCCTATATACATGCACACATGCCTTACATATATGTTTCTTAACTCAATATTAGCTAAGTTATCTCTTTGAATCTTATGCTTCTGGGTCGAGTGTTTAACATTGTTGGATTATGTAAAGCCCAAAATAAAATATGGCCTAGTGCTTAGCACCGTTGGGTAACAAGGCCCGACATTTATTCTAAAATTAGACTAACTCCCTGAAGTTTCAAATTTATATGGTTTTCAAAGAAAAATCAATCATGATCATAAATATTTTAAGTCGACCTTGATCTAAAACAAGATTAATGGTCCTTAAACATATTTTAAGTCGATCTTCATCTAAAACTAGATTAACAATCCTTAGACCCTTCGAACTAATGGTAGAAATTACCTAAATTCATCCCAGATCTGAGATTTACAGATTTAGACTAATCCACGCCCTATGAGCAACAAAATTAGTCTCCGTGTACAATCCAAGAGCAACCCCATAATAAACATTATATAACACGTCACGAGGTGATAAACTGGAGAGGGAGAAAATTGTTATCGCGTTACAATAACGTAATTAACTACAGGGGCTTGCGCCTGCAGGAAAAAGCATCCCCATTGTTCCCCTAATGATTAAACATAATAATAAGAGCTAAACTCTGTTAAATTCCAATGAGGCAGCGCCTCACATGCGTCATACGAGAGCGCCGATGCTAGTTTTATAGGATTAAATCCTATAGTGGCGCCACACGTGAAGTTTACGTAAGCGCCAATGTGCAAAGCATAGGAGCGCCTGTCATAAATAAGAATTTAATTCTTAAGTGGCGTCCACGTGCATAAAACGTGAGCCCCGGCGCACAAACTAAAACATGTAGAATTAAATTCTACATGAAAATTGTTTCTCTAAAATTTGGAATATTCTCTGTTAAACAGAACCGTTGGATCAAATATCCAATGATGATGATAAATCATCAAATGATAGAATTAAATTCTATTAGGAGAAAATATCTCCCTAGTCTTTCTAAGTGAGAAAGATATTATCGGTTGGATCAAAATTCTAATAACATAATTAAATTCTATTTTTGGGAATATATTTCCCCAATCTTTCTAAACAAAGAAAGAATGAGAGCCTTTGGATTAAAATCCAATGGTGATTAGAAATCACCGTTTGACAGAATAAAATTCTGTATATATGGAAAATATTTTCCCAATCTTGTTAAAAAAAAGAAAATATATTCTGTAAAACAGAAAATCACTAGATCAAAAATCCAACGGTGGATAAAATATCCTGAACAAATTTTGAGACCAATTAAATCAACTGATATCTCTCAAATGTGAAATTTTCTCAAACTAATTAACAATTAACCTCTACTATATAAAGGACATGAGACTTCAAGTCTCAAGGAGGACACCACAGAGAGAGGATTGACCCCATAAGTTTCTACACAAAAAGAAAAACAGAGAATTTAATTCTCAAAATAAGAAGAAGATCTCTCTCCTTTCAAACTCTAGGTAAAAGAAAAGGAAGAGATCAAAATATCTCTTTTGCCTAGTATAAATGGAAACAAAAGTTTAAACCTTCATATAAGAACTTAGTTCTTTCTCTGATTTGAGATTTGCTCCCTACAAGTTAAGAATTCAATTCTCATCGGGGAGATTCAGTTTTTCAGACTCAAAACCTAGGGGAAAAAACTAGGTTAAAAGAAAGAGAAAGAAAAAGAACCTATATTATAGGAATTTGATTTCTCTGAAAATAGAGTTTAACCCTAAAAAGAAACTTAGTTCTTATAAAAGAAAAAACATAAGAATTTAGTTCTTAAAGAAAACTGGATCGCAGATCTTCAAAACAAAAATCTTGGTGATTATTAATGGTCAAAATTCCATTAACAGATATTCAATCTCTAAAAAAAAGAGAAGAAAAGAAATTAGCATCTCACGTGCTTCCTACATGGGCGCTCCCAACAAAGGACTCAGTGCCTCATGTGAAAAACACATGGGCGTCCAAAACAGAAGGCCAACGCCTCACGTGAAATACACGTGAGTGCTGAGTAAAAGTGTTTAGCACTTTATATGCAGCCAAAACGGGTGAGCTCTCAGCACTGATTGGGCAGCGCCCAGCGTCTCATGTGAAAAACACGTGGACGCCCAATAAAATAAAATGAGACAGCGCCACACGTGCTCCTCACGTGGACGCCATATAAAAGTGGTTACAACTATACATATTCAGTTAAAACGACTAAAGTGCTTAGCACTTATTGGGCAGCGCCCATGACTGAGTGATTCACATGATACACATGTAAGCGCTAGAGCTCTAAACAAATGCTTGAGACTCCTGTAAAAAAAAAGGGGCTGAGCAAACAGAACCTAAATAAGTGCTTAGCACTTTTGAATAAAAAAAGAAAGAAGAAAAGACTGAGCAGACCAAGCCCAAGTTTGCTAAAAGTCACTCTAAAGCAGCTGAGCCCAAATACTATGTTGTTGGATCTCAATAAAAATGATCCTTAAAATGTTGCTACGTTAATCTTAGTCTTAAATATGACTAACGTATCCTTAATTAAAATAAATTGAGCCCAAATGCTCATATATTTAAGTTGATCTTAATCTCAAATTAGATTAACGGTCCTTAACTAAAACAAAATATTTTTGAACTAAATGAATATATAACCTAAGCTCAAAAGAAAAATCTAAAATATACGGATTTGGACTAATCCGTGCCTACGGGCGACAACATAAACTAGTCTCCGTATACAATCCACGGGCAACCTAAACAAACAAAATAACACATGACACGAAATGACCTACAGGAGCACAGTAGAAAGTGGTTGTCGCAACGCGATAACGTAATTAACCACAGGGGCTTGCGCCTGCAGTGAAGAGCATCCCCACAATCAAAAACCCCTCACAAATGAGGGGGAATCTGATGATATCTGTACAACGGTCGCTTCTATCAAAATCTCTGATATATGGTGCCATAAATCAACTTAGTATCTTCGGAGAAGTGGGTGGATATATTCAAATAGCATCTGCCCCCAAATTCAGGCAACACGATCTATCCCAGTTCGTGTCTGTTTTCGGCGGTAAACAGATTCTGGCACGCCCGGTGGGACCTTTTCCTCTTTACACTCCACATTTCGTGTGTCGTGTTTCGCGAAAAAATCGCGGTTCGCTATGGTTGCCCTTGGATTCGAGGTACTAAAACTTGGTTTCTTATTCCTATGCAGAGAAAATCAATGGCTTCCTAAGTCACCTCTTGCAATAGCAACTCCCGCTCCACCCCAACTAGAGGAGTGACCTTTGGGCCTAACGCGGCCTCAATTTCTCAATGCCGGTGGGGCAGGTCACACAAGCCACTACCGGACTGTTCTTCGGGACCATGCTCCCACCTGTGAGTTTCGGTCCCTCAGCGCCGCAAGAAGAAGCTCCTCGAAAGTCGGTGTTCGATTGGCTAGCAACCACGACGGCTCCTATCAGCAAGCCGTCAAACTTTGGTGTATCAGTCTTCAATTGGCTGAGCGAGAACTCAAACGAGCCCGTAAAGAAGCTCGTGATACCTGAAAGGGCTACCCTAAAATGGCTAGCCCTCCCGACGCCTGCTACAGACGAAGCCGTCAAAGGTGCTTCCCTCATCAGAAGGTTAGTCTTCGAAAGATTGGCCGGCTCTCCCCAAACTCTATCAAAGACGTCGGTCTTCAACAGGCTGATGCCGATTGAAACCCCTCACCAAAGCCGGGGTTATGATGAAGCAGCTTCCAAAACCGAGGCGGTCTCTTCTGCAAGGCACGCTCGACGTCGCCGCTGGAGCCGAGTGAGAGAAGCTGAGGGCAACTCCCCCTCTGGAGTCACCCCACCAGCTCCGATGGTGGAAGTCGACGCTATTGTTTCAAATGGGAACAACTTTGAACCGCTTAGGAGGGTGCGTAAAAACTCACCAACGGTGGTTGATTGGTTGTGAAAAAGTGTTTTTGGATAATCGCAATCAATAACGGTGTCGCGTGTAGCTAGCTGAGATGAGTACGAGTCGTCTGCAGGGATGTGTGGAACTTTTAATCTTGCTTTAGATGAGTTGATTAGAAATAGAGGAGAGTGATTCTAGATCTATGTTGAACACGGATGTAGAATATATAAGAAGAGAGATTGTAGGGTTCGTTAGAATTTAGTAGTAATGGATGATTAAATAAAGATGACTCTTTTTATTTTTAATAGATTTAAATCTAGACCGATTGCGATGAATGAAGATTAGGGTTTTTAGAGGGAATATGGTTCACACTCTTAACCCTTATCTTTTCATTGACCTCTATTCATGTCTAGCCTCTACCAAAACAATTGTTAATCAGATCTCATATCGCGGTCGAGTCTATCAATAAATTGATAGCGCGTCCGATTAGAATGTTAACGATTTTTTTGATAAAGTTTATAAACTTTATAAGATGTAAAAGAAGTTAAGCGATTTTATCATCCATTGATCTACTCTAATCCTACGAACCCTATCAAGCGGAGAATTACTCACGCATGTTTGGAGAAGAAGAAGAAGGGATAGATAAGGAAATCATAATGCAGAAATTTAAATGCGGAAAGTAAATGTGAAATAATTAATCAAATAATCTATCTTTATTAATCAACATTACAAGTACAAATTCATCGAATTTAGATTACAAGAAGAAGTTTCTCTCGATCTCTGCTTCGTAGGAAGTAGACATTTCGTCGATATTCACGTCGCTCTATCATGTCGAATTGCGGACCTGTCGTGGATCTCTTGTTCTTTGACGGTGATTTGCTTCGTGTTCAAGGTGATCATTTCTAACTTTAGCCATCGGTCCTTTATATATCCCTCAAATCAGAAACCCTAGATCTCATAGGTTAAGATATGCCATAAAGATGCAATTTCCAAAATTTCAGATCCTACGGCAACGATTAAGCTGTGGATCCACCGCATATATGGGCTATTGGCCGTGCAATCGCCGCACATTGGAAGAGTTAGGGTTTGGTTTTTCTGTTGTGTCCTCATATTGACACGTGGAGATCCTCTAAATATCTGGATTTTGGAAATTTTTTTTGAGTTTCTGCCAGTATTGATTCTATAATTTTATTGGCAGATTTTTGATCCTGATATTTCGAATATCTCGATCTCCTGACCTGAGCTAAATCTGCACAATATCTCCATGAATAATGTTAGTAATATTTGTTATATTTGAGATATAATTTTAATCATTTTATATGGTAATAAATCTTTAAGAAATTTGATTAAGGATATTTGATATGATATGTATATTTAAATTATCAAAATATCTTATAAATATTATATGCATATATTTTCCTTTATAATGTTAATTATAATATATAAACATATGGTAAAGAGTAAATTTGCAGATAAACGCATATATGTTTTATATTTATAATAAACACCTTTAAATATTTAAGAAAAGTAAGAAAAATATTATATTAAATGTGCAATATTTTCGACTGAACAAATACCCCCAAACATAATTTTGATCGTCCCGAACAAACTAGTTATTCAAGAGAAGGAGAAAAAAGAAAAAGAAAAACTTAAGTAGCACACTTTCGTAGGCAACACGATTGCACTGAGCACGTGCAACAAGCCGTTAAACCTCTAGGTGTCCTTAGTAGAAGTGTTGTCTCCTAACGGGTTTCAGCGGATTACACCTACAAAATCCCATAATAAAACAAAGAAAATGAAAGTTACGTACAAAGATAAGAACTATAAAAGAAAGAACTTGAAAATAAGAGTTTCCAACTACACCAGATTTTCAGTTGCCATGAGCCCTATCTTAATGGTCATGAAAAGATATTGAAAATCAGATCACCCCTCAATAAAATATCGCGTTTAGTCTTCCTCCCCATCTTTCTTCCAAATATCGATCATATACCCCTACGTGTGTGTAATAGAAATCCCCACACTTAGAGAATTCAATTCAAGCTATCATACTCTTGTCTATCTTCCTTAATACATTTTGAATCGGTGAATATTTTCGATGGAATTGTTCACACATTCTTCATGCGACCGTTAATAATTCTTGAGATACTAACCAACCGATTACCAAATGTGCTCGCTCATTAAGACGTAATTTTCCTCTTCTTGCAACACCTAAGGCTTAGCAATGGCTCCCAAACCAGTTGGTCTAAAGCACTAGGTGATAAAGCACCCTTGCTATATTTTTATGCTGCCTTGATAATTATAAAACCAGTGTTTATTTTTTTTTCTTCTTCACCACTTATATATATATTTTTATACTAAGGCTTTTAGACAAGAGCATTTGAAGGTATCCTCTACTATCCCAAGTTTCAAGATGTGTGCAGGTGCATATAGTAGGGTATCAATGTTCAAATATTTGGACTCAAGAATAAGGGCCGTTTTTCAGACTTATGTTTATCCTCAGATTAGTAATTTCTTTCATCTTACTAACCCTTGGGACAACGGCTCATGACTACTTATTACTAGTTTCGTTTAAGAAAATATCTAATTTTCTTGCTTTTCTCAAACTATTACTATCTTTCATATGTAATTTTTCACTTTCAAACTTTCATTATCAAAAACTTTTGTGCTTATATTTATGATAATGCAAAATAATGCGTGAATAAGCACAAACCTCCCCCAAACCTGTTTGCAGCAGTGTCCTCACTGATATCATCTGTTAAGCTTAGAAAAAAAACTGTAGACTTGGGAGGAAAAATTAGTAACGGGGAGATGAATAAATGACAGTGAAATCCTCCCCAAACTTATTTTTGGCTCACAATTTTGTAAAAATTTATTTTCTTTCAAGATCCAAAATATTTTCTCCCCTCCCCCACAAACTTAGTTAAACCGTATTAAGCATTTAAAATTACAAATAGAAGGGGTAAATTTATCGGTCAATATAAAGGTTTACAAAGACCAAAAGTCAACCCCAACCATTCAAATATTTTATCGATATAACGCACTGGTTGGTAGAAAATCATGTCACCTATAAACGTGAAGAAGTGGGGAGGAGATAAGAAGTGTAATAGAACGGGTTTACGTCTCGGTTTATAGAGACGAAACAGTGATGGTAGATTACTCGCGTTCTTGTTCTGGATAAGAAGAAGGGATAGTGGTTCAACTTTTTTGAGTGGGGGTTGATTCATCATAACGCCCATGTCTTCTAAGAATGCGAGTTCTTCAGCGAAAATTTCTTCAAAGTTTTTATCGATATCCCGAATAATAAGCTCATTGAAAAGAACAGAATGATACTTGGACTCCATAAAAAGTTCATATTTAGCATTAGATGTTAACCCGGACAGCTCGATAGAAGGATCCGTATGTGTATAATAAATAGTAGGGTCAAACAACAACGTACTAGCGGGGTCAAGATCAGTATCGTGAAGCTGTTCAAATTCACTACTGTCGGAATCCATCTTTTCGACAGAACATACTTGGGCATAGGGTTCGGAGGGTTCACTTCCCAACTTGTAAATGTTAAGCTCAATTAACATCTTTCCGAAGGATAGGGTCATTGAACCATTTCAACAATTGATTATTGCGTTGGAAGTCGCTAGAAAATGCCGACCTAGAATCACCGGGATTTGGCTTCGTGGGTTTGCTACAGGCTGTGTATCAAAAACTATGAAATCCACAGGAAATATAAATTCCCCAACTTTAATTAACACATCCTCTAGCTCACCCCTAGGTTGGGGACTTGGTATGTTGCCTTTAACCTGTTTGGATAAGGAGCTTTATCAATAAGGGTTTGGTCCACCATTTATGGAGAAGTTTGTGGGGATGGAATCGATCCCAGAATTGGAGTTGAGATCGTTTTAGGTTGACTCGAGAAAGTGGGCCGAGGGTTCGAGCCTGGTGGAAAACGGAGAATAGGCTCGGAAGAAAGTGGTGGACTAGACGAAGTAAGAGAAGAAGTAGAAACCGGGGTATCATTAATATCATTGACATCAACGTCATCAACATGTTCACCCACTTGGTTGTTCAGCACTCTTCCCGATCTCAACGTGGTTACGACACACACATGACTTTATGAGTGGTCAGGATTCGGTAGAGCTTGAGATGGAAGTTTTCCTTTCTCTCTCGCACTCATCGCGGCATTTAACTGTGCAAGTTGTGCTTCTATCGATTTTATGCTTTACCGTGGGAAGCGGTGTTCTGCACTAAAGTTTGGATAGCAGACATTAAATTAGCCGTCGTTTGTGTAGATTGTTTTATGAATGTGTCGAGTGTAGAGGGTTTATCGGTACCGGCCGTTGGGAAAGAATTATTATAAGGATCAAAATTGTTGGCCGGGTTTTTAAAAGGTTGTGGTTGAAAGGGGTGCTGACTCGGTTGTGGTGGTTACTGTTGCTGTGGGGGAGGTCTTTGATAGTTGCTTGAGAACTGGTTTTGATTTTATGTTTGGTTTTGGTTCCAAGCAAAATTAGGATAATTTCTCCATCCCTGATTGTATGTGGAAGAATAAGGATCGTTTCTAGGTCGTTGCTGAAAAGTAGTATTAATTTGTTCTTGACCTTAAAATGGTAGACTCAAAGGACATTCTTCCGTTAAATGTGATGGGTCGGAACAGCAACCATGCAAGGTTTTGGGGAGCGTAACCTGGTTTAGGGAGGCTGATGAAAATTTGTTTTCCATAGCTTTGAGTTTTTTCTGCATCGCTGCCATTTCAGCTTTCATTGCGATGGAAATATCGAGCTGATGGATGCTTGCCCTAGATGAAGATGATGGTGATCTAATGCTTTCCCACTGTAAAGTTTGTTCAGCGAGATCTTCCAGGAATTGCCAAACTTCACCATCATCTTTGGACATGAAATGGCATTGACAAATGGTCTTAAGTATTAGTTTTTTCGCTGGATTAATACCCTCATATGTAATTCGGCAAAGTTTCTATCTATTAATTATATGATGAGGGCATTGGACTAGCAGATCTTTAAACCATTCAAAGCATTTCCAAAATGGTTCATTGGGAAGCTGGGTAAACTAGTTAATCTCGCTTCGAACACGGACGGTCTTATGATTGGGATAAAATTTCTTAAGGAATGCTATAACGAATTCATCCCAATTGGCAATAGAGTGTGCGGCAGTGTTATAAAGTCATTTTTCTGCTAGATCGCACAAGGTAAAAAGGAGAAGACGTAATCTTATAGCATTCACAGAAAGTTATGAAGTGCCCATCATTGCACATACGTTTTCGAATTTGGTTATGAAAACGTATGCGTCTTCAAATTAAAGCCCATGATATTTGGGCAACGGTTTGATGAATTGGGGTTTAATTTCAAAATTATCCCCATTGACTAGTGGAATAGATAAACAGGTAGGAAGAGGACCGCGTATCGGGTAGCATGTTTCTTGAAGAGAGATGCGCGGTGGATTTTGCGCACCTACGGGTGGTGGCAGGGGTGTGTTGATATAATCTGATGGAGAACCGTCCATCTCGGTCAATGTGGTGGGTTCAGGGGAAAGAGAAGGTGAAGAAGTACCGACTTCGGAGTCGATAGCAGAAACGCGGACAAGACGGGTACTAGAATCATGTGTCCAGCCGATCATGCACTAAGCGGGTTTAGCGCATATGGCAGCGTGTGTGAGAACTAAAAAGGTTTGTTTTGAAAAGTGTCGGACGTGAGGCAAATCACACAAAAAATGCACAATCAACCCTAGAACTAAGGTCACCTAGGTCAAGTCACTAGACCGCTCCTAGACTTCCAAAGGACAAGTCGCAGGATCAATCCTCTACCACCTATTTATTACTCTAGTGGCCAGATAAGTGCCAGGTAAGTGGGAGGTATCCGCTATACGAATCACTGAAAATAGCTGGCCAAATTAAGTAACCACTTGCCTTAGTCACACTTACCTAGACACCACAAAAGAAATGCGGATAAGCGATAGATTACCCATGACCCCCCTCTGTCCTAATTGAGCGTGACGGTCCTTAGAGTCTTGGTCTAGATATTTTTTAATTAATGTAGGGTTCTGCGGATGCTCATTTTGTGATTTATGGGGCCTAGGAAGGGTGATGAAAAACCCACCTAATCTGAATTTTGGTTTTTCCCCCTAAAATCCGGTTAAAGATATGCAAAAAACAAACCAATAACAAAACACGCAACAAGATTTTTAAGCGGCGAAATTTGCAAAGAATCCCGCAGAAATCAAATTATTGGATTTCTAGAGAAGAGAGAAAGATATGAGGAATATACCAGAGGAGTTTGGCAACCTAGGTCAACCAAGCCACCGCAGTTCCGCCGTAATAAGCTTGCTTATGCCGTTGTTCTGCCGCACTATGGTGGTTTCGTCTGTTGATTTTTCTTCAGTAGCTTTCTTTGCTCCCCTGGTCCTCTCTGAAAGTCTCTGAATCTCATTTCCTCGTTCCTATGACTCCAGATTTTCTCGCAAAAATTCGCACAATAATCATTAAATATGCAAGATATGGTTTTGGTTTTTATTTTTATGATATGGATCGAATAAGAATGCAACCCGAATAGCAAGAAAAAAACTATGCACGTATCCCTGGCTACAGCGCTATTTGATTGGTTGTGAAAAAAATGTTTGTAAGTAACCGCAATCAATAACGGTGTCGTGTGTAGCTAGCCGAGATGTGTATGGGTCGTCCGTAGGGATGCGTGAAACTTTTAATCTTGCTTTAGACGAGTTGATTAGAAATAGGGGAGAGTGATTCTAGATCTATGTTGAATATGGATGTAGAATATATAAGAAGAGGTTTTGTAAGGTTCATTAGAATTTAGTAGTAATGGATGATTAAATAAAGATGACTCCTTTTATCTTTTAATAGATTTAAAACTAGATCGATAGTGATGAATGAAGATTAGGTTTTTTGGAGGGAATAGGGTTCCCACTCTTAACCCTTATCTTTTCATTGACCTCTATTCATGTCTACCCTATACCAAAACAATTGTTAATCTGATCTCAAATCGCGGTCGAGACTATCAATAAATTGATAGCGTGCCCGATTAGAATTTTAACGATTCTTTTGATAAATTTTATAAACTTTATAAGATGTAAAAGAAGTTAAGGGGTTTTATCATCCATTGATCTACCATAATCCTACAAATCCTATCAAGCGAAGAATTACTCATGTATGTCTGGAAAAGAAGAAGGGATAGTGAAGGAAATGATAATGCAGAAATTTAAATGCGGAAAGTAAATGCGAAATAATTAAGCAAATAATCTACTTTATTTATGAACATTATAAGTACAAATCCTTCGAATTTAGATTACAAGAAGAAGTTTCTCTCGATCTCTGCCTCGTAGAAAGTAGATATTCCGTCGATATTCATGTCGCTATATCACGTCGAATCGTGGACCTATCGTAGATCTCTTGTTCTTTATCAGTGATTTGCTTCGTGTTAAAGGTGATCATTTCTAACTTTAGCCCTCAGTCCTTTATATAGCCTTCAAAGCAGAAACCCTAGATCTCATAGGTTAAGATATGCCATAAAGTTCCAATTTCCAAATTTTCAGATCCTACGACCACGATTAAGTTGCGGATCTGCCACATATATGAGCTATTGGCCGCGCAACCGCCGCACAGTGGAGAAGTTAGGGTTTGGGTTTTCTGCTGTGGCCTCATGTTGACACGTAGAGATCCTCTAGATATCTGGATTTTGGAAATATTTTCTGAGTTTCTGCCAGTATTAATTCTACGATTTTATTGGCAGATTTTTGATCCTGACATCTCGAATATCTCGATCTCCCGACCTGAGCTAAATCTGCACAATATCTCCATGAATCATGTTAGTAATATTTGTTATATTAGAGATATAATCTTAATCATTTTAAATGATAATAAATCTTTAAGAAATTTGATTATGAATATTTTATATGATATGCATATTTAAATTATCAAAATATCTTATAAATATTATATGCATATATTTTCCTTCATAATGTTAATTATAATATATAATTATATGGTAAAGAGAAAATTTGCCGATAAACACACATATGTTCTATATTTATAATAAACACCTTTAAATATTTAAGAAAAGTAAGGAAAATATTATATCAAATGTGCAATATTTTCGACTGAACAGCGGTGCTAAAGATATCACCCATACCTGCAAAAGTTACAGTGCACGAAAAACCGGAGCGGCCTTATCAGCGGCTCTCCTTAAAAATTCATAGGGTCTAGCAAAAAGTCCAAGACTCTATGATTGACCAAAACTACTCTCGTTGACCAATGAAATCGAAGGTTCGACAAGAAAAAGACCACTCCTCCGCCATACAACGGGAGATTTCTCCTAAGCAGGTGCCTATCACAACGACTCCCTTAACTCCAATCTCGCATAAAAGAACAAGGCTAGAGAAAGCTCTAACGTCCGCAGAAAATTCCAAAGACGATGGATCTAAACGCCCAAAGTCTGGGGGCATTATCGTCCATACGGTCTATATGACCAATGGGCAAGAAGGGATTCGTGCTTCGATAAGTCCTCGACCGCAAACTCAGTTGCTGACAAAGGCTTAAAAGAAACAACAAAAGCTCCAAAAGATGCTGAACAAAATGACAGCACTCACCGGAAAAAAAGAAAGTCCAGACAAAGAGGTTGAACAGTGCCTAGAGCTAAAGACCGATACAGAGTTTCTGCGAAGAGTTCTCGAGAGAAAGGATAAAGAAGCCGCTGAGCAAGCTGCTAAAATAAAGCAAATAGATCTTTTGTTCCAAGACATGGTTGGAATGATGATCCAACCAGTAACCCCGGCCGAAGATCCACCGATAATCGTCAAGGATGACAAAGAAAAAACATCAACCCCTCCTCCGGCCTTATCAGCGGCCAAGAAGGAAACGATCTCCAAGGCCGCCCTTGATGATTATATTGCTCAACAAATAAGAGCTCATCAAGCTAATGAAGCCACCGGCCAAATTTTCAGAACTGGACGACCATATCTAGGGTGGTATGATCAAATCAAATATTCGTCAGGATATACAGTCCCCAAGTTCCATATCTACAAAGGAACATGCAACTCTCACCAACACACCGCACAATTCAGAGCTTTGTGCGGCAACACCGGAGGCAACAACAAACTGTTGCTTCGCTAATTCGTTGGCAGCATGTCAGAAATAGCCTTCGAATGGTACTCGGAGCTCTCAAATGACCCCATGAAAACATTCGCAGAAATGGAGCTTCTGTTCACACAGCGGTTCGCCGGCATGAGCGAACACACTCCAATCACGGCATTAATCAATGCCAGGATAAAGCCGAGAGAAACATGGGTCTAATACGCGATCCGGTGGCGGAACCTGTGGTCTAAGTGCGAACAACACATTGAAGAGTCTCCTTCCGTAGGCATGTTCATCGGGACCCTTGATCCTCAAACGACTGTGTCCCAGTTCATGAAATTCTTCAAACCAACCACCTTCCAGGCTCTGATAGATAAACTGACCCAAACGGACCAGATGTGCCATGGGCCCTCCTCCTCAAATAAAGACCCTCGAAATGCTAAGGGTAAAGGGAAAGTGGCCTTCGTAGCCAATACGCAACAACAGTCAAGTTGCCCGAAACCAGCCGCTCACCAAAACAGCGCGCGTCCGTGCCCGTCTTTGAAGGAAAGACTTGGACGTGCTTACTCGTTTCCCCACGACAAGATGAGAAGACTGTTCGAATTGGCAATGCGTAATAAACTCATTACATGGCTAGACCCACGGCGTCCACCGCAACCCGGCGACGTCAATAACCCTAACTACTGCTCTTATCACAGAATAGTGAGCCACCCAATTGAAGATTGCTACTGTTAGGGATATGTATTCCCTAGAGGCCATTATTGTATGATATAGTGGATGCTTGGACATATATATATAGGAATTTCTTGCTCGACATGATAGTATGCTATCTGGTTGCTCTTTATCTTAACATGTGCACTTATTTTAGTTTACTATCTCATAGATACATGTTGATAATGCCCTTAGGATGTTGGCTTGACTACCAGGACTATGATGCACATCATACTAGTGGGGTTTGTGTAGTCCGCAAGCACATCCTTTAACAATTCCTAGTCGAGAGAGTATCGAGACAGGGCATCGATATTCCACAGTAGACTAGTATGTACGTTTCTTGACCCTGTATGGGGTGATGGTTGATCACATAACCATTAGTGTTTGACATCAAAGATTGTACACAGGTGCTTATTACAGAATAGGTACACTGAACAGGACTCGCCGAGAATTCCTAGATGGTATCATACCTATCGTCTGATAGCAGTTCTCTGATGACACTTATACAGGTTAGTCTGTAGACCCGAGATCTTTATAGTGTCTTGTGTGGTTCCCACTGTGCTTGGATTTCTTCCCTACCACGGCTCAAAGGAGTAGTGCAAACAGGTGGATTTTGGGTATAGTCCCGAATCACATGGAGGCAGTGAGCGATAGGAGGGGTTTCGTCTCTCCCGGTATATGGTGTTGATGTTGCGTTATGCTCGATTGGCTATAATAGTAAGTCCCTGGCCAGGGCTGATGAGATTGACTAGTAAGTGTTATCAGTAGTTTCTCGAACCATTATGAGCCACACATCGGCATGACTTATCAAGTTACTGAGGTCTGACGATTCTACCTCTAGACTCGATATGCGACATATTAGACAAAGAGACCGGACTGTACGGTAAGTGTTACTTATAGGCTTCATGGGAGTTTGGACAAGCTTGATTGTTGATCTTCTATTCGCTCAATACCTGGGTAGCCATTACGTTCAGCAAGTACCGCTGACGGCTTGTAGGTAACTGATGTGATCATTACCTATAGCTGGCGTATTGATGAGTTTTTAGAGTCCCATACAGAGGTTTCATAGTTCAAGTAAAACGCAGCAGGGCACATATGCTGATATGTGCAGGAGCCTGATTAAATACGAGTATGTGATACCATATTCTAATCTAGCGACATTTGATATCGGTTAGGTTATATGTGATATAACCGGATTATTGAATCAAGTGTTGATTTGATAATGTGATATACAGATAAATGATATTAATCGGTTATATGTGATATAACCAGATTATTAAATCAAGTGTTGATTTGATAATTTGATATATATTTATATTTGATATAATTATATTAACTAATATTATAGCTCACTAATTATTTTCTTCTTAATATATATATATATATATATATATATATATATATATATATGAAGCATGGTTGGATTTTCTATTTTGAGAAAATAGAAAAAGATGTGGAAATTGAAGAGATATTTGTGGCATGGTGAAAAGTATGGCTCATTCATTATTTTATTCATTTGCCTTCACTATTAAAGCATGGTTGGATTTATTATTGGAGATCATTCCATGTTTCAATAAGTGAAGGTTTTTGTATGAGCCATTCTACATTTTTTGACTCCTTGAGTTTTTTTCTTAGTTCATTCTCTAGCTCTCTCCATTCTCTTCTTCTTCCTCATCCAAGCCCTAACCCTCACATGAGTTGTGAATCCTAAGGCTTGAGAAAATTCTAAAGTGAGCCAAACACCCTACTTCATCATTCTAGTCTAGATTATCACTTTAGACTAGGTTGTTTACTTCACTAATACTAGATTAGTGAAGAGGTAGCTTGACCTAGAGGATCTTCAGGTGGATCATCTTCGACACGAAGATCGCGAAAGAAGCTCGATCCGTTCTTCAAGTGGCGCCTATAGGAGTCGTAGGGACTACTACCCGGAGCTGTTGAAGTGAAGGACACGATCTACAAAGGTTGTAATCTCTTTCATTTAGTGTAGTTCTTTTCATATCATCACTTAAATCCTAATAATCTAGTTAGATTCTAGGTTAGTGTAGCTTAGCACCAAGAAATTTTTAAAATTGCATTCTTGATGCCGGTTGAAACCTTTTGGTGGTGCTAGGATACAATTTCAAACGTCTTCGAAAACTGGGTCGATGACTAGTATCAACAGGGGAATTCGCGCTGTCTGATAACTGGAAGGTAAACCCACCCCAGAAACACACTCCTAAAAGGCGGATCCGCAGGGGGCATCATGTTTACTCGTGGAAGAAACTCCATGGGAAATCGTGCTTTCAGTAAAAACCAAAAGAATGCTGAAAGATCAACAAGCATGTCTGGCAGTCAGGTGGAAAGGCCTACTTGAACCCGAAATAATCGAAGGGATGCTAAAATCTTGCCCCGCACCGAAAATTGTTGACGAGGGAAAAAAAACCCAAGTCAAGCCTTCGAAGTCTTCGAAGAAAAAGAAAAAGACCAAGAAGCCTGTGCAGCCTGCCGAGTATGATGACAAGCGCACAAATTTACAAAATACATAGATGCACTGGAGGAGTATAACCAGAAGGCGCGGACATCCGTCATGCTCGAAGAATTCCTCAAATATATTCTTGAGGGTGAAGAAAGTGACAACGATGAGGAAAATGACTCATCAGAGGACACCGAAGACCGTGTAGCAAGTATGTCTTAGCACCTCTACTAGGTTTATATGAACATCAAGTATGCAACTTTAAAAAATATAGAGTGCTAATCATACTAACCTAGAATCAAACTAGATAATTAGGGTTTTAAAGTAAGCAAACAAGATACTTTACTAAGTGAAATGAGTCTACAATCTTTATAGACCGATCCTTCACTTCTAAAACTCCAAGTAGTAGTCCCTAGAACTCTTCTTTGACTCCACTTGATGAAAGGATCGAGCTTTCTTATTGTCTTCGTCGTCGAAGATGATCCACCTTGAAGTCTGTCTGACTCAAGCTCTCACTTCACTAATGAAGGTATTAGTGAAGTTAACAACCTAAACTAATGGGCTAGATTAGTGTAGCTTGATGAAGTAGGATATTTTCTCACTTAAATATTTTTCTCTTTTCTTTTCTCAACTCAAGAAAATTCTAGTGAAGAGAATGAAGAAGAAGATGAGGATGAACTTGGATGAGTTGTGAACCATGAGCCAAGAGATAAGATTGTGTATGATAAATATCTTTGAATAAAACAAGACTTGAAGATGAGTCATGGATTCTCAAAACTTCTACAAGCCACTAAAAAATGACTCATTCTTCATTTCTTTTTATTCTAAAATGTTTATCATAATATTTTCTCTATGTGATTCTCACACATCCTACTCCCTTGTATCATCAACCATGATACAAATGCAAATTCATATATAAATATATATAAAGAGAAGAAAATCTTAAGTGAGTTTAATATTAGTTTATATATATATATATATATATATATATCAAAAATATAAATATATATCAAATTATTAAATCAACACATGATTCAATAATCCGGTTATATTATATATAACCGACTAATATCATATATATATATATATATATATATGTATGTATGTATATCAAAACATTAAATCAACACTTGATTCAATTATCTGGTTATATCCCATATAACCGGCTAATATTCAATATTAGTTATTAAATCAACACTTAATTCAATAATCTGGTTATATCATATATAACCCGCTAGTATCAAATATATAAACATATATATATATATATATATTAATCAAATCATTGAATTAACACTTGATTCAATAATCCAGTTATATCACATATAACCTGGCTGATATCGAATATCGCTAGATAAGAATACGGTATCATATACTCGTATTTAATCAACCTTCCGCACATATCTCCATACGTGCCCTACTTCATTTCGCTTGAGCTAGGAAACCTCTATGTGGGACTCTCAAGACTCGTCAATACACCAGCAGTAGGTAACGATCACATCAGATACCCACAAGCCGTCAGCGGTACTAGCTGGATGTAACGGCTACTCAAGTATTGAACGAATAGAAGATCAACAAGCAAACTTGTTCAAACTCCCGTAGAGCCTATAAGCAACACTTACCATACAGTCCGGTCTCTTCGTCTGATATGTCGCATATCGAGTCTGGGGGGTGGAATCGTCAGACCCCACTAACTTGATAAGTCATTCCGATGTGTGGCCTATAACCTTTCGAGAAACTACTGATAATACTTACCAGTAAATCTCATCAGCCCTGGCCAGGGACTTGCTGTTATAGCCAATCGAGCATAGCGCAACATCAACTCCCAATACCGGGAGAGACGAAACCCCTCCTATCGCTCACCGTCTCCATGTGACTTGGGACTGTATCCAAAATCCGCCTGTTTGCACAACTCCTTTGAGCAATAGTAGGGAGGAAATCAAAGCACAGTGGGAACCACGCAAGACACTATGACGATCTCGGATCTACAGACTAACATGTACAAGTGTCATCAGAGAACTGCTATCTGACGATATGTATGGTACCATCTAGGAGTTCTCGACTAGGAACTGTTAAAGGATGTGCTTGCGGACTACACAAGCCCCACTAGTATTATCTGCATCATAGTCCTGATAGTCAAGCCAACATCCTAAAGGCTTTGTCAATATGTATCTATGAGATAGTAAACTAAAACAAGTGCACATGTTAAGATAAAGGGCAACCATATAGCATACTATCATGTCGAGTTAGAAAGTCCTCTATATATATGTCCAAGCATTCACTATAATATATAATAATGGTCTCTAGGATATACATATTCCTAACAATCTCCCACTTACACTAAGGCCATTTGTTGTAGTATTGCATACTCAACGATTAGTCTAAAATAGTGCACATTTTAATGAACATTTTCCCTACTATTGTTAGGTGCTAAAATGTGTTAATTGTAAATAGAGAACATATGTGAGTTTATTTGTAAAAGTTTATTATCATATGTTTCAACATTTATAATTAATATAATTAGGGAAAATCTATGCATATAATATTTAAATGAAATCTTAATAATTAAAATATGCATATCATATCAAATATTTCTAATAAATATCCTTAAGATATTATATTATTTGAATGGTTAGAATAATATCTTTAAAATACAAAATACTACTAATACTTTGATTTGAGATATCGTGCAGGTACCAGCTCAGGTCTGGAATCCAAGTAAGAGATCCAATTCAAATCGGGATATCGGAAACGAATCTGCCAAAATTTAGAAGCAAATCGAAAGATTGAACAACAACAGAGACTCAGAGTGTTATTTTCAGAATCTAGATATCAAAGGATCTCTACATGTCAACACAAGAAGCCAGAAAAAATCCCAAGTCATGATCCCACCAAAACTTGGTGGAAGGGCGACCAAACGTAGCATTTTGCGGCGGTTCAATGGTCAAATATGGGCCGTTGGATGTGAGATTTTGGGATCATGACCTTCACAGCATCTATTCCTATATGGAATCTCGGGTTTCTGGTTTTAAGGACTATATAAGGGGCCGAGAGCTGTACATTGAAAATCATCACCGAAGAGATCAAGAGATCCACGTATCCGAGTGATCATCATCTATGCATCTACCTCCAATAAGAGAGAGATCTAGAGCAAACCAGGATTCTTGTGATCTACTTTCTAAGGAGAATTGTAAATGCAATAGTTGATTAATAAAGATAGTTTTTATTTTATTTCTTTTTGCATTTATTTTCTGCATTTAATTTTTGCACTTACTCCTACGCATTATTTTTCTGCATTTTAACTATTCTTTCATTCACCTTCATCCTCTCTTCTAACTTAACCATGAGCGAGTAATTCCTACCTTGCTAGGATTTGTAGGATAGGGTAGGATAATGGATGAGAAAACCTTTTAACTTCTTTTATACATTTTAAAGTGTATAAACTTTAGCAAAATAAATGTTAACCTCCTTATCGGGGGCGCTATCAATTTATTGATAGTCACGACCACGATTTGAGATTGGTATAACACTTGTTTTGTTAAGGGCTAGAAATGAATAGAGATCAATGAAACGACAAGGGTTAGTAGTGGGGAAACCCTAGTTTCCTCCAAGAGCCCTAATCAACATTTATCACTATCGATCTAGTTTTAAACTATTAAAAGATAAAAGTTTCATTTTTAATTATTCATCCATTACTACTAAGTTCTATGAACCCTGCAAGCATTTTTATTATAAATTTTATATCCGTTTTATAATATAACAACAAACAATCATCTATCTTTCATCAACTCGTCTAAAGCAAGAAAAGAGTTCACGTTTCCATGCGGATGACCCGTACTCATCGCGGCTAGCTACTAACGACACCGTCTTGATTGCGTTTATTTACAAAAACACTTCTCGCATATACGATCAATCAAATGGCATTGTCGCCAGAGAAACGATCGTAATTTTTTTCTTGTTATTCGGGTTGATTTCTTATAAAATCCAAGAAACATAAAATAAACAAAACCGCATCTTGCGCTTTTAACGATTATTGTGCGAGTTTTGTAAGGGAATCTAGAGTAATTGGAGCAAGCAAATAGAGATTCAGAGACTTTCAACTTGGACCAAAGGAGTATAAGTGGGCCCTGAAGAAAAATTAGCAAAAGTTCCATCCAAACCGCGGCGGAACCGTGGCTGTCTTGAGGAATTGGGCCTCCAAAATCCTCAGGTACCCTCCTATTATCTTTCTCTCTCATCTAAAATCCAATAATCTGATTTTACCTGCAGGATTCTTTGCGAAAAGCGCCGCTCAAAAATCTTTTTACGTGTTTTGATTTTGGGTTGTTTTTGTATATTTTAAACCGGACTTTAAGGGGGCAATAAACCCAAATTCAGATTATGTGGGGATTTCATCACCCTTCCTAGGCCCCACAAATCACAAAAGAGCATACGCATAACCCTACATTAATTAAAAAAATATCTAGACAAGCCTCTAAGACTGTCACGCTCAATTAGGACAGAGGAGGGTCGTGGATAATCTAATGCTTATCCGCATTTTACTTGTGGTTCTAGAAAAGTGTGACTAAGGAAAGTGGTTACTTAATTTGGCCCGCTATTTCAGTGATTCATATAGCGGATACCTCCCACTTACCTGGCGCTTACCTGACTGCAAGATTAATAAGGAGGTAGTAGAGAATTGATCCTGCGACTTGTCCTTTGAAAGTATAGGAGCGGTCTAGTGAATTGACCTAGGTATCCCTAGTTCTTGGTGTTGTTTGTGCAAGTTTATCGAGTCCCTCTTTCAAAGCAAAACAATTTCCAAAATCCAGAAAGAGCTTAAATCATTACCATTTCACGCTCTTTTCTTTTCACTTTCTTATAATGGGTAATCCAAACAGACGAACTCTTGCCGAGCTTTGCTATCCAGAACCAGATATTTCTTGTTTTCGTAATTGCTTCGGCATAAATTCCGACTCTACCATGTCTTTAAGGGATAGGATAGAGCGTGTGGAAAAGAACAGTTGGATGCCTCACTCAAGGTCCTATCAACTGCATCAAAATTCAACATCCTTTTATGTTGATAATCCATTTAAGGCTAGTGAAGGAACTTCTAAACGCGTATCCATCGCTGAGCATATTGCGAAGGCTAATAGCCAAAGTTTCAATCCTTTCACTAATTCAAAACAATTAGGACAACAAACACCATCATTTCCATATGAAAATATTGATAATCGTTTTGAAGAGAATATAACATCTTTTACACCCATGACCATTGCTGAACAAATAGCAATTGCCAGTCGCCAACTAACCAACCAATCTTAATATTCTTCATATCACAATGTTGATCCTAATCCTGTTTATGAAACTTGGGTACACCCTTCTAATTCTTATCCACAGTACCAAACTTTCACACTCTCTCATGTTCACACTTATCTTGAGGCTAATGGGACAAGTCATAAACGCATGTCGATTGCAGAACACATTGAACTTGCCCATAGCCAACAATTAAAAGCATCTCTTGTTGATACTTCTTTTCAGGCTAATAGGGCAAATCATAAACGCATGTCAATTGAGGAACACATTGAACTTGCCCGTAGACAATAATTAAACACATTCCAACCATATTCAACTTTTTCACCTTATCTAGACAGTACTTCTGAAAATCAATTAGGAAGTTCCATAGTACAAAGAGAATCCTTCATTGGAACTTCTTTAAAAACCATGTCTAGTTCTATAGTAGAATTGGAATTGAGTAGTGAAAAAGAACAAGGGATCCATCAAAGTTAAACCAAAACCAATTATTTTGATCTCGACACCCTCCATCCTGTACTCCAACCGAATGTATTCAATGATCAACCGCTTAATAATCTTAGTGCTGAGGTGCCCGGGAATAACATGTATGACTTTTCCAATAGTGAGTGTGAAAAAGAGCCTTACACCAGTCTATCAAACTGATCATTATTCGACTGCACTTGATATTTCAAACTTTCCAACTCCGTCAAGTGAACCAAGTGATTTATTGATTGAGGATAGTATAATTGATGAATTTTTAAAGAACCGTTCGTTTGATTTGACTGAAGAAGTTAGTGAGAGCGGTGCTGAGAATATCGTTGAATATGAACCCGTTATGTTAGATGAGTTGGATTCTCCGACCCATCATGTCCCTTCTATTGAATACGAACATCTTCCTGTACAATTAACCGATTCTATTCTTACCACCGACCTATCCGATAAGTAGAACGATATTCAGCCTTCATCTCCACATCTAGTTCAACAATGCTCGACATCCAAATTTGTTTACCCATTTCATTACCCACTTTCTTTGGTTCTTCTAATTTTCTTTCAATTCCACCGAGTTTTGATGAATGACACTCCGATATTTTGAGTTCTATGATTCTTGAAAAACTACTCGATTTAGACTCCGTTTGAATGAGGGAGACAATCTTTTCATAATTTCTGACGAATCGAGTGTTTTGAATCTTGGTGCGCAAAAGACTGACTTTGGAACTTTCAACCGTCCTAGTGAATATGCATATGTCATTAATATAGATATCAATTCCTTTCTTTTTGATGAAATTATCACTCAGACCATCGACGAAAGTTTTGAAGACATTTTTGCCAAAGAACTCGCGTTCCTTAAAGACTTAGATGTTGTAATGAATCAACCTCCACCCGAAGAAGTTGAACTGCCACCCCTTCTGTAATGACCCTGAATTTCCTGTACAATTTTTTTTCTTTTTAAAAGTACAGAAAGGAGTTTGCAAGCCTGAGCACAATTTAAAAGTTATTCTTGTTTAAGAACAGCAAGAAGCAACTTGTAGCTCACTGGTAAAACCTTGCACTGCTGTGACATAGCCCCTGTGTTCGAATCCCATCATCCACATATTATTTTTTCCTGATTTTTCTTTTAAACTTTTTGGAAGCCCAAAAGTTTACACGTGCAATACACGAAAAAATGAACAGTCAGGAAAAACGAACATGTGCAAAATATTGTATGTACTGAGATGGACACGTAGCGATGATCCGACGGCACCCTCTCACCAAGTGGTCGGAGAGATCGAGCTTTTGGCCAGTGACGATGGGCATCCGTAGGGGAAAAGTCCCCGTGCTCTGCACACTGGACCCTTAGCCTACCCCCATTACCCTTGCACTGTTTGTTTTCTCTGCAATTTAACAGAGAAATCAATTTCCCAATTAATCCAATTTTAAATGCATTGTAATTCATTCTTTCAATTCCAAAACTCAAATTCCACACTATAAATACAACCCCATACACTAGCCCCTCTACATTCTGAAATCCCTAGCCAAAATTATCAAATTTTTCTAAGTACAAGTGGAGTAGAAGTGGAGTTAACCCAAGGTCAACTTCCGGCGAGGATCTACGCAAGTTCCGGCGACCCCACAACGTCACGAAGGCTACCATCTTTTTTTCTACCTCTCCTCCCTCTTTCTAGCTAGTAAGTCCCACCCCCTTCTTCTCTTTCTACATAAAAAATCTCTTTTTATAAAACATGTCGGAAGTGGAGTTAACATCGACGTCTTCTTTCAATTCCACTTTTCTTACATTTTCTTCATTTATATTCCTACACCATACTTATTAATCATGAAAACTAATAATTGAAAACAATTTTCACATTAAAATGTCATGTTATATAACTTTAATCTAGCTTTTATATGAAAATAGCATGAACTTCATATATTCATCTTTTAGTTCTTTGATCGCTATTATCTCTAGAAAACTTCACGGGATAATGACCTACCCCTCACATACACACATTTTGACATAGCACGATACTCTTGGAAACCTATTTTTTTGGTGATTACAACATTTCATTAAAATACCATAAACTGTAAAAAAAACCCGGTTTTCTTTAGAATTGTATTTCAAACTCTTTGCGATTATGTCTCTACAATCCATTTTGGAGAACCCGCTATTAGATGATGTGGATTATCGCACATTCTCGGGCTAGTAGAGCGAGATGCAGACCTCCTCACGGAGCATTCGGTCTCGAAAGATTTTTAATACGATTTTTACGGAAAAACAAGATTTTCTAATTAATAATAAAAATTAATTTTTAATATTATATAAATATTATCAAACCACATATTTTCAAGTTATAATAAAATTCCATATTTTTCTAAAAATAAAAGAATGACAAGTTTCACTAAAATACCCTCAAGTATCAATACAAGATAAGTCTTACACTAAAATACCATGAACTATTCAAGCTAAATTAATATTCACTAAAATACCTCAAATCTTAAAAGTTACACTCATGAAAACCCTAAATAATATAAATAAATACTTGAGGTTTTATTTCAAAGTATATAAAATATTTTTCATAAAACCCCCTCGAGTTATATAAATTATATTTAAGGAATTTAGTAAATATGAGTTTAAGCGGAATCAATTCTCTTGAGCCTCGAGGAGCCGGAAAAAGTGAGTGCTTGCCTATTTAAGGTAGAAAAACTTAATGGTGTTATCAATGGTAATTGTCTTGGAAAAGACACAAATCCTGCCTTCCATGTGCAGCAGTTACCGATGACTCCCGAACTTAATTCAAAACCCAAATCTGTTTAAAGTGTCTGACTCAAGTCTGAGTCTAAATCAATCTGAGTCTAACTCAATCTGAATCCAACCAGAATCCAATCCAAACATGAATCTGTTGGATATATGTATGCCCTAGAGGCCATTATATATATAGTAGATGCTTGGACATGTGTGTGTGTGTGTGTGTGTGTGTGTGTGTGTATACACAGATGACTTTCTTACTCGACATGATAGTAAGCTATCTAGTTGTACTTTATCTTAACAAGTTTACTTGATTGTATTATATTGTTCATTTCATACATGTTGATAAAACCCTCAGGATATCTGCTTGACTTCCATGACTATGATGGAGATCATACTAGTGGGGCATGTGTAGTTTATAAGAATATCCTGGAATGTTCCTAGTCGAGGGTATATCGAGACAGGGCATCGATATTCCAGAGTAGACTAGCGTATACGTTTCTTGACCCATATGATGGGCGATAGATGATCTCATATCCATTGGTGTTATGACATCGAAGATTGTATATGGGCGCTCAGTGGAGACTGGGTACACTGAACGGACTCACCGAGAACTCCTAAATAGTATTATATCTATCGTCAGATAGTAGTTCTCAGATGACACTGGTACATGTTAGTCTGTAGACCCAAGATTATCATAGAGTCTTGTGTGTTCTCCCACCGTTCTTTAATTTCCACCTTACCACGGCTCTACTGAGTCGTGCAAACAGGTGAATTTTGGGTACAGTCCTGAGACACATGGAGGCAATGAGCGATAGGAAGGGTTTCGTCTCTCCCGGTATTGGGAGTTGATGTTGTGCTATGCGCGATTGGTTTTGACTTAAAATCTCTGGCCAGGGCTGATGAGATTTACTGATAAGTGTTATCAGTAGTTTTTCGACCGGTCATAGTCCATATCAGCATGACTTATTAAGTTATTAGGGCTCGACGATTCCATCCCTATACTTGGTATGCAACATATCAGACGAAGAGACTGGACTGTACGGTAAGTGTTACCAATGGCTCTGCGGGAGTTTTGACAAGTTCGCTTGTTGTTCTTCTGTTCGTACAATACCTTGGAGCCGTTACGTGCAGCTAGTACCGCTGACGGTTTGTGAGTATCTGATATGATCACTACCTACTGCTAGCGTATTGACGAGTCTTAGATTCCCATAAAGGGGTTTTCCGAACTCAGACGAAACGAAGTGGGAGCGCATATGGAGATATATGCGGGGGTCTTGATTAAATGCGAGTATTTGATACCGCATTTAATCTAGCGGATAAATTAGTCGGGTTATATGTGATATGATCGGATTATTAAATTAATTGTTGATTTTATAAAATGACTAATTTCTTTTTGTAAAATCCTTTCTTTAGTAATTATATTTACATAGATATATATGTGTGTATATGTGTATATATGTATATATTGATATATATATATATATATATATATATATATATAATTTATATATAAACATGTATTTATAATTAGTGTCATTGTTGATGATACATGCAACATGGGTGTGCAAGACTCACATTGGAGATTAAATTGGATTTTTAATTAAATAAAAATGAGTCATACCTTCTACAATATTCTCAAAATATCTACTCTCATGACTCACCATTCCATTCATATTTATTTAGTTAAATATCTAAAATTTCTCAATGGCTAATTATGTGATTATTTGCTTGAGTTAAACACAACCCTAGTTGCTTCTTCCTCTTCCTCATTCTTCACTTGCTAGGGTTTTGAAAAGAAGAAAAAGAAAGGTTTTTCCAAGAGATAAAAATCCTTATTTCACCAATCTATACTACTCTAGCCCATTAGTGGAGGTTGTTATGCTTCATACATCCTAGTTTTGTGAAGTAAAGAGCTTGAGCTAAGAAACTCCGGATGGATCATCGTAGACGACGAAGGATCTTGAGCGGAGTCGATCGAAGTTTCGAGTGGAGCCGTAGGAGTCCAAAGAGAGTGAAGGAGTTGACTACAATGGTTGTAGTTCCTCATCTTTTAGCTTAGACTTCTTTTATATTATTGCTTTTACCCTAATCTCTAGTTTCGATTCGGAGTTAGTTTGTATTAGCCCTCTAAAATTTGAAAAGTTTATTACTTTATGCTTTTTAAACCTAACTAGAGGAGCTACTACACACCAACATGGTATCAGAGCCTAGTTAGAGCTTTAGGGTAACCTAGACGGCATTAAAAAACTTAATCGAACATTAAAAATGCGATTTTTACATGCTCACTGGAAATTTTTTCAAATGTTAGAATTTTGTGGTTTAAAATATTTAGAAAATAGTGCAGGGTTTTCTGTGGATCCCCAAGAAGAACGAGTGCCTAACTCGATACAACAACCGCGGAACCGCGGCTAAATCATGGCATTTGCGGCGGTTCCGCGGTGTCGTTGGTGAGGCTTGGACCGTGCCTACTTGTGCTGATCCATGGGTACATGTTGTGCTTTCTGGGAATTTTTAAAATAGGTTCAAGTGTTGAGATCTATGAGAACAGTGGGTATGTTGATATGTTGATTGATATATTTAACGTCGTTTAATTTTTCTGAATGTGATACACTATTTGGAATCTACGCTAATTAGTTTTGAGAAAATTAATTGGTTATTTGTAAATCTAACATTTCGGTCTCGTTGGATATCGGGAATCTTGTTGAATTATCCGATCTCTTTTGAAAAAGTGTTTTCATTATTGAGACCTAAATGTAAGATCTACAGTGTGAGCATGTAATCCGGGGTATGTGATATTCCAAGTTGGCGATGTCTAAGGAAAAGTGTGGATTTCAAATGTTGTAGTTTTACATTTCTTTTCTGCGACTATAAGTATAATATGTGGTGTATTGCCGGTTTCGTTGCTATACGTCAACGATAATTGGGATACGCATATTTACTTACGTTGATGACATGTAATGTTATGTGTTGCCGTGATATGATGTATAGGATCGTCGTGACTGAATGGCCAGGTTTTATGTGAGACGAGAGTTTTTCTTTTCATTCATGTAAAATTCTTTGTATGTAATATTCTTTTATTGGGGCACTTCCGGGTTGAGGATGATATCACCATTGATGTATATTATTTACTTTTCCACATTAGGATAGACCCAAGAAGGGGAGCACGAGTGACCGAGTTCTAGAGTCCAGAGGGAGGCCATCTCGAGGAGTCGAGACCGAGTCTCCTAACTCCAGAATTGGTAGGGTCACTTGCCGCTCTCGTAGGGGTCTAGAGGTGTGGGCTAGGCTATTCATCACGACTGAGGAATCCGTATTTTCTATTGTAGGCTAAATATAAAATACAGACTTCCTAGTATATCCTATATTTTCATATATGCGTTTTTGCTGCTGATTATTCTGTGATGAGATTACTTAATATCTGAGATGAATGGAATATTATTATATATATGATATATAATAAACGTTGCTTATATTTTACATCCGCGCTAGTCCCGTCCCGCTATGCAGTTAGTTAAGTAACCTAACGGTGCATAACAGGACACTGTGGCGAATGCAGATGGCATAAGTGTACGTTCTATTTTCGTTTTTTTTCTGTGATGGCTTAGGAACTTAAATGATAGGACTACATTAATGAGATTAATGTAAAGAAAAAGAAACCTAAAGATATTGTAGAATCGGATTTGAAACCCACTCCGTCTTTTTATGAAAAAGCAAGTTTCAAAAGATGTGGAGTTTAAGCCACTCCTTTTCTAAACTATTTTGATTCTATAACGAGATCAAGTTCAAAGTGTTAAAGGTTTTCATAAAAACCATCCGCAACCCTCCATCATTTTAGGAAGCAGAGTACTTAGTATTCATGCTATGTATGTTGATCATAGTCAAGGCGTAGTGTACGGTAGCCAAGTGATGTCTTAAATGACGCTAATAAGGCATCCCAGCGATTAGTTAGGACATTCATGTGATTATATTGATCATACTCAAGGGTCATATAGGTGGGTCTAGTTAATCACGAAATGACGGGTAGAACTTGACTAGTGCTTATGATATGTTGACCATAGCCAAGGTCATAAGCAGTTAGGGGTAAAAACCATATCGGGAGTTTCAAGAGTTGAAATTTGCAATGAGATTGCATACTTTCTATAGTTGGATCCCGATCCCACAGTGAGTAAGAGTTATTCCCAGGAGAGTTTTGCACTTTACAATTAGCGAATCCAGTAGGTGTCTAGAAAGGTATCAACGGGGTTACACCTCTGGGAAAACGTGGTTTATTTTAATTAGGTCTGTGCGACAGCACGTGGAACCTCCCTCAAAGTACGACACTGGCTTGGCAGACCGGTTAGCGAAACTGTAGAATGTAATTAATCCTGGCTAGTTTTCTTTTTAAGGTTTTGAAAGACAATTTGATAAAAGCAGTGGGAGACATCGATTAGATAAGATAATAACCAATCTAAATCTTTGCAAGAGCATTTCGCTGAGTGTTTTCTTTTCTCTCTCCTAATGGCAGATACCAATGACGGGACTTGCTTCTGTTAGAGAAAAATAAACTGACAGGACAGAATTATAAAGAATGGCTGAGAAACCTGAACATTGCACTCACATATGATAAAGTATCATATGTCCTCACTGCCAAAGCCCCACCCGTCCCAGGTCCTGAATCATCTATTTCGGATAAGGAGATCCGAAAAATGGGATATTGATTGTGACACGGCCAAGTGCCTTGCGCTTGCTTCTATGGACAATATACATCAGAAGCAGTATGAAAAGATGGATGTTCAATCCATCTTTCTCCATAAAAAGGAGTTGTATAGAGAGCAATCTCGGGCTTTACGCTACGAGGCATCTCGAAAGCTGTTTCAGATGCGGATGGCTTCTGGCACATCAGTAGGTGAACATGTCTTGAAGATGATTAGTCTTACAGAAGAACTTGATGACCTAGGATGAATTATGGATAACGAGCAATATACTGATATTGTTCTACAGTCTCTCCCCCCTGCCTTTGCTCCGTTCATTGTGAACTTCAATATAAACGATTTGGAGAAATCACCGCCTGAACTTCTCAATATGTTGAGAAGTGCAGAGAGCGCGCTTAAAATAGCGTAAACTCCCGCTCTGCTTGCTAGGCCATCTTCCTCTTCCATCCCAAAACCCGAGGACAAGGGAAAGAAGAAGAAGAAACCCACCAAATCGAGAGGAGAAGTTGAAAAGGCGAAGGGGAAAGACAAATCCGGGGCCGAAGGAAGTGGAAAAGGAGAATGTTTTTTCTGCCACAAATCGGGACACTGGAAACGCAATTGTACTCTGTATCTTGCTAATCTCAAGAAGAAGAAGTATACTAATGCTTCCGCTTCAGGTGTGTTTGTAACTGAAAACTGTTTTTCTATAAACTCTGCATCTTAGTTATTAGATACTGGTTCTGGTTCTTCCTCTTCCTCATTCTTCACTTTCTAGGGTTTTGAAAAGAAGAAAAAGAAAGGTTTTTCCAAGAGATAAAAATCCCCATTACACCAATCTATACTACTCTAGCCCATTAGTGGAGATTGTTATGCTTCATACATCCTAGTTTTGTGAAGTAAAGAGCTTGAGCTAAGAAACTCCGGATGGATCATCATAGACGATGAAGGATCTTGAGCGGAGTCGATCGAAGTTTCGAGTGGAGCCGTAGGAGTCCAAAGAGAGTGAAGGAGTTGACTATAAAGGTTGTAGTTCCTCATCTTTTAGCTTAGACTTCTTTTATATTATTGTTTTTATCCTAATCTCTAGTTTCGATTCGGAGCTAGTTCGTATTAGCCCTCTAAAATTTGAAAAGTTCATTACTTTATACTGTTTAAACCTAACTAGAGGAGCTACTACATACCAACAGAATCCAATACAAATATGAATCCAATTAAACATGAATCCAATATACCAACATGTATACATGAACCTAAACCTGAATATCAGAACAAGATTAGCATGCAAACATGACTTGACTTGACCGAACCATAGCTATGACTTGACTTGACTACATGACTACTTGATACAATCCTGAAACCGTTTACATGAACAACTTTTATCCATGATCATGGCAAGTCTGATAACTACAATCTATACAATATACATTACAGGGTTTTAACGGGGTAGATTGATACCGAATGTATTAAAAGTGGCACGATGATGGACATTAAAAGACGTAGATTAACATCCATTGTTGTTGTCCCGTGGATTTTGACAGGGCCTTGTACTTTCCATTTCCCATAATCCACGGGATAGTTGGACTCCTCTCGTATACACCGATACATTCTGTACCAAGCTACAAACAACTACGTTAGTGTAACAAACATATACTTGTACCAATTACCAGTTCTATTCTCTTTACTTGTCTATTCCATTCTATATTTTAGGACTTACCGAGCGCTAGTTCACTGACGACATTCCTATCTCTTCTTTCTTTGGAATATTCGTCAGGAGGACCCGACTCTCAGGAGACCAAGCCCAACCAGGAGTAATTGGAGCAGATACCTGAGCAACATGACTACTAGCTTACTTGTACTTATTTACTTTTCAGTTCATATGCCACTGTTTAGGCATTGCTTTCCATCATTGTATTTTCCTTTTCAAAAGCAGTTGTAATGTAAATGTGAATGTTAATGAAAGTCGATGTTTATGTTATATCTCTTGTTATTCTTGTGCTTTTATTTATATATTGCTTATTTACGCTTAACGTGTTTACTTCTGAGTAAATACGCTGCGACACGTCACGTTTACTTCCCCGTACACTAGGAAACGGGGCGTGACACCTTCTTCTTATCAAGTACGAGAATGCGAATATTCCACCTACTCCTTATCTTTCATATTCTCGTTTTCTTTCACCATCAATGTTTTGTCTCTACCAACCGAGACGTAAATTCTTTTGATTACACCTCTTATCTCCACCCCACTTCTTCATGTCTATCTATAACATGATCTTTTACCAACCATGGTGTTACATTGGTAAAATATTCGAATGGTTGGTATTGACTTTTGGTCTTTATAAAGCTTTGCATAAACCAATAATTTTACCCCCCTTATGATTTTAAATACTTTAAACATTGTTTTATTTAAGTTTGGGGAGGGGAGAAAAATATTTTGGCTCTTAAGAGAAAAATATTTGGGCTCTTAAAAGAAAAATTTTGCACAATTGTGAGCCAAAATTAAGTTTGGGAGAGGATTTTACTGTCATAGACTTTTTTCCACTTTTGCTAATCATTGAGAACTTTTCCTCCCAAGTCTACAGGTCTTGATATTAAAAGATGACATCAGTGAGGACACTGCTGTAAATAGGTTTGGGGAGGTTTGTGCTTATTTACGTATAATTTTGCATTATGGTAAATAAAAGCACTAAAATTTTTGATAATAAAAGTTAGAAAGTAAAAAAAATACATATGAAAGACAGGAAGAAATTTAAGAAAAGCAAGAAAATTAGACGTTTTAAAACGAAGTTAGTAATAAGTAGTCATGAGCTGTTGTCCCAAGAGTTAGTAAGATGAAAGAAATTACTAATCAGATGATAGAAATAAGTCTGAAAAATAGTCCCTATTTTTGAGTCCAAACTTCTGAACGTTGATACCCTACTATATCACTTGCACACATCTTGAAACTTGGGATAGTAGAACATACATTGAAATGCTCTTGTCTAAAAGCCTTAGTATGAAGAAAAATATATATATAAATCAAAAAAATATAAATGACACATAAAATATAAATGGTGAAGAAAAATGAACACTGGTTTTGTAATTATTTAAGATAGCATAAAAAAATATAGCGATGGTGCCTTATCACCTAACGCCTTAGACCAACAGGTTTGGGAGCCACTGCTAAGTCTTAGGTGTTGCAAAACTAGGTATTGCTAATTATGCCTAAATGAGTGAACACATTTGGTAATTGGTTGGTTAGTACCTTAGGAAGAATTAACGGTCGCATGAAGAATGTGTGAGCAATTCTATCTAAAACATTCACCGACAAAAAATTACTAAGGAAGATGGACAAGAGTATGATAGCTTGAATTGAATTCTCTAAGTGTAGAGATGTCTTTTACACACACGTAGGGGTATATGATCGATATTTGGATGAAATGTAGGGAGGAAGACTAAAAACGATGTTTTTATTGAGGGATGATGTGATTTCTGACATCTTTTCATGACTATTTAGATAGAGCTCATGGCAACTAAAAAGCCAGTATAGTTTGAAACCCTTATTTTCAAGTTCTTTCTTTTATTTTTTCCTTATCTTTATTTGTAACTTTCATTTCTTTTCTTTTATTATGGGATTTTGTAGGCGTAGTCCGCTGAAAACCCTCAGGAGACAACACTTCTCCTACTAGAGACACCTGGAGGTTTAAAGGCTTGTTGCACGTGTTCAGTGCAATCGTGTTGCCTACGAAAGTGTGCTAGTCAGTTTTTCTTTTTCGCTTTAATAACTAGTTTACTCGGGACGATCAAAATTAATTTTGGGGGTATTTGATTAGTCTAAAATAGTGTACATTTTAATGAACATTTTCCCTACTATTTTTAAGTGCTAAAAGGTGTTAATTGTAAATAGAGAACATATGTGGGTTTATTTGTAAAAGTTAATTATCATATGTTTTTACATTTATAATTAATATAATTAGGGGAAATATATGCATATAATATTTAAATGAAATCTTAATAATTAATATATGCATATCATATCAAATATTTCTAATCAATATCCTTAAGATATTATATTATTTAAATGGTTAGAATAATATCTCAAAAATACCAAATGCTACTAATACTTTGATTTGAGATATTGTGTAGGTACTAGCTCAGGTCTGGAATCCAAGTAAGAGATCCAAGTCAAATCGAGATATCGGAACCGAATCTGCCAAAATTTAGAAGCAAATCGAGAGATCTAGCAACGACAAAGACTCGGAGTATTTTTTTAGAATCTAGACATCAAAATGATCTCTACATGTCAACACAAGAGGCAATAAAAATCCCAAGTCATGATCCCACCAAAGCACGGTGGAAGGGCGGCCAAACGTGGCATTTTGCGGCGGTTCAGCGGTCAAATATGGGCCGTTGGATGTGAGATTTTGGGATCATGATCTTAACTGCATCTATTCCTATATGGAATTTATGGTTTCTGGTTTCAAGGACTATATAAGGGACCGAGAGCTGTACATTGAAAATTATCACTGAATAGATCAAAAGATCCAAGAGATTTACGTATCCAAGTGATCGTTATCTATTCATCTACCTCCAACAAGAGAGAGATCTTGAACAAACTAGGGTTCTTGTAATCTACTTTCTAAGAAGAAATGGAAATACAATAGTTGATTAATAAAGGCAGTTTTTATTTTATTTCTTTTTGCATTTATTTTCCGTATTTAATTTCTGCACTTACTTTTACGCATTACTTTTCTGCATTTTAACTATACATTCATTCGCCTTCATCCTCTCTTCTAACTTATCCATGAGCGAGTAATTCCTAACTTGCTAGGGTTTATAGGATAGAGTAGGATAATGGATAAGAAAATCTTTCAACTTCTTTTATACATTTTAAAGTTTGTACACTTTAGCAAAATAAATGTTAACCTCCTTATTAGGCGCGCTATCAATTTATTGATAGTCACGACCACGATTTGAGATTGATTTAACACTTGTTTTGTTAAGGGTTAGAATTGAATATAGATCAATAAAAAGACAATGATTAGTAGTAGGGAAACCCTAGTTTCCTCCAAGAACCCTAATCTACATTCATCACTATCGATCTAGTTTTAAACTATTAAAAGCTAATATAGTCATTTTTAATTATTCATCCATCACTACTAAGTCCTATGAACCCAACAAGTTTTTTTATTATAAATTTTATATCTGTTTTAAAATATAACGACAAAAAATCACCATCTTTCATCAACTCGTCTAAAGCAAGAAAAGAATTCATGCTTCCCTGCGGACAACCCGTACTTTTCGCGGCTAGCTACTAGCGACACCGTCTTGATTGCGGTTATTTACAAAAAACTTTTTCGCATATACGATCAATCACACAACATCCCAAAAAGTCTCTCGAACTGTGTCTGGGGGAAGGCCTTTGTGAGTGGATCCGCCGTGTTGTCCTTCGTATCTACTCTCCTGATCTCGATCTCCCGGCGATCAACTATCTCCCGGATCAGGTGATACCGCCTCAGAATATGTCTGGATTGTTGATGGGACCGGGGTCCCTTGGCTAACGCCACAGCTCCATTGTTATCACAATACAAAGGTATTGGATTCTCAATGGATGGAACCACACCAAGTTTAGCAATGAACTTCTTCATCCAGACAGCCTCTTTGGCAGCATCGTTAGCAGCGATGTATTCAGCCTCCATCGTTGATTTTGCTACGGTATCTTGCTTGGAACTCTTCCAACATACCGCTCCTCCATTGAGTGTGAAGACAAAATCCGAGACAGACCTGTTGTCGTCCTTATCACTCTGGAAGCTCGAATCGGTAAAGGACTCCACCTGGAGTTCTCCGTTACCATACACCAAGAACATCTTTTAGTCCTTCTCAAGTACTTAAGAATGTTCTTCACAGCTATCCAGTTCTTCTCCTCTGGGTCTGATTGATATCTACTTACCACACTAAGTGCGTAAGCTATATCCAGTCTGATGCATAACATCGCGTACATGATAGACCCAACTGCAGAAGCATAGGGTACACATTCATGCGAGCCCTCTCCAAATCAGTCGTGGGAGACATCTCTTTGGAGAGAGTGATTCCTGAACAAGCGGATAAATTACCACGTTTAGAATCTTCTATACTAAATCTCTTTAGTATGGTGTCTATGTACCTGGATTGGGACAATACTAACATCCTTTTAGATTTATCTCTATAGATCTTTATCCCCAGGATGTAGGAGGCATCACCCAGATCATTCATGGAAAACTTTTATGATAGAAAGCATTTGACTGAGTGCAGCATAGGAACATCATTCCTATCAATAGTAAATCATCCACGTACAATACGAGAAAGACAACCTTACTCTCAACAACCTTTTTAGATATACATGGTTCATCTTTGTTTTTTGTGAAGTCAAACTCTTTGACTGCTACATCAAAACAGATGTTCCAGCTCCGCAACGCCTGCTTTAATCCGTAGATCGATTTAAGCAGCTTGCACACCTTTCCGCTGCTCCCACTGTCTATGAAGCCCTCTGGCTGTGTTATATACATGCTCTCTTCTAAATCACCATTTAGAAAAGCGGTCTTGACGTCCATCTACCAGATTTCATAGTCATGGTATGCAGCAATGGCAAGTAGGATCCTGATGGACTTAAGCATAGCTACTGGAGAAAAGGTCTCATCATAGTCGACACCTGGTCGTTGATAAAAACCTTTTGCTACAAGTATAGCTTTGAATGTCTCAACCTTTCCATCTACACCAAGTTTCTTCTTATAGATCCACTTGCTCCCAATGGGTTTCACCCCTTCAGGAGCAACTTCCAAAATCTATACTTTGTTGGTGTATATGGATTCCATCTCAGATCGCATAGCATCCAGCCATTTCACAGAGTCCCCACTTGTGATGGCCTGCTCGAAACTAGTTGGGTCATCATCTTCCATGATGCAATCCCCACTCCCACCGTCTATGAGAAAATCGTAGTATCTCTCAGTTGGATGAGAAACTCTACTAGATCTGCGGGGTGGCTGAGGTTCGTCGGGGATTATTGAATCCTCCGGTTCTATCAAATCATCAGTTGTAGTTTGTGTTTTTAGAACTTCTTCCAGTTCTACCTTATTACCACTAATTTCTTTCACAAGAAATTCCTTTTATAAAAAGGTGGTATGTTAAGCAACAAACACATTTTGTTCCTCATTTTGGTAGAATAGATATCCATGTGAATTCTTTGGATATCCCACAAACTTGCAAAGAACTGATCGTGCCTCGAGTTTGTCCGGATTCTGTTTTTTAATATAGACCGGACAACCCCATATCTTAACTCGTTTAAGATATGGTCTCTTTCCACTCCATATCTCATATGGTGTTTTAGGCATAGATTTTGATGGAACTTGATTCAATAGGTATGCAGCTGTCTCAAGTGCATAACTCCAAAAAGAAATAGGTAACTCAGCAACACTCACTTTAGAGAGCACTGTATCTAATAGGGTGTGATTCCTCCGCTTCGATACTCCTGTGGTGTATACGGAGGAGTAAGCTGAAAAAGAATCTCATTCTCTTTTAGATAATCTTGGAATTTCGTGCTTAAATATTCACCTTCTCGATCAGATCGAAAGATTTTAATACCTTTACCCGTCTGGTTCTCTACTTCGCTCTTATATTCCTTGAATTTCTTAAAAGCTTCAGATTTGTATTTCAACAGGAACACATGTCCAAATCTTGAGAGATCATCGGTGAATGTAATAAAGTACGGGGAGCCATTCCTGGCATGTGTAGACATAGGACTGCATACATCACTATGTATCATTCCCAAAAGTTCAGTAGCTCTTTCTCCGTGTCTAGTAAATGGAGTTTTGGTCATCTTTCCTTTGAGACATGATTGACAAGTTTCATAAGATGTGAATTCGAACGGATTCAAATATCCATCTTTATGAAACTTAGCCAGTCTGTTCGCATTAATATGACCAAGTCTACAGTGCCATAAGAAGGTTTCGTTCATTTCTGAACTTTTCCTTTTGTGTGTGTTCTGTATATTCAGAACTGTATTTTAATTTAGAACGTATATACCATTACATCACGTACTAAACCTATTCAACACTTGATTTAGGAAAATGTTCATAACATTTTTCTCTAATGCAAAGTTATATCCCTCTTTATCTGATAAAGAAATAGATAGTATATTGCACATCATCGATGGTACGTAATAACGGTCGTTCAAAATTAATGTATTACCATTTGGTAATACTAGGTGATATTCGCCGACCGCTTCGGCAGCAACAATTGCTCCGTTCCCTATTCTGAGAGACGTATCACCCTTTCCCAGTTCTCTACTCTTTAACCCTTATAACATATTACAAATATGAGATTCTGATCCGATATCTAATACCCAGGACATAGAGCAAACTGAGAAACAGTTCTCAATAACTAACACACCCGAAGAAGATGCATCAGAATGCTCTTTCTTCACTCGGGTTGCATGGGAATCTTTGCATTCCCCTATCTCTTGTCTAGACTTATGATAGTTGTCATAAGATAGAACGGAACCAACGTTCCTCAGCCCAGTATAATAAGCGGGTTCGGTTAATACATCCATATTATTATCTTGATTAAGGCGTGACATGGTCGCTGCCTGGAGAGAGAGAGAAGAAATCAGTTTAGCGTACGCTCTTGAAAGATTAGATTGGTTATTATCTTATCTAATCAGGATGGCTCCCACTTTTTTATCAAATATTTCTTCAAACCCTAAAAGGTAAGATTAGCCGGAATTAATTACACCCTACAAGTTCGCCAATCGGTCAACCAGGCAGGTGTGGTAATCCGAGGGAGTCTCCCCGTGATTTCGCATGGAACTAATTAAATAACTTCGTTTCCGCAGGGGCATAACCCCGTTAATACCTTTTTTAGACACCTACTGGATTAGCTAATTGTAAAGTGGAAAACTCTCTCAGTAGTAACACTTACTCGCAGTGGGTATCGGGATTCAACTATCACATAGAAGGTATGCAATCTCATTGCAAATTTCAACACTTGAAATTCTCAATATCTGTATTTACCCCTAATGACCTATGACCTTGACGGAGGTCAACAAACCATAGGCCGCCAGTCAAGTTCAACCCGTCATTTCGTGATTGATTCGAACCCACCTACACAAACCCTTGACGGAGGTCAACAAGGCAGTGTGACTGCTCCTACCGACCGCATCAACATGCTGCAGATAAATATTACCCAGCTACCGTACACTGTGCCTTGACGGAGGTCAACAAACACAGCACGAATACTAAATACTACGTATCTGAAATGATGGAGGGCTACGACCGGTTTTAAAGAAAACCTTTAACATAACGAATTTGATATCATTGTAGAATCTAGTGATTTGAAAAGGAGTGGTTTAAGCTCCGCATTAAAATCGAGTAGTTTTCAAAACAAACTGAGTGGGTTGTAGCATATGCTAGTTTTGCTAAAGTGATCATTTACGGTGAAGGGATCTAGGCTCTTTTCTTATCGAATGAGGTGTTGGATATTCATAATGGAATACCGCTATACAAAGTAAGAACTATAGCTACCTTTTTGAAAATTTTGATTCTACAATATCTTTTAGGTTTCTTTTCTTTTCATTAATCTTATTAATGACGTCCCATCATTTAAGTTTCCTAAACATCATAGAAGAAAAGAAAATAAAACACACACATATATGCCATCTGCATTCGCCATAGAGACCCGGGTCTTCATTGTAAGGTTACTTAACTTACGGCAGGGCGGGGTCAGGACTAGCGCGGATGCAAAACATATATAGTGTCTACTAGTATATCATATATATAAGTAGCATTTATCTCACGCAGTTATATGATCACATCACATCACAGAAACAGCAGAAGCATATATATGAAATATAGGATATATTAGGTGTAACAACCCTAAACTTTCTGTACAAATTTTTTCCAAAACACAGAAAGGAATATCTAAGCCTGAGTACAAGTTATAAATTTAATTTGCTTTTGAACAGCAAGAAAGCACTTGTTGCTCATTGGTAAAACCTTGCACTGCTGTAACATAGCCCCTGTGTTCGAATCCCCCCAGCCACATATATTTTTAATCGATTTTTCTTTTAAATTTTTAGAAACTCAAAGATTTACACGTGCACTACACGTAAAATAAAAAGTCACAGATTAAACAACCACCGGTTTTTGGCCGGCGAGATGGGCTTCGAGACCGACATCGCCGGGCCCCCCATAGGGGATGCTCCGCAAATCTTAACTCCACACCCCTTGGCCTCCCCCCTTAACCCACGTACTGTTTGTTTTTATTAAAAATAAACAGAGACTTAAAAAGAGGTATTAAACCAAATTTTTAATGCAAATTTTAATTCTATTCTTCATTACCCTGAATCCTAATTTTCCCTATAAATACCACACCACATTTCACCTCTCCTCTTCCAGAATTCCATTACAAAAACTCTCTAAAATTTCCAAGTCCCAAGTTGTGCAAGTGGAGTTAGCAAATGGCAAAATTCCGAGGAGAATCCGGCGACGAAACGATGCCCTGATGGTTCCGAGAGCTTCCCTCTTCTCCTTTCTTTCTTAATAACCTGTAACTCCCAATTCCCTCCTCCATCTCTATTCTGAACCATCTCTTTTTCAAAACTCGTCGAAAGCGGAGTTATTCCGACTTCCGATTCGTTTTTCTTTACAAACTCTATTTTAAAAAAAAAAAAAAATACCATATTCTCTCATAATATTTAGCAAACATAAATAAACACATTAGAACAAGTTCATCTTAAAATAATTCATGTTGCAAATTTTATTTCACTTTTACAGTAAAATACCATCATGTTACATACAACTTATAATTATTCAATTTAACCGTATTACCTTTAGATAACTCACGAGGTAATGACCTAACTTATCACAACACCCATTTTTGACAAAGCACGATGAATTTTGGGACTCTAGTTTATGGGGGAAATACGATATTATGAATAAATACCTTGAACATTCAAAACCGTTTTCTTTAAAAAGTGTGTTATTTAATTCCTTGCAATTACGCCTCTACAACCCATTTTGGGTAACCCCGATTAGGATGGTGCGGGTTATCGCACATCCTCGGGCCTAGTAGAGCGAAATGCAAACCTCCACAAGGAGCATTCATCTCGATGGAATTTGATGCAATTTTAAAGAAATGAGATTTCTACAAAATAAATAAACTTTATTTTTATTAAAGATATATATATATATATATATATATATATAACTATTATCAAAACATCTATTTTAAATATAATATAAGAATATTCAATGTTTTCTAAAGCAAAAGAATCACAAGTTCATGAAACCACCATTACAATTCAATACCATTCCAATATTTCAATAAAATATCATATACAATGAAAACTGGGTTCTACTCACTAGAAAGTTTCACATTTATAAAATATACATCTGTGAAAACCTAAAGACGATAATTAAATACTTGAGGTGTATTTTGAAATTATATCAAAACTATTTTTATATAAAACCCCCTCAAGTTATACTAAATTACAATACGGACCCTAGTAAATATAGGTTTAAGCGGGATCAGTTCTCTTGAGCCTCAGGGTGCCGGAGAATATGGGTGCTTGCCTATCTAAGATAGACAACATAACAACGGTGTTATCAACATGGTAATTGTCTTGGAAAAAGACACAAATCCTGCCGTCCATATGCAGCAGTTACCGATAACTCCAAAACAATCAGGACTTCAATTCTGTTTAAAAGTCTGACTCAGTTCGAGTCATGGTCAAATCTGATTATAATCTATCTTGAAATTGATTCAAGTATAACTACAATACAACATGAATCCGTGAATAACCGAATACTATCCATAACAACATGAATATGACCGAACCGAACCATGGATATATACTCTGTTTACATGACTATCCATTTATATCCATCCCATTTACTGATATCATGGTTTTGGCAAGTCTTTCATTTACTAAAAGATAATACAATACAATCAGTACAATCAATACAATCAATACAGTAAACATTACGGGGTTTATAAAAGGGTAGATTGGCACAGAATATGTTAAAGGTGGCATAAGGTGGTCACTAAAAGACGTTAGGTATTTTCGATGGAGCCATGTACTACGGGTTACTAAAGTCCACAGTGTAAGTTGGACTCCTCTCGTATACACTGGCATATTCTGTACTAAACTACAAGAACTACGTTAGTATAACAAATATAACATATCTACTTCACCTATTCTATTCTTTGTTTATTCTTCTCCTTCTTTTTTTGGGACTTACTGTCACGACCCGAAATTGGCACATGATGACCCTTAAACTACGCAATATCTACAGGCGTAACGCAATTTAAGTAAGCCGAAAACCCAGCAATCTAAACCATTAAAAGTAGTAAGTGATAATAGAATTTTCAAAACCTTTGAAATCTCAAACCAAATTCCTTAAACTCCAACTTTATTTCATTTAGAATTTTGGCAGCACCTCCTTCGTAAAAACCAGCCACAAAAAGGGCTACAACAAAGATATAAGTAAAGCATCCCCAAACGGGAGCAAATACACTCCCAAAGGTGGAAAACAACAACCACAACAGATATACGACGCCGTAGCGAAGAATAAAAGACAATATAAATAAAACTGCATAAAAGACCTCCAAGCCACAAAATAATATACAATATCGTCCTCACATCAAGTCTCTAAGTTATACATGAATGTGGTAGATGGAGAGTACATGGTACAATGAATATACAATGAGCAATATCGGATAACCGCAAAACCCACCTATAGCAAAACTGTACACAGTTAGCCGTAAAGATATCCGCTGTAGAAGATGATATGATAGATGAAAAGCCCTGCCAATGACTGCCCTGAGGGACTACCTGCAAAACACTGTGGCACAACGGGGATGAGTTGCCAACTCGTGAGTACTAAATAACATATGCAGGTAATCAAAAGTATGCACGTATTGCGCGAATCTATCACAAGCAAGCTAATAGCAATAAATGGCCATAAATATGCAACAATCATGAAAGGTACTCTAGCAGGTACAATTAATACATGAAGCAATAAATGGCAATTTGTATATGCAACAATCATGAAAGGTACTCTAGCAGGTACAACTAATACATGAAGCAATAAATGACAATATGTATATGCAACAGTCATGAAAGGTACTCTAGCAGGTACAACTAATACATAAAACAATGCATATAAAAGAAATAAGGAGTATGGGATAAAACATGTCATCCTCACGGAATTCTGACCTCGAGGCATGACCAAAGTCCATCAAGACAATCAAAATCCCAAATTTCTTCAAATTAGCCCCTAAATTGGCTCTCATATCCTGTATTTCTCATATATCCTGAGTGTCCAATATCAAGTAAATCTCATATATCATGTATCCAATATCAAGTAAATCTCATATATCCTGTATGTAATATCAAGCAAACCTCATATATCCTATATCCAATACCAAGTAAATCTCATATATCCTATATCCAATATCAAGTAAATCTCATATATCCTATATCCAATATCGAGCATATAGGTCCTGAGCACGTAGGCCCCTCACATGGAGCACATAGGCCCCGAGCACATAGGACCCTCATATCGAGCACATAGGCCCCTCTCATCAAGCACATAGGCCCCGAGCACATAGGCCCCTCTCATCGAGCACATAGGCCCCGAGCACATAGGCCCCTCACATCGAGCACATAGGCCCCGAAATATAATGAATAAGTATATTTGCATATATCATTATGATGATATATGATATAGGTATATATATAACAACGTCCCACACCACTGACACACACACACACATACACACGATGGGTATACATATATATATCAGCGTCCCATACCACTGATATATATACGCAGGAGTAAAACAATCCAGAAAACATCATTATGAAAACCATATCTCAATGCGAAATCCATGAATATAATATATGCAACATGAAACAGTAATATGAGCATATAAGGAAAAATCACTATTTAACTGCAACAAGTTATAAAATATATCATGCGGTTCCTAAATTCTCCAAATCCATACAATATCATATAAAGGTGAACATGTAGCTATAGCCAGGTATGCCTGACCATGTCGGTATAGCAAAATATGTGTATATACCAATCAACAATGATGTGATACCCTCCGGGTATGTGTGTAGCTAGATCAAGCTAGGTATGTGTATAAACATGTCAATAATGATACAATACCCTCCAGGTATGTGTATAACTATATCAAGGTACGGGTGTACATGTAAATATGTATGCAAGATGTACATGTAGCTATGTCTCATATGTGGATATACCTATCTCTAATGGTAGAATTTTATGTAGGTATGGCAAGGCATATGTGTAAGTATGTAGGTATACATGTATGCTATATGTCATATGCTCAATAGAATATGAATCAATGTCTCAATATCCTTAACCAAACAATATCATATATGTATGTGAGTTGTTCGTGTCATGGCAATTATTGACGGTATGTGTGACATACAATCAGTGCTCGTACAACATGAGCCGTCAATAATAGTGCAGTGTCCAAAGGGTACAAGTCCAAGCACAACAAGTAATAATATGCAATGAATTTGTATGCGCAAATTCTATATATATGCAATATAAACATGCGACTAATATCATATCATATCTAGCCCAGACGCATAACGCCATGCGGGCGATTCCCCTGTAGATGTTAAATCTACTCACCAACGCTCCTGGCTAAGTAAAGCCAACCACTTGTTTCCCCTTCTTCGCAGTGTCCGAAGTCCCCGCCTGCGATCCTAAAATCACAAAACAACAAAGCAAGTATATATTAGCAATCGACCCAAAACACTTACAAACTACGTTTGACCGACGCACCAACTCAAAACACTCTCAAGTGTTCGTATTGTGGCTAACGTGCGCAGCGATACTACGAAACCAACCCAAGAGCAAAACCACACAAAGTGCACGAACCGTGTCATAAAACGTAACACACGTAATCGTAACACAAAAAACTAGCTATGTGATCCCAGATTTTGTATACAGAGAAATCAAACAGGACCAAACACACATAAACCAAAGCACACAGCTACCCACAAAAACCCCCACCCTAACTCTACCCTACGGCTGAGGTCGCCGGATTTCAAAGGAATTTCGCTGGCCATGGTCCGAGCCTAGGGGTTCGTGCTTCAGGTGAAGGCTTAGGGTCTCTGGTACAACACAACTAAATTGTTTGATTTTCTAGTATACTCTCGGGGTCACAGCAGATCACAGATATCATATATTGACACTAAAAATACGATATGTGCACGAAACGATACATTAAGTGTTCTAAACTAATATTATAAGACTACACAACACTGTAATATCAAAAAGAACAGATAGAGATTATTACCTACTCCCACAAGCTCAAAGATCCTATCTTTCCAAGCTCCAAGGCATCCAAGAGGCAAAACAAGTCTAAAGATGTGATTTTTGTGAGATTTTTTGACGTTTAGTGATGGATTAGTGAAGGGAATGATAAGTGTTCAATTGAGATGAGAGAGAGATGAAGAAAATGATAAGGGATAAAGTGAGAGAGAGATGAAGAAAATGATAAGGGATAAAGTGAGAGATGAGTGAGGTGTGAAGAAGAGAGAGAGAGAGAGAGGTGAGGTTAGGGTGAGTGCACCCTTGCATTAACTCCTCATTAATACACACACTAAACTCACCATGGCACCTCTCCCCAAAACAAAAGCCAAAAGAAATATCTCACATAAATATCTAAAGGTTTAAATCAAGGCAAAGGATTAGGTTAAAGCAAGGATTAGGGTTAGGGTTAAGTTGTCATGCTCACTAAACTAGATTACACAAACACACCCTCAAGTAAACATGCACATGTGTGTGCATGCCATAACAAATAATAATAAATTATTAATTAAATATTATAAAATGTGAGGAACCCAAATTGGTAAACTTTTTACCAAAAACCCGCACTATTGCCTAAATTAACACTAATCGAAATCTAAGGCGTTACAATCTCCCCCCTTAAAGAAAATTCGTCCCCGAATTAAAATTCTTACTGTGCATACCTTCAAAGAGATGTGTGCAAAACTCCTAAATCTCGTTCGCAGCCTCCCAAGTGATCACCTCACTATACGGCTACGCCCAAGAAAACCTTCCACAGATGGCAAGACCCTTGACCGAAGTTTCTCCACCTGCCGAACCACTAACACAATTGGCTGCCAGTGAACGAAAAGATCGCGTCCCAATTAAATGGTCTGGTGCTGAATCATGTGAGAAAGGTCATGAAGGTATTTGCAAAGTATCGACACAAGGAATACGGGGTGAATACTCAACAATCTGGGCGGAAGTGCCAAATTATAGGCAACGGAACTAACTCGCTTTAAGGATCTCAAAAGGACCTACAATCCTGGGATAAGCTTCCCAAAACTCAACACGTCATTCATCGGAAAATTCGTAGGAATACATTATCTCCCACTGCGAACTCAAATCTGCGACCACCACGGTCGGCATAAGTCCTCTGTCTGCACTGGGCCACTCTCATCCTGACCTGAATCAACTGGATCATCTTCGAAGCCTCTTGACTAGCTGGGGTCCAAAAATCATACTCTCGCGGAGTCAGAAAAACAGACTGGCGATCGACACCACCTACCAAACAAGGCCTAAAGGTTGCCAATTGGAATGTCTCCTGATAACAGCTATCGAAGGAGAACCCTAACAATGGAAGGTGACGATCCCAACTGCCAACAACAATTAGTACGCATGCCCAAGCATATCCTCCAGAGTCTGTATAGCCCGCTCTCACAAACTATCATCCCGCGGATGGAAAAATGGGGCTAAAGCTCAACCAGTACCCAAGGCTTCCTGAAGCTTCTGCCAAAGACGGCAAGCGAACAGGGTGTCTCTATTGGATACAACACATGAAGGAACTCCGTGCAACGCACAAACTTAACGAAGAACAACTGAGCAAACTGAGCATAACCGGACAACAAACACCCAAATGGAGTCACACCCTGCCTAGAACTGGGTAGACACCATAACGAAATTCATGGAGATTTCCTCCTATTCCTGCTCCGGAACGGTTAAAGGTTGCAACTCTCCAGCCGGTCTCAAATGTTCAACCTTAGCTCACAACAAGACAGACACGTCGAAACGAAATCCGAAACTTTACCCTTCATCCCTGCCCACCCGTAACTATCTCACAAGTCACGTCACATATTGGTGGAACTTGAATGAACATAGAAAGCTGACTGATGTGCCTGCTCTAGGATTTCGCGTTTCTACCCATCAGTATCAGGTACACACAAACGCGTCCCTAAACGTAGCACACCCTGGTTACAAATCAAGGACTCCAAATCTTTACCCAGCCAAGTATGCTCAAGAATCTCAGACAAACGAGCATCGGCGTGCTGTGCCTCACGAAAACGATTAAGTAAAAGTGGACGGGCGCGGACATGAGCAAGATGTCCCCTCAGTAGAGGCGAACTTAAGCTGTACTCAACGATCGCACAAGAACTGTAAATTTGTAGAAGACTGTCTCTGAACTGCGCACAACTGGAACAAGCTAACCCCGGGCCTACGACTCCAGCATCAGCTACCACAATCGCCTTGCCACGGGTAACGAGGATCTCACAAACACAATCCTTCACTAGCTCATCCAACGACGCTGTCTCAACAATCAAAACCGCTGCAGGAAGATGTACATTAAGCTCTGGTGGTCCATGAAAATCTGACACGACTCTCCACACAAGTAGTATCCCCAAATCTCCAGCGCAAAACCACCGTGGCCATCTCCAGATCATGAGTGGGATAAATCCTGCTCATACTTCCCCCAACTGTCGGGAAGCAAAAGCGATAACTCTATAGCGTCACATCAGCACACCATCGAGCCCTACTCACGAAACATCACAGTAAACAACAAAGTCGCCCGATCCAAAAGCAAAGAAAGAACTGGTGCAGTCGTCAACTGAGTTTTCAACTGCTGAAAACTCCGCACGCATGCCTCAGTCCAAAGAAAAGGAACTTCCTTTCCGGTCAGTCCAGTCAATGGTGCAGCGATACACAAGCAATCCTGCACGAAATGGCGGTAAACCTGCTAAGCCCAAAAATCTATGGACCTCCGTCCCATACACAAGTCTGGGCCAAAGCTGTACGTCCTCGATCTTCCTCGGGACCATACGAAAACCGTCTCCCGTAACTACAAGACCTAGGAGTCAACACAATCAAGCCTGAAGGAACACTCCAAGAATTTAGCAAACAGCTGGTGCTCTTCCAATGTCTGCAAAATAAATCCTCAAGTGTTGCTCACATTCCTCACGAATCTTGGAATAGATCAGAATGTCATCAAAGACACAACAATAAACTGGTCGAGGAACAGCCTGAAGATATCTGGTTCATCATATCCATGAATGCTGCTAGGGCATTGGTGAGTCCAATGACACCACCAAAACTCATACTGCCCGTAGCGCGCACAAAAGCAGTCTTCGGAATGTCATTATTCCGAACCCACAACCAATGATGACCTGATCCCAACAACTTAAAAAAAAATGTCTCGCACACTGGAGTTGATCGAAGAAATCGTCAATGCGAGGTAAATGATACTTATCCGCACCGTAACTCGGTTCAATTGACGATCCATCAATACACAACCTCAACTGCCGTCCTTCTCCTGACGAACAGAATATGAGCTTCCCAAAGCGAAACACTCAGATGCACAAGTTCACTACAAGCAACTCTGCAGCTGAACCTTAAGCTCCCTAAGCTCCGCCGGCTCATTTGGAACAACGTCGGAAACTCCCGCACGATAGGAACCCGGTCCAATGAACCCACCGTAGCTCCTGTATCATGAATGAAAGCCAAGAATTCTCGACATCTTCTTTTCAAAAGCCGACTAGTGAAAACGGCTGAATTCAAGCTGCGGCACCACTATCCCCCCTGCACAACAAGAACTGACTCGCCGGAAAAACAAAACCTGACTGTTTCCTCGCGGCAGTCCACAGACGCCTAGCACGTAGCTAACCAGTCCATGCCCAGGAAAACGTCAAAGTCCAAATCTCGCGAAGGAACAAATCGACGGACGAATCTCTATCTCTTATCTGATTGGCACACGACCGAAACACGTGTCACGCAATAAAAGAATCGCTGACAGAAGTTAACACAACAAACAGCTGATCTAGCTAACACGACTCTCGGCCCAACCACGGCACAAAGTGTTTAAAACAAACAAGTGCATCAAAAGAACATACGAATTAAGAATACCTGAAAACTCTGCATTGGACGCCCGCGCGTCCCGATGAGTAGAAGCAAACTCTCGTGTCTGCCCCCTACCCGCAACTGGCCGAACTCCTCCTCTGCCAACCTGTCCCCTCCGAGTGAACCTTCCGCGGCCACGACCTCCCTGAACACGAGCCTGACGCGGTGCTAAGGAACAATTCCTGATGAAGTGATGAAGGTTCCCGCATCGAAAACATCCACTCCAAGGCTGCTGACCCTCCTGGGGATGAGAGCTGAGCGACTGTCCTCGTCCCAAGCCTCTGCTACTCCCGCGACGTGCACGAAACCTATCACGTCAACTAAACCTCTGTCTCTGGGCCGATACACCTATACGAGCCTTCCTCGGTCCTCGAACTCCCAAAGTCTCGAAAAGACGCTCCTCGTCCAAAAGGGCTGTGTCCACTGGTGCTGCGTACGTAACACTATGCTGTGTGCTAATCGCAAGGAATAAATGGGTAACAGAGGTGACAACCTCCTGTCGCTGCACTCGACTGGCCTGAACCAATGACCTCATCATCTGGCGCAAGTCTTGCATCTCTGCCACAAGCCTATCGATACGATCTATCGAAGGCGTATCCATCTTCTCCTATACAGCGAGCGTACTTTCTTGGTCAATCCTCGTCCCAAATGAGTCAACTCTGACCTCGGTCCTCGCTGCACCTCTCTGAGTCCTCATAGTCATCGACGGCAAAGGCTATAAACGGAAAAAGGATTCGATAAGAACACGAAAATCGAATCACAAGGATATGTATCATCAAGGAAGGAATTTTAAGCAATTAGTACTTAGATCACTTTAGACGGAGTAGCGTGTCGTAAGTATGCCGCGGACATACACACACTACGTTACTCTGCTTAAACTACCAACTCCATTATACCAAGGTCATCCTACACTCCGAAAGGTAAAACCTAGCGCTCTGATACCAACTTTGTCGCGACCCAAAATTGGCACGTAACGGCCCTTAAACTACGCAACGTCTACAGGCGTAACGTAATTTAAGTAAGCCGAAAATCCAGCAATCTAAACCATCAACAGTAGTAAGTGATAATAGCATTTTCAAAACCTTTGAAATCTCAAACCAAATTCCTTAAAGTCCAACTTTATTTCCTTTAAAATTTTGGCAGCACCACCTTTGAAAAAACCATCCCCAAAAAGGGGTACAACAAAGATATAAGTAAAGCATCCCCAAACGGGAGCAAATACACGCCCAAAGGCGGAAAACAACCGCCACAACAGATATACGATGCCGTAGCGAAGAATAAAAGACGATATAAATAAAACTGCATAAAAGACCTCCAAGTCACAAAATAATATACAATATTGTCCTCACATCAAGTCTCTAAGTCATACATGAATGTGGTAGATGGAGAGTACATGGTACAACAAATATACAATGAGCAATATCGGATAACCGCAAAACCCACCTATAGCAAAATTGTACACAGTTAGCCGTAGCGGTATCCGCTGCAAAAGATGACATGATAGATGAAAAGCCCTGCCAACGACTGCCCTGAGGGACTACCTGCAAAACACTGTGGTACAACGGAGGGTGAGTTGCCAACTCGTGAATAGTAAATAACATATGCAGATAATCGCAAGTATGCAGTATTGCGCGAATCTATCACATGCAAGCTAATAGCAATAAATGGCCATAAGAATGCAACAGTCATGAAAGGTACTCTAGCGGATACAACTAATACATGAAGCAATAAATGGCAATATGTATATGCAATAGTCATGAAAGGTACTCTAGCAGGTACAACTAATACATAAAGCAATAAATGGCAATATATATATGCAACAGTCATGAAAGGTACTCTAACAGGTACAACTAATACATGAAGCAATGCATATAAATTAAACGCGGAGTATGGGATAAAACATGTCATCCTCACGGAATGCTGACCTCGTGGCAGGACCAAAGGCCATCAAGACAATCAAAATCCCAAATTTCCTCAAATTAGCCCCCAAATTGGCTCTCATATCCTGTAAGTCTCATATATCCTGAGTGTCCAATATCAAGTAATCTCATGTATTCTGTATCCAATATCAAGTAAATCTCATATATCCTGTATCCAATATCAAGTAAATCTCATATATCCGATATCCAATACCAAGTAAATATCATATATCCTATATCTAATATCAAGTAAATCTCATATATCTTATATCCAATATCGAGCACATAGGCCCTGAGTATATAGGCCCCTCATATCGAGCACATAGGCCCTGAGCACATAGGCCCCTCTCATCGAGCACATAGGCCCCGAGCACATAGGCCCCTCACATCGAGCACATAGGCCCCGAGCACATAATGAATAAGTATATTTGCATATATCATTATGATGATATATGATGTAAGTATATATATAACAGCGTCCCATACCACTGATATATATACGCATGAGTAAAACAGTCCAGAAAACATCATTATGAAAACCATATCTCAATATGAAATCTATGAATATAATATATGCAACATGAAACAGTAATATGAGTATATAAGGAAAAATCTCTATTTAACTGCAACAAGTTATAAAATATATCATGCGGTTCCTAAATTCTCCAAATCCATACAACATCATATAAAAGTGAACATGTAGCTATAGCTAGGTATGCGTAACCATTTCGGTATAGCAAGATATGTGTATCTACCTATCAATAATGATGTGATACCCTCCAGGTATGTGTGTAGCTAGATCAAGCTAGGTATGTGTATAAACATGTCAATAATGATACAATACCCTCCAGGTATGTGTATAACTATATCAAGGTACGGGTGTACATGTAAATATGTATGCAAGATGTACATGTAGCTATGTCTCATATGTGGATATACCTATCTCTAATGGTACAATACCATGTAGGTATGGCAAGGCATATGTGTAAGCATGTAGGTATACAGGTATGCTATATGTCATATGCTCAATGGAATATGAATCAATGTTTAAATGTCCCTAACCAAACAATATCATATATGTATGTGTGTTGTGTGTGTCATGGCAATTATTGACGGTGTGTGTGGCATACAATCAGTGCTCGTGCAACATGAGCCGTCAATAATAGTGCAGTGTTCAAAGGGTACAAGTCCAAGCACAACAACTAATAATATGCAATGAAGTTTTATGCGCAAACTTTATATATATGCAATATAAACATGCGACTAATATCATATCATATCTAGCCCAGACGCATAACGCCATACGGGCGATTCCCCTGTTGATATTAAATCTACTCACCAACGCTCCTGGCTAAGTAAAGCTAACCACTTGTTTCCCCTTCTTCGCAGCGTCCGAAGTCCCGGCCTGCGATCCTAAAATCGCAAAACAACAAAGCAAATATATATTAGAAATCGACCCAAAACACGTACAAACTACGTTTGACCGACGCACCAACTCAAAACATACTCTCAAGTGTTCGTATTGTGGATAACGTGCGTAGCGACACTACGAAACCAACCCAAGAGCAAAACCACACAAGGTGCTCGAACCATGTCGTATAACGTAACACACGTAATCATAACACAAGAAACTAAATATGTGATCCCAGATTTTGTATACATAGAAAACCCAAAAATCAAACAGGACCAAACACACATAAACCAAAGCAGACAGCTACCCACAAAAACCCACACCCTAACTTTACCCTACGGCCGAGGTCGCCGGATTTCAAAGGAATGTCGCCGGCCATGGTCCGACCCTAGGGGTTCTTACTTCAGGTGAAGGCTTAGGGTCTCTGGTACAACACAACTATATTGTTTGATTTTCTAGTATACTCTCAGGGTCACAACAGATTACAAATATCATATATTGACACTAAAAATACGATATGTGCATGAAACGATACATTAAGTTTTCTAAACTAAAACTACAAGACTACACAACACTATAACATCAAAAAGAACAGATAGAGATCATTACTTACTCCCACAAGCTCAAAGATCCTAGCTTTCCAAGCTCCAAGGCATCTAAGAGGAAAAACAAGTCCAAAGATGTGTTTTTTTGTGTGATTTTGTGAAGTTTAGTGATGGATTAGTGAAGGGAATGATAAGTGTTCAGTTGAGATGAGAGAGGGATGAAGAAAATGATAAGGGATAAAGTGAGAGAGAAATGAGTGAGGTGTGAAGAAAAGAGAGAGAGTGGTGAGGTTAAGGTGAATGCATCCTTGCATTAACTCCTCATTAATGCACACACTAAACTCACAATGCCACCTCTCCCAAAACAAAAGCCAAAAGAAATATCTCACATAAATATCTAAAGGTTTAAATCAAGGCAAAGGATTAGGTTAAAGCAAGGATTAAGATTAGGGTTAAGTTGTCATAGTCACTAAACTAGATTACACAAACACACCCTCATATAAACATGCAAATGTGTGTGCATGCCATAACAAATAATAATAAATTATTAATTAAATGCTATAAAATGTGAGGAACCCAAATTGGTAAACTTTTTACCAAAAACCCGCACTACTGCCTAAATTAACACTAATCGAAATCTAAGGCGTTACACTTACCGAGCGATTGTTCGCTGACGACATTCCTATTTTTCTTATTCTTTGGAATGTTGTCAGGAGGACCCGACTCTGAAGAGTTCGAGACCAGCCAGGAACACTTAAAGCAGACCCCTAAGCAGTATACTGAAGACCCCGAGCTATAGTCACTTGTACATATTTTCTTTTCAGTTCATGCCATTGTTTAGGCATTGCATTCCAGACTTGTTTACATTTCCAGTTGTACTTGTAAAGAATGTTGAATAAATAAAAGTTGTTGTTCTTTTACATCTTTTCTTGTGTACTATTTTCTTTATATTGCTTAGATAGGCTTAGCGTGTTTACTTCTGAGCAAATACGTAGCGGGCCTCGCCGCGTCCCCTCCCCGTACACTGGGAAGCGGGGCGTGACACAAGGAGGTCCGTGTTTTAGATTAATCCAGTAATGAAAAACACGGATTCTATGGTCGTGCTGAATAGCCAAGCCCACACCCCTAGACTCCTACGAGAGCGGCAAGCAACCCTACAATTCTAGAGTTAGGCGACCGGTCTTGACTCCTCGAGATGGCCTCCTACTGGACTCTAGAACCCGGTTACTTGTGCTCCCCGCATTGGGTCTATCCTAATGCAGAAAAGTAAATAATATACATCAAATGGAGACAACAGCCTCAACATGGAAGTGTCCCGGTAAAAGAATATTACATACAAATATTTACATGAATAAAAATTGAAAAACTCTCATCTCACGTAAAATCCCCCGGTATTCAATCACGACGATTCAATATAATATATTAATAGCAACACAATAATATCGTATGTTATCAACGTAAGTAAATATGCGTATCCCTAATGTCGTTGACGTATAGCAACGAGATCGGGGATACTTCCACATATTACGCTTACAGTCGCAAAAAGGAAAAGAAAGCTACAATAATTAGTATCCGCATCATCTTTAGGCATCATAAACCCGGATTATCACATGTTCCGAATTTCATGCCTAACCCTATAAACCTTGCATTTGATTCTCGAATTGAAAACACTTTTAAAAAAAAATAAAGTCGAGCAATTCAACAAGATTCCCGATTAAATGATCGAATACTCGTCAGAAACTTTAGTAGATAGCCGCACCCCCGAGGCCGTCAACGAAGTGCACTTGGGCGGAACACCGTGGCCGCGAGCACCCAAGTGGATGCGTTTGGCCATGGGGTTCTCCTATAGTCACTTGGTCGGGGCTATGGAGAATGGCTGTCTAGTAGTGTCTCCCGGCGAGTTCTCGCGTACGATACGAGATTACGATGGAATTTTGATCCGAATCGAAACTCCGTGGAAATCCATCATTTGAGACTAAAATGCGAGATTTACATATCGTTAACTAGTTTTCACAAAACGAATCAATATGGATTCCAAAAATTGTATCACATATCCAAAGTTATCAAGACGATGTTAAACATTTTGATCGATATTTTAAACAATACCAATTCACAGAGACTTCAACAACTTGAGCTTCACCAAAAATACACAGAAAGTCCAAAATATCAATATGAAGTACCAGAAGAAAAACAAGGCAATAACACCTCAAGTCGGCGGCGGAACCGCTGCCAAGCTATGTTGGAATGCGGCGGCGCCCCGGCCGTCTAACCGACGCCAAATGTGGAACAAAAAACTTTTTACGGAAACGGCGCCACCACGACCCAAATACCTGGATCGTTCCATTAATCGTAAACTAGCAATCTGTAAAACGAGTTTGGAAATTATACCGATCGATCCGTGTCCTTCGGTCTTCAATCCCCATGCCCAACTCCTCGCTGTTGCGCCGACGAAGTTTGGTTTTCGATCTCGCTCGTCAAAACGGCACCACGTCATCGAATCTTTATACGAGCTCCCACCTCGAACCGAGGCAACTCGGACATGAAGTTTGCTAGCCGACATGTCCAAGATTGAAGTAGAGAGAGTGTGGAATACTTTGTCTCAAGACACCCGACGAATCGGGTGGAGGTAAATCGGAGTTGCCAAGGTAGGATGTGAGCAAAGGATTTTGGCAAAGCAAAAGAATGAGCTTTCATTCTAGTGAGCTTGGCCATAAATCGGGGAAGGGGGCCCTTCAAAACCTCATTAGAAAATTGGTGGTGTTCAAAAATGAGTGTGTATGTTTAGTCACCACAAAAAAAACCCTTCCTAATCAAAACTAGCCCAAGTGCAAATAACCCCCACAATCACCAAAAACAGCCACCGCACAAGCACCCATGCTGCCCAACAGTGCACAGCCCATGCTGCCAGCACTGTTCAAAATGGGCAGCCCCCAGACCAAGAAATTCAGTGCAAGGAAAATGGTAAAAAAGGAATGGTCAAAGTCAAAGGCCAATGCTCACAATAGATCAATAAGTTTAAAGACGGAAAATGAAATTGGCAACTCCGAAAGTAATCCCGTAACGAATTACGAGATTACCCCTCAACTATAAATATATACCCGCATTTGTATTCCGACCGAATACAAATGTAATGAGACAAAAATATTCCTACAATATAATACTAGGATCCGGCTTAAACCAAAGCCCGCTAGTATTATCCGTCCGACCATAATCCGTGCATAAGTGCACGGATATGATCGAACCCCACCATATTTCCATACAGCCTCTACAACGTTTCGCCCGAACTTGGGAAACATTCTGTGGGGGACTCTAATGACTCATCAATACACTGGCACTGGGTATAAACACTAGCACGTCAGAGGTACTAGTTGTACGTAACGGTTGCCCATGTATTGATCGGAAGGGAAGCTGACGAGTGAACTCATCCAGAAACCCTACTGAGCCTGACAGTGACAATATCCGCACAGTCCGGTCCGTTCGTCTATAAGTATCACATATCAGGCCTAGGAGGCTGGCAAACGTCAGACCCCCAATGCTGTATAAGTCGTGTCGGAGAGTAGCCCAGAACACCCTGAGAAACTACTGGAATAACTACCAGTAAATCTCGATTACCCTGGCCAGGGATTTCGTGTAATGGCTCTCCTAAACACAGCGCGATCTCACCCTTAATACTAGGAGAGACGAATCCCTGACGATCCGCTCACTGCCTCCATGTGGCTCGGGACTGTACCCAACTAAAACATGTTTCCACGACTCCTCTGAGCCGTGGTAGGGTAGTAATCAAAGCACAGTGGGAACTCACACGAGACAAATGACGATCTCAGGTCGACAGACTAACCTGCACACATGTCACCTGGGAACTGCTATCTGACGATATGTATAATACCAACTAGCATGTTCCCGGCGAGTCATGTCCGGTGTACTCATAACCCAATAAGCACCTTTATACATCTTAGGTGAACCAACTGATACCAATGGCTTGTGAGACCGGCCACCGCCCCTCGTCGGGGTCTCGACTGTATACACTAGTCTACTCTGGAGTATCGATGCCCTGTCTCGAAACTCCTACGACTAGGGACATTTTAAGGATGTGCTTATAGACCCCAGCTCCCACGTATATGATCGCCATCATACTGCTGGCTGTCAAGCAAGAATCCTATGGGCTCTATCAACATGCAATAGAGAACTAAAGTATGTACACGATGATAAAGACAAACCAGATAGCATACTATCATCTCGAGCAAGACTGTCCTATCGGTATAGGTCCTCCCTCAATCATTGCAATCATGTACCCGCGATCCAATAATTGACTTTAAGGGCACTATATCCAACAATCTCCTACTTTCACTTAAGGCTAATTATTGCGATGTCGCGTACTCACAGCTCGTGTTATACCGATGTTGCGTACTCACAGCTCGTGTGATACCGAACATCCAACTCCTCTACTAATCAGTTTCACAAAGCTCGTTTGTAAAACTATTGCTTTCAAGAAATAGCCTCAGTGAGTGGATCCACCCTGATGTTTCTTTCTATATCTCTCTTTATCTCAAGTTCGCGGAGAAGACCATCTCCCGAAATGAGCAATACCTGTCTTAGAATATGTCTGGATATCTGATGGGACCCAGTTCATAAATGAACTCTAATTCCAGCAAACTTCTTAGACTGTATCGTTAACTGAATTTAATCAGTAACCTGCACCATGCCTCCCTCAGTATCCGCTTGGACCACTTGTCCAAACTACTGCCCCTTGTCAGAGGGAAAACTATAACTCTGACAATCACTCTGTTATCCGGGTCACCTTGGAAGCCTGGAATGATAACTGTCTCCCGAAGGAGGCTGTCGTTATCAACTCCTTAGAACAACCGCTTATGTTCTAAAACTTCTTCCGAATGTTTCTCCAGGATTGGATTAATATCAACTTATTGCATCTAGTGCAAAAACAACATCTGGTGTGGCACTTGACATCTCATGATCAACTCAATTGCCTAAACAAGTGATCTGCCAATCATGCGCATCCCTCTCCCCTTTAGTCTGTAAGACACCTTTAGAGAGGGTGACTGCATCACCTACAGGTACACCACCATGCCAGGAGTCGTTCATTCTAAAATACCTTTAGAATGCTGTCAAAGTACCCAGATTGGGAAACTACCCAAATCTAGATCTAAATCCATAGATCTAGTAACCAGAATGCCTGATATTATATCCATATCCTATGTGGAGAAACTACTATGTGACAACCACAGTATGACCGATCGTAGTATAGGAATTTCACTTCCTCTAATGTGTATGTCATCCAAGTACCAGGACATCATACCCTACTACCTTCTTAACAGATCCATCTCCTATTCTGATGAAGTCAAAGCCCATGACTGTGACATCAAAAATAGATGATCTATGTCCGCTATATGTGCTTTAGTCTATAAATAGACATAAGTTACTTATCCACTATGCTTTCGCTGCTCCCACTGACTACAACAACCCTCTGGCAGAATCAAATACACGTGCACTTCTAAAGCTAGTTTAGAACGACGTTATACTCATCCTCCTGCCGGGTCTCATAGTCTAGAACAACATTAATGGAAAGTCTGGGTAAACAAGAACCTCTCTGTCACCGTCCTTGAGGCTACCAGAGTACCTCTCGGGTGCCTGAGCTTACCCACCATATCTGCGGAGTGGCTAATGGAATGTCAATCCTGATTGAATCTTTAGATCCTATTAAATTTTCCGTAATCGTTTGCGGTTCTGGAATCTCTTCCAGTTCTACCATACTCCCACTACTTTTTTCTGAAAAATCCATTTTACTAAAAGTATGGCGAGTCTAGAACAATACACTGTTGATCTTCTAGAAGGTAGAAAATTAACCCTCGTCATAGCCTGGGTTAACCCACAAACAGCCATTACAAAAACGTGCCTCGAGTTTATCCGGATTCTGGTTTTAAGCATCAGCCGGACGACTCCCTATACCTTAACATCGTTAAGATATAAATTGATTCTATATATATATCTAATATAGAAACAAAGGCACTAATTTAATTAGAACCAGATTCAAATCATGCATCTGTCTCCAGTGCATGTCAACTAAATGGAGAGAGGACGATCAACATTACTCAACTTAGCAGTGTATCCAATTATGAGTAACCTGAAAGAGAAACAAGTTTCTCAAAACCACTAATATCAACTGAATACCATACACAAGTATCTACATCTTCGGTCGCCTTAAAAAATTCTGATACTCGCGACACCTGGTTCTCTATTTTATTCTTGTACCTATAACTTCTCAAACTTAGACCTTGTATTTCTACGAAACACTTGTCCAAAAACTTGAGAAGTCACAAGTAAACAGAATATAGTATAAGGACCAACCCTTTTGTCCTAATGGACACTGGATAACATACAAAACTTTGTATAATTCCCGTGAGTTGAATAACTCAAACCCTGTGCGTCGTAGGTTGAAAACTGTACTCAGGCGATTTCCTCAAATATCACCAATTACAACGAATTCCGATATAATGAGGATGATCACCTTATTCCCAATAACTTACTCCCACACATCATCTGTAAAACTATACAGATGTGAGAATCATACCTGGTAAATACATACCCTGGAGCAAGTGTCTAATTGGGAAATCAGTTTTCAATTAATAATACACAGTGAAACTGAAACATGAATATGTTTCGAAGGGGAATCCGGGTATTCCTAGTAATGCCTCTTCCATTATCAGATTCATGACTGTAAACGTATATTTCCTTGCCATATCTCCAATTCTCTTTATTTGTCTTTAGTCGTTACCTTCTGCACACCATCGTTAGGCTTAATGGTTTTCTTCTTTCCCTACCGTTCGGCACCGGCCTATGGTTTGGAAGAAGACTATCCAATAAGCATAATAGGTGTACTCTCCTAATCCTAGGAGCACTCGCAACATGAGAGAAGGTAATGATAAAAGACAACTGAATAAACCTTATTCCTATTTCTCCTGAACCTGAATCCATCCTCGAAAAAGTTCCTTCGAGTTCGTATATAACAATACGATGGATTTATCCAATGGAATTGGATGTTCGTAGTGATACGGAGTGTTCTGGAGAAATACAAAGGTGAAGTAGGAGTGGCGATGAAATACGTGGTTTGGTCGTGAATGATTGCAGTCGCAATTTACTTTGCCCTCTTTCTAATCCCTTTATTTTGTCTTTACTTGTTACCTTCTGTACACCCAACTTAGGCTAATTGGTTTTCTTCATTCCCTACCTTTCGGCATCTGCCTATGGTTTGGAAGAAGACTATCCAATAAGCGTAATAGGTGTACCCTCGCCTAATCCTAGGAGCCCTCACAATCTGAGAGAATGTAAAAGGAAAAGACAACTGAATAGTCATATTCAATCTCTCCAGAACCAGAATCCATCCTCGAAGAAATTCCTTCGAGTTCGTATATAACCATACGATGGATTTATCAAATGGAAGTGGATGTTCGTAGTGATACGAGGTGTTCTGGAGAAATGCAAAGGGTAAAAGAAGGAGTGGCAATGATGTATGCAACTCAGACAATCCAAAAGCCAATGTTATAAGAAAGTTCGGTTAACTTGGTCACTGAGTTATAGTCTAGGGTCGGGTCATGGTCGCAGTCAAAGAGAGAGAGAAAGGAAACACTCTGCGTGCACTCTAACCTAGATAAAAATGGTTAATCACTTTATTTAATCAGGATGTCTCCCATTGTAATCTTAAATTCTCCTCCAAACCTGAAAGAAGAATTAGTCGGGATCACCCGAGGAGTAGTCCAACTCATCAGTGGGAATCGGGATCCAACTATCATCGCATGATAACGTGATGGAATCCACTCACGTTATCATACTCCAGAAGGTATGCGCATGCCTGGCAAGTTTTCTGTATGTTTAAAACTCTCGATGTGTGTTTTTATTCCTAGGACCCAAGTGACCTTGACAATCCCAACATATCAAAGAGTCCTAGTCAAGTTCAACCCGTCATTATCTAGATTGCGTTAAACCCACCCATACGAGTCCTTAACAATGCCAACATAACTGTACGACTGTCCTAAGCAATCCACATATCCATGTGACAGAAAAGAATTACAGAGCTACCGAACACTACGCCTCGGCAATGCACGACATACGTAGCACGAATACTAAGCACTACTAATCTGAAATGACGGAGGGCTACGGCTGGTTTTTGGCGAAAAACCTTTAACGTAATGAACTTGATATCGTTGAAGGAACCGGATAGCTTTTTATAAAAATTATAGTGGCGAAAACCTTTGCTAAAGAGGTCACTCCCGGTGAAGGGATCTCGGCTCTTTTCTCGTCGAATGAGGTGCAGGATATTCCAAACTGAATACCACGATGCAAAACAAAAAGTAATCGACTATAGTAAAGTTATTACCCTGACGCAAATCTTTGTCCAAGGGGTCACTCCCGATGAAGGGATCTCGGCCCTTGCCTTGTCGAATGAGGTGCAGCATATTCCAAACTGAATACCAATGTGCAAAACAGAAGAAAACGCCCTAGTAATAACAGGTTTTTGAAAATTGTTCCAACAACATCATATATAGGTTTGTTTTCCTTGCATTGATAAGAATCAACGCAGTCACATCAAATGATCACACCAGAAAAGAACGAAAATATAATGTATGTATATGCCATCCGCATTCGCCACTGGGTCCCGTCATCACCCGTTAGGTTACTTAACTAACGACAGAGCGGGGACTGGACTAGCGCGGGTGTAAAACATATACAACATCTACTAGTATATATATATCAATATATAATAATAGCTCCAGGTATGATAAATGCAACATCACAGAAAAGTAATAAGCATCACAGAACAATACAGATGATCTGGGATCCCCGGGTTTCATAGAGCCGCAAATGAAAACTGACGTTCCCCTGGTCGTGTGGATAGCCTGTGCAATGAAATCCTAGAACCCTACGAGTGCGGCAAGTTACCCGCCAAAACCTGAAGTGAGGCAGCCCTCTTCAACAACGTGAATGGACCACCCAGCACTTCACGGAATCCGGTAACTTGAGCACCCTTCTTTGGGTCAACCTATACCCCCTACGAGTGCGGCGAATAGCCTGCCAATTCTAGAGTGAAGCCCCCTCCGTCTCAAAGCCATAAGATGTGGGCCCGTTGCCCTCTAGAACCCGGCTATCCGTGCACCCCACCGTGGGGTAATCCTATTACAAAAAAGAAAATATATACAACGGGTACACCGACCCCATCCCGGTCGTGCCCCAAAAGAGTAATATACAAAAAGGCAGCGACGGCAGTCCACATGTCGGACGCTCGCCCCGCAATATCAAATGTATAAATAAATCCAAACGGCACTACCATTGCACAGGAACTATCCACCACGACAAATCCACAATATCACAGCACAACACAGAATATCAACGTGAATGTCACATTCGCAAATCCGTCTAAAAGAACTATTGCGATTAGACAAGATTTACCGATCAAATGACATTCCCGGTCACAGATAGAAATTTAAGGCACTGCAAACTAACACATTTAAAATCTCGATCGACAAAACTTCCCGAAGTGGGCCCCAAGCACAAATCCAATACTCAAAATAATCTGGGCCAAAAATAAAAGTTCCAAAAACCCCAATTCCAAGATGAAGACCCCCAGAAGAAACTTGGTGCATTGAATCCACATAACGGCGGCGGAACCGCGGCCAATACGTGGGTATGGCCGCGGTTCCGCGGCGTTCCTGAGGGAACAACTTCCCAATTTTTTACAGCGGTCTTACAAAAGCCTTCCTAATTTTCTGAAACACTCAAAATAATTTTTCGACCAAAAAAAAATTTCGACAGAAACTTTGAACTTGAAAATACGCTTTTGGAAATTTTGTCCGATCGAGCTTTTAAACATGTTAGAACAAGCTAGTATAGCTTAATGGCGTGGCTCTGATACCATGTTGGGATGCGGCGGCGCCCCGGCCGTCTAACCAACGCCAAATGCGGAACAAAAATTTTTTTACGGAAACGGCGCCACCACGACCCAAATACCCGGATCGTTCCATTAACCGTAAACAAGCAATCTGTAAAACGAGTTTGGAATTATACCGATCGATCGGTGTCCTTCATTCTTCAATCCCCATGTCGAACTCCTCGCTGTTGCGCCGACGAAGTTCGGTCTCCGATCTCGCTCGTCAAAACGGCACCACGTCATCGAATCTTTATACGGGCTCCCGCCTCGAACCGAGGCAACTCGGACATGAAGTTTGCTAGCCGACATGTCCAAAATTGAAGTAGAGAGAGTGTGGAATACTTTGTCTCAAGACACCCGACGAATCGGGTGGAGGTAAATCGGAGTTGCCAAGGTAGGATGTGAGCAAAGGATTTTGGCAAAGCAAAAGAATGAGCTTTCATTCTAATGAGCTCGGCCATAAATCGGGGGGGGGGGGGGGGGCTTCAAATCCTCACTGGAAAATTGCTGGTGTTCAAAAATGAGTGTGTATGTTTAGTCACCACAAAAAACCCCTTTCCTAATCAAAACTAGCCCAAGTGCAAATAACCCCCACAATCACCAAAAACAGCCACCACACAAGCACCCATGCCGCCCAACAGTGCACAGCCCATGCTGCCAGCACTGTTCGAAATGGGCAGCCCCCAGATCAAGAAATTCAGTGCAAGGAAAATGGCAAAAAAGGAATGGTCAAAGTCAAAGGTCAATGCTCACAATAGATCAATAAGTTTAAAGACGGAAAATGAAACTGGCAACTTCGAAAGTAATCCCGTAACGAATTACGAGATTACCCCTCAACTGTAAATACATACCCGCATTTGTATTCCGACCGAATACAAATGCAATGAGACAAAAATATTCCTACAATATAATACTAGGATCCGTTTTAAACCAAAGCCCTCTAGTATTATCCGTCCGACCATAATCTGTGCACAAGTGCACGGATATGATCGAACCCTGCCATATTTCCATACGGCCTCTACAACGTATCGCCCGAACTTGGGAAACATTTTATGGGGGACTCTAATGACTCATCAATACACTGGCACTGCATATAACCACTAGCACGTCAGAGGTACTAGCTGTACGTAACGGTTGCCCATGTATTGATCGGAAGGGAAGCTGACGAGTGAACTCATCCAGAAACCCTATTGAGCCTGACAGTGACAATATCCGCACGGTCCGGTCCGTTCGTCTATGATTATCGTATATCAGGCCTAGGAGGCTAGTAAACGTTAGACCCCCAATAGTTGTATAAGTCGTGTCGGAGAGTGGCCCAGAACACCCTGAGAAACTACTGGAATACCTACCAGTAAATCTCGATTACCCTGCCTAGGGATTTCGTGTAATGGCTCTCCTAAACACAGCGCGATCTCACCCCCAATACCGGGAGAGACGAATCCCTGACGATCCGCTCACTGCCTCCATGTGGCTCAGGACTGTACCCAACTAAAACCTGTTTGCACGACTTCTTTGAGCCGTGGTAGGGTAGTAATCAAAGCACAGTGGGAACTCACATGAGACAAATGACGATCTCAGGTCGACAGACTAACTTGCATACATGTCACCTGGGAATTGCTATCTGACGATATGTATAATACCAACTAGCATGTTCCCGGCGAGTCATGTCCGGTGTACTCATAACCCAATGAGCACCTGTATACATCTTAGGTGAACCTACTGACACTAATGGCTTGTAAGACCGGCCACCGTCCCTCGTCGGGGTCTCGACTGTATACACTAGTCTACTCTAGAGTATCGATACCCTGTCTCGAAACCCCCACGACTAGGGACACTTTAAGGATGTGCTTATAGACCCTGGCTCCCACGTATATGATCGCCATCAAACTGCTGGCAGTCAAGCAAGAATCTTATGGGCTCTATCAAAATACAATAGTGAACTAAAACATGTACACGATGATAAAGACAAACCAGATAGCATACTATCATCTCGAGCAAGACTGTCTTATCGGTATAGGTCCTCCCTCAATCATTACAATTACGTACCTGCGATCTAATAATTGACTTTGAGGGCACTATATTCAACAAGACATGGTCTAGACGGCGGTTCCGCGGCCACTTTGTGGAGTTAAGTTCTCGTATTCCTTGAGGCTCCATAAAAAACCCTGCATGATTTTCTGAGAATTTTTAATTGTGAAAATTTCAACGTTTGAAAAATGGACAGAAACTTGCCAAAACTCACGTTTAAAACATCGATCGAACACTTTAACTTTGTCTAATACATTCCTAAGCCTTTAGTTTGGCTTTGATACCATGAAAGTATTTCTTAGCACCTCTATTAGGTTTATATGAGCATCAAGTATGCAATTTAAAAAAATCTAGAGTGATAATCATACTAACCTAGAATCGAACTAGAGAATTAGGGTTTTAAAATAAGCAAATAAAATTCTATACTAAGTGAAATGAGTCTACAACTTTTTAGACCGGTCCTTCACTTCTAAAGCTCCAAGTAGTAGTCCCTAAAACTCTTATTTGACTCCACTTGATGAAAGGATCGAGCTTTCTTGTTGTTTTCGTCGTCGAAGATGATCCACCTTGAAGTCTCTCTCACTCAAGCTCTCACTTCACTAATGAAGGTATTAGTGAAGTTAGCAAGCTAAACTAATGGGCTACATTAGTGTAGGTTGATGAAGTAGGATATTTTCTCACTTAAAATATTTTTATCTTTTCTTTTCTCAACTCAAGAAAATTCTAGTGAAGAGAATGAAGAAGAAGATGAGGATGAACTTGGATGAGTTGTGAACCATGAGCCAAGAGATAAGATTGTGTATGATAAATATCTTTGAATAAAACAAGACTTAAAGATGAGTCATGGCTTCTCAAAACTTCTACAAGCCACTAAAGAAAATGACTCATTCTTCATTTCTTTTAATTCTAAAATGTTTATCATAATCTTTTCTTTATGTGATTCTCACATATCCTAGTCCCTTGTATCATTAACCATGATACAAATGCAAATTCATATATATATATATATATATATATATATATATATATATATATATATCACACACACACATATATAAAGAGAAGAAAATCTTGATATTAAGCTCACTCAAGATTTTCTTCTCTTTATATATGTGTGTGTGTGTGTGTGATATATATATATATATATATATCAAGCATATAAATATATATCAAATTATTAAATCAACACTTGATTCAATAATCCGGTTATATTATATATACCCGATTAATATCATATATATGTATGTATGTATGTATGTATATCAAAACATTAAATCAACACTTGATTCAATTATCCGGTTATATCACATATAACCGGCTAATATTCAATATTAGTTATTAAATCAACACTTGATTCAATAATCTGGTTATATCATATATAACCGGCCAATATCAAATATATAAACTCATATATATATTAATCAAATCATTGAATCAACACTTGATTCAATAATCCGGTTATATCACATATAACCTGGTTGATATCAAATATTGCTAGATAAGAATACGGTATCATATACTCGTATTTAATCAAGCTCCCGCACATATCTCCATACGTGCCCTACTTTGTTTCACTTGAGCTAGGAAACCTCTATGTGGGACTCTAAAAACTCGTCAATACGCCAGCAGTAGGTAACGATCACATTAGATACCCAAAAGCCATCAGCAATATTAGCTGGACGTAACGGCTACCCAGGTATTGAACGAATAGACGATCAACAAGCAAACTTGTCCAAACTTCCGTAAAGCCTATAAGCAACACTTACCATACAGTTTGGTCTCTTCATCTGATATGTCGCATATCAAGTCTGGGGGTGGAATCGTTAGACCCCACTAATTTGATAAGTCATGCTGATGTGTGGCCTATAACCTTTCGAGAGACTATAGATAACACTTACCGGTAAATCTCATCAGCCTTTACCAGGGACTTGTTGTTATAGCCAATCGAGTGTAGCGCAACATCAACTCCCAATACTGGGAGAGACGAAACCCCACCTATTGCTCACTGCCTCCATGTGACTCGGGATTTTACCCAAAATCCACCTGTTTGCACGACTCCTTTGAGCCGTGGTAGAGAGGAAATCAAAGCACAGTGGGAACCACATAAAACACTATGACGATCTTGAGTCTATAGACTAATCTGTACAACTGTCACCAGAGAACTGCTATCTGACGATAGAGATGGTACCATCTAGGAGTTCTCGGCGAGTCCTATTTGGTGTACCCATTCTCTAATGAGCACCTGTGTAAAATCTTTGATGTTAAACACCAATAGTTATGGGATCAACCATCGTCCCATACAGAGTCAAGAAACATACACACTAGTCTGCTCTGGAATATCGATGCCCTGTCTCGATACTCTCTCGACTAGGAACTGTTAAAGGATGTGCTTGCGGACTACACAAGCCCCACTAGTATGATCTACATCATAGCCCTGGTAGTCAAGCCAATATCTTAAGGGCTTTATCAACATGTATCTATGAGATAGTAAACTAAAACAAGTGCACATGTTAAGATAAAGAGCAACCAGATGGCATACTATCATGTCGAGCAAGAAAGTCCTCTATATATATATCCAAGCATCCACTATAATATACAATAATGGCCTGTAGGGCATGCATATTCCTAACAGTTGCCACATGGTCTCCCATTCTTCGTTATATGACGAAGAGGCCCCCTCAGCGTCAGAAAATAACACAGAGGAACTGGAGGCAGAATCGGCGCTAAAATCCCCAGAACTGCTAAAAGAAGACCCGATTGAGAGGCTGCTAAACGAAACCTTTCAAAAAAGTAAAGTTGACCAAGAACGCGAGACAACCATATATGAAAAGGCTAAGTTTCAGCGTCTGGATAAAGAAGCTGCGGCGATGACGAGTCGTAAAGTGCTCCAACTAAACCAAAACACACCTGCAACAAATAAGAGCAGGATCAAAACAGAAAAGCGGTTCGCCAAAGACCTATCAATAGGGATGAAACTGCCACTTCTCATAAAAAACACTCCCGGGGTCACATGCTTCGAGGGAGAAGACTCACATCCAAACTACTGCCTATATCATCGCCTATCGAAGTATGCAGCGCCTTCAAGAAATGGTGGTAAGGATACATTGCCTATCAAAAACACTTCAAGAGGATGAAGCGTGAAGCTCGCGCTCGTCGACATCAAAATAGTGAGACGAACGCACATGAAGAAATGACTGGCAACTGTTATATAGTTGGTACCAGTTTGGAAGGAGAAAACCCCCAAGTTTTTACCTTCGGGAGTGATTCTGAGGACGAAACACCCATCAGCCCTCTCTTCAAAGACTCCGCCTCCGAAAAAGAAGAGAAGGAGAAGAACTGCAAGAATATTCAGCTGTGTAACCGCACGCTGCCTGAGAAGAATCTCGGACCTACAAACAAAGGTTCGAACAAAAAAGACAAAGGGAAAGGGAAAATCCCTAAGGAAATTGCCCTCAATGGCGGGATAGTAAAAGAGCTCACTACAGAAGATCCGCCTAAGAAAAACAAGGTGGATTACAACGTCCTAGCACATCTGAGGAAAATACCCTCACAACTGAGTATATTGGATGCTTTTCTCCTGTCCATAGAGGCACGAGATTTCCTGTTCAAGACATTACAAGAGCCCGATCAGTTCCAAGTTTTTCTCGCGGAAAAGAAGATGAAAAATAAACTGGCAGAAGTCCACATGGATGATATTACATTCAGTGATGAAGATCTCCTCCTCGGTACGTGCGAACATAATCACCCGTTATATGTCACCGGGTACTGCCACGACATCAAGATAGGGAAAATCCTTGTCGACAACGGATCCTCTGTTAACATTCTAACGTGAGAGTGCTGAAGGAAATTTGCATGAACGTTCAGCACCTTTCTCGAGATAAAATTACCATTTCCGGGTTCAACTCACAGTCGTCACGGATGCTTGGGTCCGTAATACTGATGCTATGTTTCGTGCTGCTCATCACAGACATCAAATTTCATGTTATTGACGCCAAGACTTACTAGAACGCTTTGCTCGGAAAGCCTTGGTTACATGAGTATAATGTCGTCCCTTCTATACAACATCAGTGTATGAAATATTTTAAGGATGGTTCGTAGTACACCGTCACGAGAGAGCTAAACCCATTTTCGATAAACGAAGTCCAAAGATACGAAGACGCAAAGTATTTTGTACCAGACTTCGAGAATACGGAAAGGTGTCACAAGCCGCAGAATAAACAGAAGTCTGTCGCCTCTATCCCAATCTTTAGGAGCGATACCGAGGAAGATAAAGAAATAGTCTACTCGGGGCAACGCCAAAAAGAAAGCAATAAGCCCGGACCATCTACTCATATCTTGGTCTTTGGCAGCGACTCAGAGGACGAGGCCAATACAGTGTTCTCCGTCCGCTCGTCAATGCAAACTTTTGTCGAATCAAATCAGAGTCTACAAATTATAATGGCTCCATCTTGGCATTACAAGGAACTTGATGCGCTCGATATATACAGCATATAAGAACTACAAATTCTACGTGCCTCTCAGGCGAAGAGGTGAAAAGGCGATCCTCTTCTACCAATCTAAGGAGACCACTCGACAGGCTTCAACCCATCTGTCTGTCAAGATATTACATGGAGGGATTGAAAAGGCTGTTAAGATACCAAGGTGTACCCGTCGAACAAACTGCTCGACAAGCCCGATTGTATAAAATAATATTGGGATATTCCCGAGACTCAGCGAAAGATACCCAACGAGAAGATAGAGATAACTGGGCTCGGATATGTTCGGTCCAAGAAACAGGAGCAGATCTACAGTTGCCGCGGCACAAACAGCTCAAGTGAAGCAGAAAACTCTCTTCCAAATAGCCGTGACGTCAAATTGAAGTGAGATCCCGCTCTAAAAACGTTAAGTCCGTCGCTGGAAGAACAAATTGACAAGTTAATAAAAGAAGCTTATCAAACGAGCTGGGACAACTACAGCCGTGAAATAGCCATTTATGAAAAGGCCGGGACGCAGCGTCTCAGCCAGCAATCTGCGGAGAAAGTAGACCGTAATGCTCTTCATCTCCGGCCCGATATATGTTCTCATGAAAGGGGAAACCCTGAAATGGAGGAAAAACAGGGCCAAGAACGCAAACAACGTTCGAAGACAACAAAGCGGATCAAAAACACCGTTCAATCGAGAAAAGCTCGATTGGAGCCCGTCCTTTATAAAGAAGATGGGTCGAGAATACTCTTTCCCTCAAGACAAGACAAGGAAAATATTTAACCTCGTCATGAAGCACCAAATGATGACGCTTTCGGAGTCTCGGCGGCCCGAACAAATAAACGAGGTCCATTATCCGGATTATTGCTCCTATCACCGAGTAATAAGTCATCCTCTTGAAGACTGCTTCACCTTCAAAGACTGGGTAGAAGACTAGTATCGACAAAATAGGTTTATGTTATCCGACAGCTGGAAGGTAACCCTGTCATAAAAACATGAGCCAAAAAGGACTTACACCGTTGGGTTAAGACCAGCTCAACCAAAAGAATGAAAGCGAACTCGTACCTACCATATGATAACACTCTCAAAAGAGGGACGGCACGAGAATATGAATGACCTCTACATATGCTTCGCAAATGAAGACGAGGACGAAGTGATCTCGGAGTTTCCACCGGCACCAAAAGAGCTGAAAGATCGGATACACACTACGGCGGACATTCTAAAGAAAATCGACTTAGGAATGGAAAATGATTCGAGGCTAACGTTCGTCAGTGAGCTACTATCTGAAAAACAGGTGGCCATGTTAAAAAACGTGCTCATGCAGTATAAAGATTGCTTCGCATGGAATTACTTTGAAATACCAGATCTAGATCCAAAAGTAGCGGTACATAGACTGGCCATATCGCTAGATATAAAGCCAATCAAACAGGCACCAAGAAGGATACGACTTGAACTTGTGATGAGTATCAACGCTAAAGTCAAGAAACTAATCGACTCCGGTTTCATCCAAGAAGTTCAATATCCCGACTGGATCGCTAACATCATTCCAGTAATGAAGAAAAACGGGACGGTTCGCATCTGCGTGGATTTTTGGGACCTCAACAAAGCTTGCCCGAAGGATGAATTCCCAGTACCCATTACCGAACTGATGATCGATAACACGTCTACCCATGAGGACTTCTCCTTCATTGATGGATCTTCGGGATACAACCAAATAAAAATGCATCCAGAAGACCAAAAGTATACTTCCTTCCGGACTCCGCTGGGCATATTCTGCTATAAAGTGATGCCTTTCAGTTTGAAGAACGCTGGCGCTACCTACCAGAGGGCCATGACAAAGATCTTTGATGACCTCATACATGAGGTCGTCCAATGCTATATAGACGACCTTGTGGTAAAGAGTAAATCTTATGAGGAACATCTGAAAATAGTGTTCCAACGTCTTCGGAAATATAATCTGAAAATGAACCCTCTAAAATGCACGTTTGGATTTTCCTTAGGCAAATCCCTAGGATTCATCATACGTCACCGGGTTATCGAAATCGATCTCTCAAAGATCAAGGCTATTATGAAAATGTCCGCGCTAAGAACCCTCAAACAACTGCGGTCTCTCCAAAAAGAGCTCGCATATATCTGGCGGTTCATAGCTAACCTCTCCGGAAAATGTCTTCCCTACAGTCATTTGAAGAAGAAGGGGACTCCGTTCATCTGGGATCAAAATTTCCAAAATGCACTGGAAGAAATCAAACATTTCCTGCAAAATCCGCCATTGCCGTATCGTCCCCTCAAAGCAGTGAAAAGGCAGGCCATTGTCGACTTTCTCGCGGAGCATCCGATACCAGCCGACTCCCCATTAAATTGCGAATTGCTAGACGAATATGCGTTCGACGCAATTGAAGAAGAAAATGATTCTCAATGAGAACTCTACTTCGATGGAGTATCTTCCATGAAGTAGCGAAAGCAAAACACCCTTATAATCAAAACTGGGTTGGGCCTTATCTTCGTGACCCTGCAAGGAGGGATATTGTGTTACGCCCTTTCCTTAACAGAGCCAAGGACTAACAACGAAGTTGTATATAAAACTTTGATAGCAGGTCTTGAGATCGCTATCAACATGGGAATTAAAGACCTTCTCATATATGGAGACTCCCAGCTGATCGGCATCCAAGTAAATGATGATTATCAGACATACAAGCCAGAGCTGATAAAGTATGGCAAAATAGTGCAGCAAATGCTGACACAAATCCCCTCCTATACCATGGAAAGTATACCGCGAGCGGAAAATAGCAAGGCGGATGCATTGGCCAAATTGGCTAAGGAATTGGTCGATGAAGCTCTCGATGACGTGAAGATCATTATGCAAAGCCGCAGGGTTCTCGCGCCAACAGATATATCTTTGGAAAACCTAATAGAGCCATCCGAAAGAAAAAAAATGATCGAACAAGCAGCCATTCGAATAGAGGATGAAGAAAAGGTCATCGACTAGAGGGAAGTATTCATACACTACTTCAAGTCCCAACGAACACCCGAAAATACGTCGTCTAGACATCAGCTCATAAAACGAGCTTTGTCTTTCACCTTCATCAATGATACTCTATATAAGAGATCATTTAATTGTTTATGGTTAAGATGCCTGGGGCCAGAGGAAGCAAAGAAAGTCGTCCAAGAAACTCACGATGGACTCTATGGTTCTCATCAAGCCGGGCCAAATATGAAACTGAAAATAAAAAGAATGGGTTACTATTGACCCACAATGATTCAGGACTGTCTCGAATATGCGAAGCAGTGTTACTCGTGCCAAATTCACGGGGACTTCATCCACCAACATCCAAATCCGCTACACCCGACAGTGGTTAGCTAGCCGTTCGAAATGTTGGGAACCGATATAATTGGCCCTATCGAACCAACATCATCCAAAGGACATCGGTTCATACTAGCAACAACCGACTACTTCTCTAAATGGGCAGAAGCAATACCACTAAGCGAGGTGAAGATGGAGAATATCCTCCACTTTTTCAGAATCCATATCATCTATCGGTTCGGCACTCCGTGACGGATAATCTCAGATAATGGACCAGTTACAGAAGCCATAAAATAAGCCGCTTCGCACAGCAACATAAAATAAATTGAAGATACTCATCGGTCTATAATTCTCGGGCCAACGGTCTAGCTGAAACTTTCAACAAGACCTTGATAAAGATTATAAAAAAGACGGTGTCTAGAAACAAAAAGGACTGGCACGAAAAATTGCATGAAGCTCTCTGGGCGTACCGAACAGCGTTCAAGATGGCCACAAATACAACACCATACGCATTGGTGTTCGGCAAAGAAGCAGTGCTCTCGTTGGAAATAGAATTCCTCTCTCTACGAGTAGCGGTTCGATACGAGCTGACAGATGAAGAAAATGCTCATCTTAGGCTTGAGGAGATCGACACCCTCGACGAAACTCGCCTTATAGCACAGCAAAATCTCGAGGCATATAAGGTAAGGATGACACGGTCATATGAAAAACTGACCAAGCCAAGAACATTCCGCCAAGGCGAACTTGTGCAAGTCGTCAAAAGACCAATAAACCCCAATCGTGCAAAATGGGAGAAGTTCGGGCCGAACTATGAAGGCCCGTACATCATAGACAAAGTCTACCAAGGTGGAGCATACCTCCTCATGGATATGCATGGCGAAAGACCCTTCCGGCCAATAAACGGTGGATTTCTAAAAAAATACTACGCTTGACGAGTCATGACTTATGTCAATAATAGTTGACGACGCTTGTGTCCGCTCTCTATCTTCCTGAGTCAGAACCCTGAGAGTAGTATCCAAAAAGCTCTGTTGCCCCGAAATACGGGAGTAATGGACCAAAATGTCCTTAAACTAATATTCGTCCCAAATATGGGAATGTTGGACCGAAATGTTCTTAAACTAACATTCGTCCAAAATATGGGAATGCTGGACCGAAACGTCCTTAAACTAATATTGGACTGAAATGTCCCTAAACTAATGCTGGACCAAAACGTCCTTAACCTAACATTCGCCCCCGAAATGGGAATGTTGGTTCGAAACTAGCATTTCGCTCCAAATACGGCGATAAAGGACCGTCATGTCCTCACAGGTTTAGCCCAACGGTGAATCCCCATATCGATTACCGTATACAATCCATGGGCCTAAACGATTAATAACTCTCCCAGGTCCCACATGATGAAGTCCTTAGAAAAAATTGGAACCTACAGCCAACGGTGCGTTAGCTTACGAGCCGCCTAAAAAACAAAGAAAACGATATGTTCACAAGCGAAATAGGTATGGATGAAAACCCGAAAGGGCGCCGTGAGTAAAAACAGCAGGACTACTGGCAAGCTTGTGAAAACCCGGAATGGCACAATCTCGTGAAAAAAATATATAAAAAATATATTAAAAAAATACACTTGCAGGATCCTTTCAATCTTGTGAGAAGAAATTACCTGCGTGAAATCCTTATGACTCATAAAGGAGCAGCATACTTAGAAATCCACACGACTTCTAAGGAGAAAATACACTTACGAGATCCTCACGACTCGTAAGGAGAATTCCCCCCTATGAGACCCTTACGGCTCATAGGATTCAAAAGCCTTAGGTTACAGGAATCTAAACATGTTCTTAAGCCGTCATATTCCCTAAGATGCCCTACAGGTGGTTTAATATTGACCCTTGTATACAATCCACGGGCATAAATAAATATTCTCCCACCAAGTTCCACTAATGACGAGAAATGTCCTCAGATGGTGAGCGACACTTGTAAGTCCTCTTGACTTACAGGGAGAAAATACTCTTGTAAGATCCTTACGACTTACAAGAGAAAACGCATTTAGGAAAACTCACGACCCCTTTGGAGAAAATACACCTATGAGATCATCTCGACTCATAGGGAGAAATACATTTATGAGACCCTTATGACTTATAGAGTTAAAAAAACCTTAGTCGACAGGATCCTAACCCTGTTTGCTAAGCCACCTTTGTCTAAACTAACAAAGGCAAATGATGATTCGCTCCTGGTAATATCCCAGTTTTAGCGATGCTGATGCCTAAATAGGTATCAAATTTCAAGTCCTCCCACGGAAAATGATGATTCGCTCCTTGCAATATTTCAGTTGTAGCGATGTTGATGCCAAGATTTGTAGCGAATCTCATATCCCCAACTTGAAAAAAAACCGAAATGGTAGGGCAAGTCGCAATAAAAAATAGCGAGTAAAAACAAAAACCGCCTAAATGATTGGGCGCCGCGATAAAAAAGAAGAAATAATTGGGCAATCAAGACATAAAAACTAAAAAGATAAAGCATCGCGGAAAGAAAAAAATATAAAATGAAAAAAATGAAACTTTTCCGCCATGCAAGTATGTCCATATTGACTCTTGTATACGATTCATGAGCACAAATGAAAGAAAGAGAACCGTATTTTCCCACCACACTTCGTCAAAAGAGCTCCAAGTCCTGACGGAGCACCTACATCCTGGAGATCCACGGCGTTCCTTCTCATTTCAGCAGGATGCAGACGCAACGTCATCATCAAAAAAGAAAAACCCAAAGGAATGGAGTAATGGAAAGATCCTAGCTCCAAGTCTTGACAGTTCATATACAACCTAGAGACTATCCCGGCGTTTCTTCTCATTCCGGCAGGATGCAGACGCAACGTCGTCATCAAAAAAAGAAGAAAGACATATGGGTCAAAGCAAAAACGGAGTAATGGCAAAATCCTAACTCCAAATCTTGATAGTACATATACAACCTAAAGACTATCCCGGCATTCACCCTCGTTTCATCAGGATGCGGACCCAAATATCAAATGAAATTGGAGCAATAGCATATTCCTAGCTCCGGACTTCGATTGCAATACATACAGCATAAAAGTCCTACAGATGACCACCCTAGTTCAGCAAAGAATCGGCACGACATCGTCAAAGAAAAAATGAAGTGACGGCATATTCCTAACTTCGGATCTTGACGACAGTACATACAAACCCTAAAGACCGTTGGAGATCATCCTACCCCAGAAGGGTGCGGTTATGACTCATCGGGGCTCCAAATTGAGCCTAACCTCAAGTAAAAAGCGTCATAACAAATACCTAATGCTTGTTCTTCCAACGGAAATATGAGCTAAGGAGATTACTTGAATACGTTTTATCCAGCCTCAGAAGGGATCAGAGACACGACAGTCATGGGGTTACTCGAACAGCGGCTTAAAGACTACATATCGAAGAATATATCAGCCAATGCGACGGTACCACGGATTAAAACCCTAGTACCACAAATGTCACGACCCGGAAAAGGTACGCGACTGGCACTTGAATCATGTGAAGTCTATACGACCCCACCTAATTCAAGTAAGCCAAAAGCCCAGAAATCTAAACCTTTTTAAGGAAAATAGTGGATGTGGAGTTTTGAAATAATGGTATAATGAAATCCGGTCCTTTCATTAAAACATAAGTAATATCGTAGGAAATACAATGTTTTGTAACCATCTTGAAAACATGTTCGACATTTGAAATTTCGGCAGCAGCTCCTTTGTAATTTTTAACCCGAAAACAATACAAGTATAATAATAATAGGCATCCCCAAGCAAAAGCTACCTCTTCGCCAATTGGCGGAAACAACCACGCAATAATACAAATATACAACGCCGAATGCGAGGATCAAACACAGAAATAAAGTAAAGAAAACTAATCATCACCAAGAAAACCAGAAACAATAATAAATACATCAGCGTGACTCTAAGGCCAAAAGAATATACAATAGCGTTTTCTAAATCTACAAATATACAAAGTCTGGTTGATGGAGCTTTTAATTAGATACAATAGGATAAATATACAAATACAAAATGATGGTCACGATGCAAGTGAATCCCACCTATCAATGCTATCACCCAGAAGAAAGGAGATGTACTAGCAAGGCCGCTACGAAAACCTGTGTGGTCAAACCTGCAAGAAACTGTGGCACAACGGGAGTGAGTTACCAACTCATGAGTAGAAGACATCTACTAGGTCATACAGTATGGTACAATACTAATAATAACACGATAAAATCGAGTAACAGAAAAGGTAATAAAAAATAAGCATATGTGTAATATCAAGTACTCGTGTCCGTGTCACAAGGTAACTACATGTCATATGTATAATGTATGAATGCATCATCTAATGTGTGTCCAGCAATGACACACCAAATCATGATAAAACCTGAGTGTCCAATATCGACACTCGAAAATATCATGAAAACCGTGTCCAGCAGTGACACATAATCCTCGTATATCTCGGGCTCCGTCAGTCCGGATCGGCCCATATCATCTGATCTCAATACTACGGTCAGTATTCTTCAGATGTTCACCGCGCCAAATATCAACGGTCGATAGTGCTCCCCTATCAGGCTCAACGTCTCAATCTCTATACGGCCTTCTTGCCTCGGGGTACCGTACCGGATCCACCATGTACCCGCAGACGGTGTCGCCCTCGCTCCTCATAGCAGGTAATCATATATCATATATGCTCCAGAATCGAGAAATCTCATGGTGGACGCCACACATCATATCAAGGGAAAACCATATTTTTCTTTTAAAATGAGCATAAGTTTTCTAATTCACATGCGGTTTCCCGAATGCAGAAATCTCATGAAAATCGGAATCTCATAATCATAAGCTAATAAGAAGATAATGAATACCGTCATAAAGCCAAACTACAGTGCATAACTAGAATGTATGTATACAAATGCATGTGGCATCTGAGTAAGAAATACGAAGTCTAAACTAGCATATGATATCACGAATGCAAAACAGTACTACTTAGCTACAGTTTATCAGGGTATATGAATGAAGTAATGGTTACTAAAGTGGACATGACATGGCAATTACCGATACTGATGTGTGTGAGCCGGAAAGCAAGTGTACGTACAATACGCATCATCGGTAATGGTACAGGTGTCCTAGCAGACGAGATCATAACAGAAAGTAAACATTAAAGGCAACAATAAGGTATATATATCTATATACGAGCCATACCGTTTATCGTGTTTAAATAGCATGAATCGTTGTTTTTAGAAAAGTAGGGGCTATGGTGTTTTGGGAAAATAGATGTCTTTTGAAAATCCGTAGCGTCCCTCGGTTTATCCTTTGAAAATACCTATGATTCGTTAGTTTTGAAAATAGGTATGACTCGAGCCTAATCTAACATCTATCTAAGCAACTAAAAGACTAAACTAAGAACCGAGTCGAAAGTGATAAGAAAGTCTATAGCATATCCAAGTCGATATATCTAGTAGTCGGCGATCGTACCTCATAGCATCACGTACGGTAATATCCATCGTACGGCATCCTCGAGTCAATAGTGTGGATCAATCATCACATATATCTCTCGTACGAAAAAAATCCATCATACAGCATCCTCAAAATCGAGGTTACGGGTCAAATATCATATATATAACATATAGTTCATACGGTATCAATCTGTTAGGAATATGTATGCCCTAGAGTCCATTATTGTTGATATAGTGGATGCTTGGACATATATATAGAGGACTTTCTTGCTCGACATGATAGTATGCTATCTGGTTGCCTTTATCTTAACATGTAGACTGGTATTTTTATAGTGTATGTCTCTTATATGTTGATAAATCTCTTAGGATATGTACTTGACTACCAGGATTATGATGAGATTATACTAGTGGGGCCAGGATGGTCCAAAAGTATATCCTTTAACTGTTCCTAGTCGAGGGGATATCGAGACAGGGCATCGATATTCCAGAGTAGACTAGTGTGTACATTTCTTGTCCCTTGGAGGGCGATGGTTGATACCACAACCATTGGTGTGTGACATCAAAGATTGTATACGGGTGCTCATTAAAGAATGGGTACACCAAATGGACTCGCCGAGGACTCCTAGTTGGTATTATACCAAATAGCAGTCCTCTGGTGACACCGGTACAGGTTAGTCTGTAGACCTGATATCGTCATAGAGTCTTGTGTGGCTCTCACTGTGCTTTGATTTCCTCCCTACCACGCTCAAGAGGAGTTGTGCAAATAGGTGGATTTTGGATACAGTCCCGAGTCACATGGAGGCAATGAGCGATAAGAGGGGTTTCGTCTCTTCCGGTATTGGGAGTTGATGTTGCGCTATACTTGATTGGCTATAGCTGGAAGTCCCTGGCCAAGGCCGCAGCTGAGATTTACTGATAAGAGTTATCAGTAGTTTTTCGAACCGTTATAGGCCAGATATCAGCATGACTTATCACGTTATCGGGGTCTGATGTTTACCACCCCTAGACATGATATGCGACATATCAGACGAAGAGACTGGACTGTACGGTAGTGTTACTGATAGGCTTCATGGAGAGTATGGACAAGCTTGCTTGTTGATCTTTATATCGCTCAATACCCGGGTAGTCGTTCGTCCAGCTAGTACCGCTGACCGCTTGTAGGTGACTGATGTGATCATCACCTACTGCTGGCGTATTGACGAGTCTTTAGAGTCCCTTACAGAAGTTTCCTGGTTCAAGCGAAACGAATTAAGACACATATCTGATATGTGTGTGGGCCTGATTAAATACGTGTATGTGATACCGTATTGTAATCTGGCAGTTATCTGTTATCAAGTTAGGTTATATGGGATATAACCAGATTATCGAATCAAGTGTTGATTTGATAATGTGATACACAGATAAATGATATTAGTCGGTCATATGCGATATAACCGGATTATTAAATCAAGTGTTGATTTAATAATATGATATATATTATATGTGATATAATTATATCTTAATTAATATCATTAGCTCACTAATTATTCTTCATAATATATATATATATATATATATATTAATATATATGATATATAAATATATATATATATGAAGCATGGTGCATTTTCTATTTTTGAGAAAAATTGAAATGAGGTGGAAAATGAGAGCATGGTTTCAAGTATGGCATTTTCTTTTATTCATTCATCTTGACTCACTATTCAAACATGGTTGCAATTTTATATTGCTATTTTCCATGCTTGAATGAGTGAAGCTCAAGGGTTGCCATTCATTTATTAATTTTGAAAAACACTTAGTCATTTTTCTTATGTTTCTCTCATGCTCTCTTCTTCTTCTTCCTCTTCACCATTGTTCAAGCTTCAACCCTCACATGTGATGTGAATCATGAAGCTTGAATACATACCAGTGAGCAAACCAAATCCCCTACTTCACCATCTTATACTTGTCTAGTAATCAAGTGTAACGTGTTTCCTACACTAAAAGAGTTTAGTGTAGAGGTAGCTTGAGTTGGAGAGACTTCGCGTGGACCACCTTCGGCATAAAGGTCTTCGAAGGAAGCTCGTCCAAACCCTCAAGTGGAGCCTAGTGGAGTCGCAGTACTACTACACGGAGCATGTGAAGTGAAGGACTCGATCTGCGAGGGTATAGCCATCTTTCACTTCTTCTTGTTTACATATCATCATAGTATTAAACCCTAAATATTCTAGTATAGATCTTGGTGAGTCTAGCTTAGCGCCCGAAAATTTTTAAATCCGGCATGCTTGATGCCGCTAGGACCCCATAGCAGTGCTAGGGTAGACTTTCACAATCGTCATACAGTATCATAATCAGGGGTACGGATCTAAGGTCTCATACAATCTATTATATACCAAGTCACATGTTATCGCATGTATGTATATAACGCCCAACGATCCGCTAATATATCGCATCATAAACGATGTCTCATCCCAAATCATATATCAATTATCTCTTGACATCCTGCTCGATCGTATCAACTTAAACCATATAATACATCATATCCTCATCATACATGTATATATATATATATATATATATATATATATATATATATCAACACTTCCATATATATACATATATACATATACCCCGTATCATATCAAGTGTGTTCACGCACGACAAGTAAACCGACGACTCACAACTAAGGAACTTAAACTAAGAGTAAACTATCCTACAAGTACGCTTAATCTAACCTATAGTCACCTAGAAACCTTATTCGATAAATATCCAAGTCTTGCATTAACACACAAATATATATGATATATAAATATATCCTATTCTACGGTTGCAGGGGTGCTATATGCCATCCACCCGACTTCACCGTAGATATACATCTACTCACATTCGATCCTCGTTTGCCAAATTCGATGACACCTTGCTCTCCCTTGTCGTCCATAAATCCACGCGAAGGTACCTACAGTTTAAACACGTCGTATCGTAAACACGAATCGAATACGAAAACCAAAGCAGCACACGAAACACACATAGGTTAGAACCTATGGTCCACGCATGGAAGAATAACCCAACAACCCTCGATGTTGATGTATAAACGTCAAACCACCGAGTCAAAACCCAAATACCAAAATCCAAGTCATAAAATGTCGCAAAACCAAAATAGCAACTTAGGAAAACATCTCCAGATTTGCCTCAGGTGAGAATTGGGATATTTTGCATATATGATAGGTCAAATTACTGCACAAAGAGACATGGACCAAGCACGAACCAAATTGGTCATACCCAGGCTGCAAATTGCAGCCAATTGGGTTAAATATACGGCCAAAGAAAGGAATGGGGGTCTCTGGTTTCTGGGGTAGCCTCCTAGTCACCTGCACATCTCTCAGTGATCACTAAATAATTTTCAGAGCTCCCAAGTTATAGAAGATCCTATAATATTATCACAAATTCCACAAAATACGATATCGGAGATTTCCAAGTTCATGTTTGGGTATCTAGGCTCAGGTTTTGTTCATAATACTAACACTACAGAGCTTGTGGTCACTAATTACACCTTATATACACTCCCACAAACCAAATTATACCCTAACCTCATCTTGGAATTTCCCAAGATCGCTAAACCTCATTAGTTTAACTCCAAACTACTATAGGAGGGTAGAAAAGCTAAATACCTAACTAAAGGTGTAGGAATATACCTCATTTGCAACTGAAGAAAATTCTTGGGTTGCCCAAAGTGTTCAAAATCTCCACTTGATTGATCCATGGTATTTGTAGTAGGGTTGTGATCAATTTTTGTGAAGGGAGCATGGTGTTTAGGCTAAGTTTTGATAGTGTCTATATATGGTAGAGAAGGTGGATGATGAGGGAGATGAAGCTATGAAGAAGATGAGATGAAGATGAGGAAAAGGGTGAAGGAACCATGGTGGTGAGAAGACCCCCTCTCTCTCACATGCCATATCAACATGTCCCCTCTTTGTCCCTCTCTCTCTAAATATCTCACATATACTTTTCCTTTTTCTTTTCATTTTAAAAACCAAAATCATTTTAAAGAAAGAAAGAAGCCATGGTTAATAACAAAAAATGCAACAAGTGTTTTGCAATATGTTTTGTTGCATGTCATGAACATAAACAGGATTAATGCATAATTAGCGAAATATTAAACAAGTTTAGCATTAACTTATATACAATTAATTGTATAATAATTTATAACATGTCCAAATCACATAAAGTCTTTCAAAATCAATAATTTATATTAATTTTCTAATTATTTTTCAAACTATAAGGATATAACCATACTACTTCATTAAAACTGATTTCTATACCTTTATAATATTCATGAAATTTATTATTTTATTTATTTAAATTCCAAAAATAATATTTTATTTTTCTGAAATGTTGAAACAAACCCAACGGATCTCTATCGTAAAAGAATGAGGGCTATCTACATACAACGTTAGGACGAGTTTGCCTGTAAACCCAAGAGAGGTAAACTAAAAATACTCCGAAATGAGTATATAAACTAGAGACTCCGAAATGAGTACATAAACTAGAGACTCCGAAATGAGTGAATAAAATACAAACTCCGAAATAAGTAAATAAACTAGAAACTCCGAAATGAGTGAAAAAACTATAAACTCCGAAATAAGTATATAAACTGCTTTGCGCCAGATCAAGACATCAAACACAGAAGAGTGCATGCAAAAGAAAAGAATGTATATTTTTTATTCATGAATCAAAATGTTTGAAAGATACAATTTATATATATATAAAAAGAAAGAAAGATACAATTCTAGCCTCTAAGAGGGCGGGGCTTTCAATAAAGCGGCGAACCGCTCATTCTCTTGCCGCAGCTCCTTTTCACGCTCCACTATTGCGGCTAGCATTGCTTCGACTTGAACCCGTTGCAGCAAGCACAAAGAAACCTTTTTAGAAATTTCCTTCTTAACAGCTTCAGTGTCCCGCATTCCTCGCTCAGCAAAGTCAAGGTCCCGCCTCAGTGCCACTCCATCATAAATGCATCGTTGAAGATTTTCGAAAATAACTCGAAGTCGTGCATCATTTGCTTTTACCTGGGCGCGTAACTGGCTTGACGCGCTAAAAGCCGTCTCATACTCTTTCTGCTTCGGGACTAGCTTCTGCTTGAAATATTGAATGGAAGCGACATTTTGTTCGATCCACGCGATCAATTGAGCCTTCGAGGATAATGCTTCAGGCATAAGATATTTGCGCTCAATCTCATGGAGGCAGGTCTCGATTCGCTTACGATAATCAACCCAGATGCTGACAAAATCTTCATTATGGAAAGTCATAAGAGTCGCCAGTATGGGGTTGAATTCATCCGTGAAGTCCGCAGCAGAAGTGAGAGCCTCGACATTAAGATCTTTGATAAATTCGCTTAGCATGCGCCTGCTATTTCCCACGCCTATGAAAGATTGGCGTTTAGCGAAGGGCCTTACGGGCATAGAAATACGAGACTCGAGAGGAACCAAAGCCAGTGGAGTTGCTACGGAATAAAACACATATAAAGAAGGGTCAGATTTCAACCTAAAATAAAAAAAATGAATGAGATCTAACCTACCGATAGTTGAAAGTGGCAAATCGGGGAGCATAGAGGGATCGGCTATTTCTTCGTCTTCTCCTTCGAGCCGTAAGACTATGGTCGGTACAGGAAAAAGCCTATTAGAAAAGGGTTACTCGTAGAAAGATGAAATAAAAAATGAAAGATATACTAACCAACGCCAGAAGGAGGGACGGATCCTAATTGGAAGGCGAAGTGCGAGGCTAATATTTGGCACAGATGATTGAAAAGCACTCCTGTAAGATTGCAACAATATACGTTAACAAATTAATCCAAGAAGTAATGTCAATGCTAAAGCGAGGAAATAAAAGAGTTTTACCTTCCGTCGCTGAGCCCGAGAAAACTCGGGAAGGTGCAAAAGAGATGGATGGAACAGCAACGGTCATGGTACCAGCCGACGAGGGTTCTTCAATTAGCAGATCGCTAGGGTCTGCCGTGCCTATATCAGAAATAAAGGAGATGTTAGCGAATGTGTCTAGCAGGATTAAAGGTCCAAAAGTGATAGCTTAGGAGATACCTGATGGTGCGGAAACCATAGAGGTATCTGGAGCGTCACTGGTGATGACAGCTTCCTTGGCTTCCATCATCATCGGGAAGACGGATTCAACATCTGCACCTTCATCTCCCGAATCAATAAGGGTCGTCGTTATACAAGCGTCGCCCGCGGATATTGGAGATCCATAAGGAGAGGAAGTAGCAGCGGGAATAGCGTCAGACTCAAAATGAAGGCCCGACGCCCCAGAATCCCCAGACGCGGGCACCTCACCGCAGAGCTGACACCTAAACTTGGCCCTGCTGTATCATTCAAGGAAAATGTGTTATAATTCTAAAAAACTGATACGGAAAGAAACTTGGAAAAGTAAATAAGTCCTACCAGGTTTCGTTAAAGTATCGTGCGCTGTCTCACCTTAAAATAAACGCTCAGCCTCTTCACGAGCTGCACGCGCGATCTACATATGAGCGGTTAACAAGGCAAAGGGAATGTCCTTCATGGGAACATCAGGGGGTTCTATCTCATTCAAACCCACACATGTGGCCAAGCTAGCCTGACGCTCCCCCGCTGCATGCTTCCGATACTTCTTCTCGGTTTTAGCTATACGGAGAGATCTCTCCAGAACTACAGACAGAGGAACGTCGTCATCTAAATCAGACTCAGCCTCCGGATCAGCTACAATATCCATCATCGGCTGCTTTAGAGACGCTTCCCGTAATGTCCCGGAGGTGTCCTCAACGGTAGCCGGTAGCTCTGAAGGTTCCATAGGGCCATCGGGGGAGGAATATCCTCTTCAACACCATCTAAAGATGGCACCGCACTCGGAACAGCACTAGCTGTGGTAGTTCTTGTAATAAAAAAAATCAGGGTGTCGACAAAGATAAGCTAAATATTTTATTTAAAAAACGTCATAAAATGAATCATACCAAAGCCCATAGAAGCGCGAAACCTCTCTTCCTACTCGAATGTTCTGATGGACGCCAAAAGAGCATCTTCAGTAGAGATACCTGTTAAGAAAAGATTGTTAATAAAGCGCGATAAACTCTAAAATATACGAAAGAGTATAAATGAGATGTACCTAACGCCGCTAGAGCATCAAACGCTGCTTTCCCATGGGCTAATCGCTCAGAAGCCTTAATAGCAGCTTGAAGATTGGTTGCCGCGTTCTCATCAATAGAAGCTTCAAAAAGATTGTCGTTGGTGCCATATTCAGACAAGCCTTCGCTATAGAGAGCATGAGGTTCTTGACCAAATACAAAGTCTGCTGAGAACAGGGATTTCTTCTTCTTCTGAGAGCCGGCAACAACACCTAACGATAAGAGCTTTCGCTTTACAGGCCATTTGGGACGACGAGTCCTGATTTCTAAGCCAATATTCGAATCAAAAGGCACTGCAGCCATCACACCGCCAGGAGTACCCACGTCCGGTCATGTCTTAGCCGTCGACACTATTGGAAAGGCTCATGGAACTACGACCGTGTCGCTCTCTCTCAAAGAAGGAAGGACAACTGCTCGTCGTTTCAGTGAAACCGCGGGGTTACTGGCCGAGACATAATCCTTGTGATCAAGGAGCATCTGCCTTTCTTCTTTGATAACAACGCCCGTCGCATGCTGATACCATGCTATTTAGGCATTCGAGGCCTTCGGAATATGACTCGACTCAGCAATTAGAAAATAAGACCTTATATTTAGCCGCATAAAATGATGTACCACGTTGCGGACGATCTCCTCTGAAGCAACCGGATGAAAAAGAAATGCTTCGAGGGGAACGCCTTGGTTATAGCCGGATTGTTGAGCAAAGCGATGCGGGTTATACCTCATGAAAATCACCGAGGCATTTTGCCTAAATACTAGGTAACCCGTCCTGATTGAATATAAATGCACGATTTCCCAGGCCCACTAAGCAAAAACCCCATCCTTGAAGACATCATGAAGCGGCTGGACCACTTTGGAGGGTTTTTTACCAATGGTCAGGACCCTATCGACAAAGGTCATGCTGTCCTAAACCATGCGCGGAAGCAGAAGCAATCGCTGAGCCTCTCGCTGTGTTGGGTCCGGAGAAGAAGTGTCGACCAATTGCATGACCTGAGAGAAATAGTACCCTTCATAAAATTTAGGTCTCTTATGCATGCCAAAGGTACCCAATACATGCATCTCGATCCATGAGGTGAAATAATGTAAAAGGAAATTTATGGGCTTCAAACCAGACTAGGTGGTTTCGGCTGCTATGCTTAGGCCATTATACAATTGGGCCAATCCTGCAACTCCAACAGCCATACGCGTCCCTGCCGCAACACGATGAACCGGATAGAAAACAGACGGCCTCATGTAGCGAGGATACATTGGGAGTGCAAACCAGCTCAGCCACAAACCAATGAAACCCACGAAAAACGTTTCATCGTCAATGTCCGGAGCAGCAATCTCTGCAAAAGTGACGATGGGGGTGTCCGGAATAAAGAACTGCTTCAAATCCACATCAGCAGTCGGCAATTTGTCCAAGCCAAACCGAACGGATCATCAAGCTTGGAAAACTTCGCAGCCTTCTTCGATAAAACCTCCGGATGAAGGAAATGGGTGATGAAATCCGTAAAGCTAACCCCATGCCCCCCTGACTCCAAAAACAAGCTTTCATAAATATTCAACACTTTGATCAGACTCCAGAACTTGTGTTGGATAGCATTTTCCGGAGTAAGGCCCATGACTACCGATTCGGTGGCGAAGATATACTCGTCAGGAGGAAGTATCTCCTCATAATGCTCCCCTCTGATGGGTAATCCAGAAATATCTGTGAATTCTTCCAGCGAAATCGATACTTCCTGATCCGATAATAGAAACGTGTGGGTTAGAATATTCCACTGTTCCAAGAAAGACTTAACCCACCACACATTAGGAGTATGGTAATAGGAGGGAGATGCGTAGACCGCTAGGTATAACCCAGTTTTCAACAACAACGATTTCTTGGCCGATAAGATGTAGCGAGCCCAGAGGAGGTAGCCAGCTGGCTGTCGAGAGGTCACTCCTATTGTATAACCTGACCCTAAGGACGCGCCTCTCCTTAACATATGCGGCTCCCCAAAATATCTAGGGCTATCGGCGACTGGACTGCTATCGATGCCATAGAAGGTTGAAGACGACCCTCCGCGGTTCAATTGATCTCTTCCACAACATAAGCAACCGGAGAAGGGTCAGTAGAATGAATCGAGGGGATCGGTTCTGATGGCGCCTCACAAGTAAAGCTAAGCCAATCCCGGATAATGTAGTTGTACCACGCTCCACATAGATGAAGAGATTTCCATTCTGAATCGTAGTCCCGAATTAAAGCAAGGACTTCACGATCAGTAGGGACGTCGGCAAAAACACTCTCCGAACGAACATAGAGAAAAACAGAACCAGAAGCCATGGTACCTGAAAAGAAAACCAATGGAGGGTTAGCAATCTAAATGCCAAAATCACTAAATCTAAAGAAAAAAACAGTGGGCTCTACAAAATTAAGGTAGTGGCTCATTAATGATGAGACATGTGCCCATTGTGAGAATCCAAAAAGATTCTCATTAAATGAATAGTGCTCATTAAACAGTAGAGTTTAAAAAAACTCCCAATATTCTCCGAAAGGCGGGCTCTTTAAAACAAACAACAGATTCAAATCTGTGAAAAGAAGAAGAAAAGGGATTAAAACCCCAAAAATTCAAAAAAAAAAAAGGGAAAAACCTCCAAGAACGGTAAAGGGAATAAAATTCCCCAAAGTTCTTAAGATTCAAATCAGAGCTAAACTTTGCAAAAAAAATGGAATTAAATTCCCCCAAATAGTGGGATTAAATCTCAGAGAGCCCCATGTTAGAAAAACTCATAGGATGAATGATAGAATCAAATTCTAGGAAATCTCAAATGTCAAGATCGACAGTAGGGTAAAATCCTAAAGAAGAGAATCAAAAATTCTCAAGAATGGATATGGACATCAGGATCCATGATCTATACAAAAAAGGGTTTTTTTTAAGATCTCCAAGAGATCGATTCAAAAAAAAAAAAGCTAAACTCTGTCGAATCTGATAATGGATTTAAAATCCAAAACTAAGAAAATATATATATGCTCAAAAGGAGTTAAGAGCTTATCCCTGTTCATAATCCTCACTAAGAAATTTGACAGAGTATACTCTGTTCAAAAGAGTTCTTAATGACAGAGATCTAAGCTCTGGAACGAGAATTAAATTCTCAAAAGAAGAGAAAGGCTCAAGGAAGAAGATGATTAGACAGCCGTCATCTCAAAGGCCAAATGCCTTATTTATAAGAAGTGGGGGAAACGGTTCAACTTCCTAGGTGATTCAACGGTGGTAAAAATGACACCGTTGCACTCACGTGTAAGCTACGTGAGAACGGTGGTGGGGGCATTTGTTCCCCTAATAATTAAACATCATAATAAGAGCTAAACTCTGTTAAATTCCAATGAGGCAGCGCCTCACATGCTCCCCATGAGAGCACCAGCGCCGGCGCCAGTCTTATAGGATTAAATCTTATAGTGGCGCCGCACGTGAAGTTCACGTGAGCGCCAATGCGCAAAGCACAGGAGCGTCTATCATAAATAAGAATTTAATTCTTAAGTGGCGCCCACGTGGATAACACGTGAGCACCGGTGCCCAAACTAAAACAGGTAGAATTAAATTCTACATGTGAATTATTTTCCTAAAACTTAGGATATTCTCTATTAAACAGATCTGTTGGATCAAAGATCCAATTGTGATGATAAATCATCAAATGATAAAATTAAATTCTATTAGAAGAAAATATCCCCCTAATCTTTCTAAGTGAGAAAGATATTCTTAGTTGGATCAAAGATCTAATGAAAGAGTTATATTCTATTTTTGGGAATATATTTCCCCAATCTTTCTAAACAAAGAAAAATTGAGAGCCCTTAGATTAAAATCCAATGGTGATTAGAAATCACCTTTTAACAGAATAAAATTCTGTATGTATGGAAAATATTTCCCCAATCATGTTAAAAATAAGAAAACATATTCTGTAAAATAGAAAATCACTAGATCAAACATCCAACGGTGGATAAAATACCCCGAACAAATTTTGAGACCAATTAAATCAATTGGTATCTCTCAAATGAGAAATTTTCTCAAACTAATTAACAATTTGCCACTACTATATAAAGGACCTGAGACTTCAAGTCTCAAGGAGGACACCACAGAGAGAGGATTGACCCCATACGTTCCTACACAAAAAGAAAAACATAGAATTTAATTTTCAAAAGAAGAAGAAAATCTCCTTCCTTTCAAACTTTAGGTAAAAGAAAAAGAAGAGATCAAAATATCTCATTTGCCTAATATAAATGGAAACAAGGGTTTAACACTTCATATAAGAACTTAGTTCTTCCTCTGATTTGAGATTTGCAAAGCAAATCTTCCCACAAATTAAGAATTCAATTCTCATCGAGAAGATTCTGTTCTACAGACTCAAAACCTAGAGGAAAAGAACTAAGTTAAAAAGAAAGAGAAAGAAAAAGAACCTATATTCCAGGAATTTAATTCCTCTAAAAATAGAGTTTAACCTTAAAAAGGAACTTAGTTCATATAAAAGAAAAAACATAAGAACTTAGTTCTTAAAGAAAACTTGATCCCAGATTTTCAAAACAAAGATTTTGGTGATCATTAATGGTTAAAATGCCATTAACAGAGATTCAATCTCTAAAAAGAAAGAGTAAGAAAGAAGAAAAGGAATTAGTGCCTCACATGCTTCCCACGTGGGCGTCTCCAACAAAGGACTCGGCGGCTCACATGAAAAACACGTGGGCGCCCAACAAAATAAAATGAGATAGCGCCGCATGTGCTACTCACGTGGACGCCATATAAAAGTGCTTAGCACTACATATTCTGTCAAAACGACTAAAGTGCTTAGCACTTATTGAGTAGCGTCCATGACTGAGTGCTTCACATGATACACATGTGAGCGCCAGAGCTCTAAACAAGTGCTTATCACTCCTGCATAAACAAGGGGGCTGAGCAAACAGAACCCAAATAAGTGCTTAGCACTTTCAAATAAAAAAAGAAAGAATAAAAGACTGAGCAGACCAAGCCCAAATTGGTTTAAAGTCTCTCTAAAGCAGCTGAGCTCAAATGCTCTGTTGTTGGATCTCAATAAAAAATGATCCTTAAAATGTTGCTGAGTTGATCTTAGTCTTAAATAGGATTAATGTATCCTTAGTTAAATTAAATTAAGCCCAAATGCTTATATATTTAAATTGATCTTAATCTCAAACTAGATTAACGATCTTTAAATAAAACAAAATATTTTTGAACTAAAGAAATATATAACCTAAATTCAAAACCCAAATCTAAAATATACGGATTTAGACTATCCGCGCCTTACGGGTGACAACATATACTAATCTCCGTATACAATCCAAGGGCAACCTGAACAAACAAAATAACACACGACACGAAGTGACCTACCGGAGCAGGAGAAAATGGTTGTCGCAACACGATAACGTAATTAACTGCAGGGGCTTGCGCCTGCAGGGAAGAGCGTCCCCACAATAAAAAACCTTCACAAATGAGAGGGAATCTGATGAAGTCTGCTACAACGGTCGTTTCTATCCAAACCTCCGATATATTGTGTCATAAATCACCTTGGTATTTTCGGAGAGGTGGGTGGATATGTCCAAATAGTATCTGCCCCCGAATTTAGGCAAGACGATCTATCCCAATTCGCCTCTGTTTTCAGCGGTAAACAACCACGATCAAAAACCCCTCAAATGAGGGGGAATCTGATAAGTCTACTAAAACGGTCGCATCTATCTAAAACTTTGATAGACGATATCATAAATCAACTTGGTATCTTTGGAGAGGTGGATGGATATGTTCTATGGCATCTGCCCCCAAATTAGGGCAAGACGTTCATCTTCCCAGTGTTCGGCGGTAAACAATACCCTACACATTTCTAAAACGACAATTCATCACTTATAATTCAGAATTAGATTCTTTTCAATATTGAGCTCCGCAGTAATAGAATTGATCCGCTTTATAAGGGCCTCGTCATCTACCGCAACATCCCATATGAGTTTGAGATGGTGCAAAGTTCGACGGTGCATAAAAATGTGGTAGAGAATGCTTGCAATGCACTCGATAGCGCGATCAGAAAAAAAAAACCATAGAATGAAAGAAGTGGGGACAACGATTTGCTTCGCCATGGTGGCCATGGTTTATTGCTTCAGGAGAAGACATAAGCGCATCCAATACGGCTAAGTGCAAGAACCAGGATGGAGTGATCGATCTCGATCGGCCAGGTCATACCCCTGTAATCGATAGAGAATGCCTTGATGCTCCACTTGATATCATCAATTGATGGCAATCATGCAGGAGGAGCCACGGCCTCTTGGAGTGTGGATGAAAATCCCGACATCGATTGTTTATTTTGATGGAACTATTGCACCCTAACTAGCAATTTTAAAACATCGCATAATAGGGTTTTCAAAAATCTAGAAAGCAATTAGTTCTAAACACTTAGGATACATACTAAAGTTATGTACTTGTAACAAATATATGAGTTTTCCATACAAGGTAAGAAACTACAACTTTTGATGCCATTTCAAGTGCTCCTCTTCTGGGTTGAACTCCTTCCAAGCTTCTTGAAGGTTGATGAAACAAGCTTGTGAGTTGATCTCGTGGGCCCTAAATAGATCCATCTTGAGAGTTCTAACAATGGCTTCAACCTTAAACTAGAAGTAACTAAGATCAAACCTTTTCTAGGAGTTTGAAGTTAGCATGTAGTTATGTTTCACTAATTATTTTTCTCTCTTTATTTTCTTTTTCTCTTTTAATTTTCAAGAGGAGGAAGGAGATGTAGAGAGCTAGAAAAAGAGAGAGTAAATAATGTTATGAACTCATTTTCTTATGGTTTATAATATTTATCAGAAAGAAAATGAATATGAAGCATAGGATTTTCATCTCTCTTCCAAGTGTCCATCTTCTCCTCTCTCCTCCACATGTCACCCAAGTGAGAGTGGGTATGCATGTGTTCATCCAACGGCACAAGATAACTAAAAGAGAACCAAAGAAAAATATAATTACAATATATACATATATGTAACATAACATATTATAAATATACTTATAATTATTTTCCTAGGTATTTAAAATACATAAAAGATACAAATATTATTAGTGACAAAATACTATTAAATACATATATCCAATACATGTATTAATATATTAAATCTATACTTGATTTAATATCCGTCTTTTCAAAAGACCAGCTAGTATTTCCGAACGTCCGATTACCGTCAGTGTATCCAATACACTATTTTTAATCGAACTACTGCACGTATGCAGTATGTAACGACTCTGAAATCCCTGTGCAGTATTATTTGTTTAAATGTATAGAAAATGGTATTTCAGCCTGTGTGGGAGTTATAAGTTATTTTTGTGCAATAAACAAGAAACTCATTGTAGCTCACTGGTAAAGCCTCTACACTGCTGTGATGTAGCCTCTGTGTTCGAATCTCATCAGTTCCAAATTATTTTTATATTTTTCCTTTTAATTTTTCGGAAGTCTAAGAGTTTCATGTGCAATATACGGAGAAACGAAAAGTTTCAGAAAAATCAAACGAGATAAATGAGGAGTAAACACAGAGTTAAACACGTGGCACGAATCTCGAAGCAAATCATCAAAATATGACCGCCCATTTCTTCTCTTTGGCCGCTACCGACGGCCCACAATACTCCGTTTGCCTCTGTGCTTTGCACACATGTCTCTTCAGCTACCATCTACTCTCCTGCACTGTTTAATTTTCCTGCAATTAAACAGTAACTATTCAATTCATCATTTAACATCAATTTTAATTCTTTTAATTCAATTTTTAATTCTCATACCCTAAATTCTTTACTATAAATACCACCTCATTCCCTAGCTCTCTCCCATTCTGAAATTTCTATCAAAATTCTATCAAACTCTCTAAATACCAAGTGAAGTTAAGCGCCCAAGTGGAGTGGCAAACCAAACTCGACGACCGAAGTCTTTCCGACGAAACCACAACCCCCGAAAGCTTCTCCTCTCTCTTGTTAACAATCTAAACCAGTATGTCTCTTCTCTCTCTATTTCTTTTCATCTCAAACAGCCTTCTAAAAGCACATTAATAAAGTGGAGTTAGCTCCAATATAATTTTCTTTTTAACATTTGTAATCCACTTGATAAATAAATTAGGTAAAATTAATATCCTAACACCACTCTTAACCTTATTTACAATATTTAGTTTTTAGTTTAATAAAAAAAAATCATGTGAAATAATCATAAAACGAAGTTTTAAGAAAAATACCATGAACTTTAGTATAATCATTATTTGGATAATTATTATATATACCTTTAGGAAAATTTCATGGGGTAACGACCTACCCTACATGCATACTATGGTTTCATAACACGATATCTAAATATATGTTTAATTCAAAGAAAAGGTTTTACATTAAAATACCACATTTTTTCAAAAAGGGTTTGTTTTAATCGATATTTTTAAATCCTTGGCAATTGCGCCTCTACAACTCTCATTATGAGACCCGCTAATAGATGGTGTGGATTATCGCACATTTTTTGGATAGTAAAATGAGATGCAAAACTCCTTACGGAGTATACGGTCTCGAAATGAAATAAAAATACGGTTTTTAAGAAATACAACTTTTCTAAAAAAAACTAAACCTTGAAAAATTATATAAAATTATGAATCCATATTTTCAATAAAAACAAATCATGAAAACTATATTTTTAAAATGAAAAATTAGAATTTTAAATAAAATACCAACAAGTTTCCAAAAGTAGTAGTTTTCATAAAAATAGTATAAACTTTTAAAAGTTGGATTTTATCACTAAAATACCACAACAATTAAAAATACATGTTCATGAAGACCCTAAATATTATAAATCACCCTCGAGGTTTATTTTTAAACCATACAAAAGTATTTTTCACAAAACCCCCTCGAGAAATGGAAATAATATAAATACAAAGTAAATAGCAATAATAAATATTTAAGAACTCTAGATTAATATAGGCTTAAGCGGTATCATTTCTCTTGAGACTCAGGGAACCAGGGAAAGTGAGTGATTGCCTATTTAGGTTAAACAACTTAACAGAATTATCAATGGCAATTGTCTTGGAAAAAGACACAAATTCTGTCGTCCATGTGCAGCAGTTGCCGATTTCTCCCGAACATAAGATTTTTAACAGTTAAATAATTCATATGAAAAAGACTATAAACCGAATCTAAATTTGAACATGAACTCGAACCCAGTCTACTCGAACTATCTTGACTCGAACCAAGATTGCAATTGACATGACTCGCAGTTTACTCGACTCGCTCGATTTCATTCTATACCTTCTGCAATCTATGGTTTTCGATTCAAGACATGTTATAATCAATCAATCAATCTAATTAAGTATATGATACAGTTATAGACTAATTAAACTTGGGATGCCTGGGATAGTTTCTTGTGTGAATCCAACGGGGTTTCAGGAGTCCCGTATTAACCTGATTTTTTTTATTTTACTCGAATATCAGTCGGGTCGACTCCTCCACAGCCTAGAGCCCCGATTCTAACATATGGAATGGACCCATGTTTCCTTGCTCCTGGAGCCCTACTCTTGAGCTCGCGAATACTTCTACGGTTGCGTTGATATTCATACTTGGAACTTAACGTCAATATAGCGACCATTTAGAAACTTATAGTATATATACCCATGAATCATATACTTTTACTCTTCATATATATTCTACACTTGTCAATTTTACTCTTGCTACATCCTTGGGACTTATCGAGCGATAGTTCGCTGATGGGTATTCCACCCACTTTTGTTTTCTTGGAATGTTCGTCAGATACGGTTGAGACGGAGGAAGTGGAAGCCACAGAGGAGGGCTACAATCAGACTGCTACTCAGGATTAGCTTAGCTTCATTCATTTATTTTTTTCTTCCAGCTTATGTATACTACATATTTAGGCATTTTCTTTATTGTATTTACTTTCCAGTTGAAACTCGTGTATTTATAAATATTTAGAGTTGAATGTAAATAAAGATATTTGTTGAAAATTTTACAGTCTCCATTTATTTTTATATTGTGTATTATTATTTCAATACGCTTAGTATATTTATTTAGGGAATGACCTTCTCTGGATCAATATGTCGCGGGCTTACCATGTCATCGTTTCCGTCTACTGGGAAGCGGGGCGTGACACAGTACGGCTACTACATCATTTTGCCAGAGCCGGGACACTCTCAGTGTGAGACTCTAAAGACTCGACAATACGCTGGCGGTGAACTACTAATTCCAATCCATAACTTACAAGCACGTCAGCGGCACTAGCTGTACATAACGGCTACCCAGTACCTGTCGAAAAGAAGATCGACAAGCAAACTCGTCTAAACCCCTACTGTGCATATAAGTGATATTCACCGTACAGTCCGGTCTGTTCGTCTGAGAGTATAGCATACCAGGTTTAGGGGTGGAGAACGTCAGAACCCCAATTACCAGATAAGTCGTGCCGATGTCAAGCTCATAACCAATCGAGAAACTATTGATCCAATCAGTAAATCTCATCTGCCTAAACCCAGGTCTTATGATGATAACCAACCGAACACAGCGCAATATCAACTCCCTATACAGGGAGAAACGAATCCCTTCTATCACTCACTGTCTCCGAGTGCTTCGGGACTGCACCTGACTACTACCTGTTTACATGACTCTTTAAAGCCATGGTAGGGTAGTAATTAAAGCACAGTGGGAACACACTCGAGATAAATGACGATTCAGGTCGACAGACTACTCTGTACTCATGTCACCAGAGAACTGCTACCTGACGATAGGTATAATAACATCTAGCAGTTCCCGGCGAGTCCATCCAGTGTAACTCATAACCTATGAGCACATGTATACAATTTTTGGTGCCTTACACCAATAGCTGCGAGACCGGCCATCTCCTCTTTCGGGAATAAGAAACGTATACACTAGGCTATTCTGAAATATCGATACTCAGTCTCGATACTCCTACGACTAGAGACATTTAAAGATGTGCTTATATACTACCCAGCCCCCACGAGTATGATCGCCATCACAATGCTGGTAGTCAAGCAAAAGATCTTATGAGTTTTATCAACTTGTACTAGCGATACGTAATAACAAGTAAAATATATACACATGTTAAGATAAAGATAAAACATATAGCATACTATCATATCAAGCAAGACTGTCCTATATATATATATCTCAAACATCCAATGTAACATACAATAATGGTCTTTAGGGCATACATATCCAACATGTTTAAGGAATGATGAATAATTGATTTTAAACCCGTGAAAGAAAGTATGTACATAGCTAATTGGTTTAAGGCACATCAAATATCTAGATTAGGATTAATTGGTCAATTGGTTAATAGCTTATTAACTATGTAGACTAGGAAAAACATGGTTTTCGGTTTAATTAATATTTAATTGGTGACTTAATCTAGGTTTTATATATAATAAGAACTAAAAGGTGTAGGCAGTGTACCGGATACCAACATATATCGAGATTTCTGCATAAATTTTCCAACTATTTTTTCTTGACTTTTCTATACAAGTCATCTAATATAACGAAATTAACTAAAATTACACAACAAATAAATTTTGAAAATTGAATTTAATAAAATTGATTCACCTAATTTGTCTCCGATTTCATGTCGAAGTAGATCCGGTGGACGGTGTCAGTGGAGGAGGGAAGCTCAGATGTAGTAGTCGGAGGAGGGAGTGCTTGGTGAAAGAGGATGAAGAGGAGGGAGTGCTCGGTGAAGGGGTAGAGGAGTGATCGGCTCAGGCTTGGGCTCAGGGTTGACGAGGATGAGGGGAGATCGACAGGGATAATGATGAGAAGGAGGAGCTGGGTCGAGCTCGATTATGAAGATGATTTGGAGGAGGAGGGAGGTCAACCTCGGAGATGATGAGGAGGAGGAGGAGGTGGATCGACGATGACCGATGAGGACATGTCGATGAGGAGGAAGGGGCGGCCGGCGGCGTCGGCATGCGAGATCGATCAAGACGGCGGCGGCGGCAATTGATTTTGTGGTTGAAATTTTGGGGGAAGAGTGAACTTTTGGATAAAATTTTTGAAAAGGCGAAGGCCGAAGTCACGCCAGGGTTGTTAAATTTGGTCAACATCTAATTCGACACGAAACTCCCGTCGAAATAGGTGTTGACCAAAGTCAATAAATTTTCAAATATTCATCGCTTAATTCAACGGGAGATTACCGTCAAATTAGACCATATTTTCTTGTAGTATGTGTGTCCGTTTAGCTTATAAAATCAAATATTAAACATGGAACAAGCCCAATGGCTATTCAAGAAGACGGTCCTACCTTCTTTACAATCATACCAAGATGCAAACAGAATGATTGTGTCTTATTTACTAAACTCTATCTTTAGTAAAATCCCTTAGATGATAGGACTTTTACTTTGAATTCATATATATAACACAACAAAAAAAATGAACTATAGCCATCCTACAATTAGTAGAAGCACACATTAAATGGTCTCTTTTACCCTATTTAATTACGATTCAAATAGGGTTAAATGTCTATGTAGCTTACTTAAGATGTTAAAATCAGTTGCTTTACATTCAATTAATGATACTCCTTATTCCAACATTAGATAATTGCACCTAATATTGCCGGGACATCCAAGATATATCCACCACATATTAAAGTCCATAACATCAATACAAGGAATCGGCAATCGAAGACAAATTGGTTGTGTGGTCAGTCGTGCCATATTAGTAGATTTTTGTTGTACCAATGAGCAGTAACTTAGTTAGTATGGCACTTCCTTTCTTAGAAGAGTACAGGGTTCGTTCCTCAGAAGTGAAAGTGGCCACGGTTTTATCGCTTTTGGTCCTATTAGTGGGTCTCTTGGGTATGTGTTTGTGTCCTGTCCTTATGTGTGTCATGGGCATGGGTCAAGCTTAGATGCCAGTACAAATTTCTTTTTTATAAAATATAGATTTTCTTTATTATACCACCACTTTTACTAATATAAATTTGCTGCAGTGAAATAAGGGGAAATTATATATGTTGTGATTCCTCCAAAACTTTAACCAGCATTAGAAGTTTATGCTTTTTCTTAATAAAATTTGAATATAATACTTTCGTAATTGAAAAAGGAACTTTGCCTCTACACATTATTGAAGCACTAAATTTGCGATGCAACTGAAGAGAGAGATAAAGGAAGCAGTTAAAGAGTCAGATAGTTAGGGAGGGAAAAAAAGTAGTAGCATATATTGACATGGATCTTCTTTTTTTTCTTTTAATTTATAAGAAAAATCCAAATCATTGATCAATTTTGCCTAGGATCCTCTCTTGCTGAGAATACGGTTAACATGGTCCCACATTAAAAAAAACTATGGGATGAATATGGTATAAGATATAAGTTTGGATAAACCTGCACAAGGTTTGACTCTTTTGGATAGAGTCCTGTTATTTTAAAAGCCTGTGTGTATTCATATGTGTTCCCCTGTGTTGTGAGCCCAAACCGAGTTTTACAAGATATCAAATCTCGGGTGTTTGTTTTCACAGTCCCAAACCGAGTTTTATATGGTATTTGATGGAGCTCTAGATCTCCTTCAGATGTTACCTTCCGTTGATCCGTAGCGAATGGTGATGAGTGGCTGAGATTGGATTTGAGGGTTTCCCCTTGGTGCGTGTGGATCTCAATAGGCTTGATGTGGATGAAGCCGAGCTACCTGTAAGGAAGTCCCGGGATGGTTGTGACACCGAGAACCCTCCGACGATCAAGTTAGACAGGCTAATTGAGCAGAATAGCTGCTTATTGGGGTCCAATTGCCTTACATGAGTCGTCTGAGAGATGGGTTTATATAATGTCAATCGTGGGCTAGTGTTACATTTCAGAAATATAAAATATTATTTTTGGAATTTAATATTAAAATAATATATTTTGCGAAAACTATTCGATTTGCGAATTTGGGATTTTCGTAAAATGGTATAAATATATATTAATATTTGGAAAATAATTGAAGATTAAAATGATTTATTCATTTAAAAATGTATTTATCGGATTTGAGTATTTTTATAATTAATTATATGTAGTTTAAATAAAAATTGATTAGTGCACTACTAATCGCGATTAGGTCAAATCCGTGTTTTTAATTAATCATGGTTAGTGTACCATGACATGATGCATTTTATTATATGTTGTTTTCTTTGTGTTTGTTTTAGTGGTATTATGTGAATTATTTTGAGAAAAGAAAGAGAATTATTGGAGAGAGAGAGGGGACGATGATGATGCATGGGCTTGTGAGAGGGTGAGATTAAGAGAGAGTGAGGATGAGAGAGAGAGAGAGAGAGAAAGTGAGCTGCCTTCTTTTTCCCCCTCCATTTGTTTTCTTCATCTTCTTCCTCCACATACTTCCTCTACTTCCACATCCATGTTTCATCTCCAAAAAACTTGCCAAAACCCTACACCCACTTCATAAGAAATGATCACAAGCTCTTTACAAACCCTTTGGGCCAATCAAAGTCGGATTTTGAAGATTTTGAGCAACTCAAGAAAATTCTTGAGTTGCCAAATGAGATAATTCTTACACTTCTAGTTTAGTTTTTGAGTTTCCTAGCACCCTATAGTAGTTTAGAATTAAATCGATTAGATTAGTGTGGTTTGTAAATTCCAAGAGGGGGTTTGAGTGATTGTGTGGACTTGTGATCTGTAGTGGGTATTCACTTAACCCTTAGTGATGTTTTACTAGCCAAGATCCGAAATTAGCACCAAAACACGAACTTAGAAAATCTTATGATATCGTGTTATGTGGAAATTGTGATGGGATACTGAGATCTGTTATAACCCGGAGACACTAAAATTTATTTAACAAACACAGAGAGGTAAGCAGGTGACCTAGAACCTAACCCCAAGACCCGAGGCCCCCATTCTTTTCCCAAGCCGCAAATAAATTCCCCCAGGCCGTAAATTGCGACCTGGTCATGGTGAAACTGTCTGATGCTTGGTCCATAGCTCCTATATCTTCTAATTAGACCCCCCCTATATGCAAAATTGGCTAATTGTATCTGAGCAAAATCTGGAGGTGTTTTCATTAGTTGTTGATTTGGTATTTGCGATTTATGAACTTGGGTTTTGGTATTTGATATTATATTTGGTCGTTGGATGTTTGTACATCAACGACGAGGGTTATTTGGTTGTTGTTGCATGCGTAAGCTATAGGTTCTAACCTATGAGCACTTCGTGTGCCGTTTCGGTTTTCCGGACTTAAATTTAATAGCATTGTGCCCGTGTATTTATTGTAGGTACCTCGCGTGGACTTCCGAGATAACGAAGCACATCGACTTCGGCCTAGCGAGGAGTATTGCAGGTGAGTAGATTTATATCTACGGGAGAAGTCGGGTAGATGGCCTATAGCACCCTGGCAATCATTGATATGTGATTTATAATTTGGAGACAAGATATGCCACGACTTAAGGTTATAGTTTATGGTTTAGTATGAAATGATATGATAGAAAGGATGTCTTGAATTGATATATGAGGATATGAAACGTGAATGTGAATCACGATATATATATGTAGTTGCAAGAGAATGAGTATGAGATTATAGTGGCATGTTATGAGGTCGATAAATACGACATGAGAGTAATAAGATAGATTGTATATATAAGAAGACATTGATGTGAGATATTGATATGATGAATATGATGACTTGGCTTGATATGTCGTCACAGTTGCGAGGCGATGCGAGATAATTGATACCTTTGTCGGTCCCATGATATGAGATTGATACAGATGTGATCTGAGATATAGGTATATATATATAATTATATGAATACTGAGTGATATGCCGTATGATGGATTATACCGTACGTGATGTTGTGAGACTGGATGTCGATTGATAGATTCAACGACCCAGATATGTTATAGCATTTCTCTTAGGATGTATTTGATGCTTCGTTCATGATATTCGCATTGCATTACATATACCTGTGCCAGTAACCTACACAATTATCGATGATGCGTATGTTACACTTACACAGATTGCCGGCTCACACACTTTCATCATCGATAATTGCTATGTCACTTACACAGTAGAATTGCCACAGCATGCTATTACTCTTAATTACTCAGTACTGTCACATGACTCTTTGGCATGATATACTTGCTATGCTCACATCACTATTCTATGTTGCATGATATATTGATATGCTCATATTTCTGTTCTATATTTGTATACATCATGCTTTACGATTATACGCATTGAGATGCTGTTTTCATGAGATTCTGAATTTGAGAACCGTGGTTATATTTCAAAGGAAAATATGTATTGTTTTAAAAACCCGGTTTCTCTTGATATGATATTTCGAGACGTCCACCATGTGTTTTCTCGGTTATGAGCTATGTGATACCCGATTCGAGGAGATGGATGAGCCGTTTGCGGGTACATGGTGGACCCGGTATGGTCCCCCGGGACAAGAAAGGTATGTTGTGTAGTAGACGATGAGCCTAGCAGAGGGACTGCTACCTACCGGAGATAGTATTGGGCTCGGCGGTTATCCGGAGGATACCGACCGGAGTCGTGAAATGATATAGGCCGATCCGGACTGATGGAGCCCGTGGGCCGATCCGGACCGACGGAGCCCGAGATATGAGGATTTACGTGTCGATACTGGACACGGGTTTCATGATGTTTCGAGTGTCGATGTTGGACACTCAGGTTCCATGATTTTTATGTGTCGTTGATAGACACACGTTAGTTGATATCCTCATATTTACATGTATATGCTTTCATGATATTTCGAGTGTCGATATTGGGCACTCAGGTTCCATGATATTTTTGTGTCATTGATGGACACGTGGATGGTATCCACTTGCATACAGGCATTGATTTTATTGTTGGCATATATGCAGACATGGGCACCCTAGATATCATAGTATTACCTTTATGATATAGTTGACCTAGGAATCGTTGTTTTATTCGATTTCTACCTGCTGATGTTTTCTACTCACGAGTTGGCAACTCACCCCCGTTGTGCCACAGTTCTTGCAGGTTGATCGCATGGATCAGTAGCGGTATCGCTGGCACACAGCTTGCTTTCGGGTGATTTGCTAAGGTAGGTGGGACATATTGGATCATGCCCATTCTTGTATTATTATTCCTGTTGTATCTAGTCAACTCCATCAATCAGAAACTAGTATTTGTATAATTAGTAAGACTTGTGTTAGCGAGACTTAGAGCGACGGATTATATGTTCGCTATTGGGGGATTTGATGTCTTGCTTCTTTGCATTATCTTTTTGTGTTGATCTTCGCCGTTGGACGTTGTATATATATATTTCTGACTTGCATGATTGTGATTCCGCCGATTGGCGAAGAGCTAGCTCCCGTTTGGGGATGCCTTTATTGTTATCATGTATATGCGGTTTTGGATCAAAATATACAAGAGAGGTGCTGCCTAAATTTTCAAAAAGACGAAACATGTTTTTCAACTAGTATAACCCACTTGCATTTTCATGTTCTTTTATCTATGCATTTAAGAAAACGTTTAATTTCGTAATACCTTTATTTCAAAACTTCACCTCTTCTATTTTCTTTAAAAGGTTTTGATTTCTGGGTTTCGGCTTACTTAATTTACGTTACGCCTTTAGACGTTGCGTGATTTAAGTACCGGTCACGGACTAAATTTTGGGTCGTGACAAAGTTGATATCAGAGCGCTAGGTTTAACCTTGGGTTGAGTCTGGGTTTAACTATGCGGAGTCTAGGGCGTAAATATTTCGGAACCTAGGCTTGACCTTACGGAACGTAGACTTAAACAGGGAGTATTAGACCCGAACTTTTGTTACATAAGTTGACCCTGATTGATGGAGTAGTTAACTCAAGTAGAGTGGCGTACCGTGCATATGTTCTGCGGCATACTTACGAAACGATACTCCGCTTAAGTAACTTTAGGATGTACATATCTTGCGATCTGTGATTCTCTTCGTCCCCATAATTATACATCCATTTGAGATCCTTGATTCTATTCGTTCCATGATCATACTCTCATTGATTCCATTCCTCCTTATGATCATGTATCCATTTTGGGGTCTGTTGATTCTTTTCATCCCTTTGATCTATCTTCATCGATACATGCTTGAGGTTCCTGTCACCATGGTTTGAGCACAGATTGAGCTGCTGCTAGTGATGCAGTCAGGGCAAGCTCATCATGGACGAGGACTGACCATCGTGTTTTATGGTGACATGGGAACGTCTTGATTTAGTGTTTGTGTTGTGACCCCTCGTTTGAGACGAGTGTTCGGTTTTGCATCGGATGATTGGGCCATTAATAGAGGCTGCCATATTGTGAGAGGACTGTTGATGCACAGCCTACCTCAGAGTTGTGATGTTGTCTACCTTGCAGACAGATGACCCAGCTGTTGCTGAGATTGATGGGATGTCGCTTCCAGAGCTTACGAGCTGAGATCGCTGGAGCTTTCAGGCAGAGATACGACAGAAGATAACTAGTCTATCTTGAGTTGAGTTGAGCGACTGAGATGATTCGTCTGATTTGATGCGCCGACGCAGGCTCAGTTGAGTTGAAGATTTCCAGTATGGAGAATCTTACTCAGATCTAGAGTAGATCGATCGAGAGATGATATTGTTCGTTGGATGATCGGATAGGAGATCAGTAAGTTCACCAGCTTCGGATAGAGGACCTCGCCCAGATGCGTTGTGAGTTTATCGAGAACGGATGAATAAAGTATATTCCTCCGATGATTGGGACGAGTTCTAGAGGACGTGTTCGGTTAGATATCTTCCACAGAGTGGCGAAGATACCTGAGTTCATAATTTCGAGTTCGTGTGAAAGACTCCGGATTGACTGTAGCCGATAACAATTGCAGTATGCAGATAGCATGACGTGATTTCGATATGGACGATAATGAAGAAGGGTGAAACAAGAGGTTCGTATGAGATGTTATCGAGCTGTTGTTACTCCCTGTTGAGATTAGAGATCGGATATGTATATAGAGGCGTTGGGATACGGCCAGTTCCCGAGAAAATGTTGTGCTGAGAACGCAGATGTCCAGGAAACGAGAAAAGATTATGTAAGAGTAACAGCCTTCGTATAGTTCGGCATAGGCGAGATCGGAAGAGACCTTGAGCAGGTTCCTTCCAGGACACTGCTGCGATAAGATTTGCACCGAGGATCAGTTGTGTCATGTGTATTCAGAGGGCCAGAGGCCGACGCCAGTGACGTGCTGCTTTATGAGTGGTCATACTAATTGGCCGAGAGATGACCAGAGGAGTGCTAGAGCGGACTGTTTCGCTAGTACACCTGACCGGGCCGACGAGCCGAAAGATTGCGAGATTGGTAATTCAGAGAGTAAACGAGAACCCAGAAACCGATGACGCCAGACCATGAGCAGGAGTCAAGAGGATGTTCTTGCTCTGCCAGTTTTGGGCGCACCGACATTTTTCAACATTGCAGGAGGTGTACCTCAATGTCATTTGTTGCGATTTGCGTTTGTAATTCGAGTATCACGCTTATATCGCTTGGATTTGAGTTTTGATGATTGAGTGTCATGATGTTGTTTGCATGCACCATGGCTGCACCTACTGGGTATTTACATTCTGTATATAGTTATTGCACTTGATATATGTTTTATACACGGTTGTGTTGGTTTATGAATTGTGCATATCTATTGCACTTGATGTCGATTTTATGCCTTGGTAGCACGTAGTTATGATTTCGTGGATTTCATATGATTGATTTGATTTTGTGCATGTGGTGTGCACTCGATTTGATTTTTGCACTTGGTATAGCTCACATGGGCTTGCAGTGCATTGATACGTGTTTTGTGCACGCAGTTGCACACGCTTATGATTTTAATACACCTTGGCATGTTCGGTGTTGTTTTTGTGAGCATTTGAGATACGGATTTGTATTTTGTACATTTGTTGCACTAGATTTATACTCCGTGCATTTGTTGCACCAGATTTGTAATTCGTACATTTATTGCACCAGATTTGTATTTCGTGCATTTTTTGCACCAGATTTGTATTTCGTGCATTCGTTGCACCAGATTTGTATTTCGTGCATTTGTTGACCAGATTTGTATTTCAGGCATTAGTAGTACTAGATTTATACTCCGTACATTTGTTGCACCAGATTTATGTTTTTGAGCATTTGTTTCACCAGATTTATGTTTCTGTGCGCGTTTGCACTTGACGTACGTTTTCATGTGCTTTATTGCACTGGGCCTTTATACGGACCTGACGCGCTTGGGTTGGATTTTTGGCGCATATTAGGCGCTTGGTATTAGATTTCATTCGTGCATGACGGATGCACTTGATTGAGATTTCATTCGTGCATGACGGATGCACTTGATTGAGATTTTATTCGTGCATGTTGGATGCACATGATTTGGATTTTCGCGCATATTGGACGCCTGATGTGAGATGTGATTTTGGGCACATCGGATGCACTCGATTAGGATATTCATTCGTGCATGTTAGTTGCACTAGATTGAGATTTTCATGCACTATAGATTCACTTGATATTGTTGTCGTGCACATCCGTTGCACTGGACAGATGCTTTCATGCACACCCGTTGCACTTAGTTTTACTTTTGTGCATATCGTGGCACTTGTCTTGGTTTTGATTTCCGTGCGCACCAGACGTACGTGATGTTGGATACGTCTTTTTGAGGATGATTTTGCTCTTGAGCACTTTGTTTTCATGGTGGGCACTATATTATGTAGTAGCCGAACATGACTGATCTGAGGACAGCACCTGAGTACATTGTATGCATAAAAAATTTACCAAGATGTTTTCAAAAAGGGGCTATAGTCTCACTATTTTCTACGTGTCCGTGAGCGACATGAACGTTTATAAAGGGAAACCTTTTAGGATATTTCAAAATGGCGGAACATATATTTAAGAAAAACATATATGAACGTATATTTATTACTTTATAAATGAGCGTTCATCAATTGTGCCATGAGTTACGCATCACACGGCGATTCAGAAAAGATTTTGCATGTGTTTTATTCAGTTTTAGGAGATTTATTCCAAGGATGCGTACTATATACGTATTATAGCATCCGACTAGTGCATATTGGATTTTAGGAGTGAATTTCGAGATCTGTATCTCCATTGTAACTCCGATAATTGCGTGATACTTGACGGAGTTCGATTTTGAGTTTCATACTCGTTTTCACGCGCACACGATGCGCTGTGGTATTTCTGTATCTTCCGTGATTTCGGAGCCCCGTTGATTTGAGCTGATTATTGAAATGTTTTAGTAATGGGGAATTTAAATTTAAATTCGGAGACCGAATTTATTTAAGGGTGGAAGATTGTAACATTTCAGAAATATAAAATATTATTTTTAGAATTTAATATTAAAATAATATATTTCGCGAAAACCATTCGATTTGCGAATTTGGGGTTTTCGTAAAATGGTATAAATATATACCAATAGTTGGGAAATAATTGGAGATTAAAATAATTTATTCATTTAGAAATATATTTATCGGATTTGGGCAATTTTATAATTAATTATATGCAGTTTAAATAAAAATTGATTAGTGCACTACTAATCGCGATTAGGCCAAATCCGTCTTTTTAATTAATCATGGTTAGTGCACTATGACATGTTGCATTTTGTTACACGTTTCCTTTGTGTTTGTTTTAGTGGTATTATGTGAATTATTTTGTGAAAAGAAAGAGAATTATTGGAGAGAGAGGGGGGGGGACCATGATGAGGCATGGACATGTGAGAAGGTGAGATTAAGAGAGAGTGAGGATAAGAGAGAGAGAGAGAGAGAGAGTGGGCTGCCTTCTTTTTCCCCCTCCATTGGTTTTCTTCATCTTCTTCCTCCTCATACTTCTCCACCTCCACCTCCATGTATCATCTCCAAAAAACTTGCCAAAACCTTACACCCTCTCCACAAGAAATGATCACAATCTCTCTACAAACCCATTGGACCAATCAAAGTTGGATTTTGAAGACTTTGAGCAACTCAAGAAAATTCTTGAGTTGCCAAATGAGCTAATTCCAACACTTCTAGTTTAGTTTTTGAGTTACCTAGCACTCTATAGCAGTTTAGAGTTAAATCGATTAGATTAGTGAGGTTTGGAAATTCCAAGAGGGGGTTTGAGTGATTGTGTAGACTTGTGATCTGTAGTGGGTGTTCACTTAACCCTTAGTGATGTTTTACTGGCCAAGTCTCGAGATTAGCACCAAAACACGAACTTAGAAGATCTGCCAATATCGTGTTTTGTGGAAATTGTGATGGGATACTGAGATCTGTTATAACCGGGAGACACTAAAATTTATTTAGCAAACACAGAGAGGTGAGCAGGTGACCTAGAAACTAACCCCAAGACCCGAGGCCCCCATTCTTTATCTAGGCCGCAAATAAATTCCCCCATGCCGCAAATTGCGGCCTGGTCATGGTGAAACTGTGTGATGCTTGGTCCATAGCTCCTATATCTTATAATTAGACCCCTCCTATATGCAAAATTGGCCAATTGAATCTGAGGCAAAATATGGAGGTGTTTTCCTTAGTTGCTGATTTGGTATTTGCGATTTATGAACTTGGGTTTTGGTATTTGATATTGTATTTGGTCGTTGGATGTTTGTACATCAACGACGAGGGTTATTTGGTTGTTGTTGTATGCGTAAGCTATAGGTTCTAACCTATGAGCACTTCGTGTGTTGTTTCGGTTTTCCGGACTTAAATTTAATAGCATTGCGACTGTGTATTTATTGTAGGTACTTTCGCGTGGACTTCCGAGATAACGAAGCACATCGACTTCGGCCTAGCGAGGAGTATTGTAGATGAGTAGATTTATATCTACGGGGGAAGTCGGGTGAATGGCGTATAGCGCCCCCGCAACCATTGATATGTGATTTATAATTTGGAGACAAGATATGCCACGACTTAAAGTTATAGTTTATGGTTTAGTGTGAAATGATATGATAGAAAGGATGTCTCGAATTGATATATGAGGATATGAAACGTGAATGTGAACCACGATATATATATGCAGTTGCAAGAGAATGAGTACGAGATTATAGTGGCATGTTATGAGGTCGATAAATACGACATGAGAGTAATAACATAGATTGTATATGTAAGATGACATTGATGTGAGATATTGATATGATGAATATGATGACTTGTCTTGATATGCCGTTACGGATACGAGACGATGTGAGATAATTGATACCTTTGTCGGTCCCATGATATGAGATTGATACGGATGTGACCTGAGATATAGGGTGTGTGTGTGTGTGTATAATTCTGTGAATAATGAGTGATATGCCGTATGATGGATTATACTGTACGTGATGTTATGAGGCTCGATGACGATTGATAGATTCACCGACCCAGATATTTTATAGAATTTCGCTTACGATGTACTTGATGCTTCGTTCATGATATTCTCATTGCATTATATATACCTATGCCGGTACACCTACACAATTATCGATGATGCGTATGTTATACTTACACAGATTGCCGGCTCACACACTTTCATCATCGATAATTGCTATGTCACTTACACAGTAGAATTGCCATATCATACTATTACTCTTAATTGTTCAGTGCTGTCAAATGACTCTTTGGCATGATATACTTGCTATGCTCACATCACTATTCTATGTTGCATGATATACTGATATGCTCACATTTCTGTTCAATGTTTGCATACATCATGCTTTACGATTATACGTATTGAGATGCTGTTTTCATGAGATTTTGGATTTGAGAACCATGGTTATATTTCAAAGGAAAGTATGTATTGTTTTAAAAACCCTGTTTCTCTAGATATGATATTTTGAGACGTCCACCATGTGTTTTCTCGGTTATGAGCTATGTGATATCCGATTTGAGGAGCTGGATGAGCCGTTTGCGGGTACATAGTGGACCCAGTATGGTACCCCCGGGCAAGAAAGGTATGTTGTGCAGTAGACGATAAGCCTGGCAGAGGGACTGCTACCTACCGGTGATAGAATTGGCCTCGGCGGTTATCCGGAGGATACCGACCGGAGTCATGAGATGATATGGGCCGATCCGGACTGACGGAGCCCGTGGGCCGATCCGGACTGACGGAGCCCGAGATATAAGGATTTACGTGTCAATGCTGAACACGGGTTTCATGATATTTCAAGTGTCGATGTTGGACACTCAGGTTCCATAATTTTTATGTGTCGTTGATGGACACACGTTGGTTGATATCCTCATATTTACATGCATATGCTTTTATGATTTTTCGAGTGTCGATATTGGACACTCAGGTTCCATGATGTTGTCGTGTCATTGATGGACATGTGGATGGTATCCACTTGCATACAGGCATTGATTTTATTGTTGGCATATATGCAGACATGGCCACCCTAGATATCATAGTATTACCTTTATGATATAGTTGACCTAGGAATCGTTATTTTATTCGATTTTTACCTGCTGATGTTTTCTACTCACGAGTTGGCAACTCACCCCCGTTGTGCCACAGTTCTTGCAGGTTGACTGCATGGATCAGTAGCGGTATCGCTGGCATACAGCTTGCTTTCGGGTGATTTGCTATGGTAGGTGGGACATATTGGATCGTGCCCACTCTTGTATTATTATTCCTATTGTATCTAGTCAACTCTATCAATCAGAAACTAGTATTTGTATAATTAGTAAGACTTAGAAATACTTGTGTTTGCAAGACTTAGAGCGACGGATTATATATTCGCTATTGGGGGATTTGATGTCTTGCTTCTTTACATTATCCTTTTGTATTGATCTTCACCGTTGGGCGTCGTATACATATATTTCTGACTTGCGTGATTGTGATTCCGCCGATTGGCGAAGAGCTAGCTCCCGCTTGGGGATGCCTTTATTGTTATCATGTATATGTGGTTTTGGGTCAAAATATACAGGAGTGGTGCTGCCTAAATTTTCAAAAAGACGAAACATGTTTTTCAACTAGTATAACCCACTTGCATTTTCATATTCCTATATCTATGCATTTAAGAAGACGTCTGATTTCATCATACCTTTATTTCAAAACTTCACCTTTTCTATTTTCTTTAAAAGGTTTAGATTTCTAGGCTTCGGCTTACTTAATTTACGTTACGCCTTTGGACGTTGCATGATTTAAGTGCCGGTCACGGATCAAATTTCGGGTCGTGACAGTTAGCGGGAGTGAGATTCACGCCGGTCGTTACACCCCTGGCGTTATGCCTGCGTGAAAGGCGAGGTTTCCCATTAATGACGAGATATGCTCGTTAATGGAGGAACAATATGGCGTGGAACGCGGGATCATGGGTGGCAGACATCTCGCGTCAGACGAGATTCGCGGAGCCGTGGCGGAGACGCCTACGATCCGTGCTTTGGGTCGGTCGAGGAGACCGAGGAAACTGAGCTCGGCGGGAGGCTCGGAGGCGAGCGGGAGGCCAAGCAAGCTTGGTTCATGTGATAGCTCAGAGGCGAGCTAGGAGGGCTGAGGGAACTGTAACAACCCTAACTTTCTGTACAAATTTTTCAAAAAATACAGAAAGGAACTCCCGAGCTTGAGCACAAGTTATAAGTTTGTTTTGCTTTAGAACAGCAAGAAAGAGCTTGTAGCTCATTGGTAAGACCTTGCACTGCTGAACAAAAGCATCAGAGTTCAAATCCTATCAGCCACAATATTTTATATTTAAAGTATTTTTAATCTTTTAGAAGACCAAGAGTCTACACGTGCACAACCAGTAAAACCAAATATCACAGCCTAAACAAACGTGTTCACGAGGCTAGACCAACCGTCAAGGACACGTGGCATCAAGACGAGCCCCGACTCGCCCGACTCGGGCCGGCGAAAGCGTTGACTCGGCCGGCGCCGCCGGTCCAACTTGGTTCGAACCCTAATTTTCTTTAACCCTCTGCACCATTTGACCAACCCCATTCCCCCTTCACTGTTTAAATTCTCTGCAATTAACCAGAGAATTAAATACCCCATTTTAATCCTTTTTACTGCAAATTTAAATGCATTTTTTATCACACCCTAATCCTAATTTTCCCTATAAATACCCACTCTATTTTTACACCCCATCACACTGAAATTTCCTGCAAAAACTCTCAAGAAAATCCTAATATCCTTTTGCGTGCAAGTGGAGTTAGCAAAGGGGGAAGCTCCGACGAACTTCCGGCGACAATTCAAGGAGTTTCCGACGACGAAACGACGCACCGGAAACTCCCACCTCTTCCACTTTCTCTCCTCTGGCCAATCATTTAGTAATTCCCTACTTCTCTTTCTTTTCTCTATTCTAAAAACATTCAAAACTAAAACCCGACGGAAGTGGAGTTAATCTGACTTCCGACTCGGTTTTTCCTTAAAAAGTTCTATTTTTCTTGAACACAATAATACCAAACTCTTATGTCATGACCATTAAATATTAACAAAAACAATAGAACAAGTTTGACATCAAAATAATAACCGTAGCAAGTTTTATTCCACTTTTACATTAAAATACCCTTATATTTCATTTTGACATGCTTAAACTTTTTAAACCGTATTACCTTAGAAAACTCACGAGGTAATGACCTACCTCCTCACAATACTCATATCTAACATAGCATGATGGAATTTGGGAACATAGATTTGGAAAAATACGACTTTACACATAACTACCTACGACTTATAAAACCTTTTTCTACAAGAAATGTATTGTTCCCGTCAAAATCTTCGGCCAAGAGCTATTTGTTCCTGTTTACACCGGTTTAAGTTTCGTTTACAGATATGTGTAAAATCGAGCTCATTCACATACGCATATGCACACATCAGAGGAAGAACAGGTGTTCAACGACAAAAAGAAAGCATTTAATTGAACATTTTATTCTACAGGAAATAGATCACCATACATGGGATCAAAAGTACAAAGATTCACAAAACTATGGGAAAAAATTCTCTAACTCCCTCACTTCCTTCTCCACCATGGCAAAGCAGAGATCTTCACGAGGGACAACTATCCATCAGTCAGCACCGCACCCATCAGCGAAGGCAGACATGACGACCCGCTGAGCCCGTATCTGACTTAGCAGCCGAACAGAGCGATCCTTCAGAGCCGCGGTAATCAAAAGTGCCTCGTGAAAGCACTCAATCTTATCCTCCGCGGCGTCAAGCATTTCCAGAGTCATCTCCACTGGATGAGGGGGGATATCAACGATCACGTATAAAAAGACCATCCCGAGCCAAATGGAGCCGATGGGGAGAGGAGATCCTCTACGAGTCAAGAGCTCGTGCAGCACCGTGTCGCATTAGTCATCCGTAAGAGTAGGGTTCACCAAGCGTGCGGCAAAGCGAGTAACAATTTCCTCGATAGGCTCCTCCCATGGCTGCCGGCGAGCATGTGGACGATTACAAGCCATAACTCTTCTCTGTTAAAATGATTCTCTGAATATGAGAGAGAGAAGAGAAACATTGCTTCAAATTATAAAGGGAGACATTTAAGTCTAGACACAGAAAATGCTGTGCATGATGGAACTAGTTCCAAGCTCTGGAAAAGAGAAGTTTGACTCAAGAAAAGCGGAGAAAGAAGGTGAAAAGCACCTTCAGTAATGAGGCAGCGCCTCACGTGCAAAGCACGAGAGCGCTAGCGCCAATAGCGCCAGCGCCATGAGTCAAAGACTCTGAGGCAGCGCCTCACGTGCAAAGCACGAAGGCGTCGGAGCCAAAAGCGTCGGCGCCATGAGTCAAAGACTCTGAGGCAGCGCCTCACGTGCAAAGCACGAAGGCGCCAGCGCCAGAACTAAAAGTTCTCTGATCAAAGAGCCAATGAAGATGATAAATCATCAGAGTGCAGAATTAAATTCTGATTGAGAAAATACTCCTCAAATCTTTCTAAATAAGAAAGATTGTGCTCTGTAAATCAGAGCACCGTTGGATCAAAGATCCAATAGTGATTAAAAATCACCAAGATCCAAAATTAAATTCTGACTAAGGAAATACTCCTCAAATCTTTCTAAATAACAAAGATTGTGCTCTGTAAATCAGAGCACCGTTGGATCAAAAATCCAATGGTAATTAAAAATCACCAAGATACAAAATAAGTTCTATATGGGAAAATATTTTCCCAATCTTGTTAAAAACAAGAAAAATGTCTTCTGTAAAACAGAAGTCCTTGGATCAAAGATCCAACGGTGGATAAATTCTCCAAAGCAATTAGAGATCTCTCAATGAGAGATTTCCTTAACTGATTCAAAAAATCAGCCTCTCCTATATAAAGGGCCCAAGACTTCAAGTCTTAGAGAGAGAAACCTCCCCATAAGTTTCAAATTGAAAAGAAGAAAAAAAGAAGAACTCCCCCATAAACTTCAGAATTCAAGGCGAGAACTACTTCTTCAAGGTAGAGAAAAACAAAGAGATCATAGCATCTCCTTAAAGAAGAACTTAGTTCATAGATCCATGAGACAAAGTCTCTCATAAAGAAAAAAAAAAGAGATCATAGCATCTCCTTAAAGAAGAACTCAGTTCTTAGATCCAAGAGACAAAGTCTCTCATAAAGAAAAACAAAAGAGATCATATCATCTCCTCATAAGAAGAACTTAGTTCTTAGATCCATGAAACAAAGTCTCTCACAAATGAGAATTTAATTCTCAGAGCACTGAACTGATCAGAATTGCCAAAAACAGTGCCCAGCGCCAAGCGCTCCACGTGCTCCTCACGTGGGCGCTATTTTAAAGGAAGCGCTTTAGCACTTCAAGCCTGGCGCTTAGCGTCGAGCGCTCCACGTGCTCCTCACGTGGGCGCTATTTTAAAGGAAGCGCTTTAGCACTCCAAGTCTGGCGCTCAGCGCCGAGCGCTCCACGTGCTCCTCACGTGAGCGCTATTTTAAAGGAAGCGCTTTAGCACTCCAGGTCTGGCAATCAGCGCCGAGCGCTCTACGTGCTCCTCACGTGGACGCTATTTTAAAGGAAGCGCATTAGCACTCCAAGTCTGGCACTCAACGCCGAGAGCTCCACGTGCTCCTCACGTGAGCGCTATTTTAAAAGAAGCGCTTTAGCACTTCAGGTCTGACGCTCAGCGCCAAGCGCTCCACGCGCTCCTCACTTGGACGCTGATGAAATAAAGAGTGCTCTATAAATAGAGCTCAGTGCCATAAAGAGTGTTCAACGCTTAATAAAAAAACAAAAGAAAGAGGGGTGTCAGATCCCAAATCAATACTCAGTATTGTTGAACAAAAAGGAACCGAGCCCAGACAAATGTTCAACATTTTATTCAAAACTGAGTGGACTCAGCCCAAGTTGGCCACAAGTTCCTAATTCAGATCAACCAAGCTCCTGTGCTCATAATCTGTTTAATTGGTTTTAGTCCCAAGCCTGACTACAGATCTCCCAACTAACATTGGTTCAAGGGTACATCTCTTCACACCTCTGATATGTGTTGTTGTAATTCTTCAACGTCTTCAGAGAGATGGTGGGTCCCGACAACCAGAAACTCCATGGACTATGATGTCCTTAAACCCAATGGACCGCAACGTCTCTAAACTAAACTCTATAGACTATGACGTCCTTAAACTCTACGGACTATGATGTCCTTAAACCATGGACTATGATGCCCTTAAACCCAATAGACCGTAATGTCCCTAAACTAAACTCTATAGACTATGATGTCTTTAAACTTCATGGACCATGATATCCTTAAACCATGGACCGCAACGTCCCTAAACTAAAGCAATAGAGCCCAAATGCTCTTTTGTTAGATCTAAATGATCCTAAATCTTATTAAGTAGATCTTAGTCTAAATTAGACTAACGTATCCTTAACAAATATTTAAGTTGATATTAATCTCAAATGAGGTTAAAGATCCTTAAATCAAACCAAACCCAAATCTAAGAAAATACGGATTTGGACTAATCCCCGCCATAAAATAGTCTCCGTATACAATCCACGGGAAACCAAAAATAAAACAAACACACACGACATGAAGTGAACTTCTGGAGAAGGAGAAAGTGGTTATCGTAACTCGATAACGTAATTAACTGCAGGGGCTTGCGCCTGTAGAGAAGAGCGTCCCCACAATCAAAAATCCCTCACAAGCGAGAAAGAATCTGACAAAATCTGCTACAACGGCCGCATCTGTCCAAACCTCTGATATACGGTGCTATAAATCAACTTGGTATCTTCGAAGAGGTGGACGGATAAATCCAAATAGCATCTGCCCCCAAGTTCAGGCAGGACGACCTACGTGGTTTCGTCTCTGTTTTTGGTGGTAAACAGATTCCGGCACGCCCGGTGGGACCTTTTCCTCTTTCCAGTCCACACTTCGTGTGTCGTGTTTTTCCACGATCAAATAATCGAGGTATATATGTTTGTGGTTGCCCTTGGGTGATAGGATACTGAAGCCGACGTTTCGACTCTATGAAGAATGACGTTTTCTTCCACCCTAGCAACTCTGGCTCTGTTATATCTGGTGGAGTCAAGTATGGGCCACTTGCAACCTCAAATCTCTGCAATCCGGCACTTCAAGAAATCAACGGGCTTCTCTTTGGGTCGATACCTCCCACCCTCGGTGCCTCAATGCCGATGAAGGAAGTCCAGAGGAAGTCTGTCTTCCACAGGTTGGCTCCCCAAGATGCAGCATTGCCTACAGAATTAGTCCTCAAACAACTGGCACCTGCCGAAGACCAAGGTAGACGCACGGGGCAGAATATTCAAGCTCTCAAAGGAAACAGGGGGCAGGCTCAGCAAAATCCTGAGGCTAATCAAATCCCGACCGTAAGAAATGGTCGACCTCGATATCGGCATAATACAAAATGAGCTGGGGGTAGTTCTCCGTATGGTCTTGTTTCAACCCCAATGGTGAATGCTGTTGTTCCAACCGGGAACAGCTTCAAACTGTTGCGAAGGGTCAGACAAATTCTCCCACCGCAATATTAAAGAAATCTCCACAGCCTATGGAGATCCCACAAGAGCAGAAACCAGTTCGCTCCCTGAGTCGACTTTCCTCATCTATATATAAGGTGTGGAAGCAAGTGCATGGGACTCATCCCAAGACGGATCCTGATACAGCGGTTCCTCCCAAAACCAAAGCGGTTTTTCACAAAAAAGAGAGGCCCAATAAAGCTTAAGTGCCCGAAGCAAACTCCAAAGGCCAAAACTCCAAACACCCCAAGCTTGGGGGCATGGTAGTTCGGATAGTCTATGTGGTGAATTCCAAAGGCGAAGTTCGAGCTTCTAATTGTCACCGACCTCAAACTCGGTCCTTAACAAAAGTTCAACTGCAACGTGAAAAGCTGCAGGGGATGCTTGCTCGGGCGGCATCACTCACTAATCCATCGTCTAAGGCAAATCCCGAAGGCGTACCTGGAGAAAGAACAGAGCACGAGTTGGATATTGATTTCCTAAATCACGCTCTCAAAAAGAAAGATGAAGAAGCAGCGGAAATGTCCGGAACAACGGTTCAATCGGAACCATAAGCAAGTGAACTGCCGGTAGTCGCTCTTAAAGAAAAGGATGACATTTCAAATTCTCTACGAGTCTCATCAACGGCTGAAGTAGAAATGATTCCAAAAGCAAAGCTGGACACATATATCGCTCAGCAAGTCAAAATTCACTATGCCAGTGAAGCCTCAAATAGGCCAATCAAGACTGGTCGACCGTATCCGGCGTGCTACGATCAAATACGGTACCCACCAGAATACATACTTCCGACTCCACATATACAAAGGAACCGGGAATCCTCACTAGCACATCGCGCGATTTAAATCCATGTGCGGTAACACTGGAGAGAATGATATACTTCTCTTCTGACAGTTCGTCAGCTGTCTGGCGTGCATTGCCTTTGAATGATATGCAGAACTCTCGAATGACTCCGTGAATACCTTCGACGAGATGGATATGCTCTTCTGTCTGGGATTCTCTAATGAGAACGAACATACTACCGTGACGGCGCTGGTCAACGAAAGGGTTAGACCGAATAAGACTTGGGTTCAATATGTTACTCGATGGCGAAATCTCTGGTCAAATATAAGAAACGCATCGATGAAGTTGCAGCCATGGGAATGCTCATAGCCACCCTTGACCCAAATTCAAAGGCATCCTCGTATATGGCCATCTTCAAGCCGACGACCTTCCAAGAACTCATGGATAAAATGGCTCAATTGGATCAAATGGATCAAGACTCTTTCTCATCCGATGATGACGAGTGAAAAGCATAGGCAAGATGGCGTTTGTCGCCTACGCTCAATAAAGATAAGCGGCTCTGAAGCAACCTGTCGCCAAAATAGCGACGGCATGGGTACTCGTTCCCCCCCCCCCCGAGATATACACAGGGGACATATTTCTCACTGGCGGAAGAATCTCTATGTAAAACGGTCATTTCTTCTCAAAGGACAGGAAGGATATTACGGGGCCTACAAAAAGATCCTACAATCTAGTGGAATGTCCCGCTAAAAAACAACAACAAAAAACAGTGTGTCCACAAGCAAAATGAGCACGGATGAAAACCGGAAAGGGCGCCGTGAGTAAAAAAACAGCAGAACTGCCGGCGAGCTTTTGAAAACCCAGAAGGACGCAATCTCGTTAAAAAAAACAAAAAAAACGGTACGTCCGCAAGCAAGATGGGAACGGATAAAAACCCGAAAGGGCGTCGTAAGTAAAAACAGCAGGACTGCCTGTGAAAAGCCAGAAGGGCGCAACCTCATTAAAATAAACACACTTACAAGATCCTCACGGCTCGTGAGGAGAATCCCCCCGTGAGACCCCCACGGCACATAAGATTCAAAAGCCTTAAGTTACAGGGATCTAAACCTGTTCTTAAGCTGTCATATCTTTCAAATTTCCCTACAGGCATAGGCAAGAATAAATATTTCTTTGCCAAGTTTTATAAATGGCAAGAAATGTCCCCATATGGTGAATAACACTTGTAGGTCCTCTCGACTTATAAGGAGAAAACACTCTTGGAAGATCCTTACGACTTACAAGAGAAGACATCACTTAAGAATCCCCACGATTCTTAAGGAGAAAATACGCCTACGAGATCCTCACGACTCGTAGGGAGAAAACCCTTTATAAGACCCTTACGGCTCATAAAGTCAAAAGTCTTAGTCGACAGAGTCCTAACCCTATCTACTAAGCCATCTCTGTCTAAATCGACATGGGCAAATGACGAGTCACTCCTAGCGATATCCCAGTTGTAGCGATGCAGATGCCTAAACAGGTGTCAAACTCCAAGTCAACCTCTCCGGCAAGTGCCGTCCCTATAACCATCTAATGAAGGAGGGGACCCCGTTCGTTTGGGATCGTAAATGCCAAAGTGCACTGGATGAAATCAAGCAATATCTGCAGAACCCATCGGTACTGGCCACTCCGGTCTAGGGAAAGCCCCTCATCCTGTACACAACCGCCCTTGAAGGTTCGTTAGGCGCGTTATGAGCACAGGAGAATGACCAAGGGAAAGAGAGAACCCTTTACTATTTGAGTCGAGTTCTCCTAGGGGCAGAAAACAACTACTTCCCTATTGTAAAACACTGCTTGGCGCTAATCTTCGCGATAACGAAGCTTCGGCATTATGCTTTGGCGCATGAGGTCCATCTCATATCAAAAGTAGATCCTCTTAAATATTTGATGTCAAGAGCCATTCTAACGGAACGGTTCGCTAAATGGGCCCTACTCTTAATGGAATTCTCGATAACATACCAACCTCTCAAGGCAGTGAAAGGCCAGGCCATCGCCGACTTCCTCGCTGAGCATCTGATACCTGCCGACTCTCCCTTGAACTGAGATTTGCCGGACGAACACACGTTTAACGCAATTGACAGGGAGAAAGAAGGGAATGATACCCGATAGGAACTCTACTTCGATGGAGCGTCCTCCTTGAAGAAGCGAAAGCAAAACTCCCCCATAATCAAATCTGGGGTAGGCCTCATCTTCGTGACTCCACAAGGAGGGATAATGCGCTTTGCCTTTTCCTTAACAGAGCCGAGGACAAACAATGAAGCAAAATATGAGACCTTGATAGCAGGTCTTGAGATCGCTGTCGACATGGGAATCGAAAACCTCCTCATATACGGAGACTCCTAGCTGGTTGTTAGCCAAGTAAACGGCGACTATCAAACGTGCAAACCGAAGTTGGTAAAATACAGCGAAAGAGTGCAACAATTGCTGACTCAAATCCCTTCCTATGTCCTGGAAAGCATACTGCGTATAGAAAATAGCAAAGCGGACGCATTAGCCAAACTCGCTAAAGAACTGGCTGACAAAAACCTCGATGACGTGAGTATCGTTGTACAAAGCCGTCGGGTTCTTGCACCAACAAAAATATCTCCGGAGTCGTCTGAAGAAAAGGAAGCGACCAAGGAAACAACCTTGCAAATTGAAGATCAAGAAAGAGCTAAGGATTGGAGAGAAGTCTTTATAGATTACTTCAAATTCCGTCAAACACCTGAAGGTGCATCCTCAAGACATCAGCTCATGAAACGAGCTCTGACTTTCACCTTCGTCAATGATACTCTATACAAGAGATCGTTCGACTCTCTGTGGCTAAGATGCCTGGGACCGGAAGAAGCAAGGAGAGTCGTCCAAGAAACTCATGACGGACTCTGCAGTTCTTATCAAGCCGGGCCAAAGATGAAGCTGAAGATCAAAAGAATGGGCTACTACTGGCCCACGATGATTCAGGACTGCCTCGAATACGCGAAGCAGTGCTACTCGTGCCAAATTTATGAAGACTTCATCCACCAGTATTCGAACCCGCTACATCCAACAGTAGCTAGCTGGCCGTTTGAAATATGGGGAACCGACATAATTGGGCCCATTGAACTAGCGTCATCCAGAGGACATCGGTTTATATTGGCGACAACTGATTACTTCTCAAACTGGGTAGAAGCAGTACCGCTAAGAGAAGTGAAGACGGAGAACATCCTCCATTTCTTCAAGACACACGTCATCTATCGGTTCGACACTCCGCGACAAATTATCTCTGATAACGGGCCGGCCTACAAAAATCACAAAAACAGCCGCTTTGCACAGCAGCATAATATAGACTGGAGATACTCTTCGGTCTATAATCCCCGAGCTAACAGTCTAGCTGAGGCTTTCAACGAAGCCTTGACAAAGATCATAAAGAAGACGGTGTCCAAAAACAAAAAGGACTGGCACGAGAGACTGCATGAAGCTCTCTGGGCTTATCAGACAACGTTCAAGACGGCCACGAACACAACGCCTTTCGCATTGGTGTTCGGCACAGAAGCGGTACTCCTCCTCGAGATAGAGCTACCCTCTCTACGAGTGGAGGTTCATTACGAGCTAACAGATGAAGAGAATGCTCATTTTCGGCTTGAGGAGCTCGACGCCCTCGATGAAACTCGTCTCATAGCGCAGCAAAACCTAGAAGCTTACAAAGTAAGGATGACGCGTTCATACGAAAGACTAACTAGGCTGAGAACATTCCGCCAAGGCGAACTCGTGCTAGTTTTCAAAAGACCTATGATCCCCAATCGTGCCAAACGGGGGAAATTCGAGCCGAACTATGAAGGCCTGTACATCATAGACAATGTCTACCAAGGTGGGGCCTACCTACTCATGGATATGCATGGCGAAAGACCCTTCCGGCCAATAAACGGCCGATTCCTTAAGAAATACTATGCCTGACGAGTCAAAGCTCAGGTTAATGATAAATGACGACGCCTATGTCTACTAGCTATCTTCTTGAGTCAAGACTCTAAAAGTAGTATCCAATGATACCCCGTCCCAAACACGGAAAACAACGGACCGAAACGTCCAGAAACTAGCTACGGACCGAAACGTCTTTAAACTTTTACAAACCGCAGCATCCTAGGGCTGACCCAAAAAAAACGGTACGTCCATAAGCAAGATGGGCACGGATGAAAACCCGAAAGGGCTCCGTAAGTAAAAACAGCAGGGCTACCGGCGAGTTTGTGAAAACCCGAAAGGGCGCAGACTCGTAAAAAAATTCATGCACACTTATAAGGTCCTCTCGACCTTGTAAGGAGAAAATACATGCGTGAGATCCTTACGACTCACAAGGGAGCAACACACTTAGGAATCCTCACGATTCCTGAGGAGAAATTACACTTACGAGATCCTCACGACTCGTAAGGAGAACCCTCTTATGAAACCCTCACGGCTCATAAGATTCAAAAGCCTTAAGCTACAGGGATCTAAACCTATTCTTAAGCCATCACATTTCCCAGACTGCCCTACAAACGGTTCAATATTGACCCTTGTATACAATCCACGGGCACAAATAAACGTTCCCTCACCAAGTTCCACCATTGGCGCGAAATGTCCTCATGTGGTCAACGACACTTGTAAGTCCTCTCGACTTATAAAGAGAAAACACTCTTGTAAGATCCTTACGACTTATAAGAGAACGTATACTTAGGAATCCACACGACTCCTAAGGAGAAAACACATCTACGAGATCCTCACGACTCGTAGGGAGAAATATCTTTATGAGACCCTTACGGCTCATGAAGTCAAAAGCCTTAGTCGACGGGATCTCAACCTTGTTTGCTAAGCCACCTTTGTTCGAACCGACAAAGACAAATGATGATTCGCTCCTGGAAAAGTCCCAGTGGCAGCGATGCTGATGCCTAAATCGTTAACAAATTCCAAGTACTTTCACGGCAAGTGATGTTTCGCTCCTGGCAATATTCCAGTCGCAGCGATGCTGATGCTAAGATTGGTATCAGAACCCAAGTTCCGCACTCGCCGCAATAAAATCTGCGAGCCAAAAATGCATATAAAATAGCCGAAATGATGGGGCAACTCGCAATAAAAATCAGCGAGTAAAGTATATGTATATAAGAATAACCGAAATGTTTGGTCAACTCGCAATAAAAAGCAGCGAGTAAAAAGAAAAAATAACCGAAATGATTGGGCAACTCGCAATAAAAAGCAGCGAGTAAAGAAAAAAATAGCCGAAATGATTGGGCACCGCGAAAAATAGCCGAAATGATTAGGCAATCGCATCCATCGCGATATAAAAAGCTGAAATGATATAGCATCGCAGAAAGAAATAAAAATAAAGAAAAATGAAAGAATGGAACTTTTGCCGTACAGGTGAGTCCATACTGACCCCTGTATACAATCCATGGGCATAAACGAAAGGGAACCACATTTCCCCACCAGACTCTGTCAAAGAGAGAGTCAGATCTCGATGGAAACATTTACAACTTAAAGATCAACAACGACGTTTCCTCTCACTCCAACCGAATGCAGACGTGACGTCAACAATCGACCTCAGAGTCGTAACGAAGCGGAGCCATGGCAAAGTCCCTAGTTCCAAATCTCGACGGCCACATCTACAGCCTGGAGACCCACAACGGCGTTCCTCCTCATTCCAGCAGGATACGGACGCGACACCACCAATCGGATCCATGGCAAAGTCCTCAGTTCTAAGACTCTACGGTTCACAAACAACCTAGAGCCAACCCCGACACCACAGAAAGTGGAGAAAGTCAACCCTGACACCACAGAAAGCGGAGAAAGCCAACCAAGCACCGCAGAAAGTGGACAAAGTCAACCTTGACACCGCAGAAAGTTGAGAAAGTCAACCCCGGCACCGCAGAAAGTAGAGAAAGTCAACCCTGACACCGCAGAAAGCGGAGCGAGTCAACCCTGATACCACAGAAAGCGGAGAAAGTCAACCCCAACACCGCAGAAAGCGGAGAAAGTCAACCCCGACACCACGGAAAGCGGAGCAAGTCAACCCCGACACCGCGGAAAGCGGAGCAAGTCAAACCCGACACCGCAGAAAGTGGAGAAAGTCAAACCCGACGCCACAGAAAGCGGAGAAATTCAACCCGACACCGTGGTAAGTGGAGAAAGTCAACCCCGACACCATAGAAAGCGGAGAAAGTCAACCCCGACACAGCAGAAAGCGGAGGAAGTCAACCCGACACCGCAGAAAGCGGAGGAAGTGAACCCTGACACCGCAGAAAGCGGAGGAAGTCAAACCCTGACACCGCAAAAAGCGAAGGAAGTCAACCCGGACACCGCAGAAAACGGAGAAAGTCAACCCCGACACCGCAGAAAACGGAGAAAGTCAAACCCGACACCGCAGAAAGCGGAGAAAGCCAAACCCTGATAGCACAGAAAGTGGAGAAAGTCAGCCCTGACACCGCAGAAAGCGGAGCCAGTCAACCAATAATCCCTCGATTCGTCTCGACTCGTAGGGAAGTGTAGGGTTCCTAGGCACGCTAATGAGGTCTCACAAGGCATCAACCATGCCAATTTTAAATTTTACAAGTGCCGAGAAACCCTAATACGGATCGTTAACTAGAATTTAGGCGAAACAAATGCGAATAGTTAACAACTTAACTAAGTGAACGGAAATACAACCTTTGTAGATCCGGTACTCCACCTCCATAGCTCCGTGATGAAGTCCCCTCGCTGTACAAATCGGATCCCAGACTCTAGCTTCGGCTTCATCGGAGAAATGGGCGGGCTAGGTCATCGACTACGATGCCGAAGATGATCTACGTCGAGGAATCACAAGATCAAGCTCCCACTTCACCAAGTCATGAAACTTGTGAAGAAAACACCCTATACTACTTGGCAAGAGGTAGAGGATGAAGAAATAGGAAGTGGGTTCACTTTAGAATTGGATTTCTCACTCTTTTTCACTAGTTGCCATTGAAGAAGGCAAGGTTTCTTCTTGTTCAAGATGAAGAAGAAGAAGATGATAGAATATAATGATAGAATATGATAAGTATTATCATAAAAAGAAAATAAAAAACAATACTTATCATACACTAACCATGGTCAAGTGTAGAGAGTAAACTAGGGTTAGGTGAATGGTTAGGGTTAAGCATGAAGACAAAAATGGTCACTTAGACAAAACTTCATGAAGCTTCAATAACAAACAAAGAAAGCCACCATTTCTCTTCATCTTTTCCATAATAAATAAACAAATAAATAGATATGAAAATCAAAACCCTAACCATTTAAATAACCATGGTTTAATCTTTACACAAACTCAAGTAAGCATGTATCATCAAACATGATACAAACATGTGCACAAAAGTATATCACATATACAACTTGTGAACATTCGAGTGAGAAAATCCATCTTAAATGAACCAATACTAGTTAAAGCAAAGTAATATATCAAATATATAATTATGCATTAAATCATTAAATCAACACTTGATTTAACGATCCGGTCATATCGCATGTGACCGACTAATATCCAATGTATCGGCTTATCGAACCAATCCTTGATTCGATAACTAGGTTATATCGCATACAACCATATCGATACATTCATCGCGAGAATAGAATACGGTATCACATACACGCATTATTCTCGGTCCCGCACATATCTCATATGCGCTCCTATTTCGTTTCGCTTGAGCCAGGAAACCTCTGTGTAGGACACTAAAGACTCGTCAATACGCCAGCAGCAGGTGATGATCATATCAAACACCCACAAGCCGCAAGCGGTCTGCTAAACGTAACGGCCACCCGGGTATTGAGCGATCAGAAGATCGACGAGCAAGCCCGCTCACACTCCTGTGAATCCAACCAGTAACACTTACCATACAGTCCGGTCTCGTCGTCTGATATGTCGCATATCTCGCCTAGGGGTGGTAAACGTCAGACCCCAACAGCTCGATAAGTCGTGTCGATATGAGGTCTATAACAGTTCGAGAAACTACTGGTAACACTTACCAGTAAATCTCAGCAACCCTGGCCAGGGATTTCCGGTTATAGCCAATCGAACACAGCGCAACATCAACTCCCTATACCGAGAGAGACGAATCCCCTCCTATCGCTCATTGCCTCCATGTGACTCGGGACTATACCCAAAAACCACCGTTTTGCACGCCCTCCTGGATGTGGTAAGGTGGAAATCAAAGCACAGTGGGAACCACACAAGACTCTATGACGATCTCGGGTCAACAGACTACTCTGTACCAGTGTCACCAGAGAACTGCCATCTGACGTAAGGTATAATACCATCTGGGAGTTCTCGGCGAGTCCGTCCAGTGTACCCAGTCTCCACTGAGCACCCGTATATGATCTCTGATGTCAAACACCAATGGATATGGGATCATCCATCGCCCATCTGTATGGGTCGAGAAGGTATACGCTAGTCTACTCTGGTATATCGATGCCCCGTCTCGATATACCCACGACTAGGGACTTTGAAGGATGTACTTATGGACTACCATGTCCCCACTAGTATGATCCGCATCATAGTCCAGGTAGTCAAGTACACATCCTAAGGGCTTTACCAACATATAACAGAGAGACAATCAGTATACACGTTAAGGTAAAGAGCAACCAGATAGCATACTATCATGTCGAGCAAGAAAGTCCTCCCTATATATGTCCCAGCATCCACTACAATATACATCCTATGTATAGTAATGGCCTCTAGGGCATACATATAACTAACAATCTCCCACTTGCACTAGGGCCATCTGATAGCAGTGGTTGCAGTACCTTATACTCAACCATCCCATAAAAGTCTCTCTCTGGGAAAAGGCCTTTGTGAGTGGATCCGCCGTGCTGTCCTCTGAGTCTACTCTCCTAACCTCGATCTCCTTGGAGATCAACCATCTCCATGATCAGGTGATACTGCCTTAGAATATATCTGGATCATTGATGGGACGGACGTTCCTTGGCATATACCACAACCCCATTGTCACACAATGGGAGGAACTAAGTGCATCTCATGAACAAATATACATCCAGACTGCCTCTTTGGTAGCATCTTAAGTAGCGATGTATCGAGCCTTTATCGTCTAGTATGCCACGGTATCTAGCTTGGAACTCTTCCAACATACCGTCCCTTTACCGAGGGTAAAGACAATGCCTGCGACTGATTTTCAGTCGTCCTTATCACCCTGGAATCCTTCCAGTGATTCTTCCTAGGATCGGTTAATACCATCTCACTACAACTAGTGAGAATCCTAACATCCAATTAGATCTATCTCATAGATCCAAAACCCAGGATTTAGGAGGTATCACTTTGATCCTATATGGAGAATCCTTATGATGAGCGAAGATTGACCGAGCGTAGCATAGGAAACTCCTTTCCTATCAAGAGTATGTCATCCACGTACTCTACGAGGATCGTCACTATACTCCCTACTACCTTTTTGTATATACAAGGTTCATCTACCATTTTTATGATATCAAACTCTTTGACTAACACATCAAAACAGATGTTCCAACTCCGCGATGCCTGCTTTAACCTATAAAGCATCTTGTGCACGTTTCCGCTGCTCCCACTGTCTACGAAGCCCTCTAGCTGTGTACTTATAGACGTTCTCTTCTAAAACATCATTTAGAAAAGCAGTCATGGCACCCAGATATCGTAGTCATGGTATGTAGCCGTGGCAAGTAGGATCTGGATGGACTTAAGCATAGCCACTTGAAAAGGTTTCATCATTATCCACGCCTGGTCGATGACGAAAAGCTTTAACAAGTCTAGCTTTGAAAGTCTCAACTTTTCCATCTACACCAAGTAATCTTCTCAAGATATACTTGCTCCTGATGGGGATTTAACCCTTCAGATATAGCAACCAAAGTCCATACTTTGTTGGTGTACATGGATTCCATCTCAGATCGCTAAGCATCCAGCCATTCTTACAGAGTCCCACTCCTGATGGCCAGCTCGAAACTAGTTGGGTCATCATCTCATGATGCAATCCTCGCTCCCACTGTCATAGAGTAACCGAAGTATCTCTCAGGTGGGTGAGGAACCCTACTAGATCGGCGAAGAGGCTGAGGTTCGTTGGTAACTATTGAATCCTTTGGTTTTATCAAATCATCTGCTGTAGTTTGTATAGCTGGAACATTTCCAGTTCTACATAACTTGCCTTGCCTCGAGCTTGTCCGGATTTGCTTTTAGACATAGCCCGGACAACCCCAAATCTTAACCAACTTAAGATATGGGCTCTTCCCTTATCATATCAAATATGAAGTGGTAGGCAATGGATTTGATTGGAACCCAATTCAATTGGTATGCAGCTTCTCAAGTGCATAACTCCCAAAAAGGAAATAGGTAACTCAGTAGTAATTATCATATAGCACACCTTATCATATAGGGTGTGATTGCTCCGCCCCGATATACCATCGTGCTATGGGGTATACGGAGGAGTAATGCTGAGAGAGAATCTCATTCTCCTTTAGACTACAAGGACCCTAAATTTGTCTCCTAAGCCTTCAATTCCATGGCCCTACATAATTCTGCACTATTTCACCCACGTACATACTTACGTGGGCGATGTAGTGGGGGGCATTGTTCCCTGATTAAAAATCAGGAAAAGATTCAGAAGAGGCATCACGTGCTCACACGTGACCAGTGGTCACGTGTTGGTACGTGACGCTTAAAGCAGCGACAAAAAGCACATTCATCCCCTGATTAAAATCAAGAAAAAGCTCCAGAAGAGGCATCACGTGCTCACACGTGACCAGTGGTCATGTGCTGGCACGTGATGGTTAAGCAGCGGCCAGAGAACAGAGCGCAGAAGGAGAGAAGCCCATTCCAGGGGTCACGTGCCTACACGTGACCAGGGGTCACGTGGCCACACGTGACCGGCTTTAAGAGTTTTATTCTTTAACAGAATTAAAATTCTGAGGATGAATCATTCAAATCTTTCCAAAATGAAGAAGAATTATTTAAAACCATTGGATTAAAAATCTAAAGGTGATTAAATATCACCAATTTATGGAAAAATGTTGGACCTGGAAAGATTTTCCCCCTAAATCTAACCGAAATAACAAAGAGACATTTTTGGATTTAAAATCCAATGGTGAATAAAATTCACCTAGCAATCTAAAGGCCCAGATGAATGATAAATATAAATCAAATCTCTCAATGAGAGATTTACTAAACAGATTGATTCTTTTCCTCCTCCTATAAATAGGGGCCAAGAAAAGAAGAGAGGGGACCGATATTAGACCTTTGGACCTTTTCTTTTGATACACAGAGAGAGATATATAGAGCCTTTGATTCTCTGCAAAAGGAAAACCTTAGGTAAGATAAGAAAAGGGAGGCTTCAAAAGAGAATTTAATTCTCAAAAGAGTTTAACTCTTATATAAAAGAAAAGAACTTAGTTCTTTCTCTGGTGGAGGATCTGTAAAATGCGCATCTCCCCATAAATTGAGAATTTAATTCTCATTGGGTTGAGATACTGCCATGCAGATCAAAAACACAGAGGAGGAACTGAGTTTTGAGAATTTAATTCTCACAAAATGATAGGAATTCAATTCCTTTGGGATAAAATTAGGGTTTAACTCTATGTTATGGGAATTTAATTCCTTCAAAATGAACAGAACTAGGGTTTAACCCTAATTGAGAACATAATTCTCACAGGAATTTAATTCCCTTAAATAAAGAAGTTAGGGTTTAACCCTATTTAAGAATATAATTCTCCAGAACAGGAATTTATTCCTCTAAAGTCTGTTGTTAGGGTTTAACCCTATGAAGAAATTAATTCTTAAAAGATGAACAGATCTTTAAAACATACAAAGAACCAGAGTCACGTGCTACCACGTGACCCCCGCAAAGATCCATAGAAAAGAATTCTGAAGTAAACACCTCACGCGTTACCACGTGACTCCTGCGAAGATCTATAAAAGAGAACTGTGAGGCAATGCCTCACGTGCCCCACGTGATCTCTAAAGCACACAAAAGAAAAAGAAACAGAAAAGAGCTCTAGGGCACCCTCACGTGTCGACACCTGACCCCTAATGAACATTCTAACAGATCAAAGCACAGGCCCCCATCATATACCCATATGTGATGGCTTTCAGAATTAAAAGTGTTAAACACTTATCTGTAGAACAAAATAAAGGGAAGCAGGGCGCTCTCACGTGTTACCACGTGACCCCTCCTGCCTCAGTGTTTAACACTAAATTGAAACTTCTGTATCCAGTGTTTAAACTGATTTGCCATAGTGTTAAACACTAATTTGGAATCTCTATTTCTGGTGTTTAACACTTATTTGCTTAGTGTTTAACACTAATTTGAAAACTCTGTTCCCAGTGTTCAACACTGATTATCTTTTAGTGTTTAACACTAACTTGTCAATCTTATTCCCAGTGTTCAACACTGCTGGTCTCTAGTGTTTAACACTAGTTTTAGCCCAACTGGCTAAGTTTCCAGAGGCAAAGCCTCTCTTTTAATGAACCAACAGAGGGCCAATATCCCCAAACATGATTGGACTTAGCCCAAGCCGGCCATAAGTCCTCAATTCAAATTCAACTGGGCCAATGGGCTCATAATATAATAATTGATCTTAGTGTCCAAATTAGACTGCAGATCACTTAATCTACCTTGGTCTAAGGGTACATATCTTCACTCCTTTGATACCTGGCGTTGTAATTCCTCAACGTCTTCAAAGAGGTGACGGGTCCCGATGACCACCCATTGATACGGACTGTGGGGTCTTTAAACTCATGGAATATGAGGTCTTTAACCTTGACCGGAATGTCTTAAAACTAACAACGGACTATGACATCCTTAACCTTGACTGTGATGTTTTAAAACTAACATCGGACTGTGGAGTCCTTAAATCCACGGACTACGATGTCCTTAACCTTGACCGCAATGTCTTAAAACTAACAATGGACCGCAATGTCCTTAAACTACCTATTGACCGTAATGTCACTAAACTAAACAACAGGGCTCCCTTAAATTGCTCTCTTGTTGGATCTAAACGATCCCGTTAAGTCGATCTTAGTCTAAAACTAGACTAACATATCCTTAACAAACGTTTAAGTCGATCTTAGTCTCAAACGAGGCTAACGTATCCTTAAACACGACCCCCAAACCCAAATCTAAGATAATACGGATTTGGATTAGTCCACGCCCTATGGGCGACAACATAACTCAGTCTCCGTATACAATCCACGGGCAACCGCATACAAAACAGACACCCACGACACGAAGTGACCATATGGAGAACGAGAAAGTTGTTACCGCAATGCGGTAGCGTAATTAACTGCAGGGGCTTGCGCCTGCAGGGAAGAGCGTCCCCACAATCAAAAACCCCTCAAGCGAGGGGGAATCTGACGAAGTCTGCTATATCGGACGCATCCGTTTAAACCTTCGATACACGGTGCCATAAATCAACTTGGCATCTTCGGAGAGGTAGACGAATAGCACCAATTAGCATCTGCCCCGAATTTCAGGCAAGACGTCCGTCGCGCCGTTTTTCGAAGGGGAACAGATTCTGGCACGCCCGGTGGGACCTTTTCCTCTTTCCACTCCACACTTCATGTGTCATGATTCGCGAACCAATCGTGGTTCGCTAATGGTTTCCCTTGGGGTTCGAAGTACTGAGATTTGGTGTTTCGTTTGCTGCAGAAAGCGAAAGGATCAATGGGTGGCAACTGCTCGAACTGCTCCAACTGCAAATGCAACCGACGCTCCGCCTCACCTGGAGGTGTAGCATATGGACCGCAGGCCGCTTCCCTATTTACTATGCCTGTGGAGCAAGTGACTCAAGCTACTACCGGTCTATTCTTTGGGACCATGCTCCCGCCGGTGAACATTAACATCCCAATGCCCGTACCGGAAGCGTCAAAGAAATCGGTCTTTGATCGACTTGCTACTCCCACGGCCTCTCTCAGCGGGTCGTCCAACTCCTCGGTCTTCACTAGACTGAGCCTGAACTCCAAAGGGCCCGCTAAGAAGCCCGTGATACCTGAGAAGGCCATCCCAAAGAGGACAGCTGCTCCCAGAGTTTTCAAGGCGGCTTCTCCTCCCAGAGGGTCGGTCTTCGCGAGATTGACTACCCCCGTTCCCGTTCCCGCTCCCGCTCAGAGATCTGTAGCTTCTCAACGAACGTCAGTCTTCAAAAGGCTGACACCGGCAGCAGCCCCTCCCCAAAACAGGGGGCAAGACGAAGCCGTCGCTGAATCAATCCCAACAACCCGCCATGCCCGACGTCGCCATTGGCGCCGGATAAGGAAGACTGGGGGCAACTCCCCCTCCGGACTAACTCCACCAGCTCCAACGGTGGAAATTGAGGCTGCTGTTCCAACCGGGAACAGCTTCGAGCTGCTGAACAGGGTACGCAGAAATTCGCCAACTGCGGTTCTCAAAAGATCCCCTCCGCCTGCGGAGGATGTCTGGCGGAGGATGTTATAGAGACAAAGCCGGAGCATCCTCCTCAATGGCTGTCCTCCAAAATTTATAAGGTCTGGCGACGGGTTCAGGACTCGGTAATCATTCAAAATCACTCTCGCCAGCAGAAGAGGGCTAAGGTTCAGGAAGGAAAGAACCGCCACGTCAAACAACAAAGGACGACAACCACTTGGGTGCCCGCTGCAACAGCTCCCTCCACGTCGACTACTCAAAAGAGAAGAAGGCCGGAGAAGGTCCCCACTCCTGCAGCAAATGTCAAGGACAATAAGCCTAAACGCCCTAAGTCTGGGGGCATGATGGTGCATACGGTATACATGGCGTTGGGAAAGGAGGACAGCCGCACATCCACGGGTCATAGACCGCTTACACGGTCAGTGACCAAAGCTCAGGAGCAACAGCAGAAGCTCCAGGAAATGATGAACGCGATGGCCGCACTCACTGGGCCGAAGGAAAGCCCCGAAGCGTCATCTGATCAACGTCAGAAGCAAGAAACTGACGCTGAGTTCCTTCGTAGGATATTGGAGAAGAAGGATAAAGAGGCTGCCGAACAAGCAGCCAATATACAACGAATGGCCCTCCTGTTCTAGGACATGGTGGGGATGATGATCCAACAAGATTCTCCTGCTGAAGATCCTCCAATCGTTCTTGAAGACGACAGGGGAGAAACGTCAAATCCTCCACCTGCTCTGTCAACAGCCAAGGAGGAAACAATCTCCAAGGCTGACCTGGACGAGTACATAGCCCAACAGATACGGGTTCACCAAGCGACTGGGGCAGCCGGTCAAGTTGTCAGGACGGGGCGACCATATCCGAGCTGGTATGACCAGATCAAGTACCCGCCCGGCTATATAATACCGAAATTTCATATGTATAAGGGGACGGGTAATCCCCACCAGCATGTTGCCCAGTTCAGGGCGCTTTGCGGCAACACCGGCGGTGATGATAAATTGTTGCTCCGCCAGTTCGTCGGTAGCTTGTCAGAAACGGCATTCGAGTGGTACTCTGAGCTCCCAAACACTCTATTAAAACATTTGCGGAAATGGAGTTGCTATTCACTCAGCGATTCGAGAGCGCCAGCGAACATACCCCGATCATGGCATTGATTAATGCCAGGGTGAAACCAGGCGAAACGTGGGTCCAGTACGCTATACGCTGGCGAAACTTGTGGTCGAAATGCGAACAACGCATTGAGGAGGCGCCCGCGGTGGGCATGTTCGTAGGTACCCTAGATCCTCATGCAACTATCTCACAGTTCATGATGTTTTTTAAGCCAACCACGTTCTAGGCTTTGATCAACAAGTTGGCCCAGATAGACCAAATGGGTCACAGACCGTCTCCCCCGAAGCCAGAACCTCGGAATGACAAGGGTAAAGGGAAGGCAACCTTCGTTGCGAACGCACCATAGCAACCCAATGCCCCAAAGCTGGCGGATCAGCTGGAAGAAAGACGGCGGTATTATAATGAGAAAATGAAGCGCCCCTATTCATTCCCGCGGGATAAAACGAAAAGGCTATTCGAGATGGCGGTACGCAACAGGCTTATCAACCTACCGAATCCAAGGAGACCGCCGCAACCCAGTGAGGTGAATAACCCCAATTATTGCCCTTACCATCAAACGGTAAGCCATCCGATTGAGAATTGGTTCGTCTTCAAAGGATGGATTGAAGATCAATACCTACAGGGCAAGTTTGCGCTATCCGAGAAGTGGAAGGTGAACCCGCCACAACCTCACACTCCCAAGAAGACGGACACACCGGGGGCAACTTGTTCTTTCATTGAAGAAGCTCCATGGGATATCGTGCTTTCAGCAAAAACCAAAAGGATGCTGGGTGATCTTCATACATGCCCGGCGGTCGAATGGAAGAACCAGCTGGAACCCCAGATCATTGAAGGGATGCTGAAGCCGTGCCCAACTTCAAAGATCAGTGGTGATGGCCCGAGCACTCGCAACCAGCCGTCGAAATCTTCAAAGAAGAAGAAGAAGAGGTCTAAGAAGCCCGTGAAGCCTGGCAACAAGCGCACGGACTTACAGAAACAAATTGACGCGCTGGAAGATACAATCAAAAGGCGCGGACTCCCATCACACTCCAAGAGTTCCTCAACCACGCCTTCCAGGAGGAAGATGATGGAGAAAGCTCGTCGGATGAATCTGAGGGATACGTGACGAGTTGTCATGTGATCTCCCACTCGTTTACGGACGATGAAAAAACTCCTGGCACTAAGAAACTGGGGGCAGAGCCTGAACCGGAACTGGTGTGGCCGACAGACGAAATGATCGACGCCTTTCTAGACGAGATTCGTTTGAAAAGTAAAGCCGACCAGGAGCGTGAGATGGCCGCATCGGAAGGAGCCAAACGCAGGAGATTAAACGAAAGAGTCGAAGCACTCCCACCAGATCGAAAGGCACCCGACGCGGATAAAAACATATTCAAGACGAGGAAAAGGTTTGCCAAAGCCATGTCAATGGGAATGAAACTACCACCCTCGGAAGAAAACACGCTCGATGGGGCAGAAAGGCGCCCTAATTACTTCTCATATCATCGGAAGATTTCACACCCCACTGAGAAGTGCGATGCTTTTAAGACATGGTGGCAGGGATATGTTGCTCACCGGCAACATTTTAAGCGCATGAAACGCAGAACTCGTCCGGAACAGGGAAGCACAACCGACAGGCACAAAAGAACTACCGGCAACTGTTACACGGTCAACGCCGGAGGATCACGAGTTCTCACCTTTGGGAGCGACTCTGATGAAGAAATGGCTCTGGGCCCTCTCTTTAAGGAATCTGTTTTGGGGAAAGAAGAAGAACCAGAGGCCTGCGAAAACATTCAGTTGCGCAATCGCACGCTCCCGGAAAAGAATCTCGGACCCGCAACTAGAAAAGATAAGGGAAAGGAAAAGGTCGTTGAGGATATCGCCTTAGATAACCAAGTTATGAAAGAGCTGACTACCAAGGACCCGCCTAAGAAAAGCAAGGTGGACTACAACATCCAGTGCACCTGAGGAAGCTACCCTCTCAGCTCAGTATTCTCGACGCCCTCTTATTATCACAAGAAGCGAGAGATTCATTAATCAGGGCGCTACAAGGACCCGAACAATTCCAAGCCTTCCTCGCCGAAGAAAAGATGAAGGATGAACTGAAAGAAGTGCACACGGCCGATATCACCTTCGGTGATGAAGACCTGCTCCTTGGGACGTGCGACCACAACCGTCCCCTATACGTCTCTAGATATTGCCACGATATAAAGATAGGTAAAATCTTGGTTGACAATGGGTCTTCCGTTAACCTCCTCAACGTGCGGATGTTAAAGGAAATCTGCATGAGCGTCCAGCACCTTGCTCGGGACAAGATCACCATCTCCGGGTTCGACTCCCAATCATCGAGAACTCTTGGGTCTGTGATATTGACGCTACGCTTTGGGCTACTCGTCAAGGACATTAAGTTTCACGTCATAGATGCCAAGACATGTTACAATGCTCTGCTCGGCCGGCCTTGGTTACACGAGTACAACATCATCCCTTCTACGCAACATCAGTGTATGAAGTATTTCAAGGATGGTCTCGAGTATACCGTGACAAGTGAGCTAAACCCATTCTCCGTGAACGAAGTCCGCAAATATGAAGATGCAAAGTACTTTCTGCCAGATTTCGAGGATACAAAGAGATGTCGCAAACCGGAGAACAAAGCCGCTACCACCATCCCTGTTTTTGGGAGTGATACTGAAGAAGAAGAAGAGATAGTTTACTCTAGGCCGTCTCGACGCAATGACCCGGGGCCGTCCGCCCCCATATTGATCTTCGGAAGTGACTCGGAAGATGAGGTTAATGTTGTGTTCTCCAGTCGGCCGCCAATACAAGAATTCCTTGGTGACGATCAGAGTTTGCAAATCAACATGATCCCGCCGGAGCACTACAAAGATCTTGACGCGCTTGGAGCTCACAATGTGCAAGACCTGCAGACGTTTTACATCCTTCCCAGGCGAAAAGGCGATCCTATTCTATAGGTCCTCAGAAACAAGAGTGGAGAAAGAGATCTGGCATGGCGCGGATTCTACACTTGACGAGCTTCAACCCATCCGTTTGCCCAGATATTACACAAACAGATTGAAAATGCTATTGAAGCGCTAAGGGGTGCCCTTAAAACAGACTACTCGACAAGCTCGATTCTATAACAGGATTTGGGATGTCCCTGGGACTCAGCGCAAATTGCCCAATGGGAGAATGGAAACACTTGGGCTTGGATACGTGAGAGCTGGGAAACGGGAACGGGTCCACGGTAGCTACGCCATATATAACTTCGATGAAGAAGAGGACGTCCTGTCAGGAAATGCCAACCCCTCCTCAGAACTAGATCCCGCGGTCGAAGTAATGAGTCCGTCGTTTGAAGAACGAATGGACAAGCTTATCAGGAAAGCGGGTCAAAAAGCCCGAGACGACCATAATCGCGAGATGGCCATCTACGAGAGAGCCAGGACGCAACGTCTTCTTCAACAGGCTGCAGAAGACAAAAATACTCCTCCCTGTCAACCTACTGTGCAAAAGGCCCGACGCAGAGGTAGAAACAAGTCAAAAAGCAGAAAAGGCGTTCGACAGCGACAAAGCGGGACCGAGAAGTCACGCGATCGGAAATTGAGCGGTCCAAATTTGTCCCTCATGAAAAAGATGAGTCAGGCATACTCCTTTCCTCAGAATAAAACACGGAAGATACTTGACCTCGCTTTAAAACATCGAATGATTACACTTTCGGAGTCTAAACACCCTGGGCAAGCTAACAAGGTCTCTCATCCGGGCTATTGCTCTTATCACCGAGCCATAGGACACCCTATCGAAGACTGTTTCACCTTCAAGAACTGGGTCGAAGACCAATACCAGCAAGGCAGATTTGCTCTATCCGACAGCTGGAAGGTAACGCCGCCACAAAAGCATGAACCCAAAGCCACAAGAGCCGAACCAGATTCACATCGGTCTTGGAAGCGAGCTCGTACCTGTCGTGTGATAACGATATCAAAAGAAGATCTCGAGAATATGGATGACTTTCCCTGGTGCTTCGAAAACAGTGAGGACGAGGTAATCTCGGAATTTCCGCCAGCGCCGAAAAAACTGGAAGATGGCATACATACTACTGCAGATAACCTCAGGAAAATTGAGCTGGGAACGACGAACGACCCGCGACCGACATTCGTCAGCGAGTTCCTATCTGAAGAAAGGGTGGCCGCGTTAAAAGACGTGCTTATGCAGCATAGAGATTGCTTCGCATGGAACTATTCTGAAATGCCAGGACTAGATCCAGAAATAGCTGTCCACAAATTGGAGATATCCCCAGACATTAAGCCAGTCAAACGGGCGCCGAGAAGAATGTGGCTCGAGCTTGAGATGAGCATCAACGCCGAAGTCAAGAAGCTGATCGATTCTGGGTTTATCCAAGAAGTTCAATATCCCGACTGGATCGCCAACATCATCCCGGTAATGAAGAAAAATGGGACAGTGCACATATGCGTGGACTTCCGGGATCTCAATAAAGCTTGCCCGAAGGACGATTTCCCAGTACCGGTAACCGAGCTGATGATAGATAACACGTCTACTCACGAAGTTTTCTCCTTCATGGACGGCTCATCAGGATACAATCAGATAAAGATGCACCCCGAAGACCAGAAGCATACCGCTTTTCGGACCCCTCTGGGAATATTCGGCTACAAGGTGATACCCTTCGGTCTAAAGAACGCCGGTGCCACCTATCAAAGGGCCATGACGAAGATCTTTGATGACCTCATACACGAGATCGTCGAATGCTATATCGACGACCTCGTGGTGAAAAGCAAATCATACGAGGAACATCTCGAGCACCTGAAGATCGTATTTCAACGTCTTCAACATTACAACTTGAAGATGAACCCTCTCAAATGCGCGTTCGGGGTGTCTTCAGGAAAATTTCTAGGATTCATCATCCGACACCGAGGTATCGAGATAGATCCGTCGAAGATCAAGGCGATCATGGAAATGCCACCGCCAAGGACTCTCAAACAATTTTGGTCTCTCCAGGGGAAGCTCGCGTACATCCGGCGATTTATAGCCAACCTTTCAGGCAAATGCCACCCCTACAGTCACCTGATGAAGAAGGGAACCCCGTTCGTCTGGGACCAAAAATGCCAAAGCGCGCTAGACGAGATTAAACAGTACCTGCAGAACCCGCCAGTGCTGGCTGCTCTGGTCAAGGGAAAGCCCCTCATTCTTTATACAACAGCCCTCAAAGGTGCCTTAGGCGCATTATGGGCACAAGAGAACAATCAAGGGAAAGAAAGAGCACTCTACTATTTAAGACGAGTTCTGCTGGGGGCAGAAAGCAACTACTCCCCTATCAAAAAACATTGCCTGGCGTTAATCTTTGCGATAACAAAGCTCAGGCACTATGCGTTGGTGCATGAAGTCCGTCTCGTTTCGAAGGTGGACCCTCTCAAATATTTGATGTCAAAAGCCATATTGACTGGTCGACTCGCTAAATGGGCCCTGCTCTTGATGGAGTTCTCGATAACCTATCGACCTCTCAAGGCAGTGAAAGGCCAGGCCATCACCGACTTCCTCGCTGAGCATCCGATACCTGCTGATTCTTCTTTGAATTGTCAGCTGCCAGATGAACATGCGTTTGACGTGATCGACGGTGGTAATATCCGATGGGAGCTTTATTTCGATGGAGCATCTTCCATGAAGAAGCGAAAACAAAGTATGCCCATAATCAAATTGGGGGTAGGCCTTATCTTCGTAACTCCACAAGGAGGGATAATGCGCTTCGCTTTCTCCTTAACAGAACCGAGGGCGAACAATGAAGCCGAATACGAAGCTTTGATAACAAGCCTCGAAATCGCCATCGACATGGGAATTGAAAACCTCCTTATATACGGAGATTCCCAATTGGTCATCAGTCAAGTAAACGGCGATTACCAAACATGCAAGCCAGAACTGGTAAAGTATGGCGAGAGAGTACAGCGACTGCTGACTCAAATCCCTTCCTATACCTTGGAAAGCATACCGCGTGCCGAAAATAGCAAAGCGGATGCATTAGCCAAGCTTGCTAAAGAACTAGCCGACGAGAACCTCGATGACGTAAGAATCGTAGTACAAAGCCGTCAGGTTCTTGCTCCGGCAGAAATATCTCCGGAATCATCCGAGGAAAAGGAAGCGACCGAGCAGATGGCCATGCAAATAAAAGACCAAGAAATGGTTGAGAATTGGAGAGAAGTCTTTATAGACTACTTTAAATCCCGTCGAACGCCTGAAGATGCGTCCTCAAGACATCAGCTCATGAAGCGAGCTCTGTCTTTCGCCTTCATCAACGATACTTTGTACAAGAGGTCATTCGATTCTCTGTGGTTGAGATGCCTGGGACCTGACGAAGCGAAAAGAGTCGTTCAGGAAGTTCCCGACGGACTCTGCGGTTCTCATCAAGCGGGCCCAAAGATGAAGCTGAAGATCAAACGAATGGGTTATTATTGGCCCACGATGATCCAGGACTGCCTCGAGTATGCGAAGCAATGCCACTCATGCCAAATCCATGGGGACTTTATCCATCAGCACCCAATTCCTCTACATCCAACGGAGGCTAGTTGGCCGTTCGAAATGTGGGAAACTGACATAGTCGGCCCTATCGAACCAGTATCGTCCAGGATACATCGTTTCATCCTGACGACGACTGATTACTTCTTTAAATGAGCAAAAGCAGTACCGCTGAGGGAAGTGAAGATGGAGAATATCCTCCATTTCATCAAGACGCACGTCATTTATCGGTTCAGAACTCCGCGACGGATCATCTCTGATAATGGGCCAGCCTACAGAAGCCACAAGATCAGTCGCTTTGCGCAACAGCATAATATAGACTGAAGATATTCCTCAGTTTATAATCCCCGAGCTAACGGTCTGGCCGAGGCTTTCAACAAAACCTTGACAAAGATCATGAAGAAGACGGTGTCCCAAAACAAAAAGGACTGGCACGAGAGACTGCAAGAAACTCTTTGGGCGTATCGGACTATGTTCAAGACAGCCACGAACACAACGCCATACGCGTTGGTATTCGGTACAGAAGCAGTACTCCCCCTCGAGATAGAGTTACCCTCTCTACGAGTGGCAGTTCGTTACGAGCTGACGGACGAAGAAAACGCTCACCTTCGGCTTGAGGAGCTTGACGCCCTTGATGAAACCCGGCTCATAGCGCAACAAAATCTGGAGGCTTATAAAACAAAGATGACGCGCTCCTACGAATGATTGACCAGGCCAAGGACATTCCGCCAGGGCGAATTCGTACTGGTGGTCAAAGGACCTATGATCCCCAATCGCGCCAAGCGGGGAAAATTCGAGCCAAACTGTGAAGGCCCGTACATAGTAGACAAGGTCTATCAGGGTGGAGCTTATCTACTCATGGATATGCATGGTGAAAGACCTTTCAGGCCAATAAACGGTCGCTTCCTGAAGAAATACTACGCTTAACGGGTCAAGGCCTAGGTCAATGATAGATGACGACGACTATGTCCGCTCGCTATCTTTCTAAGCCCGAACTCTAAGTAGTAACCGGCCTTCTTGCATAACGGACCGAAATGTCCTTAAACTAATAACGGACCGAAACGTCCTTAAACTAACAACGGACCGAAACGTCCTTAAACTAACAATGGACTACTATGTCCTAAAACTGGCTGCTGACCGAGATGTCGATAAACTACGGTGGATTGCAGTATCTCAAAGCCGATAAAAAAAATATAAAAAAAATATAAATAACAAAAAACAGTATGTCCATAAGTAAAATGGGCACGGATGAAAACCCGAAAGGGCTCCGTGAGTAAAAACAGCAGGGCTACCGGCGAGTGTTTGTGAAAACCCGAAAGGGCGCAATCTCGTTAAAGGACACTTGCAGGGTCCTCACGACCTTGTAAGGAGAAACCACCCGCGTGAGATCCTTATGACTCACAAGGGAGCAACACACTTAGGAGTCCTCACGATTCCTAGGGAGAAATTACACTTGCGAGATCCTCACGACTCGTAAGGAGAACTCTCTTATGGGACCCTCACGGCTCATAAGATTTGAAAGTCTTAAGTCACAGAGACCTAAACCTGTGCTTAAGCAACCTCCACAACCTTCAATTTATACCCTATAAGTAGCTCAATACTGACCCTTGTATACAATCCACGGGCGCGAATAAACATTTCCCTAACAAAGTCCCACCCGTGACTAGGGACATGTTCGCACGGTGAACACCCTTGTGAGTCCTCTCGACTTATAAGGGGAAAACTCTCTTGTAAGATCCTTACGACTTACAAGAGACCATACACTTAGGAGTCCTCACGATTCCTAAGGAGAAAACACACCTACGAGATCCTCACAACTTGTAAGGAGAAATCCCTTTGTGAAACCCTTACGGCTCATGAAGTCAAAAGCCTTAGTCGACAGGACCTTTAACTCTGTTTACTAAGCCACCTTTGTTCAGCATCGACAGAGGCAAATGATGATTCGCTCCTGGCAACATCCCAGTTGTAGCGGTGCTGATGCCGAAATCGGTGTCCGAAATCCAAGCTTGCAGCGAAAAGGCTAACGGGCCACACATGCATACGAAATAGCCGAAATGATGGGGCAACTTGCAATAAAAATCAGCAAGTAAAAATGTATGCATGAAAAATAGCCGAAATGATTGGGCAATTCACAATAAAAAGCGGCAAGTAAAAAAATAAAATAAATAGCCGAAATGATTAGGCACCGCGAAAAATAGCCAAAATGATGGGGCAATCGCGACCTTCGCGATATAAAAGCTGAAATGATAGAGCATCGCGGAAAAAGAAATAAAATAAAAATGAAATTTATGCCCTACAGGTGATGTCACACCAATCCCTGTATACCATCCAGGGGCGCAAACACAGAAGGAATTACACTCCTCCTCCCCAGCAGATACAACATCAAACAAAGCGGAACAGCGGCAACTCCCAGTTCCATGACTCGACGGTATACAAATGACCGAGAGTCAAATCCCAACTCCGTGAAATGAGGATATAATCAACAAAATTCCTGGTCACGTGGAACACGGATAACGTCACTCTTTAACCCCGTGGAAAACGTCCAGAGCGGATCCTGATCCTCGCAGAGCACGGCAGTGAACCCGTGTGAAGCATCTAGAGCGGAGCCTAGTCCTCGCCGAACACGGCAGTGAACCCGTGTGAAGCATCTAGCATAAAATTTCTGGTCACGTGGAACGCGGATAACGTCACACTTTGACCCCGTGTGAAGAATCCAGAGCGGAGCCTGGTCCTCGCCAAACACGGCAGTGAACCCGTGTGAAGAATCTAGAGCAAAATTCCTGGTCACGTGGAACGCGGATAACGTCACTCTTTGACCTCATCGAAAACGTCCAGAGCAGAGCCTAGTCCTCGCCGAGCACGGCAGTGAACCCGTGTGAAGCATCTAGTGCAAAATTCCTGGTCACGTGGAACGCGGATAACGTCACTCTTTGACCCCGTGGAAAACGTCCAGAGCGGAGCCTGGTCCTCGCAGAACACGGCAGTGAACCCGTGGGAAGCATCCATAGAAAAATTCCTGGTCACGTGGAACGCGGATAACATCACTCTTTGACCCCGTAGAAAACGTCCAGAGCGGAGCCTAGTTCTCGCCGAACACAGCAGTGAACCCGTGTGAAGCATCTAGTGCAAAATTCCTGGTCACGTGGAACGTGGATAACGTCACTCTTTGACCCCATGGAAAACGTCCAGAGCGGATCCTGGTCCTCGCAGAGCACGGCAGTGAACCCGTATAAAGCATCCAGAGCGGAGCCTAGTCCTCGCCGAGTACGGCAGTGAACCCGTGTGAAGCATCTAGTGCAAAATTCCTAGTCACGTGGAACGCGGATAACGTCACTCTTTGACCCCGCGGAAAACACCCAGAGCGGAGCCTGGTCCTCGCCAAGCACGGCAATGAACCCGTGTGAAGCATCCAGAGCAAACATCGGACTGTGGAGTCCTTAAAATCCATGGACTATGATGTCCTTAACCTCGACCGTAATGTCTTAAAACTAACGATCAACCACAATGATTCTAGACTGATTTTACCTTGGTTAAAGGGTACATCTCTTCACTCCTTTGATATTTGGCGTTGTAATTCCTCAACGTCTTCAAAGAGGTGACGGGTCCCAGTAACCACACATTTCGTGGACTGTGGAGTCCTTAAATCCACGGACTATGAGGTCCTTAACCTTGACCGTGATGTCTTAAAACTAACATCGGACTGTGGAGTCCTTAAATCCACGGACTATGAGGTCCTTAACCTTGACCGTAACGTCTTAAAACTAATATTGGACTGTGGAGTCCTCAAACCCACGGACTATGAGGTCCTTAACCTTGACCGCGATGTCTTTAAACTACGGTATCCTGGAAACCATCCCAAAGCAACCCCTGACCCCGTGAAATATGGATAAGGGCGACCGCACCCGGCACTTGCGGGTCCTCACGACCCGTAAGGAAGAAAACTCTCTTGTGAGATCCTTACGACTCCCAAGGGAAAACCCGCTTAAGAATCCTCACGATTCTTAAGAAGAACTTACACCTACGGGATCCTCTCAACCTGTAGGGAGAAAAACTCTTTATGAGACCCTCACGGCTCATAAAGCTCAAAAGTCTTAGGAGACAGATCTTAACCCTGAATCCTAAGTCATCGCTACCCTGCAAGGAGGCCAAGACAAATTGCCCGCAGAACAAGTTCAACCGAGAGAGACACACCATTGAGAAAAAAATATGTCTTTATTCATAAACCAAAATGAATACAAAGTACAATTTATGGAAGGACAAAAGGAGGATACTCTCATTCAGGAGTGTGTACAAAAAGAAAGGAAAAGATACAAGTTTTCAAGCCGGCGGGCGATTTAGTAATTTTTCTAGCTCATCCTGCTTTTGCTGGGCCACAGCTTCATGATTCAGGATCGCCAGAAGACGGGCCTCCGCCTGAGCTTGCTGGGCCTGATATGAGGCAAGCTGACCTTCGAGCTCCTTCTCGGTAGCTTTGTGGGCCTCAACTCTTTTGCAAGTAAACTCGGCGGCCTTGTCGATGGCCACTACCTCTTTGATAGACTCTTGAAGCACCCGCCAAAATTCATACGCTTTGTTGGCCTTGGCAGTAAGATTAGCTTGAAGCTCGCTCAGCGCCTTAGAAGCCAGCTCCCTCTCCGAGAATTTGCGGTCGAGCCTCTTTTCGCATGAAGTCATGTTTGCCGCGCACCGTGCTATCAACCCCCGCAACTCCGCCTTTGCGGCCACGGCCTCCGAGGAAAGGCGGGAACACTCAAGGGCATGCAACCAAGCATCCACCTGCCGACAGAACTCCACCCAGACTCGCACCACCTCTTCGCTATGGTAGGTGGCAAGAAAAGGAAGAGAACCGTTAGCTTCAGCGGCAAATGCTTCAGTTGTGGTTGCGCTGCCAGCACGAAGCTCCTCGATCAAGGATGACAAGGAGACAAGGCTTAACTGGGCCAAGCGGTGTGAGGCTCGCAAAGCATAGGGACCGGGCGGCATAGCGATACGCGATTCCAGCGCTATGGAGGCTGGCAGAGCTGTTCGGATTTGAAAATTTTCAGTAAAACTCTTAAGCAAAAGAACAAATGGGACTATATTGAAATGTCGCTTACCTACGGTCATGCAAATGGGAGCTGAAGGTTCCCCTGGCCCTTCAACGACCTCCACCTCGTCATCGGCCTCCAAAACTGTAAGAGGCATCAATGTTATTTCGCAGAGTAGCAACAATGCCACAATAAAAAAAATGGCGAACGACACTAACCTTGCCCAGAGGAAAGGACGATGCGCTAAGGAGAGATCGCCTGCGGAGCTGCCATCTCCAGCAGGCGATGAAACGATTGCCGTGGAGACAAATCAGCGATAGAGGCCGCCAGCCCGCGCAATTCTGAGAAAACAAAAGAGTTCAGACAACAGAAAGATTGCTAATTTAAAATATTGAAGGTTACCTTCAACACTCCTCCCATTCTGAGTCGGGGGGATGGCGGCTTCAACAGCCTCCGCAGTGATCTCCGGCTCCAGCAAAGGGAGAGTAGTCCCGGCTACCTCTCCTCCGGCCTCTGGGCCGCCCGCAGGAAGAGTCATTGGGGCGGCAACCCCCAAAGGAGCCTCTTCCAAAGGAACAAGAGCTCCGTGATCAGGGACCGCCACTGGAGGCTCTATGGCAAGAGGAACTGCCTCGTCAGCCCCCTCCACATGGAGTAAGACTGCATCGGGAACGTCAACGGGCTTTAGCTTCAACAAGCCCGTAGAGACCTCCCCCATCGCCGAGGACTCTGCACAATCCGCACAAGAATAAGAATACATATACACGGGCATAAGCAATCTGAAAAACTGCAAAGAAGTATAAAAACATACCAATGCGCAGGGAAGCCCTCAATATGGCTTCTTCAAACCGATGCTCCTTCTCAAGGAGGCGTGCTCGCCGGGGTTCAAGGGTGGATTCATGGACGCCGGTCCATAAGGAGAGCGCGTCCGCAGCATCCTCCGAAGCTGCCTGCTTCAGCGCCCTTTCACCCCACTCCTCCAAAGGGCCAATGAACCGCCGCCGGATCCATGAGGGGTCTTCATAGAAGATCACGGCAGGATAGGGCTTCTTCGGAACCCTTGCGTTTTGAGACTCGTCTTTAGAACGTCTTATGGCCTCAGCCAATTGTGAGGCTTCCTCGGCAGCCGAGCCCGGGAAGAGAAGACCAGCGTCCGACTCTTGCACGACCAACGACTCATCTAGAAGTACGGGCTCATACTCCGTTAAAGAATCAAGTAAGTTGGTGGCCACCCTCCTCCGCCTCTTAGATCCAGAACCGGCCGCCGAAGATGTCCGTTTCTTTCCCCGTGGAGCCTTGGTGCGGCAGCGACCCACGTCGCCCTCAACACCCTCAACAACCTCATCCTTGTCACCCCCACCCGGTACCACAACCGAGGATGACACCGCCATTGTCGATGCCGCAGGGGGCGGTACTGCCTCGGGTGGTGGCGCTGTTGCCGGAGCCCGTCTACCCGCGACCGAGTACTCAGGGGCATACCAGCTGTTGGAGTAAGATCCACCCCCGACTCCCCCGGAATAAGCGCGGTGCCGGTATCCCTCAAAGGAAAGCGGACCGGGGCGCGCGGTCGCAGTGTAGCTCCCGTGGCCAGAACCTGAGCAGGGGCACCATGACCAAGAAGCACCCTTCTTTCCTCAAGAATAATTGGGTTGACTCGATGGAGATACCAACCTGTGAACGATCCCACGCATCGGGGCATGTACTCAGCTTCAGGGACCTTGAAGTGGGAGCCGGTGTTCAACCTCACGAAATGATGAGCGGCATCGCGAACGGCATCAAGTGAAAGGACCGGTGCAACTATGAAAGCCTCGAAGGGAACGCCCTGGTCGTATCCAAGCTGTCGGGCGAAGCGATGCTGGTTGTACCGCATGAAAAGAGCTGCACTGTCCTGGAGAAATACCAAATAGCCTGGTCTAATTGCATACAAGTGTGCGGCCTCCCGAGGCCTCAAAGAAGGTACGTTGCCTTTTGACCGGTCCCAGAGTTGTTAAACTGGACCTGAGGGAGAAGATAAGACCCGATCATTAAAAACCAGCCCGCCAGCAGTAGCGTAAGGAGAAATCAACGCCCGAATAGCCCCGAATTGAGTCGGGTCAGTGGCAGAAGCATCCACCAATCTCATAAATCGTGGGAAAGGGTAGGCGTCGTAAAATGCGGGCCTCTGATGCATAGCGAAAGCCCCCAACACGTGCATTTCGATCCAAGACGTGAAGTAATGAAGTGAAAAGTTTACTACATCCACGCCAGGAGTAGAGGTATTAGCTGCAGTGCCCAACCCGTGATAAAGATGCGCCAACGCCGGGATGCCGATGGCCAACCGCGTCCCCTCAGCGATATAATGAGCCGGGTAGATAACCGAGGCTCTTATAAAGCGGCGATGCATGGGGATGACAAACCAACTGAGCCAGACACTGACAAACCCCATGAAGAACGTCTTCTCATCCATGCCGGCAGCTGCAATGGATTCAAAAGACATCGGCGAGATAATGGGGATGTAATACTGTGGTAGATCCGATTCAGTGGTCGGCAGCTTCTTCGGACCAAACCCAAAGGGGTCCTTGATGTTTGCGAACTTCGGAGCCGTCTTCGACAGGACGTCCTCGCGAAGGAAGCCGGCAATGAAGCTCTTAAAAGTAACGCCCTGCTCCTCAGACTCGGTGAACAATCGGTCGAAGATACCTAACGCCTTGATCAAGCTGGGACGCTTGTGGCGGACGGCATTCTCAGTAGACAAGCCGTCAACCGGTACAGGCTCGGGCTCAAAGATGTACTCGTCAGGAGGCAGCAACTCCTCATACAGTGTACCCCTGATTGGCAATCCCGAGATTTCATAAAACTCTGCCAACGAGATCGAAACCTCTCTGTCCCCCAGGAGAAAAGTGTTGGTGGGGAGATTCCATTGATTCAAGAACGCCTTAACCCACCAGACATGCGGGGACTGATAATGGAAGAGCGACGCATATATCGCCTGGTAGAGTCTGACCTTCTGCAGCCTTGCACGATGGGTGGCAAGGATATAGCGAGCCCAGAGGAGGTAGCTAGTGGGGTATCGAGGAGTGAGCCCTATCTTATAAATCTGTCCCCATGGGTGGGCCTCACCTTGACAAATGCGTCGTCCCAGGATATCTATAGCAGGGATCAGGTGGTTCGGGATACCGGTTGTTAAAGGCTCGAGCCGTCCCATTGGAGTCCAATTTGGCATTTCCACAGCGAAAACCGTCCTCAGAGGGTCCATCGGCAAGAACGGGAAAGTAGGCTCTGTCGGCACTTCGCAGAGGAAACTCCAATGACCTCGGATGATATGACTGTACCAAGTTCTCCATAGAAGTAAGCTGGTGCAGTTCGGGTCATGAGCCCGGATCATCGCCATCGCCTCCTCATCGGATGGTGATTGAGGAAAAGCGGCCTCCGAACGAATGAAGGGAAAGCACGGAACAGAAGCCATCGCACCTGAAATCAAATAAGAGAAACTGTCAAAAGCAAAGCCAGCAATAAATATATATATATATGAGCATAACTATATATATGAAGACAGTTGAAGAAAGCGACATCAGACTCTTTTTATGGGGCCATTTGCTACAAAACACATGGGCCCCACAGAATCAGGTTGACGGCTCGTTAATAGTGAGGCCAAGCAATCATAATAAGACAAAGGGGATATCCTCATTAAATAGGCAGTGGGTTTCAAGTGGCCCTACACATTCCCCTAAAGGACAAATCTACCTTGGACTCTACAACAAATCAAACAGGATCAAGGGAATTAAATTCCCACAGAAGACATCATTGCAGGCTTCTTCTTCATTGATTACAGAAGGACAACCTAGGGTAAGAAAACCCTAAGAAGCCTCCATGGGAAGAACTGAGTTCTTCATAGGAATTAAATTCCTTATTAAGAGAAGGGGATTAAATTCCCAGAAATATTTTCTTTAAACGAAATTAAATTCCTTGGAAAAAGCAACGTATCTCATCATCCCCCTAAAGATCAAATGAACTCTGAGAGACCTACTGATTCAAAGATTAAGTGGTTTTCTATTTCTTTTTGTTTGTTGACGAATTTGAAGAAAATGGGTTCATATTAAAAGAGGTGAAATCCTTGCTATGGATTCAAAATCCAGAAGGGCATGAAAGTTCATCGATCGTTCAGCATCATTACCTGAAGGAAAGAGTTCTTTTTGAACAGAGTTAAACTCTAAAAATTTTTCAAGGCAGAGAACTAAGCTCTGGAAACGAGAATTAAATTCTCAAGGAAAAAGTTGCAAGGAAGAAAACAAGTAAGAGTGGAGGCTCTTCTAAAGAGACCCCCTATATTTATAGGATGTGATAAAAACGATTCATCTAGCCTACTCCCAGAGCAGATCCGACGGTCACAAAAGTGACAGCGTTGCACTCACGTGCAGACACGTGAGAACAACGCTGTGGGGGCATTTGTTCACTGATTAAAAATCAGGAAAAGATTCAGAAGAGGCATCACGTGCTCACACGTGACCAGTAGTCACGTGTTGGCACGTGACGCTTAAAGCAGCGACAAAAAGCACATTCATCCCCTGATTAAAATCAAGAAAAAGCTCCAGAAAAGGCATCACGTGCTCACACGTGACCAGTGGTCACGTGCTGGCACGTGATGGTTAAGCAGCGGCCAGAGAACAGAGCGCAGAAGGAGAGAAGCCCATTCCAGGGGTCACGTGTCTACACGTGACCAGGGGTCACGTGGCCACACGTGACCAGGGGTCACGTGGCCACACGTGACCAGGGGTCACGTGGCCACACGTGACCGGCTTTAAGAACCTTATTCTTTAACAGAATTAAAATTCTGAGGATGAATCATTCAAATCTTTCCAAAATGGAAAAGGATTATTTGAAACCGTTGGATTAAAAATCTAAAGGTGATTAAATATCACCAATTTATGGAAAAATCTTGGACTTAGAAAGATTTTCCCCCTAAATTTAACCGAAATAATAAAGAGATATCTTTGGATTTAAAATCCAATGGTGAATAAAATTCACCTAACAATCTAAAGGCCCAGATGAATGATAAATATAAATCAAATCTCTCAATGAGAGATTTACTAAACAGATTGATTCTTTTCCTCCTCCTATAAATAGGGGCCAAGAAAAGAAGAGAGGGGACCGATATTAGACCTTTGGACCTTTTCTTTTGATACACAGAGAGAGAGATATAGACCCTTTGATTCTCTGCCAAAAGAAAAACCTTAGGTAAGAAAAAAAAGGGAGGCTTCAAAAGAGAATTTAATTCTCAAAAGAGTTTAACTCTTATATAAAAGAAAAGAACTTAGTTCTTTCTCTGGTGGAGGATCTGTAAAGTGCACATCTCCCCATAAATTGAGAATTTAATTCTCATTGGGTTGAGATCCTGCCATGCAGATCTAAAACACAGAGGAGGAACTGAGTTTTGAGAATTTAATTCTCACAAAATGATAGGAATTCAATTCCTTTGGGATAAAATTAGGGTTTAACCCTATGTTATGGGAATTTAATTCCTTCAAAATGAACAGAACTAGGGTTTAACCCTAATTGAGAACATAATTCTCACAGGAATTTAATTCTCTTAAGAAAAGAAGTTAGGGTTTAACCCTATTTAAGAATATAATTCTCCAGAACAGGAATTTAATTCCTCTAAAGTCTGTTGTTAGGGTTTAACCCTATGAAAAAATTAATTCTTAAAAGATGAACAGATCTTTAAAACATGCAAAGAATCAGAGTCACGTGCTACCACGTGACCCCCGCAAAGATCCATAAAAAAGAATTCTGAAGTAAACACCTCACGTGTTACCACGTGACTCCTGCGAAGATCTATAAAAGAGAACTGTGAGGCAATGCCTCACGTGCCCCACGTGATCTCTAAAGCACACAAAAGAAAAAGAAACAGAAAAGAGCTATAGGGCACCCTCACGTGTCGACACGTGACCCCTAATGAACATTCTAAAAGATCAAAGCGCAGGCCCCCATCACGTGCCCACACGTGATGGCTTTCAGAATTAAAAGTGTTAAACACTTATCTGTAGAACAAAATAAAGGGAAGCAGGGCGCTCTCACGTGTTACCACGTGACCCCTCCTGCCTCAGTGTTTAACACTAAATTGAAACTTCTGTATCCAGTGTTTAACACTGATTTGCCTTAGTGTTAAACACTAATTTGGAATCTTTATTTCCGGTATTTAACACTGATTTGCTTAGTGTTTAACACTAATTTGAAAACTCTGTTCCCAGTGTTCAACACTGATTATCTTTTAGTGTTTAACACTAACTTATCAATCTTATTCCCAGTGTTCAACACTGCTGGTCTCTAGTGCTTAACACTACTTTTAGCCCAACTGGCTAAGTTTCCAGAAGAAAAGCCTCTCTTTTAATGAACCAACAGAGAGCCAATATCCCCAAACATGATTGGACTTAGCCCAAGCCGGCCATAAGTCCTCAATTCAAATTCAACTGGGCCAATGGGCTCATAATATAATAATTGATCTTAGTGTCCAAATTAGACTGCAGATCACTTATTCTACCTTGGTCTAAAGGTACAACTCTTCATTCCTTTGATACCTGGCGTTGTAATTCCTCAACGTCTTCAAAGAGGTGACGGGTCCCGATGACCACCCATTGATACGGACTGTGGGGTCCTTAAACTCATGGACTATGAGGTCCTTAACCTTGAACGGAATGTCTTAAAACTAACAACGGACTATGACGTCCTTAACCTTGACCGTGATGTCTTAAAACTAATATCGGACTGTAGAGTCCTTAAATCCACGGACTACGATGTCATTAACCTTGACCGCGATGTCTTAAAACTAACAATGGACCGCAATGTCCTTAAACTACCTATTGACCGCAATGTCACTAAACTAAACAACATGGCTCCCTTAAATTGCTCTCTTGTTGGATCTAAATGATCCTGTTAAGTTGATCTTAGTCTAAAACTAGACTAACGTATCCTTAACAAACGTTTAAGTCGATCTTAGTCTCAAACGAGGCTAACGTATCCTTAAACACGACCCCCAAACCCAAATCTAAGATAATACGGATTTGGATTAGTCCACGCCCTACGGGCGACGACATAACTCAGTCTCCGTATACAATCTAACCACAAACAAAACAGACACCCACGACACGAAGTGACCATATGGAGAAGGAGAAAGTTGTTTCCGCAATGCGGTAGCGTAATTAACTGCAGGGGCTTGCGCCTGCAGGGAAGAGCGTCCCCACAATCAAAAACCTCTCAAGCGAGGGGGAATCAGACGAAGTCTGCTACATCGGACGCATCCGTTTAAACCTTCGATACACGGTGCCATAAATCAACTTGGCATCTTCGGAGAGGTAGACGGGTAGCACCAATTAGTATCTGCCCCGAATTTCAGGCAAGACGTCCGTCGTGCCGTCTTTCGGAGGGGAACAAGCATTTGTTCCCGTCAAAATCTTCGGCCAAGAGCTATTTGTTCCTGTTTACACCGGTTTAAGTTTCGTTTACAGATATGTGTGAAATCGGGCTCATTCACATACGCACAAGCACACATCAGAGGAAGAACAGGTGTTCAACGACAAAAAGAAAGTATTTAATTGAACATTTTATTCTACAGGAAATAGATCACCATACATGGGATCAAAAGTACAGGGATTCACAAAACTATGGAAAAAAATTCTCTAACTCCCTCTCTGCCTTCTCCACCATGGCAAAGCGGAGATCTTCACGAGGGGTAGCTATCCATCGGTCAGCACCGCACCCATCAGCGAAGGCAGACATGACGACCCGCTGAGCCCGTATCTGGCTTAGCAGCTGAACAGAGCGATCCCTCAGAGCTGCGGTAATCAAAAGTGCCTCGTTAAAGCACTCAATCTTGTCCTCCGCGGCGTCGAGCATTGCCGGAGTCATCTCTGCCAGATGAGGGGGAATATCATCGATCACGGACAAGAAGACCATCCGGAGCCAAATAGAGCCGATGGGGAGAAGAGATCCTTTATGAGTCAAGAGCTCGTGTAGCACCGTGTCGCATTGGTCATCCGTAAGAGTAAGATTCACTAAGCGTGCGGCAAAGCGAGGAACAATTTCCTCGATAGGCACCTCCCATGGCTGCCGACGAGCATGTGGACGATTACGAGCCATAGCACTTCTCTGTTAAAATGATTCTCTGAACATGAGAGAGAGAAGAGAAGCATTGCTTCATATTATAAAGGGAGACATTTAAGTCTCGGCACAGAAAATGTTGTGCATGATGGAACTATTTCCAAGCTCTGGGAAAGAGAAGTTTGACTCTGGAAAAGCGGAGAAAGAAGGTGAAAAGACACCTTCAGTAATGAGGCAGCGCCTCACGTGCAAAGCACGAGAGGGCTCGAACTAATAGCGCCAATGCTATGAGTCAAAGATTTTGAGGCAGCTCCTCACGTGCAAAGCACGAGAGCGCTGGCGCAAAGAGCGCCAGCGCCATGAGTCAAAAACTCTGAGGCAGCGCCTCACGTGCAAAGCACGAAGATGCCAGCACCATGAGTCAAAGACTCTGAGGCAGCGTATCACGTGCAAAGCACGAAGGCCCCAGTGCCAGAACTAAAAGTTCTCCACCCTTGGATCAAAGAGCCAACGAAGATGATAAATCATCAGAGTGCAGAATTAAATTCTGATTGAGGAAATAATCCTCAAATATTTCTAAACAAGAAAGATTGTGCTCTGTAAATCAAAGCACCATTGAATCAAAGATCCGATGGTGAATAAAAATCACCAAGATACAGAATTAAATTCTTACTGAGGAAATACTCCCCAAATCATTCTAAACAAGAAAGATTGTGCTCTGTAAATCGGAGCACCGTTGGATCAAAGATCCAATGATGATTAAATATTACCAGGATACAGAATAAGTTCTGTATGGGAAAATATTTTCCCAATCTTGTTAAAAACAAGAAAAATGTCTTCTGTAAAACAGAAGTCCTTAGATCAAAGATCCAACGGTAGATAAATTTCCCAAAGCAATTAGAGATCTCTCAATGAGAGATTTCCTTAACTGATGCAACAAATCAGCCTCCCCTATATAAAGGACCCAAGACTTCAAGTCTTAAAGAGAGAAACATCCCCATAAGTTTCAAATTGAAAAGAAGAAAAAGAGAAGAACTCCCACATAAACTTCAGAGTTCAAGACGAGAACTACTTCTTCAAGGTAGGGAAAAACAAAGAGATCAAAGCATCTCCTTAAAGAAGAACTTAGTTCTTAGATCCATGAGACAAAGTCTCTCATAAAGGAAAAAAAAAGATCATAGCATCTTCTTAAAGAAGAACTCAGTTCTTAGATCCAAGAGACAAAGTCTCTCATAAAAAAAACAAAAGAGATCATATCATCTCCTCATAAAAGAAGAACTTAGTTCTTAGATCCATGAAACAAAATCTCTCACAAATGAGAATTTAATTCTCAAAGCACTGAACTGATCAGAATTGCCAAAAACAGTGCCCAGCGCCAAGCGCTCCACGTGCTCCTCACGTGGGCGCTATTTTCAAGGAAGCACTTTAGCACTCCAAGTCTGGCGCTCAGCGCCGAGCGCTCCACATGCTCCTCACGTGAGCGCTATTTTAAATGAAACGCTTTAGCACTCTAAATCTGGCGCTCAGCGCCGAGCGCTCCACGTGCTCCTCACGTGGGAACTATTTTAAAGGAAGCGCTTTAGCACTCCAGGTCTGGTGATCAGTGCCGAGTGCTCTACGTGCTCCTCACGTGGGCGCTATTTTAAAGGAAGCGCTTTAGCACTCCAAGTCTGGCGTTCAGCGCCGAGCGCTCCACGTGCTCCTTACGTGGGCGCTATTTTAAAAGAAGCGTTTTAGCACTCCAGGTCTGGCGCTCAGCGCCAAGCGCTCCACGCGCTCCTCACGTGGGCGCTATTTTATAAAAAGTGCCTCAGCACTCCAAGTCTGGCGCTAAGCGCTCCACGTGCTCCTCACGTGGACGCTGATGAGATAAAGAGCGCTCTGTAAATAGAGCTCAGCGCTATAAAGAGTGTTCAACACTCAATAAAAACACAAAAAATAAGGATGTCAGAACCCAAATCAATGCTCTGCATTGTTGAACAAAAAGGGACTGAGCCCAGACAAATGTTCAACATTTTATTCAAAACTGAGTGGACTGAGCCCAAGTTGGCCAGAAGTTCCTAATTCAGATCAACCAAGCCCCTGTGCTCATGATCTCTTTAATTGGTCTTAGTCCCAAGCCTGACTACAGATCTCCCAACCAATATTGGTTCAAGGGTACATCCCTTCACACCTCTAATATGTGTCGTTGTAATTATTCAACGTCTTCAGAGAGGTGGTGGGTCCCGACAACCAGAAACTCCATGGACTATGATGTCCTTAAACCCAAAGGACCGCAACGTCTCTAAACTAAACTCTATAGACTATGACGTCTTTAAACTTCACGGACTATGATGTCCTTAAACCATGGACTATGATGTCCTTAAACCCAATGGACCGCAACGTCCCTAAACTAAACTCTATAGACTATGATGTCTTTAAACTCCATGGACTATGATGTCCTTAAACAATGGACCGCAACGTCCCTAAACTAAAGCAATAGAGCCCAAATGCTCTTTTGTTGGATCTAAATGATCCTAAATCTTATTAAGTAGATCTTAGTCTAAATTAGACTAACGTATCCTTAATAAATATTTATTTTGATCTTAATATCAAATGAGGTTAACGATCTTTAAATCAAACCAAACCCAAATCTAAGAAAATACGGATTTGGACTAATCCCCGCCTTACGGGCGACAACATAAATTAGTCTCCATATACAATCCACGGGCAACCAAAAATAAAACAAACACACACGACACGAAGTGAACTTCTGGAGAAGGAGAATGTGGTTATCGTAACCCGATAACGTAATTAACTGTAAGGGCTTGCGCCTGCAAGAAAGAGTGTCCCCACAATCAAAAATCCCTCACAAGCGAGGGGGAATCTGACAAAGTCTGCTACAATGGCTACATCTGTCCAAACCTCCGATATATGGTACCATAAATCAACTTGGTATCTTCGGAGAGGTGGACGGATAAATCCAAATAGCATCTGCCCCCAAATTTAAGCAAGACGACCTACACGGTTTCGTCTCTATTTTCGGCGGTAAACATGTATTTTTAACAAATCTTTGCAATTGCGCCTCTACAACCCATTTCGGGGAACCCGTTCGGTATGGTGCGGATTATCACATATTTTCGGATCTAGTAGAGTGAGATGCAGACCTCCGCAAGGAGCATACGATCTCGAAAGATTTAAAATACAATTGTTTTTTAGAAAATGTGATTTCTATTATAAATAAAACTTATATTTTTAATAAATATATATGTAATTAATATCAAAATATCTATTTTTTAATATTTATAATATTCCACATTTACAAAATTCAAGAAAACATCTCATTTACAAGAAAATACCATACAATTCCAATATTACAAATTAATACCATATATTATGAAATTAGGTTTTATTCACTAGAAATGTCACATTTATAAAATATACATCCATGAAAACTCTAAAGACGATAATAAAATACTTGAGGTATATATTGAAAATTATACATAATTATTTTTACATAAAACCCCCTCAAGTTATACTAAATTACAATAAGGACCCTAGTAAACATAGGTTTAAGCGGGCCCAGTCTCTTGAGCCTTAGGGAGCCGGAGATATGGGTGCTTGCCTATTTAAGGTAGAAAACTTAACAAAGGGTGTTATTAACACGGTAATTGTCTTTGAAAAAAACACAAATCCTGTCGTCCATGTGCAACAGTTACCGATAGCTCCAAAACATAATTCAGGATTCAATTTCTTTTCTAATTGTCTGATTCAGACTAAGTCTCAATATAATCAATCTGACTTGAATATAATTCAACTATCATACTACAATTCAACATGGATCTATAAAACCTTCCTATTCAACATGGATCTATAAAACCTTCCTTTCAATCTAATCAATCTATATTGACTGAACCGAACCAAGGATATATTCCATCTACATGTTCATCCATTATATCCGTTCCATTACTAATATCATGGTTTCGGCAAGTCATCCATCTATAAAATTTACAAGACAATACAATACAATCAATACAAGAAAGACATCGCGGGGTTTGTAAAGGGTAGACTGGTACGGAATATGTTAAATGTGGCACGAGATGGCCACTTAAGACGTAATTACATCCATGTCGTTGTTCCGTAGTATTATCGACGGAGCGTTGTACTACGGGTTACCAAAGTCCGCGGTGTAAGTTGGACTCCTCTCGTATACACTGGTATCTTCTGTATCAAGCCACAAACAACAGCGTTAACACTAAATACAATATTATAACAATATACTCTCTATTCATCTATTCCATTCTTGTCTATTTACGGGACTTACTGAGCGATTTGATCGCTGACGACATTCTCTTTCTTCTTCTTTAAAATGTCGTCAGGTGATTCGGACTCACTGGAGATCGAGCCCACCAGCGAGGATTTGGACCAGCTAGCTTTCGACCCGGAGCTCTAGTTACTTGTACACATTTACATTCTGTAATTTCCATTTCTGTTATGCCACTGTTTAGGCATTGCTTTCCATTCCATGTATTTACTTTTCAGATGTATTGTAAAATAGAATGTTAATAAATAAAGTTGCTATTCAATTATATCTATTGTCACCGTCTCTTGTGCATTTTACTTATATTGCTTACATACGCTTAGCGTGTTTACTTCAGAGTAAATACGTAGCGGCAGACGCTGAGGAGTACGAGACCAGTCAGGAGCAGTTGGAGCAGGCCCCTGAGCAGTACACCGAAGACCCAGATCTATAGCCACTTGTACTTATTCCATTTTCATTTCTGTATTTTTCATTTTTGTTATGCCACTGTTTAGGCATTGCTTTTCATTCCATGTATTTACCTTTCAGATGTATTGTAAAAATAATGTTAATAAATAAAGTTGTTGTTCAATTATATCTATTGTCACTGTCTCTTGTGCATTTTACTCATATTGCTTAGATTCGCTTTAGCGTGTTTACCTTAGAGTAAATACGTAGCGGGCCTCACCGCGCCCCTTCCCCGTATACTGGGAAGCGGGGCATGATAGGAACTCACCGTGCAGGAGGGCTCGAAGGCGAGCCAATAGTTGTTTGTAAGACGGGCACAGGAGTGGTCGGGAAGTCCACTGAAGGTCGGGAACATTCTCGGGTCGAAGGCCCGGGGAATACTTCCAATGTACCGTTCCTGCTCCTTTCCCGCAAGCCTTGGGACATGTCATCTGCCACGTGTCATGATCTGGGGAGTGCTCGGTACCGAGCACCATCATTAGCCCCCCACTCTCATCCTGACCTATTTATGCGCCAGGTCGAAAGTGGTCTAATTGGTCACCCCGGGCTAAATTCTTATTTGAAGACAGTGTCGACCCGGATTCCCGGGTAGTTAGTCGTATTTTATCTGATGACGTCAGTGGATCAATGAAGAGATCTTGCATTAAAGAGGAAGCGCCGATTCGGACGTATGTTCATCGGAGCGCCAGGTCACGTGTCCGACGCTAGATGGCTGACGTGACGGGCCGCTAGTGTTTTCACGCCCGATGGGACGCGCCCAATGTGCGTGCGACAGGTGGAGCGTTAATGGCCGTTGAATGCGAAGTGTCATTTTGGTGGGAGACGATCAGCGCCGCTGGATGTGTTCGCCGATTGCTATAAATAGAAGTGGGATCCCCCCGAAGGTCCACACTTCGCTATAATTTCCTCTTCCCTTTGTGTGTTAGCTCAGTGCTCTTCCCCCTAGGTCGGATTTCCTGTGTTCTTTCCTCTGAAGACCCCTTCTCTTGATCAGGTTAGATGTCTTCCTCTAAGGAGTCCGTAGAAATAGTTCGGGTAGAGTCTAGGGAGTCTTCTGTAGCTTCATGTTCTTCGTCCGAGTCAGAATCTTCCCGAGAAGTTAGAGTTAGCCGCACCTCCCGGGGTCGTGCAATGGGGACGGTCCCCAAAGCGAGTGCCAGGAGTGTCCGCGACGTAGTTTCCCTTGTGAGGCATGTGGATGAGCTCACCACAATCCGGGATCGCTTCCACATTCCCCCGGGCTACTCGCTTCGTTTGGCCAGGGAGGGAGAGAAGGCAGATCAGGTACAGGGCAAGGAGATTGCCTTGTACTTGGAGGCTTTTTAGGCCGGAATGCGTCTGCCCTTCTCTCCCAAGGTGAGTGCGGCGTTGCATTGTTTTCAGTTAGACCCGGGCCAGTTAGTGCCAAACTCCTAGAGGATTCTCCTCGGGTTCCTGGTCCGGTTGAAATTGCGGGAGATCCCTTTCAGTCTGAACCTTCTCCTTTCCTCTCTCTACTACAAAAACCATCCCGGTACTCACAAGGACGAGCCGAGCTGGGTATACATTTCTTTTAGAAAGCAACGGGGAGGTGCGGCCGGGTCGGGGGTCGTCGCGGTACCTTCTTCCATTCACGAGTGGAAGGAGAAGTTTATGTTTGTCGGGCCACTCGAGGGTAAGGATTGGCCTATGCCCATCCAGTGGCACAGGGCCAACTGACCATGGGTGAGGCGGTCGAATGATCCCGACATGGTGGCGGTGTCGAAGTGGGAGCCCGTCCCTCCGGCCGATGTGTTGTTGTCTGAGCAGGCCCTCAGTTGGGCCGGGCTCAGCCCCGTTCAGTTTGCGGGTAAGTTTAGGAGTTTTAGGCGACCTGCTTAGACTTGTGTATTCTTCCATTTTTTCTGGCATTGCTAACTCTTTCTTTGTATTTTCGCTTTCCTGCAGAACCGATGGACCGAGCTAAATTTCGGGCGGCCCTAGTTGAACAGAAGAAAGGGAGGAAGGCCGGAGGCGCCGGCCCGTCACGTCCCGCTTCGAGCCTAGCTCCACCGGCGGCCACTCCAGCCAAGCGCTCGAGCATGCCTCGGGCCTTGGAGCCCTCCTGCGCGCATAGCCGCAAACACGCTCGGGAGCAGGATGTTAGTTATATATATGCCCTAGAGTCCATTATTGTACATATGATGTATATTACAGTGGATTCTTGGACATATAAAGAGAGGACTTTCTTGCTCGACATGATAGTATGCTATCTGGTTGCTCTTTGTCTTAACATGTAGACTTATATTGTGATACTGTCTTGCTCTCACATGTTGATAAAGCCCTTAGGATGTGTACTTGATTATCAGGACTATGATGGAGATCATACTAGTGGGGCCAGGGTAGTCCACAAGTACATCTTTTAATTGTTCCTAGTCGAGGGTGTATCTAGACAGGGCATCGATATTCCAGAGTAGACTAGCGTATACGCTTCTTGACCCATATGATGGGTGATGGATGATCCCACATCTATTGGTGTTTGACATAAAGATGGTATACGGGTGCTCAGTGGAGACTGGGTACACTGAACAGGGCTCGCCAAGAACTCCTAGTTGGTATTATACCTATCGTTAGATAACAGTTCTCTGGTGACACTAGTACAGGTTAGTTTATAGACCCAAGATCGTCATAGAGTCTTATGTGATTACCGCTGTGCTTTAATTTCCACCTTACCATGTTTAAGAGAATGTGCAAAACGGTGGCTTTTGGGTACAGTCCCGAGTCACATGGAGGCAATGAGCGATAGGAGGGGATTTGTCTCTCCCGATATTGGGGGTTGATGTTGCGCTATGCTCGATTGGCTATGACAGGAAGTCCCTAGCCAGGGCTGATACGGAGATTTACTGGTAAGTGTGATCAGTAGTTTCTCGACCCATTATGAGCCTCATATCGGAACGACTTATCGGTTACTGGGGTCTGGCGTTTACCACCCCTAGACTGGATATGCGACATATCAGACGAAGAGACCGGACTGTACGGTAGTGTTACTGATAGGCTTTGTGGGAGTTTAGACAAGCTTTCTTGTTGATCTTCTGATCGTTCAATACCCGGGTAGTCGTTACGTCCAGCTAGTACCGCTGACGGCTTGTGGGTGACTGATATGATCATCACCTACTGCCGGCGTATTGACGAGTCTTTAGAGTCCTACACAGATATTTCTTGGCTCAGGCAAAACAAAGTAGGAGCACATATGTGATATGTGCGGGACCGAGATTAATACGAGTATGTGAGACCGTATTCTATTCTCACGATATTGGTATTGGTCGGTTATATGTGATATAGCCGGGTTATCGAATCAAGTGTTGATTCGATAAGTTGATATATATGATATTAGTCGGTTATATATGATATAGCCGGATTATTAAATCAAGTGTTGATTTGATAATTTAATGTATAATTGTATATTTGATATACAAATTTACATTAACTAATATTAGCTCACTTATGCATTTCTTTTTCTCACTATTGCACACTTAATATATATGTGATATATATTATTATTGTGTCATGCTTGTTGATACATGCTACATGGGTGTATGAGACTCATTACATGCTCATGATAATGTAGGGTTTATTTATTTAAAGTAAATCACAAATTGGTTGGAAATTAGTCATGGTTGATGCTTAGTGGAAGCTTGCAGAACCCATTGACTTGGTCCACTAATTTTGTCTTACATTAGATATTTATTAACCCAACCATTGTCATTAGCCATGGTCAAGTATCTACATGAGTTATATGAGATATTTTCTCACCCATGGTTGATATACTCACTCTTCATCTTCCTCTTCATCTTCTTCTTCATCAAGAGAGAGCTCTCTAGGTTTTAGAGAGGTGAAGAAAACAAGTGAGCAAAAATCCTACTTCATCATTCTCTACTAGACTAGCCATTTAGTTTAGGGTGTTAGCTTCACTAATCCCTAATTAGTGAAGAGGTAGCTTGAGTTAGATTCTCCTCGACGTAGATCATCTTCGGCCTCGAAGACTTCATGCAAGCTTATTCCTTTCACCTTGTGGAGTCCAACTAGAGTCCAGGAGAACACTACTTGCAGTGAAGGGACTTCAACACGAAGCTATTGAAGTGAAGGACCGGTCTATAAAGGTTGTATTCCTTGTTCACTTAGATGTAAAGTTGTTTACATGTTCTATTGTCTAATTCTCTAGTTAAGATTCTAGTGTTAGGGTTGTTTAGCATAGCAAATTTTTGAAAATGACATGGACGATACCTCCCGAAATGTTGCTGTCGTGCTAGGCATTCCTACACAGGAGCCCCGGGTCCTGGAGGTTGGAGACGAGGACGATGTTCCCGTGCCCTTCCTCAAGAGGCACCATAGGACGGTGCCCTGTACCCCGGCTTCACCGATCTTCGTGAATGAAGGGGAGCTTTGCTTTGAGGTGCCCTCGGGGCTTTCCGTCACCAACATCTTGCTCTCAGAAATAGAAAGGTCGGCCGCGGGCAAAATCCCTCGGGGGACCCTCAGGGCCCAAATGGCGGCCATAGCCCAGGAGGCTGTGCAAGTCAGTGTTCGCCCCCCACTCCGGTTTTTATTCAGTACTTTTTATTCGCAAGATTGGGTGCCCCCCTTTTCTTTTTAGCCCCCCCTCTGGTTTTCTTCAGGTCCTCCAGCACTGCGCCCTCGTTGTCAGCATGGAGGACGAGGAAATTGCCCCGGCGATGCAGATCGCGGGCGAGTCCTCCTCGCGGGAGGAGAGCTCGAGGCTGGAGCTACAAGCGGCGATGGAGAAGGTCGCCGCCCTCGAAGATCGGGCGGCGGCCGGGGATCGGGAGATCGCCAACTACCGAGAGGCCGTCCGAGTCTTAAGGGAGTCCAACAAGACCACCGAGGCCAAGTTGGAAGATGTCAGGGTGCTTGCCAACACATTGAAGAAGACGGAAAGCACCCTCAAGAGGGAGAACGAGGCGGCGAAGGAAGGAGTTAGGCGTGCCGACTTCTGAGTGGCGAAGGCGGTGGAGAACTATAAGAAGTCGTACCAATACTACACCGACCTCGCTGAAGCCACTGCCTCGTTTGGCATGAGGCCCTCGACGCCGTCAAGGCCTTGATGCCGGAGTTTCCCGACGGCGATCTCCGGGGTGAGTACCCCCACGAGTGTGAGGCGCTGGGGAATGCCCCCAGAAGCGTTGTCGGGGGAAGGCCCCTAGTGGGAGCGTCGGGGAAAAGTCGGTCACCCCGACTCCCGACATCGAGGCTCCTGCGGTGGGCGCCGACCCACAAGCCTCCATCCCGGCTATCGTGGTGGAATCGGAGCTCATCGAGGTTCTCCCCGGCCTCGAGGCCTGAATCTCCTTGCCTCTTTCTTATTTTCTTTTACGCTGAAATTTTGTAAGCCTCCGGGCGTTTTTATAAGGCTGGGAGCCCATAATACCTCTGTAAAGACTTCCAACCTTTGTGAATGAAATCATTTTGTAGGAATCTTTGCGTATATATTTTCCCTTTGTTTGTGATAAAATCTCCATTTGTGCGGTACTGCTTTCACGATGCATTAGGTCGGAGACCGGTCCTTCATCTGGTGATCGCACGTCGAGTTGAACTCAACCATTCGCCAAGTATGCAAAGATCGGTGCAAGGTCGGTATCTCCATGGCCTCGAAGTCGAAGTGGGGATCGCTTAGTAAAGACGGGTAGGAAGTCACCCTTTAAGAATGGATTGAGCAGGGAAGCTGCTCGGTGACCTCTTGATGAGGGCTTTGATCCTTGGCGTCGCTGAGTAAGAGATTACCAGCCAAGGATGGACCGAGCAGGGAAGATACTCGGTGGTCTCTTGATGAGGGCTTTGATCCTTGGCGTCGTTGGGTAAGAGATTACCATCCAAGGATGGACCGAGCACGGTAGCTGCTCGGTTGCCTCTTGACGAGTGCTTGGATTCTTGGTGTCGGTAGGTAGTGAACTACCAGCCATTGATGGACCAAGCAGGGAAGTTGTTCGGTGGCCTTTTGATGAGGGTTTTGATCCTTGGCGTCGTTGGGTAAGAGATTACCAGCAAATGATGGACCGAGCAGGGTAGCTGCTCGGTTTCCTCTTGGCGAGGGCTTTGATCCTTGGCGTCGTTGGGTAAGAGATTACCAGCCAAGGATGGACCGAGCAGGGAAGCTGCTCGGTAGCCTCTTGATGAGGGCTTGGATCCTTGGCGTTGTCGGGTAAGAGATTACCAGCCAAGGACAGACCGATCAGGGAAGCTGCTCGGTGGCCTCTTGATGAGGGCTTTGATCCCGGGAGTCGTTGGGTAAGAGACTACCGGCCAAGGATGAACCGAGCAGGGAAGCTGCTCGGCTTTATGGGGTTTTGTCCGACCTTCCTTAGTGTGTGAACATCAGGAAGAGTGACCATCGCGGGCGACACGTGGCAGAAACGCATGGGGAGGCGAAGCATTTCGAAGAGCCGCGTCGGTCCGATTTCGGTTCGTCGAGAAATAAGGGATTTCCGCCATGTGGCTGTGCGGTATTGGAATAATTTGGGTAGATCCCAGGATTCACGCCCACGCGCGTGCAAGTTTAGGTCCTTAGGAATTCTGTTTGGAGTTATAAATAGAGAAGGATACGCTAACTTTCCAGTGTTGCTTTTCGAGATGGTCGGGCGTATCTATGCGATTGAAGAGATCATCACCTTCAACGACGTCTTCATGTATGACCAGTCCATAGCCGAGGACAAGTATCAGGGTGCGGTTCAGCACCTCGAGGGTCATGTCGTCCATCTTCTCCCTCGACGGCCGCCCCTCCTCTAGTTGCTGATGTACGAAATTTGGAGGAGGTCCATGGGGTTGTACAACCCCCTCTCCGAGGAGCTGCTGGACAAGGCGCTCGACAAAGTGTGCTCGATCTATGTGCTCGGCCTCATCTTTAAGGCCAGGCACGACCGATCCTTGGCCCTCATTTTGGAGTGCTTCCAAAAGCGGCACATCGTGAGCCAGGGTTTGGAGGGCGGAGCGTCGGGTGCCTCCGTGGCGTCCCGGGTTCGTGTGCAGCATCAGCACGAGTGGTCTGCAGGGGCTTGGGCCTAGTTGGCAGAAATCTACTCTGAGTATCACCGGGAGTACTTCCTCTATCCCGTTCCCCTTCTGTTGTAAATTTTTCCTTTTTCTTTTTCTGTAAGGCTGAAAAGCCTACAATACCTTTCGGATGAATAAAATTCTCCTTTTTGCAATGCTCTATTGTTTCCCTCTTATTTTTAAATAAAAAGAACTTTAGAAAAATTTACATTGCTTTTGTGAAAGAAGAAATATACATTCATAGATATTCTTTTCAGAGGTACAGCTTGAGCTTTTCGGCGTTGTAAGGCTGTGGAAATTTGCGACCATTCGCATCTTGTAAATGATAGGCTCCGCCGGGAAGGACTTCGGAGACGATGAATGGAACGTCCCATTTTGGGAAAAACTTATGCAGCTTGCCTTGATCGATGAACTTGTTCCGCCTTAGGACTAAATCTCCGGTTTTGAAGAAGCGACGCTTGACTCGCACGTTATGGTAGCGGGCGGTTTGCTGTTGATAAGCGGCAACTCCAATCTGAGCCCGGTCCCGTTTCTCTAACAACACGTCCAGATTAGTCCAGAAGGCTGAGGTGTTGGCTTCATCGTCGAAGTGCTCGACCCTGTAACTGGACAGCCCAATCTCCGCTGGGACCATTGCCTCGGTGCCATAGCAGAGGCTGAAAAGGGTCTCTCCGGTGGGGGTCTTCTTCGACGTGCGCAAGGCCCATAAAACCTGGGGCAGTTCCTCAACCCAGCTGCCCTGTTGTCCTTCTAGGCGTGTCCGAAAACCTCGGATGACGTCCCGGTTAGTGACCTCGGCCTGCCCGTTGCACTGGGGATGCGCGACCGTGACAAACTTCATAAAGATATGGTATTCGCTGCATAATTCCTTAACTTTTTCATTCTCGAAATTTGTCCCGTGGTCAGTGATGATACACCTCGGGATACCGAACCGGAGTATTACGTTGTTCTACAGGAACTTGATAGTCATGGCGGCGTCCAGTTTCCTGATGGGGACAGCCTCAATCCACTTTGTGAAGTAGTCCACTGCGACGAGGACGTACCTGTGTCCGCTGGTACCAGTAAGGAACTGGCCTATCATGTCCATTCCCTACTGGGAAAACGGCCAGGGGAGGTTAGGTCTGTTAGCTCGGTAGCCGAAAGGCGAGGTATGCTGCCATGGAGTTGGCAGCTTTTGCACCTCCTGACGAGCTTCTAGGCGTCCTGATGAATTGTCGGCCAATAGTACCCTTAGAGCGGTGCCTTCTGGATTAAGGTGCGGGCCCCTTGATACGCACCGCCGACCCTCTTGTGAATCTCACGGAGGACGTAGTCAGCCTCGTGGGGGTCGACGCACTGGAGCAGGGGTTGAGTGAAGGATTTCTTGTAGAGGTTTCCATTGCTACAGACGAAATGGCGAGCTTTGGCTCGGATACGGTGAGCTTCCCCTCTATCTTCTGGGAGTGTACCTTCCCTCAGGAATTCCATAAGGGGCTTCCTCCAATCTCGGTCTTCTTCCCGGGCTGTGCACACTTGAAGTGACGTCGCCCTGTCTTCCACGCTGGACCGTGGTAAGACCTCGAAGAGGATGTTTCTCTTGTTCTTGGCCGTATAAGATGAAGCCAGCTTACTCAAGGCGTCAGCCTGGGCGTTTAGTTGTCTGGGGATCTGCTCCACTTAGACTTCATCAAAATCCTTTCGTAATCTTCTCAGCTCAGCCAGATATCAGAGGCTCCTGTGCCTTGAATCGGCCGGTCACTTGACCAACGACCAGGGAGGAGTCGCTACAGATCCGGATCGTTTTCAGCCCCACTCTGGAGGCTATCTGTAGTCCGGCCAGCAAGGCATCGTATTCCACGGCAATGTTTGAAGCTTTGAACCCGAGCCTCAGAGAATACTCCATCTCTGCATCGTTCGGGCCCTAAATGATGAAGCCGGCACCACAGCCTTCCTCGGTTGAGGACCCGTCGACGTAAAGGACCCAATTAGGGACGGAGTCGGGCTTCTCATCAATTGAGGGTTGAGTTCCGGGGGCCGGCATGGATTCCGCCTCTTTACTGGGGATGGTGCACTCGACGATAAAATCGGCCAGGACTTGCGCCTTGATAGCCTGCCTCGGGCGGTCTTTTATGTCGAACTGGGAAAACTCCCACCTCCATATTTCCAAACGGCCAGAGGACTCGGGGGAGGCGAGGATAGCCTCTAAAGGCCGCTCGGTAAGAACGAGGATGGTGTGCGCCTGGAAATAGTATCGTAGTTTCCTTGAGGCCACGATGAGTGCCAAGACGATCTTCTCTATGGCCGGGTACCTCATTTCCGCGTCTTTGAAGACGTGGCTCACATAGTATACCGGCTTCTGGACTCTCTCGACCTCTCGAACGAGCACCGAACCTGCAGCTTGGTCGGACGCCGCTAGATATAGCGATAGCTCGTCCCCTTCAACTGGCCGGGTGAGCAGTGGGGGAGTCGCAAGGTGCCTCTTTAATTGCTCAAAGGCGGTCTGGAACTCCTCTGACCATTCGAACCTTGGTATCTTCCTTAGAGCTTTGAAGAACGGGAGGCACTTTTCCCCGGATCTTGACATGAAACGACTCAGAGCGGCTACCCGTCCTGTTAGCCGCATGATTTCGACGTTAGTCTTGGACGCAGCCATGTTGAGGATGGCGCTGATTTTCTCCGGGTTAGCCTCGATTCCACGGTGGGTGACCATGAAGCAGAGGAACTTTCCACTGGTGACCCTGAATGCGCACTTAGCGGGGTTCAGTTTCATCTTGTATTTGCGGAGGACATTGAAGGCCTCGTCTAGATCCTTGGCGTGTTCATCTGACGAGATTGATTTGACGAGCATGTCGTCGACATAAACTTCCATTTTACTGCCGATCTGTGGTTTGAACATCCGATTAACCAAGCATTGGTACATAGCCCCGGCGTTTTTTAGGCCGAAGGGCATCACCTTATAGCAGTATACCCCCCGATCCGTTGTGAATACGGTGAGATCGTCGTCCGCCGGATTCATACGTATCTGGTTGTAGCCGGAGAAAGCATCCATGAAGATAAGTAGCTCGTGGCTTGCCGATCTGTCGACGAGCCGATATATCCGATGGAGGGGATAGTTATCTTTCGGGCAGGCCTTGTTGAGGTCAGTGAAGTCGACGCACATGCACCACTTCCCCCTATACTTTTTAACCATGACTACATTCGCCAACCATTCCGAGTAAGGTACATTCCGAATGAAGTTGGCGATGAGGAGCCTGTCTACCTCGTCCTCAATCGGTTTTTGTTTGATAGGGACGAAGCTTCGCTTTTTCTGCCTGACGGGCCGGACCTTAGGGTCCACTCCGAGCTTATGTGATATGATTTTAGGGTCAATCCCAGGCATATTGGCAGGCAGCCAGGCGAATACGTCCGAGTTATTTCTGAGGAAGTGGATCAGGTCGTCTTGGTGATTCCCCGTCAAGAGTGACCCGATCTGGACGGTTCTCTCATTGTCCCCCTCCGTAAGGGGGAGCTCAGTCAGTGATTCCATTGAGGTTGCTCATCTCGAGTATCCAAGGAACCGTTGATATCATCCTCGCCCTCAAGGTCATTGTTTGGCCGCTCAGACGTAGATGTTGCTGTGAAGCAAACCTTTGCGGTTTGTTGGTTCCCGTAGGCCCGACCTATCCCACCTTGGTCGGGTGGGAACTTCATCGCTGGGTGGTAGGTCGATATCTGGGCCCGGAGGGAGTTCAGTGTCAGGCGACCTGTTCATATCATAATTTTGCATTATTATATTCCTCATTCTTATTCATTTTACAAATAAACAGGTGCTTTTGACCCATGTCTGCTACATAGTTGCAGGTTACAGGTTCTCGGAACAAAAACAGTGAAAAAGATGAAAAGACGATACAAAAGTGAGACTACGACCAACAAATGAAAGAATCTTGATCAAGCCTACAGTTGGAGAATAAACGAAGATCAATAGACAAGTTCACAAAGTACAAAGGCAGCGCAAGATTCAAGACTTCGACACGAAGCAAACGGGTCCACAACATCATTCACTGTGGAAATCTGGAAGAAAACTTGAAGACAATCTGAGAAACCAAGTAAAGAAACAATAATTAAAAATCAACAGGAAGCAGCCCAGGAAAAACCAACAGAGAAGCCCACTAGATGGCCGAGGATCCGCGGCCAAACAGGGGTTTTGGCCGCGGTTCCGCGGCCATACAGAGCCCGTGTCGGTAGAAATTTGTGTCGGTGCGTCGCGCGTTGACTAGTCTTCTTAGGGGTACACTTGTAATTGCAGATATGACTCGATTGTAACCCTAGGGTTTCTATGATGTATAAATAGAAACCCTAAAACCTTTTTTAGGTTATGCCTCTTCTTGTGCCTCATTTCATTTTATCAAAAATTCAGATCTGTAAATTTCTGCAATGTATGAAGAGAGCATCAAATAAAAATTAGGAGTAAGTTTTCTTTTTATTGCCCTAGTTAAATTTTATTTCCATGCCCTAGTTAAATTTTCTTTCCTGCCCTAGTATAGATCTTTTATTCTCTGCCCTAGTTAGATAGTTTAGAAAATGTTTTTCAATTCCCTAAGGAGTGAGTAGTCTCTTCACTTGAGAGTGAGTAGTCTCTCAAGCCTTCCCCAAATCTAACCCTAACAAGTGAAGAGACTACCCACTCATTAGGGAATTGAAAAACATTTTCTAAACTATCTAACTAGGGCAGAGAATAAAAGATCTATACTAGGGCAGGAAAGAAAATTTAATTAGGGCATGGAAATAAAATTTAACTAGGGCAATAAAAAGAAAACTTACTCCTAATTTTTATTTAATACTCTCTTCATACATTGCAGAAATTTATAGATCTGAATTTTTGATAAAATGAAATGAGGCACAAGAAGAGGCATAACCTAAAAAAGGTTTTAGGGTTTCTATTTATAGATCATAGAAACCTTAAGGTTACAATCGAGTCATATCTGCAATTACAAGTATACCCCTAAGAAGACTAGTCAACGCGCGACGCACCGACACAAATTTCCACCGGCACGGGCTCTGTATGGCCGCGGAACCGCGGCCAAAACCCCTGTTTGGCCGCGGATCCGCGGCCATCTAATGGGCTTCTCTGTTGGTTTTTCCTGGGCTGCTTCCTGTTGATTTTTACTTCTTGTTTCTTTACTTGGTTTCTCAGATTGTCTTTTAGTTTTCTTCCAGATTTCCACAGTGAATGATGTTGTGGACTTTACCGTTTGCTTCGTGTCGAAGTCTTGAATCTTACACTTCCTTTGTACTTTGTGAACTTGTCCATTGATCTTCGTTTATTCTCCAACTGTAGGCTTGATCAAGATTCTTCCATTTGTTGGTCGTAGTCTCACTTTTGTATCGTCTTTTCATCTTTTTCACTGTTTTTGTTCCGAAAACCTGTTACCTGCAACTATGTAGCAGACATCGGTCAAAAGCACCTATTTATTTGTAAAATTAATAAGAATGGGGAATATAATAATGCAAAATTATGATATGAACACGACCTAGGAGGATGTTGTAGACCGATGGAATTCTCGCGACGATAAACTCCACAAGCACGGTGCGCGTACGGCCCGTTTCCCCGATGTTAAATTGGAGGGTGATTACCCCTTCCGCCAGGATGGAGTGGTTGGTGAACCCCGACAGGATGTGGGCGATCGGCCTTAGGTCCGACGGGGTGAGTCCCATACGCAGAAAGCAGTCATAAAAGAAAATGTCTGCCGAGCTTCCCGAGTCAAACAATATCCTCTGCACTTCGTAGCGGTGGACCCGGGCTGTGATCACCAGAGGGTCATTGTGAGGTAGGGATATCCTGTAGAGGTCCTCGTCGGCAAAGCTGATCGGCTCGGCCGCTTTAGCCCTCTTCCTTGGGTGGCTGCCAGTCCCCTCGACAGGTAAGGGGCGCCGCATTTCGTCGGTCCCCGTCGTACCCCCCGCTGACACGACCATGATTTGGCCGATTGTCAACTCGCCGGGAGTGGGATGGTGCTCTTGCTCACGGTCGGCTTGCCGCTTGTCTCGCAAGTACCTTGCTAGATGCCCTGAGCGGATCAACTCCTCGATGTAGTCTCGGAGCTGCTTGCAGTTCTCGGTGGGGTGGCCCTGCGACCTGTGGAAAGCTCAGTAAGGGTCCCGGGTATGCTTGGCCGCCCTATTCGAGACTGGGAGGAGTTTGAAGAACCTCTCGCCCTTAGCCTCCTCCAACGGTACCGTCTAGGAGATGTTGAGCGGGGTGTACTCTTAAAACTTCGGAGAGTAGGGCTTTGGCCGCTCAGCCTTCTTTTTCTCCTCTCAGGCCCTCTTCTTCTGATCATCTTGGTCTGTCCAGGATAGGTTGGCGTTCACCTCGGACTCAAGCTGGACCTCACGTTCGGTCCAGACCTTTACCTTGGCCATGGTCTTTGGTTGTGCTAATGCAAAGGAGCGTAGCCACTCCTTGTGCATAAGACCCGACCTAAAGGCCGTGATGACCATCTCGTCATGGTGCTCTAGGACCTCAAGGAGAGCGTAGTAGAAGTGGGTGACGTATCCTTTGAAGGATTCTTTGTCCTCGCTCTTTATGGTGAAGAGATGATCAACGGTCCGCTTCTGTCGTCTGTTGCCGACGAAGTGACCGAGGAATTGGGTGGCCAGCTCATCGAAGGTAGAGATTGAGCTTGGCGCGAATCCTCAAAACCAGTCTCGTCCAGAGCGGATGAGAGTGGCGGGGAAAGCACGGCATTGCGCGGCATCGGAATTGTTCTGGAAACTCATCCCGGCAGTGAACGCGTCCAAATGGTCTTTCGGGTCGGACTTCCCGTCGAAGAGGGAAACTTTCGGGGGCTTGCTCCGGGAGGAGACGTAAATGGTGAGTAGCTCTTTGGAGAAGGGCTTCGTGAGCGAGTCGGCGGCATATCTAGCCCCGTCGCTTGAAGGACGATTTTCCCGATGTATGCTCTCGATCTTCTTTTCGAAGGCGTCGAATCGGTCGTGGTATCCCGATAATTCGGCATACTATGATTTATGGCCTCTACTGCTGCGACCTGCGCCTGGTCGCAGCTTCGGTTCCGTTCGATGAGGTTCCTTAGGTCCCCTGGTAAGGTCGTCTTTGAGCTACCGTGGTGAGTCCCGTCCGCGCGACCCTATCGAGGGAGGGGGCGCCGGTCATGCCTGGGAGCAGGCGAGCTGACCGACACCTCCTCGGGAGAGACCGGAGCGCGATGGGCCTCAGGGAGGGGTGCTCTGGCAAGAGACCTCGGTGTGGAGCTGTGAGGCACCCACCGGGTCATCGAGTTGGTCCTCATGGGGGATCTGTGGCTGTCCGAGATAGCGAGGTGGCGCTCAGAAGTGCTGGCGCGGGTAGTGTATTCTCTCCCCATGTGTTGCTCCTGAGGTGGGGGAACAGCCACTTGGGGAGCTTGTCCCGCCGTTTAAACGTGGACAAGCACATCCACGACGGACGCGAGCCGATCTATCCGAGCCGATAGGGCGTGAATGGCGTTCGGGGGAGGAAGGGATCCACCCGCGTCTCCGTTATGGGGAGGACAGGGACTGGAGCTCGGGTCGTCGCGGTGATCACTCGCCATATGCTCAAGATCGGAAGGTGAACTTTCATTGAGTGGAACTAGCTATTCCCACAGACGGCGCCAAGCTGATGGAGCTCTGGATCTCCTTCAGATGTTACCTTCCGTTGATCCGCAGCGAATGGTGATGAGTGGCTGAGATTGGATCTGAGGGTTTTCTTTTGGTGCGTGTGGATCTCAACAGGCTTGATGTGGATGATGCCGAGCTACATGCGAAGAAGTCCCGGGGTGGTTATGCCACCGAGGACCCTCCGACAATCAAGTTAGACGAGCTAATTGAGCAGAGTAGCGGCTTATTGGGGTCCAATTGCCTTACCTGAGTCGTCTGAGAGAGGGGTTTATATAGTGGCAGCCGTGGACTGGCGGGCGCGAGATTCACGCCGGCCGTTACTGTAACATTTCAGAAATATAAAGATATTATTTTTGAAAATTTAATATTAAAATAATATATTTCGCGAAAACTATTCGAATTTTGTGAATATGGATTTTTCGTAAAATGGTATAAGTATATACCAATATTTGGAAATTAATCGAAGATTAAAATGATTTATTTATTTTAATGATATTTATCGGATTTTTGGTAAAATCCGTATTTTTACATTTTTCATGACTTGTGCACCATGTCATGTGCATGTGTGCATGTTGGTTTTTGCTTAATGTTTGTAATTGTGAGTGTGAGAAGAGAATGAGTTAAGAATGAGAAAAGAAAAGAAAACCAAAGAGAAGAGAAAGAAAGAGTGTATGTGTGTGAATGGAGTTATGTATGAAAAACAAAAGAGATAGATATTTTGTGAGAGGTGAGTGTATGGGAAAGATATTGTGAAGAGAGTGAGAGTAAGAGAGAGAGAGAGGAACACTCGGCTGCCCCAATCCCTTCATTCTCCATTATTTTCTTCATCTCCTCCATGCTTCTTCAATCCCTCACTACCCCCATGCCACATCTCCAAATACTTTCCAAAACCTTATGTCCCTTTCATTAAAAACATGCACACACCCTTTCTAAACCCTTGGAACCCTTCAAGTTTGGATTTTAAAGACTTGGGCAACTCAAGAAATTTCTTTAGTTGCTTATGAGGTATATCTTTTCACTTTAGAATTTTTGTTTGCATTAAATATCGTATTTTAGTTAGAAATTGAGTTATTTAGGATTTTGATTTTAGAAAATTGGAAGTTTGCTGTCAAGTGGCCAATTGAGGTGTAGTAAGTGTTTACAAGACCTTAGAGATTGATTTCATGGCCTGAAATCGAGTTTAGAACCCAAAACAAGGAGTTAGAAATTCTCCGATATCGTATTTTATGGATTTTGTGAGGGGATACTGAGATCCGCTATAACCCGGAGAGCCTAAGAATTATTTAGCGAACACAGAGAGTCGTGAAGGTGATCTAGAAGATACTATAGAGACCCGAGACCCTAATCCCTTGTCTTGGCCGCAAATAATTGCATTCTGGCCACAAATTGCGGCCTGGGTACGATGGATTTTCCTCGTGCTTGGTCCATAGCTCCTATATCTTCTAATTAGACCCCCCCTATGTGCAAAATTGGTTAATTTTACCTAAGTCCAAATCTGAGATAGAATTCCTTAGTTGCTGAATTTCGTTTTCCGATTTCTAAAACGTGGTTTTTAGATTTGAGTTTGGATTCCGTCGTTGGACGTTTATACATCAACGGACAAGAGTTATTTGGTTGATTTTCATGCGAAGCTATAGGTTTTAACCTACGAGCGAATACGTGTGCCATATCGGTTTTCGGATTGGTTTTAATTGCATTGCGATTGTGTGTTGAATTATAGGTACTTCGTGTGGACTTCCGAGACGACGAATCACATTGACTCCGGCTACGCAAGGAGAATTGCGGTGAGTAGATTTATATCTACGGGGGAAGTCGGGTGGATGGCGTATAGCACCCCGCAATTATAAATGAAAATTGATATACATATTATAGTTGTAGAAACCTAAGTATGAAATATTGGATATGATCAAGATTGATAAGGAAATGATACGCTCATTACAAGATACAGTGAAACTATTATAGTAATGACAATATATATATATATATATATATATATATATTTATGAATGTGAGACGTGATATTGTGATTGAGAAAGGACAAGTATGAGTTAATAGTGGATTGATATGAGATCAAGGTCAATACTACTTGGGATTTATACGATATGACGTATATGCAGGGTATCATTATATGAAATTGATACAAAGTGATTTGAGATATATGTGTATGATATATCTATATTTATGAGTATAATGAATAATACGTCGTACGAGACTTTAGATCCGTACCCTCATTATTGTATAGGTCAATAGATTTCCTATTCTGTTTGATAACCCCGTACCATAGATTACCATACGTGATGAGATGTACCGGATGATTGATCCGCACTAGTGATTTGAGGATGACGATCGAGAATTTTTGTCATATCGGATGTTATGAGGCGGGATCGCCGATATAAAGATTGCCACCTGAACCATACCTATTTTAAAAGTAACGATGTGTATCGTTTAAAAGTGACCGTATGATTCTTGTGTAGATAGATACTCATTTATTGTTCATGTTGTGTAGTATATTACCCCTCGTGATGTACATGCCACGTGCTGCTATTTAATGCTATATGATATTATTGCTAGTACACCTGCACAATTACCGTTGATGCGCATGTTACACATACACAGATTTGCCGGCTCACACATATTCTTCATCGGTAACTGCCATGTCACTGACACAGTAGAACTGCCGTGTCACTTATACAGTTGAACTGCCGTGTCACTTATACAGTAGAATTGCCATGTCATTACACAGTAGAATTGCCATGTCATTACACAGTAGAATTGTCGTGCCTTTTATACAGGAGAACTGCCCTATCATGATATTAATCTTAAAAGTAAAAAAGTACACTCATTGTTCAGTACTATCAGTTGACATGCTTGCATGATATACTCGATATGCTCATATTACCACTCTATATTGCATACATTGTACTTATGGTTATATGCTTGCATGATATACCCGATATGCTCATATTACTACTCTATGTTGCATACATTGTACTTTATGGTTATATGCATTGAGATACTGTTTTTATGAGATCTCTGGATTTGAGAACCGCACTTTAATTTCAAAGTGAATTGTGTATTGTTTTAAAAACGCGGTTTCTCTTGATATGATATTTCGAGACGTCTACCATGTGTTTTCTCGGTTATGAGTTATGTGATACCCAATTCGAGGAGCTGGATGAGGCCGTTTGCGGGTACATGGTGGCCCCAGTGTGGTACCCCGGGACAAGAAGCTCGAGATGTAGACGATGAGCCTGGCAGGGGAGCACTACCTACCGGTGATAGTTTTGGGCTCGGCGGATATCTTGAGGATACCGACCGGAGTCGTGAGATGATATGGTCCGATCCAGACTGAGAGAGCCGTAGATCGATCCGGACTGATGGAGTCCGAGGGCCAGAGATATGAGGATTTACGTGTCGATGCTGGACATGGGTTTTCATGATATTTCGAGTGTCAGTGTTGGACACTCAGGTTCCATGATTTTGATGTGTCGTTGATAAACACACATGGTTTATATCCTCATATATATATATATATATACAGGCATATGTTTTCATGATGTTCGAGTGTCGGTATGGAACACTCAGGTTCCATGATATTGTTTTGTGTCGTTGATGGACACGTGGATGATATCCACGTGTATACAGGCATATGATGTCGGATGTTTAGTTATATATGTCATTTCATTGATAGATTGTTGACATCTATGCATATGTAGTCACCCTAAATATCATAGTATTACCTTCAGGATATAGTGACCTAGGAAATCATTGTTTTATTCGATTTCTACTTGCTGATGTTTTCTACTTGCTGATGTTTTCTACTCACGGGTTGGCAACTCACCCCCGTTGTGCCACAATTCTTGCAGGTTTGACCGCTTGGGATCAGTTGAGGTTTCGCCGGCACACAGCTTCTTCCAAGGTGCCTTGCTTTGGTAGGTGGGACACATGTTAGATCGTGCCCACTTTTGTACTATTATATTCTATTGTATCTAGATAAACTCCATCACATCACATCAGATCAAATCAGATCAGGGACTAGAATTGTATATTGGCAGACCTAGTCAGACTTGGGTTTTGTGCGAGACTTGAGCGATGGGTTTATGATCGCTTTCTTGACTTTTGATGTCTTTCTTCCTTTTTGTTCTTTCTGGGTTGATTCTTAGTCGTTGGGCGTCGTATATATGTTTTTGCGTGGTTGTGATTCCGCCAGTTAGCGAAAAACTAGCTCCCACTTGGGGATGCCTATATATATTGTTGTGTATCTGTTTTGTATCAAAATATACGAAGAAGGTGCTGCCCAAAATTTTAAAAGACAAAACAGGATTTATTATACCTTTATTTCAAAACTGCACCCCCACTATTTTCCGCAAAAAGTTTTAGATTTTTTGGGCTTCGGCTTACTTGATTTACGTCACGACTTTAGACGTTGCGTAATTTAAGTGCCGGTCATGTGCAAAATTACGGGTCGTGATAAAATTGGTATCAGAGCGTTAGGTTTAACCTTGGTTTGAGTCTGGGTTTGACTATGTGGAGTCTAAGGCGTATATATTTCGGAACCTAGGCTTGACCTTACGGAACTTAGACTTAACGGGGTGTATTAGACCCGAACTTTCATTTCATACGTTGACCTTGATTGATAGAATAGGTAGCTTGAGTAGAGTGACGTACCGTATGTATGTTTCGCGGAATATTTACGATACGATACTCCACTTAAGAAACCTTAGGATGTACATATCTTGATATCCTTGATCCTATTCGTTCCTATGATCATATATCCATTTGGGATATGATTATTTCCTTCTTTCATGTGATTTATCTTCATCGATACCTGCTTGAGGTTCCTGTCACCATGTTTTGAGCGCAGATTGAGCTGCTGCTGGTGTTGCGGTCAGGGTGAGCTCGTCATGGATGGAGACTGACCATATTGTTTCTGGTGACATAGGGACGTGTAGGTATAGTGTTGTGTTGTGATCTCTCGTTGAGGCGGGTGTTCGGTTTTGCACCGGATGATCAGGCCATTGATAGAGGCTGCCAGATTGAGAGGACTATTGATGTACAGCCTACCTCAGAGATCGTGATATTGTCTACCGTGTAGACAGATGACCCAGCTGTTGCTGAGATTGATGGGATGTCGTTTCCAGAGTTTACGAGCTGAAACCGCTGGAGCTTTCAGGAAGAGATGTGACAGGAGATAGTTAGTCTATCTCGAGTGGAGTGGCTGTTATGCTTCGTCAGATTTGATGTGCCGATCCAGGCTCAGTTGAGTTGAAGAATTCCACTTGAAGGATCCTACTCAGATCTAGAGTAGATCGATTAAGAGAGGACGTTGTTCGTCAGATGCTCCGATGTGAGATCGGTAAATTGACCGGTTTTGGATCGAAGGACCTCACCCAGATGTGTTGTGAGTTAATCGAGAACAGATGAATAAAGTGTATTCCTCCAATGATTTAGATGAGTTCCCGAGGACGTGTTAGGCTAGATATCTTCTACAGAGTGATGAAGATACCGAGTTCGTAATTTCGAGTCCGTGTGAGAGACTCCAGATTGACAGCAGCCGAGAATAAATTGCAATATGCCGACAGCAAGAGATGACGTCGAAGTGGACGATAATAAAGACGAGTGGAACAAGAGGTTCGTATGAGATGTTAGAGAGAGGTTGTTACTCTCCGTTGATTCCAGAGAATTGATTTGTGTGCAGAGGCGTTAGATACAGCCAAACTTCCAGAGGAAAGCCGTGTTGAGGACGCAGTTGTCCAGTTATGAGAAAAGAGCTACGCAAGAATGTCAACCTTCATATAGTTCGGCATAGGTGAGATTAGAAGAAGCCATGAGCAAGTTCTTCCAGGACATCGCAGCGATAGAGATTTGCACCCAGGGTAAGTTATATCGTGCGTATTCAGAGGGCCAGATGCCGCCGTCAATATTGTGTCGTTGAGAGTGGTCATATTGACTGGCTTAACGGTGATCAGAAGAGTGCCAGAGCAGAACTGTTCCGTTAGTACACCTGACCGGGCCGACGAGCCGAAAAATCGTGAGATTGGTAATCCATAGAGAAAACGAGGACCCAGAGACCGGGGATGCCAGACCGTGAGCAGAAGGCAAGTAGATGATCTTGCTCTGCCAGTTTGGGCGCACCGGCTTATTTTTCGACATTGTAGGAGGTGTACCTCAATGTCAGTTATTGCGATTGCGTTTTGTGATCCGAGTATCACACTTTTATCGCTTGGACTTGAGTTTCGATGATTGGGTTTCGTGATTATGTTTTTGTGCGCCATGGTTGTACCTATTGGAGATTTATATCTGTGCACAGTTATTACACTCGATGTATGTTATATACACCGCTACATTGGTTTATGATTTGTGCATATTTATTGCACTTAGTATTGATTTGTGCCTTCGTTGCGCGTATTTATGGTTTCGTGGATTCGATACTGTCTATTTCGGTTTCGTGCATGTCATACGCACTTGATTTGATTTTTGCACTTGGTATAGCTTATATGTGCTTGCAGTGCATTGGGATGGATTTGTGCACGCAGTTGCACACGTTTATGATCTTATACATCTTGGCATGCTCGGTGTTTTTTTTGTGATCATTTGGGATATTGATGAGTTTTCGTGCATTGGTTGCACCATATTTATATTTCGTGCATTAGTTGCACCAGATTGGTATTTCGTGCATTGGTTGCACCTGATTTGTATTTCGTGCATTGGTTGCACCAGATTATATTTTCGTGCGCGTCTGTACTTGATGTTCGTTATCGTGCATACTATTGCACTGGATGTTTTATACGGACCAGACGCACTTGTTTTGGATTTTCGCGCATGTTGGGCGCATGATATGAGATTTTGTGCACACCAGGATGCACTTGATAGAGATTTATATTCGTGCATGTTGGATGCACTTGATAGAGATTTATATTCGTGCATGTTGGATGCACTTGATTGGAATTTTCATTCGTGCATGTTAGTTGCACTAAGTTAATATTGTTGTTGTGCACATCCGTTGCACTGGACAAATGCTTTCGTGAACTATAGATGGATTTGATATGGTTGTCGTGCACATCCGTTGCACTGGACAGATGTTTTTGTGCACACCCGTTGCACTTAGTTTTACTTTTGTGCATATTGTGGCACTTGTATTGGATTTGATTTCCGTGCGCACCCGACTCGTGATGTTGGATACGCCTTTTGAGGCTGATTTTATTTATGAGTATCGTGTTTTGATGATGGATACTATATTATATAGTAGCCGAGCAGGACTGATCTGAGGACAGTGCCTGAGTACTTTTGCAAGCATAAAAAGTTACCAAAGATTTTCAAATAGGAGATATAGTCTCGCTATTTAGTACGTGTCCGCGAGTGATACGAAATTTTATAAAGAGAACTTTCTGGGATATTTCAAAAAGGAAGGACGTACAAATTGAGCAAAACATATATAGGTATATATTCACTACTTTACAAATGATTGTCCGCCATTTGTGCCGTGAGCTACGCATAGCTCGGTGATTTGTGAAATATTTGGCATGAGTTATTCAGTCTTTAAAATGGTTTTACAAAGATGCGTGCTATATACGTATTATGATTTGACTATAGTGCATTTAGATTCCAGTAGTGGAATTTGATATTCGTATTTCTTTTTACTCCGATGATTGCGTGATACTTGATGGAGTTTAATTTTGAGTTTTGTACTCATTTTCATACGCACATGATGTGCTGTGGTATTATATGTCTTCCGTGATTTCGGAACCCCGTTGATTTGAGCTGATTATTGAAATATTTTTGTATTTGAAGAGTTAAATTTAAATTCGGAGACCGAATTTATTTAAGGGGGGAAAACTGTAATATTTCAGAAATATAAAAATATTATTTTTGGAAATTTAATATTAAAATAATATATTTCGCGAAAACTATTCTAATTTTGCGAATAGGGATTTTTCGTAAAATGGTATAAGTATATACCAATATTTGGAAATTAATCGGAGACTAAAATGATTTATTTATTTTAATGATATTTATCGGATTTTTGGTAAAATTCGTGTTTTTACATTTTTCATGACTTGTGCACCATGTCATGTGCATGTGTGCATATTGGTTTTTACTTTATGTTTGTGATTGTGAGTGTGAGAAGAGAATGAGTTAAGAATGAGAAGAAAAGAAAACCAAAGAGAAGAGAAAGAAAGAGAGTATGTGTGTGAATGGAGTTATGTATGAAAAACAAAACAGATAGATATTTTGTGAGAGGTGAGTGTAGCAGAAAGATATTTGTGAAGAGAATGAGGGTAAGAGAGAGAGAGAGAGAAGAAGACTTGGATGTCCCAATCCCTTCATTCTCCATTATTTTCTTCATCTCCTCCATGCTTCTTCAATCCCTCACTACCCCCATGCCGCATCTCCAAATACTTTCCAAAACATTATGTCCCCTTCATTAAAAACATGCTCACACCCCTTCTAAACCCTTGGAACGCTTCAAGTTTGGATTTTGATCACTTGGGAAACTCAAGAAATTTCTTCAATTGCTTATGAGGTATATCTTTGCACTTTAGAATTTTTGTTTGCATTAAATATCGTATTTTAGTTAGAAATTGAGTTATTTAGGATTTTGATTTTAGAGAATTGGAAGTTTGTTGTCAAGTGGCCAATTGAGATGTAGTGAGTGTTTACAAGACCTTAGAGATTGATTTCATGGCCTGGAATCGAGTTTAGAACCCAAAACACGGAGTTAGAAATTCTCCGATACCGTATTTTGTGAATTTTATGAGGGGATACTGAAATCTGCTATAACCCGAAGAGCCTAAGAATTATTTAGCGAACACAGAGAGTTATGCAGGTGATCTAGAAGATACCACAGAGACCCGAGACCCTAATACCTTGTCTTGGCCGCCAATAATTGCATTCTGGCCGCAAATTGCGGCCTGGGTACAATAGTTTTTCCTCGTGCTTAGTCCATAGCTCCTATATTTTCTAATTAGACCTCCTCTATGTGCAAAATTAGCTAATTTTACCTGAATCAAAATCTGGGATAGAATTCCCTAGTTGCTGAATTTCGTTTTCCGATTTCTAAAACGTGGTTTTTAGATTTGAGTTTTGATTCCGTCGTTGGACGTTTATACGTCAACGGACGAGGGTTATTTGGTTGATTTGCATGCGAAGCTATAGGTTTTAACTTACGAGCGAATACGTGTGCCGTATCGGTTTTCGGATTGGTTTTAATTGCATTACGATTGTGTGTTGAATTGTAGGTATTTCGTGTGGACTTCCGAGACGACGAATCACATCGACTCCGGCTAAGCAAGAAGAATTGCGGTGAGTAGATTTATATCTACGGGAGAAGTCGGGTGGATGGCGTATAACACCCGTGCAATTATAATTGAAAACCGATATACATATTATAGTTGTAGAAACCTAAGTATGAAATATTGGATATGATCAAGATTGATAAGGAAATGATACGCTCATTACAAGATATAGTGAAACTATTATAGTAATGACATGATATATATATATATATATATATATATATATATATATATTTATGAATGTGAGACGTGATATTGTGATTGAGAAAGGACAAGTATGAGTTGATAGTGGCTTGATATGAGATCGAGATCGATGCGATTTGGGATTTATACGATATGACGTATATGCAGGATATCATTATATGAGATTGATACAAAGTGATTTGAGATATATGTGTATGATATATCTATATTTATGAGTATAATGAGTAATATGTCGTACGAGACTTTAGATCCGTACCCTTATTATTGTATAGGTCAATAGATTCTCTATTCTGTTTAATGACCCCGTATGATGGATTACCGTACGTGATGAGATGTACCGGATAATTGATCTGCGCTAGTGATTTGAGGATGATGATCGAGAATTTTTGTCATATCGGATATTATGAAGCGGGATCGCTGATATAAAGATTGCCACCTAAACCATACCTATTTTAAAAGTGACGATATGTATCATTTAAAAGTGACCGTATGATTCTTATATAGATAAATACACTCATTTATTGTTCATGTTGTAAAGGATATTATCCCTCGTGATGTACATGCCACGTGTCGGTATTTAATACTATATGATATTATTGCTAGTACACCTGCACAATTATCGTTGATGCGCATATTACACATACACAGATTTGCCGGTTCATACACATTCTTCATCAGTAACTGCCGTGTCACTGACACAGTAGAACTGCCGTGTCATTACACAATAGAACTGCCGTGTCATTACACAGTAGAATTGCCGTGCCTTTTGTACAGGAGAACTTCCCTATCATGATATTAATCTTAAAACTAAAAGGCACACTCATTGTTCAATACTATCACTTGACATGCTTGCATGATATACTCGATATGCTCATATTACCACTCTATGTTGCATACATTGTACTTATGGTTATATGCTTGCATGATATACCCGATATGCTCATATTACTACTCTATGTTGCATACATTGTACTTTATGGTTATATGCATTGAGATGCTGATTTTATGAGATCTCTGGATTTGAGAACCACACTTTAATTTCAAAGAAAATTGTGTATTGTTTTAAAAACACGGTTTCTCTTGATATGATATTTAGAGACGTCCACCATGTGTTTTCTCGGTTATGAGTTATGTGATACCCGATTCGAGGAGCTGGATGAGGCCGTTTGCGGGTACATGGTGGACCCAATGTGGTACCCCGGGGCAAGAAGCTCGAAATATAGACGATGGGCCTGACAGGGGAGCACTACCTACCGGTGATAGTTTTGGCTCGGCGGATATCTAGAGGATACCGACCGGAGTCGTGAGATGATATGGACCGATCCGGACTGAGAGAGCCGTAGATCGATCCGGACTGATGGAGTCTGAGGGACAGAGATATGAGGATTTACGTGTCGATACTGGACATGGGTTTTCATGATATTTTGAATGTCGGTGTTGGACACTCTGGTTCCATGATTTTGATGTGTCGTTGATAGACACACGTGGTTTATATCCTCATATATATATATATATATATATATATATATATATATATATATATATATATATATATATTCATGATGTTCGAACGACGGTGTGGAACACTCAGGTTCCATGATATTGTTTTGTATCGTTGATGGACACGTGGATGATATCCACATATATACAAGCATATGATATCGGATGTTTAGTTATATATGTCATTTTATTGATAGATTGTTGACATCTATGGATATGTGGTCACCCTAGATATCATAGTATTACCTTCAGGATATAGTGACCTAGGAAATCGTTGGTTTATTCGATTTCTACTTGCTGATATTTTCTACTCACGAGTTGGCAACTCACCCCCGTTGTGCCACAGTTCTTGCAGGTTTGACCGCTTGGGATCAGTTGAGGTTTCGCCGGCACACAGCTTCTTCCAAGGTGCTTTGCTTTGGTAAGTGGGACACATGTTGGATCGTGCCCTCTCGTACTATTATATTCTATTGTATCTAGATAAACTCCATCACATCACATCAGATCAAATCAGATCAGGGACTAGAATTGTATATTGGCAGATCTAGTCAGACTTGGGTTTTGTGCGAGACTTGAGCGATGGGTTTATGATCGCTTTCTTGAGTTTTGATGTCTTGCTTCCTTTTTGTTCTTTCTGGGTTGATTTTTCGCCGTTGGGCGTCGTATATATGTTTTTACGTGGTTGTGATTCCGCCAGTTGGTGAAGAGCTAGCTCCCGCTTGGGGATGCCTATATATATTGTTGTATATCTGTTTTTGTATCAAAATATACGAGGGGGTGCTGCCCAAATTTTAAAAGAAAAAACAGGATTTATCATACCTTTATTTCAAAACTGCACCCCCACTATTTTCCACAAAAAGGTTTAGATTTTCTGGGCTTCGGCTTACTTGATTTACATCACGCCTTTAGACGTTGCGTAATTTAAGTGCCGGTCACGTGCTAAATTACGAGTCGTGACAGTTACGCCCCTGGCGTTATGCTTGCGTGAAAGGCGGGATTTCCCATTAATGACGAGATATGCTCGTTAATGGGAGAACGAGATGGCGTGGAACGCGGGATCGTGGGCAGTGGATGTCTCGCGTCGAGCGTGATTCGCGGAGCCGTGGCAGAGACGCCTGTAATCCGTGCTGTGGGTCGGTCGATGAGACCGAGGAAACTGAGCTCAGCGGGAGGCTCGGAGGCAAGCGGGAGGCCGAGCAGGCTTGGTTCATGTGATAACTCGGAGGCAAGTTAGGAGTGCTGAGGGAACTCAGCGTACGGGAGGGCTCGGAGGCGAGCCAATGGTTGTTTGTAAGGCGGGCACAGGAGTGGTCGGGAAGTCCACTGAAGGTCGGGAACTTTCTCAGATCGAAGGCCCGAGGCATGCTTCCAATATACCGTTACTGCTCCTTTCACGCAAGCCTTGAAACACGCTATCTGCCACGTGTCATGATCTGGGGAGTGCTCGGTACCAAGCATCATCAGTATTAAAGCTCGGGTATTTGTTTGTCAATCTTAAAACTATGAGATGCATATAGGCATAAGATGTTGAGATAAACCTCACCATGACTTGAGTCTTTTGGATGGAGTCTCGCTATATTAAAAGCCCGTGTACGTTCATCCATGTATGGGCTCATGTGTTGAGGGCCTAAATCGAGTTTTACACGATCCTTCTGTATTAATAGTAGACTCAAGCCTTGTGAGGTAAACATCTGAAAGGCTTGAGTCTTTTGAATGGAGTCCCGCTATATTAAAAACCCATATGCATCCATATATAGACTCATGTGTTGTGGACATAAACCGAGTTTTACACGATCCTGCTCTATAAATAGTAGAGATAGTAAAAATAGGTTTTCAAAGTAACTGATTTCTGATCAATCAGCCTTTGCAATACTTCTTACAAAATAGTGGCTAAAATATCGGTAAGTAAACGACTTTATAATAAACAGTGCAGGAATTATGGTATAGCTATTCAAAATCTCAAGGTCGTAGAAAGTATTATTCCTAAACATAATGTTGGATGTTTGCTAAACATAATGTTGCTTTCAGACCAATTTTGTATGACATGTAAAAGAGACAAAGATGGCTTGGTAATATTCTTACTGATTAACATGCACAGCTCAAAAAATTTTAACAGACAAGATTTTTTCTTTTTTTGTTTGGTGCACATAGACCAGCTGTGGCCAATAGAAGTTTCCGAAGGCAGATCCAGGATCTCTTATTCGTGCTTCAAAAGGAACACACGGGGCATATGCCTTGGTTGCATTAAAACCCCATGAGGGTTTTTCCTTCATTATTAGCCTCAAACTAATCCTAAACAGCCTGCGCATATGGTGATAAACTTTGAAATTATTTTTTACTCCCAATCCGCGGTACATAAATGTGCATGGCCCCGTCATTTCATATTTAAATTATAGTTAGACATAGTAAATTTTCGAACTATCCCCCCAAATTTTATTTTATGAAGTTTTAAACAAGGAAAAAATGGTTCTAACTCCCTATGGTTTGAAAAACAATAGATAAAACTTACCAGGAAAAAAAATCAGGAAAAATCTCCTTAAATCTAAAAATTTATAGGTTTAAGTCCTTATAATACAACCAACTACCTTTTGTATTTTAACATTTTGGTATTACCCTTGTCAATATCTGCCAGATAACTATTACATTTAGTAGGTAAACTGCTACATTTAGCAGGTAAAATGATACATTAAGTGTTATACTTAGGGGTTGTTTGGTTGGTAGGATTTGAAAATGCATGCAACATTTGCAAAAGAAAAAAAAAATCTCTTCTATATCTGGTTAGCAACAAATTTGAGTTGGAATTGGAAAAGGAGATGCAAAAGGTATTAAATTCTTACAATATTTGTTGCACTCAATTTGGTTATACTAAGAGTTACAATTTTGGGAAGCGTGAGCAAAGTAATTATTATGGGATGCCACATAAGAATTTTGTATACCGCATATGAAAAATCACAACAAATATTGCATTTTCTCTAATTTTCTGTTGAACCAAACACAATAAATGGTTTGGATTTGGAAATCCAATTACAAAATTTGAGGATAACCAAACAATGGATTTGAGCTCTTTTTTGGCAACAAATGCCATATGCATCATTTATTGCATGAAAGCATGATGCAATATTTTTTGTTGCTAACCAAACATGCCCTTAACAGATAACTGCTACATCCATTTTACATTAACAGTTATACTTAGCAGATAACTGCTATATTTATCAAATGTACCAATATAATTGATAAATGTAGCAGTTTATCTGTTAATACACCAGTTAACTGTCAAAACTTATTGACGGTGATATTAGAATGTTAAAAAGGAAAAAGTAGTTTGTTGTATAAATTTTTGGATCACAGGTTTTTACTAGATATTTTTTACCTAGAGATATATTTCTATTGGTTTTTTGACACTGGGAGGCAGGGCCATTTTTCCCTTTCAAACAATGATGCCACCATCCCCACTTGCCTTATGACATGAGCCCAGTGAATGGGCCGTGGGCCTAATGTAAACAGTGCCAATGCGGGCACACCCCTCACCCGAGTCACGTGGCTGTCCCTTTGTCCCTACACGGTGTACACCACGTGGCACGAATCACCCACGTCATCATACGTCAGCCCCCGTTGCCGGATCCTGACGCAGATCACGGGTTAATTTGCGGATCTGTGAAATAAAGCCAAATATGAAGTCTTTTTTCTAATAACAATAAAATTTTATAAGGTTTAAGTTATGAATAAAGGGAGGTGCCTTAATGAAAAGACGAGGCACCAAACAGGAGCGAGGCCTTCAATTTTGGGACATAAAAGAGACAGCATCTTTTGGGGACAACAATCGAAAATTTTATTATTGAATAAAAATGCTTAAAAAATTCTTCCTATAGTCTTGACAGGACAAAAAAAGATAACTAAATCCTATTTTAGATTTATTTTATTTGTTTACCTAACACCAGAAGCGGATCCAAAAATTTTGGTCAATAGGTACACTCCATAGACAGGAAAAGTTCATTGAGAAATCTGGATGGTCATACCATTCAAGAATTAAATTTTTTTAATCCCATATTCACAAGATTTATCCACGTAATACAGTTTACGTTTTTATAAGCAGAACTATAATCTATGAAACATATTTAACTTAAAACCAACTCCATTTTAGTATGCGGGGATTAAACTTTCCTTGTTTAAATGTTCTTAATATGGGACATTTTTTCTTTTTTTCCCAAGAAAAACCTCAATGAAATCCATTTCCATTTAAATAAAATTCTGAAATAAATATGTGAATATTGGGAATTTGAACCCATGGCCTTTTATTAGAAAGCAAAACATCTAACCGCTTGAGGAGGCAATTACTAATTTACTATGATTCAAGTTATGTAATAAAATATATAAGCCTTAAACATGTTACCAATTCCCCTTTCCACAAAATTTGAGCAGGGGCACATGCCACCGCTTCTTGCCATTTGGGTCTGCCCTTGTCTTTAGGTATCAAGTTTTAGTGTCCTTGCCTCCCTAATCGTCCGATTTGCATATATATATATTTATTTATCTCTTCCTTTCCTTGAATTACAGAATGCATCTGAATCTGGAACGCGATGGTTTGTTTCACAATATAAATAGAAGCCACGAAATCCGTAATAACCTTATTATATCATACAACAGTTGACTGAACAATACATGGTAAAGAATTATTTCAGTACGGGCCATGAGAACGGTACCAAATCAAAGCAAACCCTAAACACTAAATATGACCCCAAAAATTACCACCTTGGATACTAGATGACCCCCAAAATTACAAGGGCAGCCATGTATCAATCAATGGTATGTATTAGGCATATGGCACTTTTTTAAAGTAACACAAGAACAAAATGTACATGCTTCACTGGTGAAAACTGTATGCATTAGGCACCGTTTATTAGGGACCGTGTAAATATATACTGTTCCTATTTGAGACCGTGTAAATATATACGGTCCCTAATAAATTATCAGAGACCGTATATATTATACGGTCTCTAACGAACGGTCAGCAACCGTTTACATAATATTAGCAACCTTTCTAAACGGTCGTTAATATGTGGATCAGATAAGAGCTGTGATGGTTCCTTCTTCCTCCTCATTCTCCCAAAAAATTTCCCGAGAGGTTATTTTTTTCCTCCTTTTTCTCAAATTTTGCGGAAAAATTATGAAATCTAACCCCAATTTTTTTAGGTGTTATTGTTGCAGTTGGTGGTGTAGAAACTTACAATCACTCTTTTTCTTTTCAAATCCGGGTCAATGTTGGCGTTTTTTTCTCCTAATCCTAATTTTTTCAATTAGAATATTAAATTTGAAAATTAGGTGATTATGATATGTGATTTGTGTTGGTTTTGATATATTAAATATGGTTAATGATGAATTGAAACGGATGTAGAATGATGGGTTTGAAATTAGGGTTTGAAATTTATTTTGATTTTGGGGGTTGATATGTTTTATCATTAAAGTATAATTGAAGAAAATTATTTTAGAAGGGTTTTAAAATTGAAAATAGATGAAAAATTGAAATATAAATTGAGTAATTTAGGTTTAGAGTTGAAGATATAAGAATTATAGGTAATCGATGAATTTACTTGTTAAATTAATTTAGGGTAAGATGGATTATAGGATTATGTTAGATGAATTTAAGCTAAAATGTATTATAGTTAATTGAGGGGGTGCGCACGCACATGCGTGTTTGTGAGTATGTGTAAATGTGTATTCTCGCGAACATATATGTGTGAATGTGTATGTATGAGTGTTTGACTGCGTGCGTGCATGTGTGAAAGAGTGTTAGTGTATGTGTGTATGCGTGCATACCTGTATATGAAATATTTTAAAAATATATTTATCCTAAGTTTTAGTTTGTATTTTATAAATTTAATAATTCGATATCATTTATTTTGTAAATTTAATAATTTGATATCTCTTACTTATAATTTATTACTTAGATTTTTTAATTGTTGCATAATTTATAAACCAAATAAATATAAAAATAAAATTCTTTAATACCAATTAAACTATAGTAGATGCATAAATCAAAACTAAAATCAAATTGATTAAGAAAAATTAACACTAATTAATCTATAGCGTTAATTATATTAATTAAAAGAAATCTTAATTAAGCCTATATAACAGTGAACCGAGACCCTGATTAAAAAACGATTAAATAGAAAGTTAAGAAATGGCCAAAAATTTTGATTAGAAACGTAACTAGAGTTTTATGTTTTCATTTAATTAGTAAGTTTAAGATCGAAAGGTCTTAGATTTATTTAAGATCGACCTATAGTTTCTCATCTGACAATAGGTGTATGTCAATATTTTTTCACGTCGAATTGATAGGATCACATTATATTTTTGTGAGAATTGAGCGTCATGTTCAATTTTTTCAAATATATGTGTAGTATTCAACGAGCGAATTTGACATACAGCAATTGTCGAATTTGTTCAGTTTGGACATGTTACGAATGCAACAAAACTCACATCTCACATCCTTCTGGATTTTCATCCATTTCGAGAAGTTTCGACGGTGCTTTCCACTTATTCCCCGTGTACAGATTTATGTACGAATACAGGGAATAGGGAGAAAGCGCTACCAAAATTTTCTCGAAATAGACGAAAAACAGTAGGATGTAAAATGCAAGTGTTGCATTCGTAATATGTCACGCCCCACTTCCCAAAAGAAAGTGAAGGGTAACGTGGTATGGTCCACAACCTAACTGTATTGAAGGTGGTCTATTCAATACAATTACGTTAAGGGTATGAATATCTATAAACATGCAGCGTATGTACCAAAACAAAATAATAAAACCGGAAGGCATTTATTTTCATTAACCAAACTTTATTATATTCCAAAACAAAGAGTAAAATAAACTAAATAGTTTAATTATATCGAAGAGGAAGCAAAAGCCCTAAACATGTGGGTAACAAACAAAAATAAAACTAGCTAATTTTCCGTCATCAAGTCCGCATAATCTTTATTGGTAGGCTCCACGTCTTGATTCTCGTCATAATACTCATTCTCATCTAACGGACATTTCAGAGATAGAGAAGAGAAAAGGAAAGTCCATCAGCAAGTTACACTCGGGTAGGATTGCCTCATAAGAAAGTAAAGATACAGAAACGAGTAAGTGTATATAGGCATGATGTGTATGTGCAGATATGATGTATATGGGTATAAGGGTATGAGATGTATACAAATAAAGCATGTTGAAAGAGATATATGTGAATATGAGTATGCGGTATGAGATATATGTGAATAAAAGTATGTTGTATGAGGTATATATTAGGCAAGATTTCGCATTAGTTTGTTAAATAAGGGTCTGGATACTCGCGATTATTCTGTTGTGGTCACAGAATAACAACTGGGGAAGTGAAATGTGCCGTTTCACTTTCCGAGAACATGATCAAGTAGTAAGGGAATCCGAGTTTCGCATCTTCTTACCTAATCAAACTACCCATGCTCGTTATTCAGTGTAAAGATTTTGACGAATTAAAATTAGTGTGTATATCATCTAGGTATGGAATTTCCATATCGTATGTCTTCCACATATTGGATTATTCGCTCTCAAAGTAGGATTAGTATTCCCCGGAATATCGGGTTAGTATTCGCTCAAAGACCGGGTTAGTATTCGTCCGAATATCGAGTTAGTAGTCATCCACCTATTGGACTGTTCACCCTGCCTGCAGAGATCTTCATTTATAAGTATTCCATACCTAAGTTCGCACATTCTAACCTTAGCCATATCATGTGTCATGTATGTTGTAACTTGTATTTAAAAAATTGAACTCATTTAATATGGCCTTCCACAACCATTCATTTTATGTTATTATCTTTTAAAGTCTGTAAGGTGTATCATAATATTTTATAGAACTCTTAGTTAATAAAGATCATGACAATTAATGGTAATTATTGTTTATAAGAAAATCATGACATTTTAGAGTAATCATAATTTTGGAAAACCCATGGTATTCTAATGAAAATATCTTTTTAAAGAAAGATTATGGTATTTATTCGAAATTATCTTTTAATAAAGTTATTAAAATTTTTTTTGAAAATATCATTTATAAAGGTTATGGTTTTTTCTTCTGAAATAGTCTTTTAGTAAAGATCAAGGTATTTAATGAAATTATATCCTTTTAGGATGGATTAAGATATTTTATTGTAAATAATAATTTTATAAAATTATGGTTTTTATTTGGGTGTAACATTTTAGAAATACGTCTGTGTTGGCAACCACTGCACATGGGCGACAGATTTTGTGTCCTTTTCAAGGATGATTGCTTATCAACCACGAGCTATTTACGTAAAACATTATCTTATAAAATTAGGGTACTTTATTAAATGTGATATTCTACAAGAACAATTCCGTATTGACAACCGCTGCATATGGACGGCACGATTTATGTCCTTTTTAGGAACGATTGTCTAGTAGCCACGGGGGTTTCAAGTAAAATATTACCCGATTAAGGTATCTTATTAAACCTTAGTTAATAAGCTAAGAAAAAAATTAATATAAAAATATTCTCTCTAAGTGAAACGGGTTAAGTTGGAAACCATAATATAATTATTTAGATTAGAATTACCTGAAAAGGTAAAGAGATTTTAATAAAACTAAAGTGATTAGTGGATAATAGTGCAAGTAAAAATATATCTATTGTAACTAAAGTATTTTATTCAAATCGTCTTATATCATATGGGTATTTTAATCGGATACAACATTTTAATAAAATGAGAGTATTTTTTGGAAGTAACCTATTTCTAGATCTTATTGGTATCATAGATAGATGTGTCTATATAAAGGGTGGATTGATACCCTGTGGGTTATAACATTAAATATATCATTTTCCATGTAGGACGGTGGTGCAATATTTACGCATATAAGGATAATTTAATTATTCCATTTCAAGCATGTGTCAAAACTATAATTATGAGGTATTACCAAAGACATACAGAATTATTTTTAACATCATTTTAAAATAAGGTTGGAGATTAGAACTTGAAACTAAGACCACTAAAGGAAAAAATATGACAAACAAGTGGTGAGAGTCAGATCCTACTTTTGATTTGAGATGAAAGTCGATGTGTCGAAAGCGTAGACCCGTACTAAAATCTCAATAACTCTGCGCTCGGATTTTTCCTCAATAATTAGGTGGAACCACAGCATCGGCGTCGTTGATACGAAGGTCTGGGTATTTTTTTCATAATTTTTGGAATTCTGTGATGTGAGAAAACAGAGTTTGATGGTCTTTATTTATAGGGTGTTTCTCCCAACAATAAAATCCAAAAAAAATCCAGTCAAATCCCCAAAATCCGCGCCAGCAATCATACCCAATCATCTCCTGATGATCTAAATCCAACGGCCTATGAGCCGCTGGATCTAAATCCAACGGCCTATGAGCCGCCGCCCGCGTGAGGTGACGTGGCCGCGTGAGGGATCACGCGTTTTCGTGTGGTCCACACCACATGGGCGCCGCCAGCCGTCTTGGGCCATTAGATCTCTCATCCAACGGTCCAGATTAAAGGGAGATTTAATATGTTTTTTATAAATTAAAATCTAAACTGTTTATTTTTTTAAAGCTGCATTTGTTTTCAAAATTTTGTTAAAAATGGTTTAAAATATGGGAAAATTATGGAAAATTTTAAGAAAATATATTTTATTGTTATCATCAGTATAAAAATGATTTTGGGATAAAACAAAATAATATTCCTATATATATGATATTTGTTAGTTATTCTGATTATTAAAAAAATCTAGTTTATCCTTGAAAATATTTTAATTTCGAAATAATCATTTTAACTAAAAATATATAAATTATTTTAAGACATTATAAGATTCCATTAAAACATTTTAAATCCAGAAAATATATAAACTGCTTTTATAAAATTCCCTTAATTATACTTAAATGCTTTACTAACCTTACTTTGAAACATTAAAATAAAAATATTTTTCTATCAACGACACACGTAAATAATTACTCGATACTGGAAAATTAGACAAGAGATATTTTATTGGGTATTACAAAATACGGTCGTAACAATCTACCCTCTTTAAAAAAATTCGTTCTCAAAATTATGGAGGCAAACGAAAGAGACAATTTAAATAGGGGAAACCCCAAATAGGTAAGGATATCATTCTCTTATCTCATCCTCACTTTCCCATGTGGACTCACCCGGGGAGTCCTTCCTCCATATAACCCTAACCAATTTGATCGTTTTGTCCCTCAAGGTCTTTTCCTTCCGGTCTAGAATCTCAACCAGTTATTGTTCATAGGTTAGATCAGCACCTACGGTGATTTCGGAATGATCTAAAACGTGACCAGGGTCGTCGACATACCTCCTTAACTGTGAGATATGGAAAATATTGTGTACTCCTTCCAGAGAATGTGGTAAGTCTAGGCGATATGCAACCTCCCCAACTCGTTCGAGAATATCGAAAGGTCCTATGAACCGTGGGCTGAGTTTTCCGCGTTTCCCAAAACGTATCACTCGCTGGTTAGGAGAAATCTTCAAAAACATGTGTTCTCCTGGTTGAAATTCTAGAGGCCTTCTCTTCGTATCAGCCAAATTTTTTTGCCGATCTTGTGCTATGCGTAATTGTTCCCTGATTGTTCTTATCACCTCCACTGTCTCGACAATCATCTCGGAGCCTAAAAGTTCTCGATCCCCAATATCGTCTCAACTTAACGGTGATATACACTTCCGCCTATATAAAGCGACGAAAGGCGCCATGCCAATACTAGACTGGTAGCTATTATTGTAAGGAAACTCTACCAAGTGTTGGTGATCTTTCCAAGATCTTTTAAAATCCAACATACAAGCCCGGAGAATGTCTTCAAGAATCTGAATAACACTTTCTGATTGGCCATCGGTCTGAGGGTGGTAGGCGGTACTGAAACTCAGATTCATGCCCAGACTCTCTTGTAGACTTTACCAAAACTCAGATCTGAAACGCGTATCTCGGTCGGACACAATGCAAATTGGCACTCCATGCAATCTAACAATTTCCTCCATGTACCTCTTTGCGAGGCTTTCAATTGATTGATCGACTCGAAAAGGAATGAAATGTGCCGACTTGGTGGGTCGATCCACTATCACCCATACTGTATCGTTTCCCTTGTAGCTGCGAGGGAGTGCGGTCACAAAATCCATTCTGATGTTCTGCCATTTCCATTAGGGTATTGGTAAGGGTTGTAATAGACCTGCCGTTATGTGGTGTCCAGCCTTTACTTGTTGGCAAACTAGGTATTTGGATACACTCTTAGCTATTTCTCGCTTCATCCCATGCCGCCAATAGTTTTGTATGAGGTCTAGGTACATTTTTGTTCCTCCGAGATGAATAGAGTATGGAGAACTATGTGCTTCTCTTAATAATTCTTCTCTTATATCGCCTTTAAGCACACAGATTCTGCTCTCATACCTTAAAGAACCATCTTCGTGGATGATGAAGTCCGTCCGCAAATTCGTTTCCACTTATTCTCTGATCCTTTGCAATCTAATGTCCTCAATTTGAGCTGTCTTGATTCGTTCGACTAACGTGGAGAGAATTTGCAGATTCATGAAGGACGCGGTCATTCCTGGAATAATTATCTCAGTCTCTAGTTCAATGAGGTCTTGACGATTCCTCCAATGAGCAGTCAGACTCGAAACCATTGGTTGGCGACTCAAAACGTCCGGGACTATATTCACCTTCCCCGGATGGTACTGTAAATTTACATCAAAGTCCGCCATTAACTCTAGCCATCTTCTTTGTCTCATGTTGAGTTCCTTTTGGGTGAAGATATATTCAAGCTCTTATGATCGGTATAAATTTCTACCCTCTCTCCCAATAAGTAGTGCCTCCAAATTTTAAGTGTGAAGACAACTGCGGCAAGCTCTAAATCAAGCGTTGGGTAATTTCGTTCTTGAACCTTTAATTGTCTTGACGCATAAGCCACCACCCTGCCATGTTGGTGTAATACACATCCCAAACCTTTTTCCGAGGCGTTGCAATGTATGTCGAAACCTCCAGTTCTGTCGGGAATTGTAAGAATGGATGCTAAGATCAAACGAGTCTTCAACTTCAAAAACGCTTCCTCACAAACCTCGGACCATATATATGGCACGTCCTTCCGAGTCAAGGTAGTCAGTGGTTCTACAATCTTGGAGAAGTTCTTAATAAAACGGCGGTAATATCCGGCAAGTCCTAAGAAACTTCTGATCTCCATAACTATTTTTGGTGTCGGCCATTTCTGAATAGCGATAATCTTGGCCTGATTTACTGAAATCTCTTCACCTAACACAACAAGTCCCAAGAATGCTACTCACTTTAACCAAAACTCGCATTTTCTGAGCTTTGCATATAGTTGGTGTTGACGCAAGGTTTCGAGCACTACGTGCAAGTGCTTCGCGTGTTCCTCCTGATTCTTCGAATACATAAGAATATCGTCGAGGAAGATAATGACAAACTTGTCTAAGTATTCGTAAAACACTTGGTTCATCAAATTCATAAATACTGCTGGGGCATTGGTTACTCCAAAAGGCATCGCTAGGAATTTATAGTGTCCATACCTAGTCCTGAAAGCCGTCTTAGGTATATCAAACGTTTTTACTTTGAGTTGATGATAGCCCGTCTGCAAATCCAACTTTGAAAACGCTCGAGATCCCTCCAATTGATCGAAAAGATCGTCTATCCTCGGTAAGGGATACTTATTTTTGGATTGTTACCTTATTTAACTCTCGATAGTTGATGCACATCCGCTTAGTTCCATCCTACTTAGGTACCAAAAGAACCGGGACACCCTAAGGTGACGAGCTCGGTCTAATAAATCTCTTATTAAGGTGGTCTTCAATTTGCGTCCGAAGCTCCTTCAATTCCGCTGGCCCCATCCAGTACGGTGTTCTCAATATAGGTTGAGTCCCCGGCATCAAGTCTATAATGAACTCGATTGCCCGATCTGGTGGAAAACCCGACACATCTGTAAATGCGTCTTCAAATTCTCATACAACCATTGGCATACTCTTCTCCTCCTGCACAGTGTATAACATCTCCTCCTTTCTCGGTATAGCTCTGTAAGTTACTGGATCCAAGGACTTACTTCCACTCTCGAATGTGAACATTAGGTGGTCAGGGATTTCAAATACTACCCTACTTTGACAACGGTCGGTGGTAGCGTAAAAATTACTCAACCGGTTCATACCCAAGACCATGTCGAAATTTGGCATATCTATCACCATAAAGTTGGCGTAGAAATCTCGACTGCAGATCACCACGGGACACAGATCGTATCCCATAGTGGACTTGATCACACAGTTTCCCGTGTTGACATTCCATTCAGTGATGAAAAGTGCCACCGGAATGGAACTGGCGGTCGTACACTTTTGTGCCATGAAGCCGTGCGACGCGCCAGAATCAAAAAGTGTGAGTGCAGGAGTAGAAGCTACTAGTAGGGTACCTGAGTTTTATACGGGAAAAATAGTGATGAGCCTAACAAAATATGCATGCACGAAAAGAGGGTAACACTAGAAGTATGACAGCCATAAAATGTAGCGGTACCTGTAATAACTTCCCCCGTTGCTTCATCCTCTTCCATGGTCATAGTAAAGGCCTGACGCTTTGGGCCGTTACGCTGAGCTTGCTAGAAGACCCATTTTTGAAAGGGCAGGGATGGTCCCCTAGCTGGCGGACCTTGCCCGATTGGCTTATTAGCGGGAGGTGGCCGGGCTCCCTGTTGATGCACTCCATGATTGGCTGGTTTGTTGTCAGAGACTAGTTGCTGTCTTCTCTGTGGACAATCTTCTATAGCATGATCTGGTGACCCACAGATTACTCAAAGTTTGTTCAACACGCGGCAGTCCCTGATATAATGTCTGGCTCTACCACAATGGTTGCATATGACGGCTGGTTTTCTGAAGACATTTGGCCCTGCTGGTCTCTTGGGTTGCTGTCTTTCGTTGAATTTGGAAGATGATCCCCCAAAAATTTGATTGGCCGGTCGCTTAACACCTGACAAACGTTCATCCTTCCTTATGCGTTTCTGAAGGTCTTCAAAGTTTCATGACGCCTTTAAGATTTCATCATAAGTTGAAAGGGTAGTAGAAGACATGGAGGACCGTGTCTTTAGATCCAACCCTTGTTGGAATCCATATAGTTCAGGGGTTGCCACCAGGTGATGCACGAACCGACTTAACCTTGTGAACTCAGAAACGTACTCGTCCACTGGCTTATCCCACATGCTCCTTTGTTGGAATTGTATAAATTCTCTTTCCATCTTTAGGTGTGCCACGACTGGAAAGTATTGAGTATCAACACATTGTTTGAACGTTTCCCAGTCGATGGGCTCCTTCAGTCTACTTTCCTCTGCCTCCCACCATATTCCGGCATTATCCATAAGTTGTAATTTGGCAATGTTTACCCACACATCCTTGGGAATTTGAGCGGCAGAGAGATCATTAATGGTTCCTTTAAGCCATTCTTCAGCTTCCAAGGGGATTTCCTTCCCTAAAAAGGTCTTAGGGTGAAGTGATCTGAATTGTTTCACTACCGCTGCATCTTGAGGAACGGGGGTTAGTGCCTTCCTTAAAATATCCGCTTGTTGCTGTCTACTTTCTCGCAGCTCCTGATGAAAGGCAGCCGTCTGCTGATGCTGCTGTTCTAATAGTCCTTGCATCATTTGTATCATAGATGCTTATAGAGCAACGGCTTCATTGACCTTATTTCTCTTTCTGTTGCGGTTATGGTGTCGCCCGGCCATGATGATATGAATTAGAAGGGGTTGGGTTACAAACAGGCTGGAGATGACATAAGATAGTAACTTGCATGAAAAGCAACAATTAATTCAAGAGGAAAACTAATAAGAAGAAGAGCAAGAGACACAAGAGAGATTTTGCTCGAAACTAAGATTTTATTATTCAACTTCAATAAAAAGAGTACAACTGAAAAGGAAGGACATGTTCATACTGCTATGCATCGTTTTATTCGGCCAAAAGAAAATAAGTCTTATTAATCTCAATTATAAGAATTCAACATGTTGCGATAGACTCTCACACTAAGAGAGGGATGGCTATTCCCACAGTGTCTTGCAGGGACAACTGCCTGAGTTTCTTCGGCCTCGAGTTCCTCCTCGCTCGAAACTTCGTCCTTCGACTCATTCTCGGCAGGAACCTTGTTCTCGGATTCCGCCTCTATAGGGTCTTCTTTTTCTGCAGGAGCCTCTTTTTGTGGCCCCTCCTCTATCTGCTTCTCTTCCATAGGATCTTTTTCTTCATCTTCGGAGTCATTGGCCATCATAGGCTCCGGAGTTGCGGTATCGACTTTTTCATCTTCCGAGTCGCTGTCGGAAATAACCGCGACTTCGTCGTCTGAATACCTAAATGTAACTTGAAAAGCAATATCTGACATGTCGTCCTCATCGGAAAGATTTGCCATGACCTGAAAAGAAAGGCCATGATCAGGATACAGAATGTCAAGGAAAGGACAAGGAATATGGAAAAAAATTATGAAATCGATATAAGTGGATGAGATTCACAAATATAATAAGTCAGTTAACAGCTTCATTTTAGTACATCGATGGACCTGCATGGGCCACCACTAAAACCTGTCATGCCCGCTTCCCAAAAGAAGGTGAAGGGTGATGTGGTATGGTCCGCAACCTAACTGTATTGAAGGTGGTCTATTCAATACAGTTACGTTAAGCGTATGAATATCTATAACATGCAGGGTATGTACCAAAACAAAATAATAAAAGCGGAAGGTATTTATTTCCATTAACCAAACTTTATTACATCCCATAAGAAAGAGTAAAACAAACTAAATAGTTTAATTATATCGAAGAGGAAGCAAAAGCCCTAAACATGTGGGCAACAAAAAAAAAAAAAAACTAGCTAATCTTCCGTCGTCAAGTCCGCATAATCTTTATTAGTAAGCTCCACGCCTTGATCCTCGTCATAATACTCATTCTCATCTAACGGACATTTCAGAGATAAAGAAGAAAAAAGGAAAGTCCGTCGGCGAGTTACACTCGGGTAGGATTGCCTCATAAGGAAGTAAAGGTACAGAAACGAGCAAGTGTATATAAGCATGATGTGTATGTGCAGATATGATGTATATGGGTATAAGGGTATGAGGTGTATACAAATAAGGCATTTTGAATGAGATATATGTGAATATGAGTGTTGGGGTCAAAAATTACACTCCGGTTGACTAAGTCAAAATGAAAGTCAACCCCAGGTAAGCGGGCCCAAGCCCAGATCAAGTGGGCCTATTTCCAAGTCGAGCCCGCGGCCGGCTTTCCCCATGCCGAAATAAAAAATCATGTAATACATAATTTTGATGTAATTTTTTAGGCAGGAATGGGCGTAAAGCCAAATTTTTGTAAAACTCATGGCCCATGTGCAAAATAAATGAGCACATGATGCATGGGATGGGCAAAATGCCATTAAAGGGCTATATATAAATTTGTAAGCCTAAATAAGGCAATATGATGTTGAAATAAAAAAGAACTTTTCATTTTCTCAAAATCTAAGGTTTTTATGCCTCCTTCTCCTTTCTCAAGATTCTAAACCTTCACCTTTTTTTGAATTAAATCAAGAGTTTCACTCTTCCTTTTCCAAAAATAAATAGTTTTTCATTTATACAAATTTTTGTTCTCTTATTTTTCTTATTTGTGGTATTTCTTGATTTATCGTGTTTTGGGTGCGAATGGTATTTTACATTTTTACTTTGCATTCGACCCGACCCGCTTGCTTGAACTTGTTTGATTCATATTTATGAATTACCCTGACTTGTTACGTAGACTGTGCATTTTCATGTTTAGTGCATACTGGTATTTTATCTAGCATTGCATCTTTTACCATATAAAATTTTAAGTCACGTAAAATAATTTAAAATTTCATAACTTTGCCTGCTTGATACCCCTGACCTCGTGGTAGCATCCGCGCATCTTGTTCTCGTCCCGTTGAGTGAAACGGACGTGTTTGGATGGCTACGCGCACGTACGTGCATCCGTTCTTGAGGGTATGCATTTTCGTTAGCTGAGCATTCATTTTGAATTTTGAAAATCGTTTATATTTTTCGTATTTTAAAACTGAGATTTTAGACCCGACCCGGGCGTGTTTTGGAATATTTTTGTATCCCGCCTAAATTCAAATTTATTTAATATTTATTTTAAATTTTTACATTTAAATCTCGTAACTGATAATATTTTCACAACTAACTAAAATCTTTTAAATTTAAAATCAAAATAAATTAAAACTATCCAGCACTTCACACACTCTCTCTCTAACCCTGGCCCCACCTTTCTCTCTCCCTCTCTCAGCCTCTCTCTTTCTCTCTTCCTTTCTCTCTCTCTCCCCCACTAAATCCAATTTTATTTCTCCTAACTGTTCATTCCCTCTCTCTCTCCTCTCGATCTCTCTCTATCTCTTTCTCTCTCCCTCTCTCTCTCCTCTCGATCTGTCTCTCTCTCTCTCTGTTTCTCTCTCTCGTGATCTCTCTCTCCTCCCCTCATATATATATAAAATTTTGGTACGCACGTTTTCTCTCTCTCTCTCTCTCTCTCTCTCTCATTAGCATCTCCTTCTTTTCTTCTTTTTTCATCCCGAGAAAACCCATTCCCGTGAACCCAAACCCCAGCGACCTCTACCGTCGCCGTCGCCACCTCGCCCCCGCGACCACCATCTCCGCCACCTTTCTTTCCTCTCTCCAACCCTACGAAGACAACCAACCCGACAACTGCAAACCCAACCCATGCACCCACCTTCGCCCTCGTCTCAAACCCATCGCTACCCTGCCTTCGCTCGCCCCACGTCGCCGATCCCTCTTCTCCACCTTCCTCTTCTCCTCTCCTCTTCCCTCTCCATCGACTACAACCCACATTCCCAAGAATCCCGAGCCTCTCTCTTTCCTGCACACAAAAAGCAAACCCTAACCCTCACCGGAGCTCAAAACCCCGTCAACCCGACTCCATCATCATCATCATCATCATCATCATCACCATCACCAGCATCACCTTCTTTCCCTGACTGCAACTTACAACCCGATCCAAGAAACCCGCAGCCCTGACTTCAAGAACCCATCTTTCACTGCAAACCCTCTTGTACCCATCACTGCCCATCGCCGGAAAACCCACGTCGTCCTCCCCTCGCCTCCTCTGCCCTGACCCAGAGCCATACCAAAGACCCCAGTGCAGCCCCTCTCCTTCTTCCTCTCTTCTTCTTCTCCTTCTTCTTCTTCTTCTTTCTCCTCCCTTTCTTGATTTCTTGTTCTTTTTGGTTACTCGCCGGAGCCGTACCGCTGCCGACGATCCGAGCAACCCAGTGGACGTGACTTACCTGCATGATCACCCTCTTGCATTGCTTGGACCCGTCCCGCGTGTCGTGCGTGCGTGCGACGTTTTACCGACGTCGGACGTGCCGTGCGTATCCGTATCGCGATCCATCGAGGCAAGTTAATCTTGCTACATGCTATATAACTCATTTTATACCTATTTAAATAAATATCATACCTGTATTTTAAATCTAGTATCCCATGTTTCATATTATAGCTTTTCGATGTTCCGTTTGCATCCATTCGTATCATTTCAGATCTAGGTCATGAAAACTTATCTTGTTACATACTAGATTACAATATACTGCATCCATATCAATATTTATATCACATATTGCTTAGTTGTACATCCCACATTACCATTTTATAGTTTTATAACTTTTCGGATACCCGTTTGCATCCATCTCATTTAGAATATATATAACTGCATCCATAGATCAAATTAATACATAACACTGTGATATTAACACCCCATGTTTAATAAAAAGCATCCTAATCAGTATTGGAACTATAAATGTAACCCTAATCGATGATTGTGCATCCATATCTTTGAATTTATATCTATTTGCGTACCATAACACATTATTCCATTTTACTGTTACATTAGTACTACATACTTGTTTTTGTGTACCCATGCTTATTACAGTTTGATTATGAGCACCCACTTGATACTTGTGCACTACCTGACATGACTTGATATACTATTACTTGACACGATTTGATACCTATGCACTACTTGACATGACTTGATACATGTACATCACCTGACATGACCTGATGTATCACAGCTTGACATGTTACCTGATCTTGTTACTAATGTCGACAATCTTAACCTGTTGTCCTTATGGACATTTCCTGTTGTCTATACAGACAAACCTGTACATGCTTGATCCTGTGTTGGCATTAGCTCCAGATTTATCAATACCTGACTTACACACATAACTTGGAGGTATGGGGAAATCAAGAATGTATCCGAACGTAACTAAAAGGGCTATTACATCTTGTTACCGTGGTCCCGTGGGGTTGAACGGGACATAGACTCATAGTCTATTACATCGTGTTACCGTGGTCCCGTGGGGTTGAACGGGATATAGACTTACAGTCTATCATATCTTGTTACCGTGGTCCCGTGAGGTTGAACGGGGCATAGACCGATGGGTTACGATGAGGATTACATTAATTGATTTCGAATGACTTTAGAGTAGATAGCCCTATAGCACAGTTTAGACTACTCACTGCACTTCACCTGTTTATATCATGTTCACTGATGTATATTCATGTTACTGTTACTTGTTACTGATGACTTGTTACTGTTCATACTCATGCCTGCATGACTTCTTACCCCCTGATTATATTATTGTTGATATTATGACGCACTGACGTCTGGGTTTTGCATGGCCCAGATCCGCTACCCTTATCGCAGGCCGAGCAGGAGTACTTCAGCCGACAGGCCGAGCAGTGATGATCCAGTTAGTTTAGCTATTTCCGTACTTTCCAGATTATTATTGTATTTGGATCTTTTGCTTCCGCATTATATTATTTGTTGACTCGTTTATTCTGGCATATGGACATGTACTAGATAGTTTACTATATTTTCCTGTTCTTGATATCTTCTAGACAGCCGTAATGTGACTGTGGAGGGATATTTTCTAGCCACAGGTAGTATGGTTGGCTCTGTCACGTGCCGATTTTAGCGCACTCTGGGAAGCGGGGCGTGACAGGGTTTGTTTGGTATCAGAGCCATAGGATCTAGGTTAATCGGGTTTGATTCTTTTATAGTTGGGTATTGGACCCAATACACGACTCAGAAAACCTGTAATTAGGAACATGTCCTGCCACTTGGTTATCGTGATTCTTGAATCATATCTTTCTCTTGACCCTTGCTTTGACGATATGCAAACAACTTTGCATCTCGACTTGAAACCTTCTGGTTCCCTATTATTTCTTTCTATTCTGATACTAGGATTTGGGCGACTTGAACGGAGTTATGTGATTGTACCCATGAACTGCAGTATGGTTACAATGCGGTACTCTATTTAAGTAACTTGGAGTCCTAGTCTTGATTCATTTCCTTGATCTATGGTCGTTATATTACCTTGCTTCTCTCAGTTTCATTGTTTACCGGTTCCTGTTTTATCGCAAACTTGAATCCTGTTTACCGTGCTTATCTTCTTCAATCTTGGCTTCAGATGAAGTCGTTTCAGGTATCCCACTTGTTCATATTTTTCCTACATTAGAATTATTCGATTCTGGTGCATCCCATTGTTTGTTGTTGTCTTGGGAATGGATTTTCTCGGCACTTTCCACGCTCACATTGATTGTAGGGCAAAGAAAGTGATTTTCCAGATTCCCGGACATCCGGAGTTTGTTTTTGCTGGAGGAAGCAGTTCTATCGAGCCAGTCGAGTTTAGGGCTAGGCCGACAAACAGTGTTCTTTCGTCGATAGAAGTTGATAAGGAAAAAGCGCCAGTTGTAGTTCGAGAGTTCATGGACGTGTTCGAGGACATCTCGGATTTACCACCAAAACGAGATGTGGAGTTCGCGATCGATCTTGTTCCTGGTGCAGCGTCAATCTCAAAGGCATACTATCCAATGGCACCAGTGGAGTTGGAAGAGGTCAAGAAGCAGGTTACCGAATTACTTGAGAAGGGTTGGATTCGTTGCAGTAATTCACCTTGGGGAGCTCCAGTTCTTCTAGTAAAGAAGAAAGATGGTACAAGGAGGATGTGCATCGATTATCGAGAATTAAACCGGATGACTATTAAGAACAAGTGCCCGATCGCTCGCATTGGCGAATTGTTTGAGCAACTTAGTGGCGCAAGGGTATTCTCGAAAGCTGGATTTGCAATCCGTATATCATCAAGTTCGAGTTAAATCAGAGGATATTTGCAAGACGGCGTTCCGAACTCGGTATGGACATTACGAGTATTTAGTGATGCCCTTCAGGGTTACGAATGCACCGGCGATATTTATGGACTTTATGAACCGAATCTTTTCACCATTCTTGGACCAGTTTATAGTGGTGTCATTAATGATATTCTGGTTTACTCGAGGAGCATAGAAGAGCATACAGAACACTCGAAGATCGCACTGCAGACATTGAGGCAAGAAAGATTGTATGCAAAGATGAGCAAGTGCGAGTTTTGGCTTGAAGAAATGAAGTTTTTGGGGCATGTCGTGTCCGGAGTTGAAATCGCCGTTGATCCCGAAAAGATTGCAGCAGTTCGAGATTGACCGATTCCGAAGAACGTAGCAGAGATCAGAAGTTTTCTTGGACTTGCCGGGTATTACAGAAGGTTTGTGGAGAATTTTGCTCGTTTGGCTGAGCCTTTGTCCAAGCTTACACGGAAGGAAGTACCATTCGTATGGACGGATAGATGTGCGTCAGCTTTTGAGGCGTTGAAGCAGAGGTTGATAACCGCTCCTATTTTGACCGTACCAGACGGTTCCGAAGGATTGGTGATTCACAGCGATGCATCTGGGAAAGGTTTGGGATGTGTTTTGATGCAGCATAGGAAAGTTATAGGTTACGCATCGAGACAGTTGAAGAACCATGAGAAGAATTACCCAACCCATGATTTGGAGCTAGCAGCTGTGATTTTCGCTTTGAAAATTTGGAGACACTACTTATTGGGCGAAAGGCTTGAAGTATTCACCGATCACAAAAGCCTAAAGTACGTGTTCACACAGAAAGAGCTTATTATGAAGCAGTGTCGATGGTTGGAGCGGATGGCTGACTACGATCTTGATCTTAAGTACCATCCAGGGAAAGTTAATGTTGTGCCGGATACGCTTAGTCGGTTGCCAGCAATTCAGATGTTGACTGCACAAAAGAAACTTATTGAAGACTTTCGGAGATTCGATTTGGAGATCGTGCTACCGCATTCTTCGGGACAGTTGATGCAGCTGCAAGTACAGTCGTCGTTGATCGAGAATATTAAAGCAGCGCAGTTACATGACCCTAGATTGCAGAAGTTTCGAGAACAGGTTGAAGCAGGACTTCGAACAGACTTGTTGATTCATGAAGATAGTTCGTTGCGATATGTTAGTCGTTTGTGTGTGCCAAAGGGAGATATTCGCGAAGAAGTTATGAAGGAGGCACACAGTTCCGCATATTCCGTACATCCAGGAGGCACGAAGATGTACCGAGATCTACGACAGCATTTCTGGTGGGAAGGCATGAAACAGGAGATTGCCCGCTTTGTAGTGAAGTGCTTGGTGTGTCAGCAAGTTAAGGCTGAACATCAAAGGGTTGCTGGTTTATTACAACCACTTCCGATTCCTCAATGGAAGGGGAACATATAACCATGGATTTCGTGACGGCTTTACCGCGGAGTCCAAAGAGCAACAATGCAGTTTGGGTGATTGTTGATCGATTGACCAAGGCAGCTCATTTCATACCATTTCGAGTTGGTCAATCAACGGAAGCGTTGGCAGAACGATACATGCAGGAGATTGTGAGATTGCATGGAGTACCTGTGAGCATCGTGTCCGATCGTGACACCCGATTTTTATCGCACTTCTGGAGGAGTTTACAGGAAAGTTTGGGAACGCGATTGAAGTTTAGCACTGCTTATCATTCTCAGACAGATGACCAGTCAGAGAGAACGATCCAAACTCTTGAAGATATGTTGAGAGCTTGCATGTTAGACTTCAAGGGTTCATGGGAGGATCATCTACACTTGGTGGAGTTTTCTTACAACAACAGCTTTCAGGCGACTATTCAGATGGCTCCATTCGATGCATTGTATGGTCGCAAGTGTCGTTCACCTGTTTGTTGGGACGATGTTGGAGAACGAAGATTGTTGGGACCGGAATTGATCGTGCAAACAGTAGAGAAAGTTAATACTATCCGAAAACATATGAAGGCAGCACAAGATCGGCAGAAGAGTTGGGCCGATATATCGAGAAGACCTCTAGAGTTCGTTGTTGGTGATCTAGTATTCTTGAAGATATCACCGACTAGAGGAGTGGTTCATTTTGGGAGTCGAGGAAAGTTTAGTCCTCGATTCGTTGGGCCTTTCGAGATTATGGAGCGTGTTGGAGAAGTGGCTTATCGATTGAGTTTACCACAATCTTTGGCGAATGTTCATGACGTGTATCATGTATCTCAACTCCGTAAGCATGTTCGAGATGAAACGCACGTGCTAGATCATTCGGAGCTGACTGTAAGAGAAGATTTAACCTTTGAGGAACGACCGATATCGATTGTGGGTCGAAGAGAAAAGGTTCTTAAGAACAAGGTTATCTCTCTCGTACTTATTTCTTGGGGAAATCGCTATCATGGAGAGTCAACTTGGGAACGAGAAGATGAAATCCGACAGAAGTTTCCACATCTATTCTTATAGTTTTTTTGATTGTTTATCATTTCTTGTTCTTGGAATTTCGAGAACGAAATTCTTTTTGTAGTTGGGTATAATATAACAACCTAGTTCATTTATACCAATTCCAGTTCTCGTATTTTTCTTATTTGTGGTATTTCTTGATTTATCGTGTTTTGGGTACGAATGGTATTTTACATTTTTACTTTGCATTCGACCCGACCCGCTTGCTTGAACTTGTTTGATTCATATTTATGAATTACCCTGACTTGTTACGTAGACTGTGAATTTTCATGTTTAGTGCATACTGGCATTTTATCTGGTATTGCATCTTTTACCATATAACATTTTAAATCACGTAAAATAATTTAAAATTTCATAACTTGGCCTGCTTGATACCTCTAACCCCGTGGTAGCATCCGCGCATCTTTTCCTCGTCCCGTTCAGTGAAACGGACGTGTTTGGATGGCTACGCGCACGTACGTGCATCCGTTCTTGGGGGTATGCATTTTCGTTACCGGAGCATTCATTTTGAATTTTGAAAGTCGCATATATTTTTCGTATTTTAAAACTGAAATTTTAGACCCGACCCGGACGTGTTTTGGATATTTTTGTATTCCGCCTAAATTCAAGTTTATTTAATATTTATTTTAAATTTACATTTAAATCTCGTAACTGATAATATTTTCATAACTAACTAAAATCTTTTAAATTTAAAATCAAAATAAATTAAAACTATCCAGCACTTCACACACTCTCTCTCTAACCCCGGCCCCACCTTTCTCTCTCCCTCTCTCAGCCTCTCTCTTTCTCTCTTCCTTTCTCTCTTTCTCTCCTACTAAATCCAATTTTATTTCTCCTAACTGTTCATTCCCTCTCTCTCTCCTCTCGATCTCTCTCTATCTCTTTCTTTCTCCCTCTCTCTCTCCTTTCGATCTGTCTCTCTCTACCTCTCTCTCTCTCTGTCTCTCTCTCGTGATCTCTCTCCCCTCCCCTCATATATATATAAAATTTTGGTACGCACGTTTTCTCTCTCTCTCTCTCTCTCTCATCAGCATCTCCTTCTTTTCTCTTTTTTCATCCCGAGAAAACCCATTCCCGTGAACCCAAACCCCATCCACCTCCACCGTCGTCGCCACCATCACCTCGCCCCCATGACCACCATCTCCACCACCTTTCTCTCCACTCTCCAACCCCACAAAGACAACCAACCCGACCACTGCAAACCCAACCCATGCACCCACCTTCGCCCTCGTCTCAAACTCATCGCCACCCTGCCCTCACTCGCCCCACGTCGCTGATCCCTCTTCTACACCTTCCTCTTCTCCTTTCCTCTTCACTCTCCATCGACTGCAACCCACATTCCCAAGAATCCCGAGGCTCTTTCTTTCCTGCACACAAAAAGCAAACCCTAACCCTCACCGGAGCTCAAAACCCCGTCAACCCGACTCCATCATCATCATCATCATCACCAGCATCACCTTCTTTCCCCGACTGCAACTCACAACCCGATCCAAGAAACCCGTAACCCCGACTTCAAGAACCCATCTTTCACTGCAAACCCTCTTGTACCCATCACTGCCCATCGCCGGAAAACCCACGTCGGCCTCTCCTCGCCTCCTCTGTCCCTGACCCAGAGCCATACCAAAGACCCCAGTGCAGCCCCCTCCTTCTTCCTCTCTTCTCCTTCTTCTTCTTCTTCTTTCTCCTCCCTTTCTTGATTTCTTGTTCTTTCCGGTCACTCGCCGGAGCCGTACCGCTGCTGACGATCCGAGCAACCCAGTGGACGTGACTTACCTGCGTGATCACCCTCTTGCATTGCTTGGACCCGTCCCGCGTGTCGTGCGTGCGTGCGACGTTTTACCGACGTCGGACGTGCCGTGTGTATCCGTATCGCGATCCATCGAGGCAAGTTAATCTTGCTACATGCTATATAACTCATTTTATACCTATTTAAATAAATATCATACCTGTATTTTAAATCTAGTATCCCATATTTCATATTATAGCTTTTCGATGTTCTGTTTGCATCCATTCGTATCATTTTAGATCTAGGTCATGAAAACTTATCTTGTTACATACTAGATTACAATATACTGCATCCATATCAATATTTAAATCACATATTGCTTAGTTGTACATCCCACATTACCATTTTATATTTTTATAACTTTTCGGATAACCGTTTGCATCCATCTCATTTAGAATATATATAACTGCATCCATAGATCATATTAATACATAACAATGCGATATTAACACCCCATGTTTAATAAAGAGCATCCTAATCAGTATTGGAACTATAAATGTAACCCTAATCGATGATTGTGCATCCATATCTTTGAATTTATATCTATTTGCATACCATAACACATTATTCCATTTTACTGTTACATTAGAACTACATAATTGTTTTTGTGTACCCATACTTATTACAGTTTGATTATGAGCACCCACTTGATACTTGTGCACTACCTGACATGACTTAATATACTATTACTTGACACGATTTGATACCTGTGCACTACTTGACATGACTTGATACATGTACACCGCCTGACATGACCTGATGTACCACAGCTTGACATGTTACCTGATCTTGTTACTAATGCCGACAATCTTGACCTATTGTCCCTACGGACATTTCCTGTTGTCTATACAGACAAACATGTACCTGCTTGATCCTGTGTTGGCATTAGCTCCAGATTTATCAATACCCGACTTACACACATAACTTGGGGGTATGGGGAAATCAAGAATGTATTCGAACATAACTCAAAGGGCTATTACATCTTGTTACCGTGGTTCCGTGGGGTTGAACGGGACATAGACTCACAGTCTATTACATCGTGTTACCGTGGTCCCATGGGGTTGAACGGGACATAGACTTACAGTCTATCATATCTTGTTACCGTGGTCCCGTGGGGTTGAACGGGGCATAGACCGATGGGTTACGATGAGGATTACATTAATTGATTTCGAATGACTTTAGAGTAGATAGCCCTATAGCACAGTTTAGACTACTCACTGCACTTCACCTGTTTATATCCTGTTCACTGATCTATATTCATGTTATTGTTACTTGTTACTGTTCATACTCATGCCTGCATGACTTGTTACCCTCTGATTATATTATTGTTGATATTATGATGCACTGACGTTTGGGTTTTGCATGGCCCAGATCCGCTACCCTTGTCGCAGGCCGAGCAGGAGTACTTCAGCCGACAGGCCGAGCAGTGATGATCCAGTTAGTTTAGTTATTTCCGTACTTTCCAGATTATTATTGTATTTGGATCTTTTGCTTCCGCATTATATTATTTCTTGACTCGTTTATTCTGGCATATGAACATGTACTAGATAGTTTACTATATTTTCCTGTTCTTGATATCTTTTAGACAGTCGTAATGTGACTGTGGAAGGATGTTTCCTAGCCACAGGTAGCATGGTTGGCTCAGTCACGTGTCGATCTTAGCGTACTCTGTGAAGCGGAGCGTGACACATGGGATGGGCATGTAAGTCTACGGTAGCGCCCCAGCCGTCTTTCAGACGCCAAAATGCGGAACAAAAACGTTTATAACTGGCACTATCGCATACTATAACCCGGATCTGCCATTAACGCTAAACTAACAAACTGTAAAGAGGGTAGAAAGGTTACACCGAACGATCTGAGTCCTTCGTTCTTTAACCATCATCCCACGCTCTTGTTGCGGCTGCTCCGATCTCGTCGATCTCCCGTCTGCTCGTCCAGGTGGCACCACATCATCGGATCTTTAAACGGGCTCCCGCCTCTGACCCGAGGCAACTCGGTCATCAAGTTTGCTAAAAGGGATGACCAAGAGTGATGTAGAAAATGAGTAGAACACTTTGTCTCGTTTCGTCCAAAGCCATGGACGAACAGTTAATGAAGTTGCCATTTGAGTCGGGTGATGGAATGAAATGAGCTATGAAATTTCCATACACCAAAAACTATCATCTTTTTCAAACAACAACCATAATCATCCATCAAGAATGGGTCGGCCACTATAAGGAGGTGGGGGGGTGAGTGTAGGAAGCAGGAGGTAACCACAAAGGAAAGCTACTCACAAAAGATCTTAGCAAGAACAAGAATCATTAAAGCAAAAGAATGACTCACAAAGACACCTTGCATAACATTAAATGAACATTTAAAGCAACCATGAGTCACTAATCCTAGTCACCATTCTAGAACCTTCTAGAAACACGACTCACCTCATGACTCACCCAAGTGACGAAAAGATAAATCCGCATTTAACCAAATGTTAAATACGGGTGATAGAAAACTGGAAACTGACAACTTCCAAAAGTGATCCTAAAATGAAATTCAGGATAACCCCGTAACTGTATAAATATACCCGTATTTGTATTACGACCGAATACAAATGCAACTGAGACAAAGATATTATATCCACTCTGTATAATACATGGATCCGGCTTAAACCAAAGCCCACCAGTATTATCTGTCCGAAATATGACACGTGCGTAAACGCACGTGCATTTTCCGAACCCTGCCATAAAACCATACGGCCTCTACAACGTTTCGCCCGAACATGGGAAACTATCTGTGGAGGGCTCTAATGACTCGTCAGTACCCTGGCAGTGGGTTTAACCACAAGCCGTCAGCGGCACTAGCTGTGCGTAACGGCTGCCCATGGACCGACCTCAAGGGAGGCCGATGAGCGAACTCATCCGAAAACCCTACTGAGCCTAACAGTGACAATGTATATACAGTCCGGTCCGTTCGTCTATGAGTATCGCATATCCGGCCTAGGGGGCTAGTAACGTCAGACCCCCAATAGCGGTATAAGTCGTGTCGGAGACAAGCCCTGAACACCCTGAGAAACTACTAGAGTACTTACCAGTAATTCTCACCTGCCTTGGCCAAGGACTTGGTGTAATGGATTTCCTAGACACAGCACGATCTCAACCCCCAATACTGGGAGAGACGAATCCCCTGCCGATCCGCTCACTTGCCTCCATGTGGCTCGGGACTGTACCCAAAAACTACCTGTTTGCACGACTCCTTTGAGCCGTGGTAGGGTAGAAATTAAAGCACAGTGGGAACTCACACGAGACAAATGACGACCTCAGGTCGATGAACTAACCTGTACACATGTCACCGGGGAACTGCTATCTGACGATAGGTATAATACCAACTAGCAAGTTCCCGGCGAATCCTGTCCGGTCTACTCATAACCCAATGAGCACCTGTATACATCTTAGGTGATCCAACTGACACCAGTGGCTTGTGAGACCGGCCACTGCCTCTCGTCGGGGTCTCGACTGTATACACTTGTCTACTCCGGAGTATCGATACCCTGTCTTGAAACTCCCACGACTAGGGACCACAATTAAGGATATGCGTATAAACCACCCAACTCTCACGTATATGATCGCCATCATACTGTTGGTAGTAAAGCAAGATCCTAAGGGCTCTATCAACGTGTAATCGTGATCAGTCACCTGAACCTATACACGACTGATAAAGGCAAACCAGATAGCATACTATCATCTCGAGTAAGACTGTGCTACCGGTATAGGTCCTCCTCAATCATTGCAATCACGTACCTGCGATCCAATAATTGACTTTGAGGGCACTATATCCAACAGGGCAAAATGCCATTTTGTAAAGCCCAAGGGGCTATATATAAATTTGTAAGCCTATATAAGGCAACATGATGTTGAAATAAAAAAGAACTTTTCATTTTCTCAAAATCTAGGGTTTTTATGCCTCCTTCTCCTTTCTCAAGGTTCTAAACCTTCATCTTTTTTTGAATTAAATCAAGAGTTTCACTCTTCCTTTTCCAAAAATAAATAGTTTTTCACCACAAAACCCGCAAAGAGAAGCTCTGATCTTCTATCCAATTTCCCAAAGGAGAGATTTTTAAATCTCACCCTCTTTTCCCCAAGAGCCAGCTAATAAAGAAGGGGAAGAAGGAGACCAACTTCAAAGAACCCCATTTTGGAGAAGATCCACGGCTCAAGGGACAAACCCCTTTCATCAGCTCCAAAAATATCTTAGGAGTTTAACTCCTAAAATATATATACACACACACAAAATAGTAAATGCTTTTTGGGAGTACAACTCCTAGTGCAGGGGCTAAGCCCATTTGTCCTTTCTGTCAGGAGTTCAACTCTATAAGTCAAATCGGGAGCACAGCTCCCAGTGCAGAGACCAAGTCCTTTTTCTGTTGACGCCCAGCGCCCGTATGCCAAGCACGTGGGGCGCTGGCGCCCAGCGCCCGCGTGCCAAGCACATGGGGCGCTCACTCAGCGCCCACATGCCAAGCACGTGAGGCGCCAGCGCCCTGCGCACGCGTGTTAGGTACATGAGGCGCTAGCACCCACGCGTCCTTTGGACACTATTCTTCTTTTTTTTACACACACACACTCCACAACACTGTCCCCGTTAGAAAAATTTTCTAACGGGGCTCTGCCCCGCACCCCGCAAGGAAGCTGCTAGCCCTCTTGACCCCCATCCCGCTATCCGGATAGCGAGACCCCCGTAAACTCTGTGAGACTCCCGATATATCCAAAACCCCCTAAGATACACATATGCACACTGCACGTTGAGTTCGCATGACCTGTTTAACCCGTCAAGCGGAGGTTCTCTCGCTCCAAAGGCGAGGGGTAATTAACGGCAGATTAGTCCGCGGCTGCCGGAGATTCGGACCCCCACAATCAATAAACCCCCGCCTACTCTGGACAGGGGAAATCTTTAGTACGCATGACAAGCGTGCGCGTATTCCCATCTCAATGGGATGACGAGAAACACCCTTCAGATTCTGGCACGACCGGTGGGACGGATCTCTCCTCCCATATTTTGAGTTAAACGTTCATGCGAACTCAATCAATATACATATCGATTGCCTGTACTGAAATCATACTTCTTTGTGCAGATTAACAAATTTCAAATTGCAATTTCCGGACGCAAAAAAATGTCTCTAAGAACCAGCTCAGCTCTCGACACAGCTCCCATCTCCTACACGATGAAGATGGACGTTAGGACGGTCCTCCCGGCCAGTCTCGAGCGACAATGGGAGGAGCTGCCGCTACCATTTGGCTCTATTCTGTTCGTGTCAGCTAACACCATCCCTTCTCTTCAAGCCCCAGTGATGGATAAACCAGCCTCAAAAGGGAAAAGGCCGAATGTCATGGTCGCGAGGGCACCTCAGCCCAGGCACAAATCCGTTTCCGAACGACTCTCCATTGCTCCAGCTGGGGGCAAGGCCATCAACACCAACAAAGCAACAAGGCGTCTTGAGCAAGAGCCAGCGGCGCCCCTGACAACTGCTCAATCGGGTATCTTCTATAAGCTCCCCGTTAATCGACTCACGATGGCTTCCTAGATGACAAATGCCGATCAAGCCCTCAATATTGAGAAGCTAATACAGAAAAGGCTCAGATACAGAGCCAACAAAAGGGCTAGGGCTCATGCTGGGCTGAACTTCATGAGGTTCCAAGAATAGGGTTACCCCGCCAAAGGTAAAGAGATGGCTGGATATGTGGTCCACACTGTCTACATAGTAGGCACGCACAGTAAGAGCAAGGATGGGGCCACTACATCTCAAATCCAATTTGGTGTGAATGTGGGTGTCACTTCCTAAGACCAGCATCCTTCGGAAGGTAATGAAAATCCTCCCAGTGAAGCTGATAAGCAGAGAGACCCCTCGGTTCATGAGGAGTCGGGCTCAGAAAGCGAAGAGGAGCCAATCTTCCATCCTAAGAATGCAGAGCAGCAATTTCTCCAAGAGCTCCGAAAATAGCTCAGAAGCAAAGACAAAGAGATGGCCAAGCTCTACTAAAAAATTGACGACTTGACGAATGTCGTGATGCAGCTCACGGCCCAAGTTGCCTCAGCTGCCCAATCAAGCGCAGGGCTCTGCCCATGAACCGAGAAACGGTGTCCCGAGGCAGCCAACGCCCATTCCCTCAAATCCAAAGGTGGGCGGACCGCATGAAATTCATTCGCATCCTATCTCAGGAAATGTCTTGGCTACCGATGACAGTAGCCCGCTAACTCAAGATCAAATCATAGATTTGGTTGCCAACAAAGTCAAAACATTGGTAGTCGAAGCCGGAGAGCAAAAGGATGTCAACAATAGCGGGAGACCATATCCTGCTTGGTACGATCTTGTCGAGTTTCCCACTGGCTATATCGTCCCCAAATTTGAAAGGTTCGATGGGACGGGAAATGCGAACCGGCACGTTGCCCAATTTAAAGCATCATGCGTGAATACTGGGGGCAATGACGCGCTCCTTCTCCGTCAGTTTGTCAATATCTTGACCGATATTGCTTTTGACTGGTATGCAAGCATACCAGATGACTCGATCACGACGTTCGCTCAAATAGAATCTATGTTCAAGCAAAGGTTCATGAGCGTCAACGTTAAAATCACCATTGCCGACCTCGTAAGGACCAAGCCAAAGAATAATGAAAGCAACATGGATTTTATAGTCCGATGGCACAATCTCTCTGTCTAATGTGAACCGCCATTGGAGCAAGACCAATCTGTCAGTCTTCTTATAGAAATTCTGAACGACTGGATGAAACCTTTCCTGTGCAACACAGCCCTCAAAATATTCCAAGAGCTAACCAAGAAAGTTCAAATGTTGGAACGCTCAAAACTCGAGTCCACACCGAGACATTGGAGGGACGACAACCGGAAAAGCGAAAGTTCCAACAGTATCGATTCTCTAAATAAGCAGAGAGCGGGCGGAGCAAAGACTAACAAATCTCGGGAGCCAACTTTGGAGGAAAGAAGAAATAAGGTCTACTCTTTCAGAAGGGACAAGGTCCACAAAATTTTCAAATATGCTCTGAAGAATGTCCTGCGGCTACCAGAACCAAAAAGGCTAAGTGAAGCGAGCAGGACTGATCATCCCAATTTTTGCCCATACCACCGAGTCCTAGGGCACACTATTGAAGACTGCTGCATCTTCAAAGATTGGGTCGAAAAGCAATACAAGGCAGGAGAGATAGAACTGTCTAAAGGCATGTTAACAAACAGTCAAGCTGTGACCGCCAATTTCATACAAACGGAGAGCGAAGTCCTTCGGGAACCTGATTCTCTCAGACATCTGCCTTTCTCTGAAACGAACGGACCAAGGCAACAAGCTAACAGCCAAGCGAGCAACATTGCTGATGAAGAAGCAATAGACAGGTACACAACCCATACGGTCTACATGATGGAGCTCAGAGGAACAAGTCCTCCTATTCCTTATAACCATGACAATGACGCGGTTGTTTCCATCCAACACCGGCTCGATCCAAATTATGAAGAGCTCGCTCAGGCCATTAAGCCAAAGGAACCTGTGGTCCATGCTGAATCAAGCTCAGGCGGTAAGGATGACTCTGTTGTCATACCCAGAACCATAGAGCAAGCATTATTCCAATGGCTTCAAAGGCAACTTCAGGACAGGGATGAGAAGATGGCCAAGGTCCATTCCAAATTCGATGAGCTGGCAAATATCGTGGCAGATCTCACGACCCAAGTCGTCCGATTACAATTACAGCAAAATCAAATTTTGGATCATGGGCCAGGAATTGATATCCGGAAACAACCAACTGATACCCCCTCCGGCCCAAAAGCGGAACACCTTTGTGAAAAACGGCCGCGATCAGCCTCCAGTCCCTCTGATACGTACACTGAACGTGGTAAGCGGACAGTAGGCGAACCAAAAACTGATCGTCCTCAGGGTCCAGCATCAGTAAGGGCACCTACTCTAAAGGAGAGAAAGACGAAGGTGTACTCCTTCAGGAGGGATAAAGTTCGCGAAATATTCGTGGATGCCTTGAACAACAGTCTTCAACTGCCTATTTCAAAGATGCCATATGAGATGAACATGACCGACAATCCCATATACTGCCCATATCATAGAATGGTGAGTCATACCACTGAAGACTGCTATGTTTTTAAAGATTGGGTGGAGAACCAATACAAACTTGGAAAACCCTCACAGTCGTCAGATGTACCGACAAACCACAGAGCTACGGTCATCAACACAGCTCCGCCAAGATCAATGTTCGAGGAGCTGGGATAAGCAAACAACAAACCACAAAGTCTTTAAACTGGGAATAAACGACCACCACGTCGTTAAACCGGGAACAATCGACCTCTAAGTCGTTAAACTGGGGATGTAAAAAAATGTGTGTAAATAAAATAAAATAAAAAGCCGAAATGATGGGGCGACTCGCAATAAAAATCAGAGAGTAAAATAAAAATGAAAATAAACAGCCAAAATGATGGGGCAACCGCGAATAAACAGCCGAAATGATAGGGCAATCGCGAATTTCGCGATAAGAAAAACTGAAATTATAGAGCAATCGCAATAAAAAAATGTTAAAAAATTAAAAAAAAACTCCAAAGGCGAATGATGAGTGGCTCCTGGTATAATATTCCAGTGCAGTGATGCAAACGTCAACAAAAATCCAAATTCCCAGATGGCGAATGATGAGTCGCTCCTGGTATCATATTCCATTACAGCGATGCAGACGCCAACCAAAATCCAAATCCCCAGACGGCGAATGATGAGTCGCTCCTGATACCATATTCCAGTGCAGCGATGCAGACGCCAACCAAAATTTCAAATCTCTGAATGTCCCAATGGCGAATGATGAGTCGCTCCTAGTACCATATTCCAGTGCAGCGATGCAGACGCCAACAAAGTCCCAAAATTCTCTCAGCCTTACGGTTGGTCCCCAATTTGACTACCGTATACAATCCACGGGCTCAAATAATTCTCATCATACCCATGCCCCACCACAATCACTAGTTACGCTGCTGGTCTCCGCCCTTGGAATTATTCTCCATTTTGGAAGACCCACTCATGTGTACTCACGATACATGAGGAGAACAAACTTACGGGATCCTCATAACTCATAAGAAAACACATTCGTGGGATCCTTACGACTCACAAAGGAAAAAACACACTTGGGAGTCCCCACGACTCCTAAGGAGAAAGTACACCTACAAGATCCTTTCGACTCGTAAGGAGAAAATGCTTTTATGGGACCCTTACGGCTCATAAAATTGAAAAGAATTAGGTGATAGGGACCTAAACCTGCCTCCTAAGCCATCGCTCCCCAACAGGGAAAGGCAAATGATGAATTACTCCTGATACCTGTGCTTCAGTGTTAGCAACGCTGATGCCGACCCCTACCCCAAAATTCCAAACTTCCGATCCAATAGACCCCTAAGTCTTTAAATTGGGAACAGATGACCTCTAAGTCTTTAAACTGGAAACAGTAGACCCCTAAGTATTTAAACTGGGAACAGATAACCTCTAAATCGTTAAACTGGGAACAGATGACCCCTAAATCGTTAAACTGGGAACGAGGGAAATTCTCATGGAAAATGATGATTCGCTCCTGGTACCGTATTCCAGTGAAGCGATGCTGATGCTAAACCAAAACCAAAATCCCTAAATCCACTCATGGCAAATGATGATTCGCTCCTGGTACCATATTCCAGTGTAGCGATGTTGATGTCAACCCAAATCAAACCAGCAACCTCTTCGGCGGAATCATGCTTCGTCCCAGAATGTACCCCGTGTCTAAATCATGTTTCGCCTCGGGATATCTACCTTCCCTGCCGGAATTATGCTCCGCCTCAGAATCAAGTCAACCAGCGACACTCCGAGCCAGGGACAAGTCGAATGACCAGCGACACTCCATGCCGGGGAAACGTCGATTAGCGACACTCTGCCTCGGGGACAAGTCGACCAGCGGCACTCCGTGCCGGGGAAACATCACAAACAGACACTCCGTGCCGGGGACATGTCAACCAGCGGCACTCAATGCCGGGGAAACGTCACATACAGACACTCCATCTCAGGAAAACGTCACAAACAGACACTCCGTGTCGGAGACACGTTAACCAGAGACACTCCGTGCCGAGGAAACGTCACATACAGACACTCTATGCCAAGGAAATGTCCAAAACAGACACTCTATGCCGGGGATACGTCAACCACAGACACTCCGCCTCGGGGACAAGTTGACCAGCGACACTCCGTGCCGGGGAAACGTCACATACAGACACTCCGTCTCAGGGAAAAGTCCAACACAGACACTCCGTGCCGGGGACAAGTCAACCAGCCGATACTCCGTAACGAGGAAACGTCAAGCAGACACTCCGTGCCGGGGAAAAGTTAACTAGCCGACACTCCGTAATGGGGAAACGTCAAGCAAACACTCCGTCTCGGGGAAATGTCCAACATAGACACTTCGTCTTGAGGATATGTCATACAGTGACACTCCGTCTCGGAGACACGTCAAGTATCGACCGTCCATATCGTAAAAAGGGCAGTGCCAGCTTCCCAAAAAACGGGAACCAAATCAAGTCGCCTCCACCTGAAAGAAAATCCATCAATTTCATGCACACAACCCATATGTGCGGTGTGCGTTTATTGATGGGGAGTACTTTGTTGGGGTCAAAAATTACACCCCAGTTGACTAAGTCAAAATCAAAGTCAACCCCAAGTAAGCGGACCCAGGCCCAGATCAAGTGAGCCCATGCCCAAGTCGAGCCCGCGGTCGGCCTCCTCCATGCCGAAATAAAAAATCATGTAATAAATAATTTTGATGTAATTTTTTATCCATGAATGGGCATAAAGCCAAATTTTTGTAAAGCCCGTGGCCCATGTGCAAAATAAATGAACACATGAGGCATGGGATGGGCAAAATGCCATTTTGTAAAGTCCAAGGGGCTATATGTAAATATGTAAGCCTATATAAGGCAACATGATATTGAAATAAAAAAGAACTTTTCATTCTCTCAAACTCTAGGGTTTTTGTGTCTCCTTCGCCTTTCTCAAGGTTCTAAACTTTCTCCTTTTTTTGAATTAAATCAAGAGTTTCACTCTTCCTTTTCCAAAAATAAATAGTTTTTCACCACAAAATCTACAAAGGGAAGCTCAGATCTTCCATCCAATCTCCAAAAAGAGAGATTTTTAAATCACACGCTCTTTTCCTCAAGAGACAGCCAATAAAGAAGAGGAAGAAGGAGACCCATTTCCAAGAACCCCACTTTGGGGAAAATCCAGGGCTCAAGAGAGAAGCCCCTTTCATCAGCTCCAAAAATATCTTAGGAGTTTAACTCCTCAAAAATATATGTATATATATATATACAAAATAATAAATCTTTTTTTTGGGAGAACAACTCCCAGTGCAGGGGCTAAGCCCACTTGTCCTCTCTGTCAGGAGTTCAACGCCATAAGTCAAATCGGGAGCACAGCTCTCAGTGCAGGGACCAAGTCCCTTTTTTCTGCTGACGCCCAGCGCCAGCGTGCTAAGCACGTGGGGTGCTAGCGCCCAGCGCCTAAGCGCCCATGTGCCAAGCACGTGAAGCGCTAGCGCCCAGCGCCTGCGTGCTAGGTACGTGAAGCGCTGGCATCCACGCGTCCTTTGGACACCATTCTTCCTTTTTTTTTATACACACACACTCCACAACATTGTCCACGTTAGAAAAAATTTCTAACGGGGCGCTGCCCCTCACCCCGTAAGGGGGCTGCTAGCCCCCTTAACTCCCAGCCCGCTATCCGGGTAGCTGGACCCCCGTAAACTCTGCGAGGCTCCCGATATATCAAAAACCCCTTAAGATACACATATGCACACTGCACGTTGAGTTCGCATGACCTGTTTGACCCGTCAATCGGAGGTTCTCTCGCTCCAAAGGCGATGAATAATTAACGGCAGATTAGTCCGCGGCTGCCGGAGATTCGGATCCCCACAATTAATAAAACCCAGCCTACCCAGAGTAGGGGGAATCTGTAGTATGCCTGACAAGCGCGCGCGTATTCCCATCTCAATGGGGTGACGAGAAACACCCTATAATGAGTATGCTGTATGAGATATATGTGAATAAGAGTATATTGTATGAGGTATATGTTAGGCAAGATTTTGCATTAGTTTGTTAAATGAGGGTCCGGATACTCACGATTATTTCGTTGTGGTCACGGAATAATAACTGGAGAAGTGAAATGTATTGTTTTACTTCACAGGAATATGATCGAGTAGTGGGGGAATCCGAGTTCCACATCTTCTTGCCTAATCAAACTACCCATCCGCTTTATTTAGTGTAAAGGTTTTGACGAATTAGAATTAGTGCGTATATCATCTAGGCATGGAATTTCTACATTGTATGTCATCCACATATTGGATTATTCGCCATCAAAGTAAGATTAGTATTTGCCCGAAGACCGGATTAGTATTCGCCCGAATATCGAGTTAGTAGTCGTCTACCTATTGGACTGTTCACCTTGCCTGCAGAGATCTTCATTTATAATTATTCCATACCTAGGTTCGTGCATTCTAATCTTAACTGTATCATGTGTGTAGGGTGTTTTTCGTCACCCCATTGAGATGGGAATACGCGCGCGCTTGTCAGGCGTACTACAGATTTCCCCTGCCTAGGGTAGGCCAGGGTTTAATGATTATGGGGATCCGAATCTCCGGCAGCCGCGGACTAAGCTACAGTTAATTACCCCTCGCCTTTGGAGCGAGAGAACCTCCGATTAACGGGTTAAACTAGTCATGCAAACTTAATGTGCGGTGTACGTGTGTTGTGTTTTGATAGGGGTTTTTTGATATATCGGAAGCCACGCAGAGTTTTTACGGGGGTCCCGCTACCCGGATAGCGGGCTGGGGGTCAAGGGGGCTAGCAGCCTCCTTGCGGGGTGCGGGGCAGCGCCCCGGCCCAAAAAAAATTTTGGGAGGGAGAGTGTTGTAGAGTATGTGTGTGTGTATATATTTATATATACATATATATAATAAAAAAAGAAAGGGAAAGGGCATCCAAAAGATGCGTGGGGTCAGCGCCTTGAGCGCTGTGCGCTTAGGTGCTGTGCGCTCAGGTGCTAGTGCACCACTTGTCGGCATGTGGGCGTTTTGCGCTTGAGCGTAAGCGCGCCACGTGTCGGCACGTGGGCGTTTTGCACTTGAGCGCAGGGTGCTGGAGCGCAAGCGCGCCACGTGTCGGCACGTGGGCGCCTTGCGCTTGAGCGCAGGATGCTGGAGCGCAAGCGCGCCACGTGTCGGCACGTGGGCGCCTTGCGCTTGAGCGCTGGGCGCTGGAGCGCAAGCGCGCCACGTGTCGACACGTGGGCGCTTTGCGCTTGAGCACAGGGCGCTCGGGCTCCAGCACGCCACGTGTCGGCACGTGGGCAATCTGCGCTCGAGCGCTAGCACGCCACGTGTCGGCACGTGGGCGCTTGAGCGCTTGGGCGCCGGCGAGAAAAAAGGGGCTTTTAGTCCCAGAACCAGAAGCTATGCTTCAGAAAGGAAATATCTATTATATATATATATATATATATGTAGGGTTCCTAGGCATCCTAATGAGGTCTCACAAAGCATCAACCATGCCAATTTCAAAAATTATAGGTGCCGAGAAACCCTAGAACGGATCGTTGGCTAGATTTCTAGGCGAAAAACAATCTAGTTAACAACTTAACTAATGGGATATCGGAAATACAACCTTTGTAGATCCGGTGCTACACCTCCATAGCTCCGCAACGAAGTCGTCTCCGCTGTCCAAAAGGAATCCGGGCTCTAGAGTCGGCTTCGTCGGAGAAAAAGCGAGCTAGGTCGTCGATGTCCATGCCGAAGATGATCTACGTCGAGGCATCGCTAAATCAAGCTCCACCTTCACCAAGCCCTAAAAACTTGTGAAGGAAACACACTCTACTACTTGGCAAGAGGTAGAGGATGAAGAAATAGGAAGTGGGTAGACTTTAGAATTGGATTTCTCACTCTTTATCATCAATCACCATTGATGACCTTGCTTTCTTCACTTGAAGAAAAATGAGGAAGAAGAAGATAATAGTTATGATAAGTTAATTAAAAATGAAATGAATAATCAAACCTTATCATAACAAGACCATGGTTAATTGTAGAGAGTTAACTCAAGTTAGATGAATGGTTAGGGTTTGTATAAGAAGACAAAATGGTTGCTATGGTCAAAGTTCATGAAGCTTCAAAGAATACAAACAAAATAGCAAACATTTTCTCATTTCCTTTTCCCTTTTTCCAAAAAGAAAAAGATTAATAAATGAATAAGGAAATCAAAACCCTAATTATCCACTTAAAACATGGTTTAATTCTTTACATTTAACCAAAATGCATGTATCATCAAACATGATACAATCTAGTGCACAAAAATCATATCGCATATGTAATGCGCACATCCGAGTGAGAAAATCCATTATAAAGTGAACCGATACTAGTTAATGCAAAGTAATATATCAAATATATAATTATGCATTAAATCAACACTTGATTTAACGATCCGGTCATATCGCATATAACCGGCTAGTATCATTAGTAACAACTTATCGAATCAACACTTGATCCGATAACCCGGCTATATCACATATAACCGATCAATGTCACATCGCGAGAATCGAATACAGTATCACATACTCGTATTATTCTTGGTCCCGCACATATCTCATATGCGCTCCTATTTCGTTTCGCTTGAGCCAGGAAACCTCTGTGTAGGACTCTAAAGACTCGTCAATACGCCGGCAGCAGGTGATGATCATATCAAGCACCCACAAGCCGCAAGCGGTCTGCTAAACGTAACGGCCACCCGGGTATTGAGCGATCTGAAGATCGATGAGCAAGCCCGCTCACACTCCAGTGAATCCAACCAGTAACACTACCGTACAGTCCGATCTGATCGTCTGATATGTCGCATATCTCGCCTAGGGGTGGTAAACGTCAGACCCCAATAGCTCGATAAGTCGTGTCGATATGAGGTCTATAACAATTCGAGAAAGTACTGGTAACACTTACCAGTAAATCTCAGCAACCCTGGCCAGGAATTTCCTGTTATAGCCAATCGAACACAGCGCAACATCAACCCCCTATACCGGGAGAGACAAATCCCCTCCTATCGCTCATTGCCTCCATGTGACTCGGGACTGTACCCAAAAACCACCGTTTTGCACGCCCTCTTGGACGTGGTAAGATGGAAATCAAAGCACAGTGGGAACCACACAAGACTCTATGACGATCTCGGGTCAACAGACTACTCTGTACCAGTGTCACCAGAGAACTGCCATCTGACGTGAGGTATAATACCATCTGGGAGTTCTCGGCGAGTCCGTCTAGTGTACCCAGTCTCTACTGAGCACCCGTATATCATCTCCGATGTCAAACACCGATGGATATGGGATCATCCATCGCCCATCTGTATGGGTCGAGAAAGTATACGCTAGTCTACTCTGGTATATCGATGCCCCGTCTCGATACACCCACGACTAGGGACTTTGAAGGATGTACTTATGGACTACCATGTCCCCACTAGTATGATCCGCATCATAGTCCAGGTAGTCAAGTACAGATCCTAAGGGCTTTACCAACATGTAACAGAGAGACAATCAGTATACACGTTAAGGTAAAGTTCAACCAGATAGCATACTATCATGTCGAGCAAGAAAGTCCTCCATATATACGTCCCAGCATCCACTACAATATACATCCTATGTACAGTAATGGCCTCTAGGGCATACATATAACTAACAATCTCCCACTTGCACTAGGGCCATCTGATAGCAGTGGTTGTAGTATCTCATACTCAACCATCCCATAAAAGTCTCTCTCTGGGAACAGGCCTTTGTGAGTGGATCCGCTGTGTTGTCCTCTGAGTCTACTCTCCTAGCCTCGATCTCCCTGGAGATCAACCATCTCCATGATCAAGTGATACTGCCTTAGAATATGTCTGGATCACTGATGGGACGGGCGTTCCTTGGCATAAGCCACAACTCCATTGTCACACAATGGTAGGAACGTAGTTCATCTTATGAACCAATATACACCCAAACAGCCTCTTTGGTAGCATCTTAAGTAGCGATGTATCGTGCCTTTATCGTCTAGTATGTCACGGTATCTAGCTTGGAACTCTTCCAACATACCGTCCCTTTACTGAGGGTAAAGACAATGCCTGTGACTGACATTCAGTCGTCTTTATCACCCTGGAACCCTTCCATTGATTCTCCCCAGGATCAATTGATACGATCTCACTACAACTAGTGAGTATTCTAACATCCAATTAGATCTATCTCATAGATCCAAAATCCAGGATTTAGTAGGTATCATTTTGATCCTACACGGAGAATCTTTGTGATATACGGAGATTGATCGAGCGTAGCATAAGAAACTCCTTTCTTATCAAGAGTATGTTATCCACGTACTATACGAGGATCACCACCATACTCCCTACTACCTTTTTGTTTATACAAGGTTCATCTACCATTTTGATGATGTCAAACTCTTTGACTACTTCATCAAAACAGATGTTCCAACTCCGCGATGCCTGCTTTATCAGATAAAACATCTTGCACACGTTTCCGCTGCTCCCACTGTTTACGAAGCCCTCTGGCTGTGTACTTACAGACGCACTCTTCTAAATCAATATTTAGAAAAGCAGTCATGGCACCCAACCGCCAGATATCGTAGTCATGGTATGTAGCCGTGGCAAGTAGGATCTGGATGGACTTAAGCATAGCTACTTGAAAAGGTTTCATCATTATCCGTACCTGGTCAATGATGCACACTTTTAACAAGTCTAGCTTTGAAAGTCTCAACCTTTCCATGTACACCAAGTAATCTTCTCAAGATATACTTGCTCCTGATGGGGATTTAACCCTTCAGATATAGCAACCAAAGTCCATACTTTGTTGGTGTATAAGGATTCTATCTCAGATCACTAAACATCCAGCCATTCTTACAGAGTCTTACTTTCGATGGCCTGCTCGAAACTAGTTGGGTCATCATCTCATGATGCAATCCTCGCTCCCACTGTCATAGCGAAACAGAAGTATCTCTCAGGTGGGTGAGGAACCCTACTAGATCGGCGGAGAGGCTGAGGTTCGTTGGAATCTACTGAATCCTTTGGTTCTATCAAATCATCAGCTGCAATTTGCATAGCTGGAACATTTCCAGTTCTACATAACAGACCTTGCCTCGAGCTTGTCCGGATTTTGCTTTTAGACATAGGCCGGACAACCCCAAATCTTAACTAACTTAAGATATGGGCTCTTCCCCTTCCATATCACATATGAAGTGGTAGGCAATTGATTTGATTGGAACCTTATTCAAAAGGTATGCAGCTTCTTAAGTGCAGAACTACCAAAAGGAAATAGGTAACTTAGTAGTACTCATCATAGAGCACACCATATCAAATAGGGTGTATCTGCTCCGCCCTGATATACCATCGTGCTATGGTGTATTCAGAGGAGTAATGCTGAGAGAGAATCTCATTCTCCTTTAGAACAGTCCAGGAATTCCGTGCACAAGTATTCTCCTCCTTGATCGCATCAAAGGACATATTACTTTTACCCATATTTTGGTTCTCTACTTCTAACTTATATTCTGTGAATATCACAAAAGGTTCAGACTTGTGTTTCAACAGGAACATATGTCTGAGTCTCGAGAGATTATCAAAGAATGTAATGAAGTAAAAAGAACCTGTCTTGGCATGTGTAGACAGGGGACCTACATACATCAACATGTATCATCCCAAGAGTTCAATAACTCTTTCTCTGTTTCCAGTAAACGGAGCTATGGTCATCTTATCTTTGTGACATGACTGGCGAGTTTCACAAGATGTAAGTTCAAACTAATTTAAATATGCATCTTTATGTAACTCTAGCTAGTCGGGTCACATTGATCTGACCTAGTCTACAATACCTCAAGAAGGATTCGTTTATTTCTGAACTCTTCCTCTTGTGTGTGTTCCGTATACTAAGAACTGTAGTTTGATTTAGAACATCAACGCTTTTAGATAACGTGCCTGATACGATCAACTTTTGATATAGGAAATGTTCAAAACATTATCCAACATTACAAAATTTTATCATTTCTTTACTGATAAAGAGACTGATATGATTTTGTATATCAGGTTCGGTATCTAATAACATTCGTTCAGAATCAATGTATTGGTAATACAGGGTGACAGTGACCGACAGACTTGGCTGCAACTCTTGCCCCGTTTTCTGCCTCATGAAACTTATCACCCGTTCTCGGTTCTCTACCTTCCTGTAGCCCTATGTAACTGATTACATATCTGGGATCCTGATCTGGTATCACATACCCAGGACGTAGAGGATACAGAGAAACAGTTCTTTGTAATGAACACACCCGAAGATGATGCATCAGCATGCACTCTCTTCGTTTGGGCGGCACGGGAAATCTGGTATTCCCCAATTTCCTTCTCTGTCTTATAACAATTATAAGTTGGAGCGGGACCAACGTTCCCCAGCTCAGTAAAACAAGCGGGTTCGGTCAATAATCCGTGTTATTATCTTGATTAAGGCGTGATATGGTCGCTACCAGGAGAGAGAGAGAAGAAAACACTCAGCGTGCGCTCTTGCAAGATCAGATTGGTTATTATTTTATCTAATCAGGATGGCTCCCACTGCTTTTTATCAAATCTTCCTTCAAACCCTAAAAGGAAAGACTAGCCGGGATTAATTACACACTACAAGTACGCCAATCTTTCAGCCAGGCTAGTGTCGGTACTTTGAGGGAGGTCCCCCATGCTTTCGCACGAACCTAATTAATGTAAACCTCGTTTTCCCAGAGGCGTAACCCCGTTGACACCTTTCTAGACACCTACTTGATCGGCTAATTGTAATGTATAAAACTCTCCCAGGAGTAACTCTTACTCGCAGCGGGTATCGGGATCCAACTATCTCATAGAAGGTATGCAATCTCATTGCAAATTTCAACACTTGAAATTCCCGATAACATTTTGCCCCTAGCACCCTATGACCTTGACGGAGGTCAACAAACCATAGGCTACTAGTCAAGTTCAACCCGTCATTTCTTGATCGAATTAAACCCACCCGCACGACCCTTGACGGAGGTCAACAAGGCCGCACGACTACCCTAACTCAATCTGCATCATATGCATAAACAGATAAATACTAGTTAGCTACCGCACACTACGCCTTGACGGAGGTCAACAAACATAGCACGAATACTAAATAGGACTTATCTGAAATGACGGAGAGCTACGACAGGTTTTTCTGAAAACCTATTGCGTAATGAACTTGATATCGTTGTAGAATCAAATGATTTTGAAATGGAGTGCTTTTGAGGCTTTTCTAGTTTTGCTAAAGGAGTCACTCCCGGTGAAGGGATCGTCGGTCCTTTCCTCGTCGAATGAGGTGCGGGATATATCATATATATCACTGTGCAAAGCAAAAACACTTAAAAGCAATCAAAAGACAAACCGAGTGTGTAGCATCTGCCAGTTATTGCTAAAGGAGTCACTCCCGGTGAAGGGATCTCGGTCCTTTCCTCATCGAATAAGGTGCAGGATATATCATATATACCGCTGTGCAAAGCAAGAACTGTAGCTACCTGTTTTATTTTGAAATTCAATTCTACAACATCTTAGGTTTCTTTTTTTTTATTTCATTAATCACATTAATGAAGTCCCATCATTTAATTACCTAAACATCACAGATAGATATGACGTACACTTATGCCATCCGCATTCGCCTCGATGTCCCCTCGTGCACCGTTAGGTTAGGTAACTAACGGCAGAGCAGGGCAGGGCTAGCGCGGGTGTAAAACATAAGTAATATCTATATAATATATCATATATACTATATACTATATCTATCACAGAACATCACATGATCACATCACAGATATCGCAGCAGAAGAAACATATGAAATATTGGATATACTAGGACGTCCGTGTTTTCAATACGAGCCAGTATAAAACACGGATTCCACGGTCGTGATGAATAGCCAAACCCACACCCCTAGACCCCTACGAGTGCGGCAAGCAACCCTACCAATTCTGGAGTTAGGAGACCCGAACTCGACTCCTCGAGTTGGTCTCCCACTGGACTCCAGAACCCGGTTACTTGTGCTCCCCTCCTTGGGTCTATCCTAGTGCAGAAAAGTAAATAATATACAAACGGTGACTACTTCCGCAACCTGGAAGTGCCCCAATAAAAGAATATTACATACAAGTTTTTACATGAATGAAAATGAAAAACACTCATCCCACATAAAAACCCCCGGCTATTCAAACACGACAATCCAATATAACATATCCAGCAACACATAACATCACATGTCATCAACGTAAGTAAATATGCGCATCCCAATTGTCGTTGACATATAGCAACGAAACCGGCGATATCACATATTACACTTACGGTCACAGAAAAGAAAGTGTAAAACTACAACAGTTGGAATCCGCAACCACCTCAGACATCGCATGCCTGACCAAATGAATTCCTTAGACATCGCATGCCTAACAATTATAAACCCCGCATTTTAGTCTCAGAATCGAAAACACTTTTCAATATCAAGTCGGGCAATTCAACAAGATTCCCGACATACTGATCGAATGCTCGTCGCAAACTTTAGTAGGCGGCTGCACCCCCGATACCGTCGACGAAGTGCACCAAGGCGGAACACCGCTACCGCGAGCACCCGAACGGATACTTTCGGCGACGGGGTTCTCCTACAGTCACTTGGTCGGGGCTATGGAGTGAGGCTGTCTATTAAGTTTACCCGGCGAGTATCCGCGTACGCTACGTGATTGCGACGGACTTTTGATCACATCAAAATTCCGTGGCAACCGATCAAGTGAGACTAAACCGCTAAATTTATAACATTCATTCAGTTATCTCATAACTTCTTGTGAATTCCAATTATTGTATCACATTCCGAATAAATAGAAAATGTTAAACTTTCCGATCGAACATCCAAACACCCAAGTTTTCCCGATACAGTCCAACACATGAAATAAGTCTAACAACATTCCGTTCGTGCCTCAGTACCAACGGTCCAGCCGTAGAAGGGTCAAGCCAACGCCTCACATGTGGCACGCCGTACTGCCCCAAACCCGAAGGTTCAAAGGGCAGTTCAAGACGGTCACATAATCGAGTTAAGGTTTGTTGTCTTCTAGAGGGACCATCGCGTTACTTGCACTACTTAGAACGTCGTCAAACTACGGAAAAATCCAACACTTGGAAATTTCCCGACAGGGGAAAAATTGGGTATTTATATCCGGTCGAACTTTTTAATATATTCTAAAATTTATCCGGAAAGCCACATAGACAAAATCTGATACTCCGATCGAAACACCGAATCCCCAAAACAACTCAGAAAATGCAAACTCTGGAAAAATTATTAAAAATACCCAGGAGAACCAGCACTGTTAAATAGGAGTTACTGTGCAAACTAATTTAAATATTGTGGCCGTACGGCCGCGGATCCGCCGCATGAGCCTTGCTCATGCCGCGGAAACGCGGTGGAATAGTTGAATTAGGTCCACGAAATTTACAGTAATTCCTAGAAAACCCTGCTTGATTTTCTGCATATTTTTAATTTCGAAAAATCCACATTTTTAGAAAAAGGACAGAGAGCATTATTTGAGATGGGGTTTCGGGTCGATCGGACTTCAAACTCCGTCTAGACTTCGCCTAAGGCTCTAGCTAGGCTCTGATACCACTGTAGGGTTCCTAGGCATCCTAATGAGGTCTCACAAGGCATCAACCATGCCAATTTCAAAAATTATAGGTGCCGAGAAACCCTAGAACGGATCGTTGGCTAGATTTCTAGGCGAAAAACAATCTAGTTAACAACTTAACTAATGGGATATCGGAAATACAACCTTTGTAGATCCGGTGCTCCACCTCCATAGCTCCGCAACGAAGTCGTCTCCGCTGTCCAAAAGGAATCCGGGCTCTAGAGTCGGCTTCATCGGAGAAAAAGCGAGCTAGGTCGTCGATGTCCATGCCGAAGATGATCTACGTCGAGGCATCGCTAAATCAAGCTCCACCTTCACCAAGCCCTAAAAACTTGTGAAGGAAACACACTCTACTACTTGGCAAGAGGTAGAGGATGAAGAAATAGAAAGTGGGTAGACTTTAGAATTGGATTTCTCACTCTTTATCATCAATCACCATTGATGACCTTGCTTTCTTCACTTGAAGAAAAATGAGGAAGAAGAAGATAATAGTTATGATAAGTTAATTAAAAATGAAATGAATAATCAAACCTTATCATAACAAGACCATGGTTAATTGTAGAGAGTTAACTCAAGTTAGATGAATGGTTAGGGTTTGTATAAGAAGACAAAATGGTTGTCATGGTCAAAGTTCATGAAGCTTCAAAGAATACAAACAAAATAGCAACCATTTTCTCATTTCCTTTTCCCTTTTTCCAAAAAGAAAAAGATTAATAAATGAATAAGGAAATCAAAACCCTAATTATCCACTTAAAACATGGTTTAATTCTTTACATTTAACCAAAATGCATGTATCATCAAACATGATACAATCTAGTACACAAAAATCATATCGCATATGTAATGCGCACATCCGAGTGAGAAAATCCATTATAAAGTGAACCGATACTAGTTAATGCAAAGTAATATATCAAATATATAATTATGCATTAAATCATTAAATCAACACTTGATTTAACGATCCGGTCATATCGCATATAACCGGCTAGTATCATTAGTAACAACTTATCGAATCAACACTTGATCCGATAACCCGGCTATATCACATATAACCGATCAATGTCACATCGCGAGAATCGAATACAGTATCACATACTCGTATTATTCTCGGTCCCGCACATATCTCATATGCGCTCCTATTTCGTTTCGCTTGAGCCAGGAAACCTCTGTGTAGGACTCTAAAGACTCGTCAATACGCCGGCAGCAGGTGATGATCATATCAAGCACCCACAAGCCGCAAGCGGTCTGCTAAACGTAACGGCCACCCGGGTATTGAGCGATCTGAAGATCGACGAGCAAGCCCGCTCACACTCCAGTGAATCCAACCAGTAACACTACCGTACAGTCCGGTCTGATCGTCTGATATGTCGCATATCTCGCCTAGAGGTGGTAAACGTCAGACCCCAATAGCTCGATAAGTCGTGTCGATATGAGGTCTATAACAATTCGAGAAAGTACTGGTAACACTTACCAGTAAATCTCAGCAACCCTGGCCAGGGATTTCCTGTTATAGCCAATCGAACACAGCGCAACATCAACCCCCTATACCGGGAGAGACGAATCCCCTCCTATCGCTCATTGCCTCCATGTGACTCGGGACTGTACCCAAAAACCACCGTTTTGCACACCCTCTTGGACGTGGTAAGATGGAAATCAAAGCACAGTGGGAACCACACAAGACTCTATGACGATCTCGGGTCAACAGACTACTCTGTACCAGTGTCACCAGAGAACTGCCATCTGACGTGAGGTATAATACCATCTGGGAGTTCTCGGTGAGTCCGTCTAGTGTACCCAGTCTCTACTGAGCACCCGTATATCATCTCCGATGTCAAACACCGATGGATATGGGATCATCCATCGCCCATCTGTATGGGTTGAGAAGGTATACGCTAGTCTATTCTGGTATATCGATGCCCCGTCTCGATACACCCACGACTAGGGACTTTGAAGGATGTACTTATGGACTACCATGTCCCCACTAGTATGATCCGCATCATAGTCCAGGTAGTCAAGTACAGATCCTAAGGGCTTTACCAACATGTAACAGAGAGACAATCAGTATACACGTTAAGGTAAAGTTCAACCAGATAGCATACTATCATGTCGAGCAAGAAAGTCCTCCCTATATACGTCCCAGCATCCACTACAATATACATCATATGTACAGTAATGGCCTCTAGGGCATACATATAACTAACAATATATGGAATTAAACTCCTAGGATGTTTTGAAGCTGATGAAGGGCTTCTCCCCTTGAGCCCTAGTTCTTCCCCAAAGTGGGGTTTCTGGAGATAGGCCTCCTTCTTCTTCCTTTATTGGCCGGATCTTGGAGATCAAGAGATGTGAGATTTAAAAATCTCTCCTTTTTGAGATCTGATGGCAGATCTGAGTTCCCCTTTGTGGGTTTTGTGGTGGAAAACTACTTAGTTTTTGAAAAGAAAGAGTAAAACTCTTGATTTAATTCAAAATAAATGAAAAGGTTTAGAACCTTGGAGAAGGAGCAGGAGGCACAAAGAACCCTAGTTTTTTTGGGGGAAATGAAAAGTATATTTTTATTCATCATCATGTTGCCCTTTATAGGCTTACATATTTACATATAGCCCCTTGGGCTTCACAAAATGGCATTTTGCCTATCTCATGGTTCATGTGCCATTTCATTTTTGTACATAAGCCATGGGCTTACAAAATATTGGCTTTATGCCCATTTTGCATACATTCATGTATAAAAAATTACATAAAAATTATTTATTACATGATTTTGTTGTTGGCATGGGGAGGCTGGCCGCGGGCTCGACTTGGGCATGGGCCCGCTTGACCTGGGCTTAGGCTCACCTAGCTTGGGGGTTGACCTTGACTTTGACTTGGTCAACCGGGGTGCAAATTTTTACCCCAACAAATTGCCCCCATCAATAAATGCACACCGCACATTTGAGTTGTGTGCATGAAATTGATGGATCTTGAAGCTGGATTTCGAGGTGGAATATCATTCTGGGGGCGGAGCATCATCCCGGGGAGCATGATTCCCGGGAATCGGAGCATCATTCTGATTCGCGGAGCATAATTCCAGGGTCGGAGTATCCTTCGGGGAGCATGATTCCCGGGGATCGGAGCATCATTCCGATTTGCGGAGCATAATTCCAAGGTCGGAGCATCATTCCAAAGAGTCGAAACATAATTCCAAAAAGTAGAGGCATGATTCCAAGAATCGGAGCATCATTCCGAAGAGCGGAGCATGATTCCAGGGATCGGAGCATCATTCCGATGAGCGGAGCCTTATTCCAGGGATCGGAGCATCATTCCGATGAGCGGAGCATGATTCCAGAGATCGGAGCATGATTCCGAAGGGCGGAGCATGATTCCAGAGATCGGAGCACCATTCCGATGAGCGGAGCATGATTCCAGGGATCGGAGCATCATTCCGATGAGCGGAGCATGATTCCAGGGATCGGAGCATCATTCCGAAGGGCGGAGCATAATTCCAGGGATCGGAGCATCATTCCGAAGGGCGGAGCATAATTTCAGGGATCGTAGCATCATTTCGATTTATGGAGCATAATTCCAAGGTCGGAGCATCATTCCGAAGAGTCGAAGCATAATTCCGAAGAGTAGAGGCTTGATTCCAAGAATCAGAGCATCATTCCGAAGAGTGGAGCATGATTCCAGGGATCGGAGCATCATTCCGATGAGCGGAGCATGATTCCAGATATCGGAGCATCATTCCGAAGGGAGGAGCATGATTCCAGGGGATCGGATCATCATTCCGATGAGCGGAGCATGATTCCAGGGGATCGGAGCATCATTCCAATGAGCGGAGCATGGTTCCAGGGTTCAGAGCATCATTCCGAAGAGCGGAGCATGATTCCAGAGATCGGAGCATCATTCCGAAGAGCGGAGCATGATTCTAGGATTCGGAGCATCATTCCGAAGAGCGGACCATGATTCCAGGATTCGGAGCATCATTCCGAAGAGCAAAGCATGATTCCAGGGATCGAAGCATCATTCCGAAGAGCGGAGCATGATTCCAAGAATCGGAGCATCATTCCGAAGAGCGGAGCATGATTCTAGGGATCGGAGCATCATTCCGATGAGCGGAGCATGATTCCAGATATCGGAGCATCATTCCGAAGGGCGGAGCATGATTCCAGGGGATCAGATCATCATTTCGATGAGCGGAGCATGATTCTAGGGGATCGGAGCATCATTCCGATGAGCGGAGCATGATTCCAGTGTTCGGAGCATCATTCCGAAGAGCGAAGTATGATTCCAGAGATCGGAGAATCATTCCGAAGAGCGGAGCATGATTCTAGGATTTGGAGCATCATTCCGAAGAGCAACAGACATTCTGACCGAAGCATAATTTCGATGCAGAGGCTGATTCCCAGGCGAAGCATAATTCCGACAGAGAAGGCAAATACTCCGAGGCGAAGCATGATTTCGACACGAGGTACATTCTGAGACGGAGCATGATTCCGGCGCAGAGCTTGTTGGTTGACTTGATTCTGAGGCGGAGCGTAATTCCGGCAGGGAAGGTAGATATCCCGGGGCAAAGCATGATTCAACACGGGGTACGTTCTAAGACGGAGCATGATTCCGGCACAGAGCTTGTTGGCTGACTTGATTCTGAGATGAAGCATAATTTCGACAAGGAAGGAAGGTACACCGAGGCGAAGCATCATTTCGACACGGGGTGCACATTCTGAGACGAAGCTTGATTCCGACGCAGAGCTGGTTGGTTGATTTGATTCCGAGGCGGAGCATAATTCCGGCAGGGAAGGTAGATATCCCGAGGCGAAGCATGATTTCGACACGGGGTAAATTCTTGGACGGAGCATGATTCCGCCGCAGAGGTCGTTGGTTTGATTTGATTTGGGTTAACATCAACATCGCTATACTGGAATATGGTACCAGGAGCGAATCATCATTTGTCATGAGAGGATTTGGGGATTGATTTTTTTTGTTTGGCATCAGCATCGCTACACTGGAATATGGTACCAGGAGCAAATCATCATTTGCGTTTGCTCATTAGGAAGCGATAGCTTAGGAGACAGGTTTTAGGTCCTTATCACCTAAGACTTTTCAATTTTGTGAGCCGTAAGGGTCTCACAAATCATTTTCTCCCTACGAGTCGTAAGGATCCCGTAGGTGTATTTTCTCCTTGGGAGTCGTAGGGACTCCCAAGTGTGTTGCTCCTTTGTGAGTCGTAAGGATCTCACGCGGGAATTTTCTCCTCACAAAGTTGAGAGGACCTTGTTGGTGCTTTTCATCTCTTTTTCACGAGTTTGCGACCTTTCGGGTTTTCACAAACTCGCCGGCAGTCCTGCTGTTTTTACTCACGGAGCCCTTTCGGGTTTTCATCCGTGCCCATTTTGCTTGTGGACATACCTTCTTTTTTTTCTTTTTATTTTATTATTTTTGGAGAGATTGGGATTGTTTTACGCCCGTGGATTGTATACGGTTTTGCAGGATATATGATCCAGCCCGTAGGGCCATAAAAATTTCGGGACTTTGTTGGCGTCTGCATCGCTGCACTGGAATATGGTACCAGGAGCGACTCATCATTCGCCACTTGGGGATTTGGATTTGGAATTTGGCTGGCGTTTGCATCGCTGCACTGGAATATGGTACCAGGAGTGACTCATCATTCGCCACTTGGGGTATGGGATTTGGGATTTGGTTGGCGTCTGCATCGCTGCACTGGAATATGGTACCAGGAGCGACTCATCATTCGTCATTGGGGTATGGGACTTGGAATTTGGTTGGCGTCTGCATCGCTGCACTGGAATATGGTACCAGGAGCGACTCATCATTCGCCACTTGGAGATTGGGGAGCGATGGCTTAAGAGACAGGTTTGGATCCCTATCACCTAAGGCTTTTCAATTTTATGGGCCGTGAGGGTCCCATAAAAGCATTTTCTCTTTACGGGTCGTAAGGATCCCATAGGTGTATTTTCTCCTTAGGAGTCGTGAGGACTCCCAAGTGTGTGTCTCCTTTGTGAGTCGTAAGGATCCCACGAAGTTTTTTTCTCCTCATGCATCGTGAGGACACATGAGTGGGTCTTCTCAATGGAGCATAATTCCAAAGGCGGAGACCAGCCGCGTAATTGGTGATTACGGTGGGATATGGGTATGATGAGAATTATTTGAGCCCGTGGATTATATACGGTAGTCAATTTGGAGACTGGCCGTAGGGCTGGAAGAATTTTGGGAAACTGGATTTTGGTTGGCGTCTGCATCGCTGCACTGGAATATGGTACCAGGAGCGACTCATCATTCACCGTTTTTTTTTTGTTTTTTTTTGTTTTACCGCGATTGCTCTATCATTTCAACTTTTCTTATCGCGAAGATCGCGATTGCCCCATCATTTCGGCTTTTATTCGCGGTTGCCCCATCATTTCGGATTTATTTTCATTTTTATTTTTACTCGCTGATTTTTATTGCGAGGTGCCTCATCATTTCGGCTTTTCTTTATTTTTCTTTCATTTACACATTTTTTGTTTATTTACATTTTTTTACATTCCCAGTTTAACGACTTAGAGGTCGACTGTTCCCAGTTTAATGACGTGGTGGTCGATTGTTCCCAGTTTAATGACGTGGTGGTCGATTGTTTTCAGAGAAAGGCAGATGTCTGAGAGAATCAGTTTCACGAAGAACTTCGGTCTCCGTTTGTATGAAATTGGCGGTCGCAGCTGGACTATTTGTTAACACGCCTTTAGACAGTTCTATCTCTCCTGCCTTGTATTGCTTTTTGACCCAATCTTTGAAGACGAAGCAGTCCTCAATGGCATGACCTATCACTCTGTGATAGGGGCAGTATTTGGGGTCGTCGGTCATATTCGCTTCCTGCGGTCTTTTTGACTCTGGCAGTTGTAGACCGTTCCTCAGGGCGTCTTTGAATATTTTGCAGATTTTTTCCCTCCTGAAGGAATAGACCTTATCCAGCTTCTCTTTTAGTGGAGATTCTCCTCCCTCTCCGAACACTGGCTTCCGAGGCTGGTTGGCATTAGGTCCGCTCAACCCTTGCTTATTTCGGTTAGCCGAAGTGTTGAAAGATTCAGAATCATCGGAGTTTCCTTCTTTGCGATTATCGTCCTTTCGGTTTCTCCAGGACCTATTATTATTTTGGGAGTCCGAGGAGGACTCCTGCTTTGAGCGCTCCAGCATCTAAACTTTCCTGGTCAGCTCTTGGAATATTTTGATACCCGCGGTGCATAGAAACGGGGCCATCCAATTGTTGAGATTTCCGACGAGGAGGCTAACAGATTCGTCCTGCTCTATCAGCTGTTCGCATTTAACGGAGAGATTGCGCCATCGGGTTATAAAATCCGTGCTGCTTTCGTTGTTCTTGGGCTTGGTCCTTACGAGCTCGGCAATGGTGATCTTATCGCTGACGCTCATGAACCTTTGTCGAAACAAAGATTCCATTTGGACAAAAGTAGTAATGGAGCCATCCGGTATGCTCGCGTACCAGTCGAAAGCAATATCGGTCAAGCTATTAACGAACCGGCGCAGGAGAAGCGCATCGTTGCCCCCAGTATTCCCGCATAAAGCTTTGAAGTGAGCGATGTGCTGATTCGCATTTTCCGTCCTATCGAATCTTTCGAACTTGGGGATGACATAGCCGCTAGGAAATTCTACCAGATCATATTGAGCAGGATATGGTCTCCCGCTACTGCTAACATCTTTTTGCGCTTCAGCTTCGGCTACGAGTGTTTTGACTTTGCTGGCAACCAAATCCATGATTTGATCTTGGGTTAGCAGGCTACTGTCATCGGTAGCCAAGACATTTCCCGAGATAGGACGCGACTGATTTTCATGCGGTTCGCCCACTTTTGGATTTGAGGGAATAGGCGTCGGCTACGTTGGGACACCGTTTCCCGGTTCACGAGCAGAGCCCTGCGCTTGATTGGGCGGCTGAGAGGCAAGTCGGGCCGTGAGCTGTAGGACGACATTTGTCAAGTCGTCAATTTTTTAGTACAGCTTGGCCATCTCCTTGTCTTTGTTTCTGAGCTGCTTTCGGAGCTCTTGGAGAAGTTGCTGCTCTGCGTTCTTGGGACGGAAGATTGGCTCATCTTCACTTTCCGAGCCCGACCCCTCATGGACCGAAGGGTCTTTCTGCCTGTCATCCTCATCGAGAGGGTCTTCATTACCTTCCAGAGGAGGCTGGTCTTGCAGTGTGGCAGCCGTATTCACACCAGATTGGATATGGGATGTTGTGGCCCCGTCCTTGCTCTTGCTGCGCGTACCCACCATGTAGACAGTGTGGACCACATACCCAGCCATTTCCCCATCTTCGTCAGGGTAACCCTGTTTTTCGAACCTCATGAGGTTCAGCCTAGCAGGAACCCTAGCCCTTTTGTTGGCTCTATATCTGAGCCTTTTCTGCCTTAACTTTTCAATCTTAAGGGCTCGGCGGGCATCCATTTCCTGGGAAGCCACCGTGAGTCGATTAGCGGGGAGCTTAGAGAAAACACCCGATCGAGCAGTTGTCAGGGGCACCGCCGGAGCTTGCTCGAGAGGCCCTGTTGCTTTGTTGGTGTTGATGGCCTTGCCCCCAGCTGGGGCCAGAGAGAGTCGTTCAACACCGATTTGCGTTTGAGTTGGGGCGCCTTCGAGACCACCACATTTGGCCTCTTGCCTTTCGAGACCGGTTTGTCTGTGACCGGGGCTTGAGGAGCTGGGATGGCGCCAACTGGAATGAACATAATAGAACCAAATGGTAGCAGCGGCTCCTCCTATTATCGCCCGAGACTGGCCGGAAGGACCGTCCTGGAGTCTATCTTCATCGTGTAGGAGATGGGAGCTGAGTTCATCTTTGGAGACATTGTTGAAAGGTGATTGCTTGAAAACCTGTATGAAAAAGCATTATTTCAGTATAAATATAGGTATGTATATTGACTGAGTTCGCATGAATGCTTAACCCAAAATATAGGAGGAGAGATTGGTCCTACCGGGCGTGCCAGAATCTGTAGGGTGTTTTTCGTCACCCCATTAAGATGGGAATACACGCGCGCTTGTCAGGCGTACTACAGATTCCCCCTGCCTAGGGTAGGCCGGGGTTTAATGATTGTGGGGATCCGAATCTCCGGCAGCCGCGGACTAAGCTGCCGTTAATTACCCCTCGCCTTTGAAGCGAAGGAACCTCCGATTGACGGGTTAAACTGGTCATGCGAATTTAATGTGCAGTGTATGTGTGTTGTGTTTTGAAAGGGGTTTTTGGATATATCGGGAGCCATGCAGAGTTTTAAAGGGGGGCCCGCTATCCGGATAGCAGGCTGGGGGTCAAGAGGGCTAGCAGCCCCTTGCGGGGTGCGAGGCAGCGCCCCGGCCCAAAACTTTTTTTGGGAGGGAGAGTGTTGTAGAGTATGTGTGTGTATATATTTATATATACATATATATAAAAAAAAAAGAAAGGGAAAGGGCATCCAAAGGATGCGTGGGGTCAGCGCCTTAAGCGCTGTGCGCTTAGGCCCTGGGCGCTTGAGCGCAAGCGCGCCGCGTGTCGGCACATGGGCGTTTTGCGCCTGAGCGCAAGCGCGCCGCGTGTCGGCACATGGGCGTTTTGCGCCTGAGCGCAAGCGCGCCGCGTGTCGGCACATGGGCGTTTTGCGCCTGAGCGCAAGCGCGCCGCGTGTCGGCACGTGGGCGTTTTGCGCTTGTGCTGGGCGCTTGAGCACAAGCGCGCCACGTGTCGGCACATGGGCATTTTGCGCTTGAGCGCAGGGCGCTAGAGCGCAAGTGCGCCACGTGTCGGCATGTGAGCCCTTGCACTGCGCAGGGCGCTCGAGCTCCAGCGCGCCACGTGTCGGCACGTGGGCGATCTGCGCTCGAGCTCCAGCGCGCCACGTGTCGGCACGTGGGCGCTTGGCGCTCGGGCGCCGGCGAGACAAAGGGGCTTTTAGTCCCAGAACCAGAAGCTATGCTTCAGAAAGGAAATATCTATTATATATATATAGAGAGAGAGAGAGAGTTAAACTCCTATGATGTTTTGAAGCTGATGAAAGGCTTCTCCCCTTGAGCCCTGGTTCTTCCCCAAAGTGGGGTTTCTGGAGATAAGCCTCCTTCTTCTTCCTTTGTTGGCCGGATCTTGGAGATCAAGAGATGTGAGATTTAAAAATCTCTCCTTTCTGAGATCTGATGGCAGATCCGAGTTTCCCTTTATGGGTTTTGTGGTGGAAAACTACTTAGTTTTTGAAAAGAAAAAGTAAAACTCTTGATTTAATTCAAAATAAATGAAAAGGTTTAGAATCTTGGAGAAGAAGCAGGAGGCACAAAGAACCCTAGTTTTTTTGGGGGAAATGAAAAGTATATTTTTATTCATCATCATGTTGCCCTTTATAGGCTTACATATTTACATATAGCCTCTTGGGCTTCACAAAATGACATTTTATCTATCCCATGGCTCATGTACCATTTCATTTTTGCACATAAGCCATGGGCTTACAAAATATTGGCTTTATGCCCATTTTGCATACATTCATGTATAAAAAATTACATGAAAATTATTTATTACATGATTTTGTTGTTGGCATGGGGAGGCTGGTCGCGGGCTCGACTTGAGCATGGGCCCGCTTGACCTGGGCTTGGGCTCACCTAGCTTGGGGGTTGACCTTGACTTTGACTTGGTCAACCGGGGTGCAAATTTTTACCCCAACAGTGTGTCATGTATCTTGTAACTTGTATTTAAAAAATTAATCTCATTTAATATGGATTTCCGCAACCACTCTTTTTATCTTGTTACCTTTTAAAATCTGTAAGGTGTATCATAATATTTTATAGAACTCTTAGTTAATAAAGATCATGGCATTTAATGGTAGTTATTGTTTATAGGAAAACCATGACATTTTAGAGTAATTATAATTTTGGAAAACCCATGATATTTTAATGAAAATATCTTTTTAATAAAAAATTATGGTATTTATTTGAAATTATCTTTTAATAAACTTTTAGGTATTTTTTTTTGAAAATATCATTTATAAAGGTTATGTTTTTTTTTGCTGAAAATAGCATTTTAGTAAAGATCAAGATATTTATTGAAATTATATTTTTTTAGGATGGATAAAGGTATTTTATTGTAAATAATAATTTTATAAAGTTATGGTTTTTATTTGGGGGTAATATTTTAGAAATACGTCCGTATTGACAACCGCTGCACATGGACGGAAAATTTTGTGTTCTTTTCAAAAACAATTGTCTATCAATCACGAGATATTTACGTAAAATATTATCCTATAAAATTAGGGTATTTTATTAAAAGTAATATTCTACAAGAACAACTCCGCGTTGACAACCGCTACACATGAACGGCAGAATTTGTGTCCTTTTTAGGGACGATTGTCTAGCAGCCACGGGGATTTCAAGTAAAATATTACCCTATTAGGGTATCTTATTAAATCTTAATTAATAAACTTAAAAAATTAATAAAAAATATTCTCTCTAAGTAAAAAGGGTTAAGTTGGAAATCATAATATAATTATTTAGAGTAGTATTACCCTTTTCCAAAGTTAAAGGGATTTTAATAAAACTAAAATAATTAGTGGATAATAGTGCAAGTAAAAATATATCGTTTTAGTTTGACTAAAGTATTTTATTCAAATCGTCTTATATCATATGGGTATTTTAATCGGATACAACATTTTAATAAAATGAGAGTATCTTGTAGAAATAACCTATTTCGAAATCTTATTGGTATCATAGGTAAGTGTATGTACATAAAGGACGGATGGATACCCCATGGGTTATAATATCAAGTATATCATTTTCCATGTAAGGCGATGGTGCAATATTTACGCATATAAGGATAATTTAATTATTCCATTTCAAGCATGTGTCAAAACTATAATTATGAGGTATCACCAAAGGCATACAGAATTATTTTTAATATCATTTTAAAATAAGTTTGGAGATTAGAACTTGAAACTAAGACCACTAAAGAAAAGAAGGTGACAGACAAGTGGTGAGAGGCGGATCCTACTTTTGGCTTGAGATGAAGGTCGATGAGTTGAAAGCGTAGACCCGTACTAAAACCTCAATAATTCCGTGTTCGGATTTTTCCTCGATAATTAGGTGGAACTACAGTGTCGGCGTCGTCGATAAGAAGGTCTGGATATTTTTTTCAGAATTTTCGGAGTTCTGCGGTGTGAGAAAATAGAGTTTGAAGGTCTCTATTTATAGGGTCTTTCTCCCAACAATAAAATCCAAAAAAAAATTGGTCAAATCCCTGAAATCCGCGCTAGCAATCATTCCCAATTATCGCCTGATGATTAGCTGCCGCCGCCTCGAATCATGGCCGTTGGATCTAAATCCAACAGTCCACGACCCTCCCCATGCAGTCACGTGGCCGAGTGAAGGATCGCGAGTTTTCACGTGGTCCCCACTACGTGGGCGCCGTCAGCCGTCCTGGGCCGTTGAATCTCTCATCGAACGGTCCAGGTTAAAGAGAGATTTAAATTTTTTTTATAAATTAAAATCTAAAGTGTTTTTTTTTCTAAATCCGCGTTTGTTTTCAAAATTTTCTTTAAAATAGTTTTAAATAAGGAAAAATTATGGAAAAAATTCAGAAAATATATTTTATTATTATCTTCAGTATAAAAATGATTTTGGGTTAAAACTAAATAATATTCCTCTCTATATATATGATATTTGTTAGTTATTTTGATTATTAAAAAGAATCTAGTTTATCCTTGAAAATATTTTAGTTTCGAAATAATCATTTTAACTAAAAATATATAAATTATTTTAAGACATTATAAGATTCCATTAAAACTTTTTAAACCCAGAAAATATATAAACTTCTTTTAGAAAATTCCCTTAATTATACTTAAATGCTTTACTAATCTTACTTTGAAACATTAAAATAAAAATATTTTTCTATCAACGACACACGTAAATAATTACTCGATACTGGAAAATTAGACAAGAGATATTTTATTGGGTATTAAAAAACACGGTCGTTACATGACAGGAATTAAGACCTTTCTCCCAGAGACAGCCGTGAAACTAATTATTCGTCCCGACCTTTTGCTGTGAGTACTTACGATAATTTTAAATGACTTTAGATAATTTGATGTGTCCACATCATGAAATCTAATTTAAGACTTGAAAATTTATTTAATGATGTGCTTGTAATAAACTCATAAATTATGTTAAACTCATAATATTATTTGTGTTATAACAGATGAGAATTCTTTCGGATAAATCGTTTATGCACATGGGGGAAAAATAGGTATAGTTTGAAAGACACCCAATTGAAAGATGTGCTTAAAACCTTTTTAGATTACGCAGAGATAAATCTAAAGCGTAGCCGAGACAGACTCTTGTTTTGTCCTTATAAAAAATGTAAGAATAGAGTCTGTTTTCGACGTGAAGTAATAGGAGAACGTGTGTTTATAAAGGGTTTTGAACCGAACTGCATACATTGATATTATCATGGCGAGAGAATACGTGACGAGAAAACGAGGATGGATAATAAGACAGCAGCTTCGTAAGCTGAATTGCCGACCGGTGATAGGATAGATGACACGCATGAGATATTGGAAAATTTATTTACTGGAGAGTAAAAGAATGATGTTAAACCGTCTGAAGGCACCAGTGAATTAAAAGAATTACAGAAACTTCTGGAGAAAAACGAACAGGATCTGTACGAAGGCTGTAAGGAATTTAGTACTCTGTCATTTGTAATAAGGCTCTTCCATCTTAAGATGATCAGCGGGATGGCTAACGAGCACTTTGACGTGCTTCTTGATCTCCTACACAAGATAATTTCTGAAGGAAAGGAAAGCATTTTAGAGAATCATTACCAGCCAAAAAAGATTGTTAAGACACTTGGTTTCTCGTATGAAAAGATCAATACATATCCCAATGATTGTGTGCTGTATCGTAAAGATTGTGCGTCACTCGATGAGTGTCCCACTTTCAGCTTATCTAGACGGAAAAATGTTAAGAGAAATTCAAATGTAGAAACGTCCGATTTCAGCAAAAAGAGCAAGAAAATTTCAGCTAAACTCCTTCGTTATTTCCTCTTGGCTAAGAGCTTGCAAAATTTATATATTTCAAAGGACATGGCGAAAAGCATGCGATGACATTCCGATCGTCGGATTGCAAAATTTATATATATGAAAATAATTGAGGAAAGAGGCCTTAAGAGGATTTTTGCGTTAGGTGGCGATACAAATCACGTCCTCCGCCGTTTTATTCGACGATCGGCACTAGCCATTTTGATCTTCATCGTCTAACATGTAGATACACCAAATTTCATGTGATTCCAACACCTTTTCACTTTTGATTTAGTGAGTGCATAATTAATGGTTTACCAACAATAGAACTTTTTAAATTGCAAACTCAACGTTAAAATGGTGTTGTAATTATATGAAATTAGGTGTATCGACAATTTCAAGGATGGAGGTCAAGTTGTCCAGTGCCGATCGTCTAATAAAATGGTGGATGACATACTTTTTGCCGCCGCCTAACGCAAAAAGCCTCCTGAGGCCTCTTTCCTTCATTACTCTCTCTCTATATATATATATATATAGAGAGAGAGAGGAAGAGGGAGGCCTTTTGCGTTAGGCGACAGAACAAATCACGTTCTGCACTATTTTATTCGACGATCAGCTCTTGCCATCTTGATCTTCATTGTTTAACATGTCGATGCACTAAATTTCATGTGATTCCAACATCTTTTCACCGTTGATTTAGCAATATAAAAAGTTCTATTGTTGGTAAGCTGTTAATTTTGCACCCACTAAATCAACGGTGGGAATCATATGAAATTCGGTGCATCGACAAGTTAGACGATGAAGATAAAGATGATCGGTGCCGATCGTCAAATAAAATGGTGGAGGATATGATTTGTGCCGCCGTCTAATGCAAAAAGCCTCCTAGGGCCTCTTTCCTCCATTATTCTCGTATATATACTGCAAATACCTTTAATTAAAATTCCACCTCTCATTTTTTCTAGAAAAAAAGAGGAAAATTCTACATTCTCAATCCTCCATATCATCAAATAGAGATCCAAATAATTTAGAAATATCCACATGTATCTCTCTCTTAAAAAATTTAATTTTTTTAATTATCATCAAAGAAATCTCTACATAATCTAGAAAACTCCACATCTATCTCTTCTTCCAAAAAACTAATTTTTTAATTAACACGTGCAATGCACGTGCAAAAATGCTAGTATATATAATGCAAACGCCTCTTTGGTTAGAGGTCCACCCCTCTCATTTTCTTCTAGAGAAAAGTGAAAAGGTGAAAAATCCTCGCTCTTCAAGCCTCCACATCATCAAGTTTAAAGAAAAAGACAAAACAAAAATTTAAAAGTTTCTCTAATCTCATTTTTTCAAAATTTAAAGAAAAACGAGAAAAAAAAACTCAACTCCTAAAACCTCCACCTCACGTAAGAAAAAGATAAAAATATTAATGCATTCAAATAAAAATTTACACACACTCTCATTATTTATAAATTCACATAAATCCACGTCGTCATCTTTCTCAGTCTTCTACAGAAAAAAAATTTAATTGTTTATATATAAAACCCTCTAGATGTATCTCTTCCAGCTCCCAAAAATATTAAAACCATCCTTGTCTCTCTTTTTCTTTCCAAAAATACTAGAACGCTCCGTTTCTCTCTTTCTCCTCCAAAAGAAAAATAATTCATTTTTTAATTATTAGAACCCTTGCACCTCTCTCTGCTTTCAAAAAAAATTAATTTTAAATTAACATAGATTCTTAGCATATACAGTGGCAACAGATGAGATTTTTTTTTGTTTGTATTTTATTTTTTTGAGTCAGGAGTCTGGAGGTAGCTGGAGAGAGAGAGAGGATCAAAGACGGGGCTGGAGAAGAAGCCCCCTTGAGGGACACGTGTCAAGCTGTATATAGAAAGCAAACCTTGAGTGCTGTACACAACACAGTGGCCCTATGGGCACCTACTGCCTTGCACCCGTACACTTGGGGCTTAGACCCAATCCATATGGGCCCCGCGTCAGGGGGGGGAACAAGTGGGCCTCTTTGAGTCTCTCTTTCTCTCTCTCTCTCTCTCTAGACTAGATAGTAGACGGTAGACACCCACATTTCCTATAAATTAATCCCTTGCCCTTTCACACTAGCTCAGGCTCAGCTCACGCTTCTCCCTCCACAAATTCTTCTTCTGCCACGAGCAGTGCTAATTCTAGCTACAGCAATGTCGAGCCAAAGAAACCGAATCTCTGAAGACGAGATCAATGAGCTCGTTTCCAAGCTACAGTCTCTCGTCCCCGAGACCCGCCGCAGAGGTTCCGGCAGGGTAAGACCGTTTTTTCTTAATTCCGTCAAAATGTTAACAGAAATAACGACCGGGCGTCGGCCGCCTGGCGTCAATTAGCTATTTACATTAATTTCGTGTCTGCTTAATTATAGGCGTCTGCAACGAAGATGCTGAAGGAGACATGCAGCTATATCAAAAGCTTACACCGGGAGGTGGACGATCTGAGCGAGCGGCTCTCCGGCCTAATGTCGACCATGGACAACGGGAGCGCCCAGGCAGAGATTGTACGGAGCCTGCTGAGGTCAAATTAGGGCTTACGTACGATGATTTTTCGCTCCCTAGTCTATAAGCTCCTAGTAGAATTTGTAGTGGAATGATTGGACTGCTTTTTCTTTCTACATTTTTTAATTTCCCCCGCTTTGGTTTTGGATCGAGTTTGTTTATTCTATGTGACAGTTAACCGATCAGCAACTAGTTATTTTTAATTGTCAGGGACAGTTACTACTCATTTATGAATGTGATGCAGTCTTTCTAATTTAATTAGTATATATTAGTTTAATTAATTGCTACCTCACATTGGTCTTACTTTTTAGTTAATTTGTTTAGACTTTAGACTGGTGTTACATACGTTGAAATGCGGGGGGAAGTGGGTTAGCGTGCTCCGCGGAGCAGGGTACATCTATGGTGGGTCGCTGTCGGATGCCAAGTGGGAGCGCGTCTTCATCGGAGGCGGAGCCTATCCGGATCTCTTGTGGGCCCCACGGATCCTTTGGTGGGGGCCAACGAGGTGAATGCGCCTTCAATCCCTCTGATCTCTCTCTCTCCCCCCGTGTCACTTGCGTCCCTGTGTTAGCAGTTAAATTGACGGTTCACGAGAAAAGTAAGTCATGGCAACGGTTCCACGCGGCCGCCGGGGGTAATATATCAAGAGAAAAAGATGAAAAAGGCGAGATCTTCGGACACTCTTCGGCAGCATGTTATGATTTGTAGATTTTTTTTTTATGATCGTACATATATAAATGTTGTGTTATAGAACTATTCTTGAAGAAGGTTGCCCGGAAGGGTGAAAGTGAGAGAGAGACTTTTTCTTTGGGTCTTTTAGTAACATATCTGAAAGAGCGAATAAAGTTAGAAAAATGTTTTCATGTACAAAATATTACGTGCAAGGACCACAGTAGAAACCTATTCACCCTGATGACATTTTTTTTATTGGCCAATGGCCATCCACTCTGCAGGTTGGAAATGTTAAGCAAGAGTTTGGTAAGCAAGGAGGTAAGACCTATTTTAACCCCAGAGGGCCCTAGGGATGTAAAAGCATGGGATACCAAGCCTATACATGTTTTTCCATATCCATATCCAGTAGTCATAACAAATTTAAATAATGATTCAGAAAGTTATCGGAAATGAAATCACTATCTGTATTTGATAAAAATTGAATACAAAGAATTGGGCCGGATATATTTGTATCAGTTTACTTCCCCATCAGGGGCAGCACCATCCTTGAGGCTGCTTAGGGGTACCAACAGTGGTTTGAAGCTTTGAGCGTTTAAAAACAATGGACCGAGACTGATCATTGCAGCACATGAATAGTAACTTCACGTTTTAAAAAGGGTTGAATGATAAGTTGATACTTGAAACTTGAATGGAAATTACTGTTCGATTATTTACACGTCAGATGCCATGCAACTAACGTCATTGTATGTCTTTTTGTGTTGGTTTGGGGACAAGCTGCTGCAAGAGCAACATGAACAAATATATATATATAGAGAGAGAGAGAGAGAGAATAATTGAGGAAAGATGCTATAATAGGGAATTTTCTTCTATGGCGTCGAAAAAATACCCCCTCCCTCATTTTTACCGGCGATCGGCACCCACTATCTTCATCGTTATCATCTAAGTTGTGAGTACACCAAATTTCATGTGATTCTACAACTTTTTCACCGTTGATTTAGCAATGTAAAAAGTTCTATTGTCGGTAAACCATTAATTTTATCATCTAAGATGTGAGCACACCAAATTTCATGTGATTCTACAACTTTTTCACCGTTGATTTAGCAATGTAAAAAGTTCTATTGTCGGTAAACCATTAATTTTGAACCGACTAAATCACTGGTGAAAAAGTTGTAGAATCACATGAAATTTGGTGTACCCACATTTTAGATGATAACGATGAAGATGGTGGGTGCCAATCATCGGTAAAAATAAAGGAGGGGGTATTTTTTCGACACCATAGTAGGAAATTCCCTCCTATGGCCTCTTTCCTCCATTATTCTATATATATAGAGAGAGAGAGAGGTAGAGGTAGAGAGAGAGAGAATAATGGAGGAAAGATGCCATAGAAGGGAATTTCCTTCTATGTCTTCGAAAAAGTACACCCTCATTCATTTTTTCCGACGATCGGCACACATCATCTTCATCGTTACCATCTAAGATATGGGTATACCAAATTTCATGCGATTCTACAACTTTTTCACCATTGATTTAGTGGGTTCAAAATTAACGGTTTACCGACAACAGAACTTAAAATTGAGAGAGGACGTACTTTTTCGACGCCATGGGAGGAAATTCCCTCCTATGGCCTCTTCCCTCCATTAACCTCATATATATATATATATATATATATATATATATATATATATATATATATATATATATATATATAGAGAGAGAGAGAGAGAGAGAGAGAGAGTTCAACTAGAATTCTATCGGAAAAATTTATAAACAAATCCTTCCCATCTTTTCACCATTAGATCAGTTTTGGGATGTGTGCTAACAATTATGAATAAAAACTTTCATTTATTACCAAATATAACATAATTGAATGCACAAATTTCAAAGTCAATCTAATAGTGAAAAGATGAAAATGATTTGTTTCCAAATCTTTCCGATAAGACCCTAATCTCTCTCTCTCTATATGTGTGTGTGTGTGTATATATATCTATATATCCTATGAGGGTGCGATCTCATTTTTTATTTTGATGTCCCCACTTCTCAAATACACAATCCATCGTGTTTTCACTGATCCGTACCGGTCATCGTTATCTACATGTGTCAGAATGTTTAGTATCAAATTTTACGAGATTTGAAAAACTCTAACACATCTATCAAGCGATCATGTTTTTCATGTATCGTAAAGTCGTCGATTTATTAGTCTATTCAATGAATTAGTTAGAGATCTCCAAATCCAGTAAAATTTGATACATAATCTATCTAATACACATAGATCACAATGACCGATATAGAACGTTGTACACAACAGATTATGTATTTAAGAAGCGGACCTCAAAACGGACGAATCCTTGTAGAGACGGGGGTATGCAGTCGCCTTACCTGGATCGAGGTTAATTATCGTGTTATGCATATATACTGTAATAGATATGTAACCGGATAAAAGCCAGTAACATGCCCTATCTATTTAAGATTATCATTGGCCGAGAGGTGGGAGGTCAGGATTTTCTGGTGATGGCTCACTGGTTGAATCCCCGTGTCTTGCAATGTTTTATATTTTCATTCAATTAAAAATTATGAGGCCCACACAAATTAAATAATGGCTTACGTACATTGTACACTTTTACACTAAACTATACAATGTTTTATATATTTGCAAAAATGTTATTAGAATAACATAGCCTACACCACTTTCTTTTCAATGTCGAAGGATTTGAAGAGAGAGACCAATGAAAGATCACAACTACCAGATTCAGAATATACCTAGGTGGTATTTGCATCGGAGTACACGTTACATTCCTGAAATGCCCGTCAGGGTTCGAAGGAAATGGGGATGGAGCGGCGGACATCGAAGCAACCGTGGAGGACTATGCTCGCTTTGTCACGGACTATTAGTCTTTTCTTTATATCTATTTTCAGCCTATATGTTAAGGCTTGTTTTATTTTCATGCCCTTCTCCGATTATTGATGTAATAAGATTTTGAATCCTGTTTGTAATAAATGTCGGTTAATCATTAAGATTTCTTTTATTTTCTTGTTTTTTTGTCCTTGCCTACATTACTTATATGCTTTACGTAAATTACATAATTGTATCGAGTTGAGTTGCTCTCTCAGTATAATTACGTCGCGGACCAAGTTACTTCATCGTTACAATATTTTAGGAAGCGGGGCGTGTCAATGATAATGCTAGACTAATGAATGATCTTTATCATCCCCGGTATAGGAGTGAAGGAGATGAAAGCTGTCCATGATCATTTTTTCCCGTGTAGGCACTATAGGAAAATGGGCCCAATTTCGACGGCGAAATTGTTGAGTTTTATTTCGACGGAATATTTCCGTCGAAAGAAGTCACATGCCGTTGAAAAAAATTGAAATTTTGTTGACTTCGGTCAACAGTAATTTCGACGGATAATTTCCGTCGAAAAAATTGTTGACCGAAATCAACAATTTTCCGTCACACCCCTCCTCTTTCTCCATTTGTTAATCCCCCTACCCCACCCCACCCATTTTTTTCCTCTCTCTTAAAAAATCCCTGGCCCTCTCTCCCCTCCTCCTCTCCCCCTCCATCGGCTACCAAAAAAAATCCCTCGGCTGCCCTGTCCAAATTCCGCCGGTCTCCGATCTCAGCGCTCCACCCGCCTCCTCCCTTTTTCCTCTTCTCCTCTATCCGATCTAAACCCTCTTCGAGCCTCCACCCGTCTACAGCGCCTCCTCCTCTCCAAGCACGCCTTCTGGCCGGTTGATTGATCTGTTTTAAAGAAGAGTTTGTAGAATGACCGTAATAAAAAACGGTGTCGCGTGTAGCTAACCGAGATGAGCACATGTCGTCCTCAGGGATATGTGGAATCTTTCAATCTTACTTTAGACGTGTTGATTAGAAAAGAGAAAGGAGAATAAAGAATAATGAAGAATTGTTTCTAAATCTACGTGAAACACGGATGTAAAATACAGATCTAGTTTAAATACAGATATAGAATATATAAGAAGAAGGCTTGTAGGATTCGTTAAGATTTAGTAATCATGGATGACTAATAAATATTACTCATTTTATCTATTGATAGATTTAAAACTAGATAGATAGTGATGAATGAGAATTAGGGTTCTTGGAAGAAACTAGGATTTCCACACTATTGACCATTGTTCTTTCATTGATCTCTATTCATGTCCAGCTCTTAACAAAACAATTGTTAATCTAATCTCAAATCGCGGTTGAGACTAGCAATAAATTGGTAGCGCCCCCGATTAGGATATTAACGATTATTTTGCTAAAATTTATAAACTTCATAAGACTTAAAAGAACTTAAAATATTTTTTCATCCATTATTCTACCCTAATCCTACGAACCCTATCAAGCGGAGAATTACTCGTGCATGATGGAGATAGAAGAAGAATGAATAGAGAAGGAATTCATAATGCAAATACAGAAATTAAAATTAATCTAACGATCTACCTTTATTAATCAACTTCACAAGTACAAACCTTTCAGGTTTAAATTACAAGAGGAAGAATAAGTTGCTCTCGATCTCTGCCTTGTAGAAAGTAGATGCTCTATCGAATCTCACGTCGTTTTATCACGTCGAATCGCGGACCTGTCGTGGATCACTTGTTCTTTGACGATGATTGGCTTCGTGTAAAAGATGATGATTTCTAAGTTTAGCTCTCGGTCTTTTATATAGCCCCAAAACTAGAACCCAAAGATCCTAAGAATTAGAATTTGTTGAGATGATCTTAACATAAAAATCCAAAACCTTAACTCGGTGAATCGGCCGCGGATCCGTCGCATCTTGCATGGTTTGACCGCGGAACCGCGGCTGTTTGGTGGCATCTTGGCTTCAAAACTCTGGGGCTTCTTCCTTGTGACACATGGAGATTTAGTTGATGTCTGGAACTTGAAAATATTTCTCGAGTCTCTGCCAGTATTGATTCTTTGATTTTATTTAACTTCATCGGCAGATTTTTGATTCCCGACATCTCAATATCTCAATATCCTGATCTGAGCTAAAGCTTGCACAATATCTCAAAGAATAATGTAGTAATATTTGGTATTTTTGATATATTATCCTAACCATTTGATATAATATTATATTTTAAGAACATTGATAAAGATATTTGATATGATATGCATATTTAAATTATCAAAATATTATATAAATATTATATGCATACATTTTCCTTCATAATGTTAATTATAATATATAAACATATGGTAAATAGTATTTTTACAGATAAAACCCTCATATGTGTCATATTTATAATAAACACCTTTAAATATTTAAGAAAAGTAAGGAAAATATCATATCAAAAATGCGATATTTTCGACTGAACAAATACCCCCAAACTTAACTTTGATCGTCCCGAGCAAACTTATTTATTCAAGAGAGGGAGAAAGAAAGAAGAAGAAAAAGAAAAACCTAAGTAGCACACTTTCTAGTATTTGTTGAACACGTGCAACAAGCCGTTAAACCTCCAGGTGTCCCTAGTAGGAGAAGTGCTGTCTCCTGAGGGTTTTCAGCGGATTACACCCACAAAATCTTATAATAAAAGAAAGAAGATGAAAGTTACATATAAAGACAAAAACTATAAAAGAAAGAACTTGAAAAGAAGAGTTTCCAACTACACTAGCTTTTCAGTTGCTATGAGCCATATCTTAATGGTCGTGAAAAGATATTAGAAATCATATCATCCCTCAATAAAACATCGCCTTTAGTTTTCCTCTCTATTTTTCTTCTAAATATCGATCATATACCTCTACGTGTGTGTAAAAGACATCCATATACTTAGACAATTCAATTCAAACTATCATACTCTTGTCCATCGTCCAAAGTACTTTATAGTCGGTGAATATTATCAGATGGAATTGCTAACACATTCTTTATGCGACTGTTAATACTTTTTAAGGTACTAACTGACCGATTACTAAATGTTCTTGCTTTATTAAGGCGTAATATTCTCGTCTTGCAACACCTAAGGCTTAGCAGTGACTCCCAAACCAGTTGGTCTAAGGCACTAGGTGATAAAGCACCCGCGCTATATTTTTTTATGTTGCCTTGAGCAATTACAAAACCAGTGTTCATTTTTCTTCATCATTTATATTTTTATTTTCCTTCATACCAAGGATTTTAGACAAGAGCATTTCAAGGTATCCTCTACTATCCCAAGTTTCAAAATGTGTGACAGTGCATATAGTAGGATATCAACATTCAAATATTTGGCCTCAAGAATATGGACTATTTTTCAGACTTATTTTTATTCTCAGATTAGTAATTTCCTTCATCTTACTAACCCTTAGGACAACGGCTCATAACTACTTATTACTAGTTTTATTTAAGAAAATATCTAGTTTTATTTAAGAAAATATCTAATTTTCTTACTTTTCTCAAACTATACCTATCTTTCATATGTAAATTTTTCATTTTCAAACTTTCATTATCAAATTTTTTTGTGCCTATATATAGTATAATGCAAAATAATGCGTGAATAAGCACAAAACTCCCCCAAATCTGTTTGCAGCAGTGTCCATACTGATGTCATCTATTAAGCGTCATAAAAGAAAACTGTAAACTTGGGAGGAAAAGTTAGTAACGGGGGCCTGAATAAATGACAGTGAAATTCTCCCCCAAACTTATTTTTGGCTCATAATTTTTTAAAAATTTATTTTTCGTTCAAGAGCCAAAAGATTTTTCTCCCCCCTCCCCCAAAAAAAACTTGAGTAAAACAGTATTAAGCATTTAAAATGAGGAGGGGTTAAAGCTATTGGTCAAAGTAAAGCTTTACAAAGACCAAAAGTCAATACCAACCATTCAAATATTTTATCGATGTAACGCACTGGTTGGTGGAAAATCGGAGATTTGAAGAAGTGGGGAGATATGTGGCGGTATGGTTTACGTATCGATTGATAGAGACGAGACAATAATGGTGAACGGAAACGAGAATGTGAATGATTAGAAATGGGAAGAATAGTCACATTCTCGTATGGGATAAGAAGAAATGGTGGTGGTTCAATTTCTTCAGGTGGAGGTTGATTAATCACAAAATCCGTATCGTTTAGGAATGCGAGTTCGTCGGCAAAAATATTTTCGAAACTTTCATCGATTGCCCGATTGAACGTTTCAATGTCAATAAGTGTCGCGCCAGAATTCAACACACTTGATTTGTCCAAAATTATAGAGGTAGGAGACTCGAAAAACTCATCTACCTCATTCTTAAAAGTATCTAAATCAAGTCGTCTTTCTAGAATTATCGAATTCGAAATATCAGATTGTGATTCATCAACGCTCGCTATCATTAAAGGAAGATTAGAAGAAGAACCAGAGAAAGTGGGAGATGAAATGGGTAAACGAATTGGTGTGTCGAGTATTGCTGAACCAGATGTGGGAAATGAAGGCTGAATTTCGTTCTGCTTTTCGGTTATATATTTATCATCAACTTCAAGACGCATATAAGGTTCGGGGAGATCAGTTACAGGTTCGAGATGATGACCACACACGAGTGAAAGGACCTGATGAATTGGTGGGACAAACTCATCCAAAATTTCAGGTTCATCATCCAATATATCCTCAACGTCAATCTCCTCAATCAAGTGAAGGTTAAAATTCTCAGACACTTCATCAAAAACATGGTTTTTAATCAATTTAGATTCTAGAGTGGAGGTGTAGAGATCACAAGGATTGGGTGTGGCTTCACTTGAAATGGACTCCTCACAATCGGGTAAATCAAACATTACAAAGCCACACAACTCATCAGACATTCTATCTTCAATTGATGAATCATTTGGTGTACTCGATAGATCTGTGAAACTGGAGTTGTGGATTTCAATTTGGGACGGGTAGGTTTGATTTGGAAGGGTGTACCACTCTCTCTCACTACCCAAATTCTCAATTTTTCCTATAGCCGTATCATATGTTGGAAAATTTTGAGCTGGTTCGAAACTAGTTGCTCGTTCGTTTTGTTTATTAAGGACGGCTATGCACTCATTCAATTCCTCTATGTGGCGGCACGTCGCTACCCGATATTCTTCCACGGTCTGTTCAAGACTAGACATGGGTCGGTAAGGGGTTTCAGCATAAGATTGAAATTCTTGTGGATAAGTAAAACTCCCAAATAACTGATTAGAAGGAATGTCTTGAGAAGGTGTAAAAGTCGGGTAGGATTGATAGGAATCGAATGGTTGTGAAAATTGGACAGGAGTAAGATCAATATTTTGATAAGAAGAATATTGATGTTGGTTGGTTGGTTGGCGACTGTCAACAGATGTCATATACGCCACAAACCGAGCAGTAAAATCTTCTTTAGAAGGTGGTGGTGTTTGTTGTCCTAACGGTTTGACTGGATTGAAATTTTGGTCGTTAGTCCTCGCTATATACTCAGCGATGGACATGCGTTTAGGAGTTCCCCCACACGTGTTAGATGGAGTATCAACAGAAGAAGATGTAGAATTTTGATGCGGTTGATAGGACCTGAAGTGAGGGGGCCAACTGTTTCTTTCCGCTTGCTCTATCTGATCTCTTAAAGACATGGTAGAGTCGGATGGTATACCGAAACGATTACGATAACAAGACATATCAGGTTCTGGATAGCAAAGCTCGACAAGAGTTCTTTTATTTGGGTTACCCATTATAAGAAGGTGAAAAGAAAAGAGGGTGAAAAGATTTAAGCTCTAGTTGGATTGTTTTGCTTTGAAAGTGGGACTTGAGGGTTGACTCAACAAATCACAAAATACACAAGTAACTCTAGAATTAAGGTTACCTAGGTCAAGCACTGTACTGCTCCTAGACTTCCAAAGGACAAGTCGCAGGATCAATCCTCTACCACCTCTTTATCGTTCCTGTGGCCAGGTAAGTGCCAGGTAAGTGAGAGGTATCCGCTATACGAATCACCGAAAATAGCGGGCCTAATTAAGTAACCACTTGCCTAGACACACTTCACTAGATACAACAAAAGAAATGCGGATAAATGATAGATTACCCACGACCTTCCTCTGTCCTATTTGAGCGCGACGGTCCTTAGAGTCTTGGTCTAGATATTTTTTAATTAAAATAGGGTGATGCAAATACACGTTTAGTGTTTTGTGAGGCCTAAGAAGGGTGATGAAATCCCCACCTAATCTGAATTGTGGTCTTACCCCTTAAAATCCGTATTAAAATATACAAAACAACCCGCAAACCAAAAACATGCAAAAAGATTTTTGAGCGGTGATATTTTGCAAAGAATCCTGCAGAAAAATATTTTATTGAATTTCAGAGGAGAGAGAAAGAGATAGAAAAGATACCGGAGAAGTTTGAGGGAATAACTCCCCAAGATCGCCGCGGTTCCGCCGCCGTTTGCACACAATAGCCGTGGTTCCGCCGCGCTTTAAGGAGTTCTTTGTGTAATTTTTTTAATGTGACCTCCTTAGCTCCCCTGGGTCTTGATGAATGTCACTAAATATTTATCTCCTTACTAAAAGTGACCCCAGATTCCCTCACAAAAATCATACACTAATCGTTAAATATGCAAGATGCGGTTTTGTTTTGTTTATGATATGAATCGAATAAGAATTCAATACGAATAGTAAGAAAAAAAATATTACGCACATATCCCAGGCAACGACGCCATTTGATTGATCTGTTTTAAAGAAGAGTTTGTAGAATAACTGCAATCAATAACGGTGTCGCGTGTAGCTAGCCGAGATGAGTACGGGTCGTCCTCAGGGATATGTGGAATCTTTCAATCTTACTTTAGACGTTTTGATTAGAAAAGAGGAAGGAGAATAAAGAATAATGAAGAATATTTTCTAGATCTACGTCAAACATGGATGTAGAATACAGATCTAGTTTAAATACGGATATAGAACGTATAAGAAGAAGGCTTGTAGGGTTCGTTAGGATTTAGTAGTCATGGATGACTAATAAAGATTACTCATTTTATATATTGATAGATTTAAAACTAGATAGATGGTGATGAATGAGAATTAGGGTTCTTGGAAAAAACTAGGGTTTCCACACTATTGACCCTTGTCCTTTCATTGATCTCTATTCATGTCTAGCCCTTAACAAAAACAATTGTTAATCTAATCTCAAATCACGGTCGAGACTACCAATAAATTGGTAGCGTGCCCGATTAGGATGTTAACGATTCTTTTGCTAAAATTTATAAACTTCATAAGATTTAAAAGAAGTTATAATATTTTCTCATCCACTGTTCTACCCTAATCCTACGAACCCTATCAAGCGGAGAATTACTCACGCATGATGAAGATAGAAGAAGAAAGAATAGAGAAGGAATTCATAATGCAAATACAGAAATTAAAATTAATCTAACGATCTATCTTTATTAATCAACTTTACAAGTACAAAGCCTTCAAGTTTAGATTACAAGAGGAAAAAGAAATTGCTCTCGATCTCTGCTTTGTAGGAAGTAAATACTCCATCGAATCTCACGTCGCTTTATCACGTCGAATCGCGGACCTGTCGTGGATCACTTGTTCTTTGAGGGTGATTGGCTTCATGTAAAAGGCGATGATTTCTAAGTTTAGCCATCAGTCCTTTATACAGCCCCAAAACCAGAAACCAAAGATCCTAAGAATTAGGGTTTGTTGAGATGATCCTAACATAAAAATCCAAAACCCTAACTCGGTGAATCGGCCGCGGATCCGCCGCATTTTGCATGATTTGGCCGCGGAACAGCGGCTGTTTGGTGGCATCTTGGCTTCAAAACTCTGGGGCTTCTTCCTTGTGACACATGGAGATTTAGTTGATTTCTGGAACTTGAAAATATTTCCTGAGTCTCTGCCAGTATTGATTCCTCGATTTTATTTAACTTCATCGGAAGATTTTTGATTCCCGACATCTCAATAGCTCGATCTCCTGACCTGAGCTAAAACTTGCACAATATCTTAAAGAATAATATTAGTAATATTTGGTATTTTTTAGATATTATCCTAACCATTTGATATGATATTACATTTTAAGAATACTGATTAAAGATATTTGATATGATATGCATATTTAAATTATCAAAATATTATATGCATATATTTTCCTTCATAATATTAATTATAATATATAAACATATGGTAAATAGTATTTTTACAGATAAAACCCTCATATGTGTCATATTTATAATAAACACTTTAGATATTTAAGAAAAGTAAGGAAAATGTCATATCAAAAGTGCGATATTTTCGACTGAACATCGGTTCCTCCCAGCTTCGAACCCCGGCCGCCTCCTAGCCTCCTCCTCTCCAAGCACCACCGGCCTCCGCCTCCGACGCCGATCGGTGAGTTGATTTATTAATTTATTTAGATTGTTTGAAATTTTGTTAAATTTAAGTAATTTTAGGGTTAGTGTTAAGACTAATTTTAAGGTTATGGTTAATTTTAGGAATAATTTTATTGTTGGTTAATTTTAGGTTTAAAATAAAGATTAATTTTAGGATAGGGTTATGGTTAATTTTATGGTTAGTATTAGGGCTAATTTTGGGGTTAGTGTTAGGATTAATAATTTTGGGATTAGTGTTTGGGTTAGGGTTAGTGTTATGCTTAATTTTGGGGTTAGAGTTAGGGTTAATTTTGGGCTTAGGATTAAGTTAGTTTATTTGTTGAAAATTTTAGGTTTAGAACTTGGGTTTGGTTGTTAATTTTAGTTAATTATAGTTAGGACTGTGTGTATGTGTCACGCCCCACTTTCCAGTGTACGGGCAGAGGACGCGACGGGTCACGCGACGTATTTACTCAGAAGTAAACACACTAAGCATATCTAAGCGGTATAAAATAAAAGTACACAAGAGACAAGATGTAAATGAACAACTTTATTTATTCAACATTCTTTTTTTTATTTTTACAATACATCTGAAAAGTAAATATATGGAATGAAAATAATGCCTAAACAATGGCATATCAGAAATGTAAATATGTACAAGTAAACTAGATCTCTGGGTCGAAGGCTATCTGATCCAAGTCCTCGCTGGTGGGCTGTGTCTCCAGAAGGTCCGATCCACATGATAACATTCCAAAGAAAGAAGAATAGGAATGTCGTCAGCGAACAATCGCTCGGTAAGTCCCAAAGGTAAGTAGAGACAGAATAGACAGAAAGAGAATGTAACTTTTAAAGTTGTGTTATATTGTTAACTCTGTGTTTGTAGTTTGGTACAGAAAATGCCAGTGTATACGAGAGGACTCCCACTATTCCGGAGACTAAGGTATATGGAGCACAAGGAACCGTTCAGCCACGGTACAACGGCAATGGAGATTCTGGTTAGGTGTATTATGGTTACAGTCTCGTGCCATTTTTAACACATTCCGTACCAATCTAACCCTTATAAACCCCATGATATCTTGATTGTACGTGATGTCATGTTTGTTATATATAGATGGATGACTTGCTGAAACCATGATATCAGTAATGGAACGGATATAATGGATGAACATGTAAATGGAGTATATCCATGGTTCGGTTCGGCTCGGTCAATATTGAATAGATTGAATAGATAGATTCATATTGAATTGTGATTTTATACTTGAATCGTATTCAAGTCAGATTGATTATATTTAGACTTGGTCTGAGTCAGATAATTAGAAAAGAAATTGAAGTCCCGAATTAGGTTTTTGATATTATCGATAACTGCTGTATATGAACGGCTGGATTTGTGTCTTTTTCCAAGGCAATTATCGTATTGATAACACTGTTTGTTAGGTTTTCTATCTTAGATAGGCAAGCACCCATATCTCCGGCTCCCTGAGGCTCAAGAAACTGGTCCCGCTTAAACCTATGTTTATTAGGGTCTTTATTGTAATTTAGTATAACTTGAGGGGGTTTTATGTAAAAATAGTTTGGTATAATTTTAAAATATATCTCAAGCATTTAATTATCGTTTTTAGGGTTTTCATAGATGCATATTTTATAAATGCGAAATTTCTAGTGAATGAACTTAGTTTCATAGTATGTGGTATTTGCTTGAAATATTGTACTTTTGTTGTATTTGGATGGTATTTTCATGTAATAGTGATTCATTTAGAAAACTTGGAATATTTATATAATATAATTAAAATAGATATTTTGCGAATATATGTATATATATTTTATAAAAATAATTTATTTAAACCTATATCCTCCACACTTAACCAGCATTTGATAGATTATCCAACCCCGAGCAATCTTAGTTATTGGTGGGGGTTCGGTTCGTTAGCTGGTATTTTTCTTTTAGAAATCTCATTTTATAAAGAAAAATGTATAAAAATTCTATCGAGATCGAATGCTCCTTGCGGAGGTCTGTATCTCGTTCTACTAAGCCCGAGAATGTGCGATAATCTGCACCATCCCGAACGGGGTCCCCAAAATGGGCTGTAGAGGTGCAATTGCATGGAAATGATTAATACACTTTTTAAAGAAAACGGTTTTGTAAGTTTAGGATATTTATTTGTAAAGTCGTCTTTTTCAGTATTCTATTATCCCAAACTTTATCGTGCTATGATAGAGATGTGTGTTGTGATAAGGTTGGTCATTACCTCGTGAACTATCTAAAAGTATAATAAGTATTATGATGATTATGTCGGAACCTAAAGTATGTGGTTTTTTACTGAAAAACTATAATAGAAGCTGCATATAATAATATTTTGTGATGAAACTTGTTTAATATGTTTGTTATTGTTTATTGAATATGATATGAGAGTTTGGTATATTCTTGTTTAAGAAAAATATGATTTTTAAAGAAAAACCGAATCGGGAGTCGGATTAACTCCGCTTCCGTCGGGTTTTAGAATTTGATGTTTTAGAATAGAGATAAGAAGGGAAAGATGGGACTTACTGGCTTGTTGGACTAGAGAAGAGAGAGGGGGTCCTAGAGAAGGTTTCGGGATGTCATTTCATCGCTGGAATCTCCTTGTATTGTCCCCGGAACTTCGTCGGAGTTTCGCCCTTCGCTAACTTCACTTGCACACTATTGGGACTTAAAAGTTTTTTAGAGTTTTGGCAGGGAATTATGAGTAGGGAGGGGTGATATGGGATGTGGTATTTATAGAAGAAATTAGGGTCTGGTGTATTAAAGATTGCATATAAAATATGCATTAAAATTGAATTAAAAGAGCATTTTATTGCTCTATGTATGAATGCAGAGAAAACAAGCAGTGTGAAAAGAGTGGGGTAGCTGAAAGGTTGCAGGAGTGAGAAGATGGGGGGCTTTACCCACGGTTGGCCCGGTGGTACCGACCAAATCCTTAATCTCGTCGGGCTTGTACCGACGGTTGTGGGTAGGGTTTGGGCCACTGTCCTTGTCGCTTTGGTTTCTTCAGTGCACATGTATAAATAATTTGTAACTCTTCAGTTTATGTGTTGTGCACGTGTAGACCCTTGGGCTTCTAAAAAGATTAAAAGAAATTTAACAAAAAATAATATGGCTGATGGGAACTCTGGTGCTTTGTAACAGCAGTGCAAGGTTTTGCCAATGAGCTACAAGTGCTTTCTTGTTGTACTAAATTAAAACAAATACTTATAGCATTCACAGGATTGCAAATACCCCAAGTGTACATTAATTTTAAATGAATTTTATGTACACCGAAATTGGAGTTGTTACAGTATGTATTGTTGTTGTCATTGATAGAGAATGGAAACATATGTAACTAAAAATTTGTATAATTGTAGGGCTGACGTGGGCATGATTGTTTCTGTTTCTTCGCTTTCTATATACGTCAGTCTCCGGTACACAACTTTATCACTTTTAATTTTTAAGTACTAAAATTGGCCCAAGTCACCATGCTAAAATTAAGTCATCAATTAAATCGAAAACATAGATACTTGACATGCCATAAACCAATTATCTATATACATGCTTTCTTTCACGAGTTTAAAATCAATTAATCATCATTCCTTAAACAAATAGTCAATGTCGGGATATAATGTGGATGTGTGTGTGTACCGTGAGTGTAATATATTGTTTATGGAAATGTGGTTGTGTGAGAGAGTGTGTAAGACTTACCATTATGTAATTTTCGTTGTATGCATGCGTGTTTATTTTAATGAATGCAGATACTTCATTAATAATATCAATTGTTTGAGAACTTACCATTCAAATTGAAAATTCCAAAACCCTAAACAAAATAGTTAAACAATCGATGATACTGAAACGATAACCATCAAAACCAATCTAATTAAGTGCATGATACTCGATGATGAAAAAAAGTAAACCGATACATATCATCATCGAGTATCTCACATTGAAAAAATATCACGACTTAGAACCCGTCTATCAGTTATATGCGTACGGTTATTTTCGTGACATAAAACTACGCGTGCATTGTCAACCTCAAACGTTAATCGTTTTTCGTTGACAACCATCTCCTAGTTTATACGACGAGAATACTAGTTGTACTATAACCGATAGATTTGTCCCGTTTTGGACACGTTAAGAATGTATAACGTATACACTTCTCTGCATGGTTATACTTTTCATTTGTTTCGGGATGAGTTTCGTCAGTACCTTTCCGCATGTTTTTCGTGTACAAATATAGTTAAGATTATCATCTCAATACTGTTAGTATTGAAATGCTTATCTTTTCTATTGCAGTGTACTCGGAGAAAAGCGGGGAGGTGCTGCCGAAATTTTCTCGAAACGAATGAAAGCATAAGTCCAGATGGTGTATACGTTATACATTCTTAATGAGATAGAATCCTTACCCCCGACAGCCGTTACTCATTGACATCCAAGATAGAAGCAATAATATTATTTACAGCCATGATAAATCACTCAAATGTATTTCCGAGACACTATTGTCATTATCTTTTTTGTTTATAAGCATCTCGTTCTTAGCTTTCTCACTGCGGGTTAGAATTGTTAATATCGTGTATAATTTTAAAATGTTTGTTATGATATAATAATTAATTATGAACTGTATTAGATTTTACGTATCGGACAAGAATGGTTAAGACTTGGATAAATAAGAATAAGTTTGGCTTTGAATTTAAAATCGGTGTAGAAGAGTTTATGCAATTCTCGTTAAGAGTGGGCGGTAGTCGGATCCCCTGTCCCCGTAGAAAATGTTGTAATGGTAGATGTGATAGTCGAGAGACGGTTCGACTGCATATACTTGCTAACGGATTCTGTGAAGATTACACTATTTGGCATTTTCATGGAGAGGTCGTAAACTATAAAATCGGTGCACATCGTCTGTTACCGCCACCTATGAGAACCCCATCAACCACCGGTTTAAATGATATGATGGACGGGTTATATGATGGCATGAACGATGACACCCCTACGGATGATACGGTTCCAGATTTCGAATCTGCTAGTTTTTTGAAGTATATGGAGGATGCTAAGAAAACTCTTTACGAGAGTGCGACAATGACGAAGTTAGATTGGATGGTTCGCATGTTTCATTTTAAATGCAAAAGTTTATGGAGCAACAAGCTGGTCGATGACTTTTTAAAGATAGAGAAGAAGGCTTACCTGAATTCTGATCTCCCTGCAAATTTTCAAGAGATGGAGAAGATTATTGCCGACATCGGTTTCAGTTATCAAAAAATTGATGCATGTCCAAATGACTGCATGATATTCACGATAGATGATGACATGACTTAAATAAGTATAGAACTTGTAGGGAATCAAGTGGATATTACCTAAAAGGCCCCCGAGGAATGAGGAGTCAATTCTGAAGATTCATGTGAAGGTGTTGCGTTTTTTTTCTATTAAGAAAAGACTATAGAGTTTATTTCTGTCGTTTAAAACCGCCGAACATATGACATGGTATGCATATGGTTGCAGGAGGGATGGAGCCTTACGGCATCCCGCTGATGGTGAAGAGTGGCAAAGATTTGACGCTCAATTTCCCGCGTTCGCTGCGGAAGCTTGTAATGTGAGACTTGGATTATCGGCTGATAGATTGGAACCCTTTAAAGGAGGTGCATCTCACAGTGTATGGCCCGTTACACTAATAGTTTATAACCTCCCGCCGTGGATGAGTATGAAACAATCTTATATCCAAATGCCTCTGTTGATCCCTGGAAGCAACTCTCCTGGTATTGATATCGATGTTTATTTGAAGTCGTTGATCGATGAGTTGAATGATCCTAGGGAGACCGACATCGTTGCTTATGATGTCCACAGAAAGAAGAGATTCACACTGCGCGCGGCATTGTTATGGACAATAAACGATTTCCCGGCATATGTCATGTTGTCGGGATAGAGTACGAAAGGTCATCATGCTTGCCCCTGTTGTCAAGAAAACACTGTCTGTGAGACGCCTGCAAATCAGATTTTCTGTTATATTGGAAATCGTCGTTGGTTAGATGTTGATCATCCTTATCGACGCAATGGAATCAAGTTCAATGGTGAGCAGGAGAATCGGCCCCCTCCTCCTGTGCCAAATGGGATAAAAGTGTTTGTGGACGTAGAGATGTTGTTTTTGGTAAGAAACATAAGTATACTATTCCGAATGAGATATCAAATAACCGGAGAAAGAGATCTATATTTTATGATTTGTCGTATTAGCATTTTCTTAATCTTCCCCATAACTTGGACGTCATGCACATTGAGAAGAATATCTGTGAGCTCTTACTGGATACCCTGTTGAATACCAAATTTAAGAACAGAGACACATTAGCGATACGAAAATGGTTTGCTACAAAGAATTTGCGGCCAGAATTGCATCCAACTCCGAAAGAGAATGGTAAATGGGCTATTCCACCAGTAAAGCACACGATTTCCGATAATGAGAAGCTGAGTTTTCTTAAGGTACTAAAACAGGTAAGGGTACCGAATGCATATTCTGCGAAGATTAGTAAATGCATAAACTTGAAAAAGAAAACTCTCGTCGGCCTGAAAAGTTATGATTTTCATGTGATCATGCAGCAATTGCTTCCCATTACTGTTAGGGCGTTACCAAATAATGACGTTGTATCAGTTGTGACTGATTTGTGTCATTTCTTCAAAGAGTTATGCTCCAAAAATTACTCGGCAAACGATTTTAGAACCCTGGAGAATAAAATATATCGCATACTTTGTAGAATGGAGATGTTGTTTCCGCCTTCTATTTTCACCGTAATATTACATCTCATGGTTCACCTTGCTCAAGAGGAGGCACGTTTAGCTGGTCCAGTGAATTATTGGTGGATGTATCCGCTTGAAAGGTAAAACTTATATAACAACTCTTTACTGTTCATAATAAATCGAATATTTATAATAAAACAAATTAAATTTGTTAGCATCCGTCAGGTTCATGTACAAAATAAAACGGTACATCCGTAACAGGAGTCGGTCTGAAGGGTTTCTCGCTGAGAAATGTTTGACGTTATGTTCTATGTATTTAGAGGGTGTTGAGACTGCATTTAATAGGCCGAGACGTAATGAGAACATGATTGACAATAAACATGTAATATCCGTCTTCCGGGCCCAAGAAAAGGAACTGGGTAAAATGAAGTCGGGTCACACTGCATTTGAGCAGCACGGCATGATTCACTGTTACGTTTTATTTAACTGTTCAGATGTGAACAGTTTTATCGGGTAAGTATTTATTACTTTTTTCTTAACATAATTATAGAATATCTTCATGTCAAAATTAAATATTTATTTGCGATATATACAGTGTTTGGAATGCTCAATACCATCCACCTACTAAACGAACTCGGTAATGGGATATCGATAAGGAGCGATATAAACACTTTCCCGCTTGGTTGAAAGTACATTTAAGTTGTAAACTATAAAAACTAAATTACAACTCATGTCGATACACACACATAACTTAATCCGTTTTACCCTAATAGTTTGAAAGAAATTCCAATGATTGACATATTTCGGAAGATATAAAAGCGCTAGCATATGGTCCAGATGAACAAACTGAGTACCTCTCCGGTTACGTTGTTAACGGATTTAGATTTCACACCAGAAAAAGAAATCAAAATAAAAGGTTTCAGAATTGCGGCGTCTTTGTCACATCCACCGTTACTGGATATTCATCCTTTAGAGATTCAAATCCAACCACGGCAAAATTGGACTATTACGGGGTAATTCGGGTGTGTTTTCATGAACAGACGGTTCTCATGTTTAAGTGTCTGTGGTACGATATCCATCATGAACATACTGGGTTCAAAGTTGAAAATGTCCTATTTTGACTCAATCCATCGAAACTCGCTTTTGGTGAAAAGCCTTATATTCTTGCCAGCCAAGCCTGTCAATACTTTTATATCAGACTCTTGGGATGCCCAATGCGATGTTGCTATTGTGACGAATCGGTGAGACTATTACAACATGGGTGAAAATGATGTAAGTGAGATTAGTTGTCCTACAATCTCGGTTATATAAGATGATATTATTCCTATCGAATTCAACAACGGTTTATCAAGAATAGACATAGAGCCAAAAATAGCCTCTGATGTACCATCGGCGGTTGTAGAACCAGAAGTCTAATTAAGACTTTAAATATCTTGATATATTAACTTGCTGTTGTATGATACTCATATTTTAAGTAATGTAAAACATACAATTTATTGTATCTTTCTTTCGCATATTATTTCATACATTTTATTTTTTCCCGCATATTATCTCCTAGAGTTTCGAATTCTAATGTACATCGATTTTCAAGTTAATTTATATTATTTCCGCATTTCATTTTCCCCCCTGCATATTATTTCCACCATTTATTGCTCATGTATGATATTCTTTTCAACAATAATTTTCACTATTGTTTTTTTATCTAACATATTAAACTATATTCCGTGAAGTTGTTTTAGATATGTCAGGTTCAGATAGTATAACCGATCAGTCTACCGGGGACGAGAGATGGTCTTCTCAGAAAAAGAAACGGACTGGATGAGGACCACACGGACCAGTGATATACGGAGGAGGATGCCACATGCTCCTAGCAAGACGTTTGTATACGTTGCGTTCACAGGGGACGTTGTGACAGGAGCCAGTAAAGAAGTGAAAAAATGATGTTGCCGATAGTGGACAGCGAGGACCGCATGCCTCATTTGTTGAAGGACGAAGATGATGAGTGGGAGGTTCTAAATTGGGACACTGAAGCGTTAGGGCTAAAAAAAACAAGTCGCTATATGAGAGATGGTTGTTAGATTTCTTTATACAATTCAATACTGTACTTTTTTTTATATGCACACATGTACACACACATACGCGTATATCACAAACACAGCACACACACATATACATACACATCTACTAAATTACTATAAAATACCCATATATTGATGAATTATCCTGTTTCGCAGACTCGGTTCGAGTTCCGGTGAGTTAGCACAGGGGGCTCCCAGGGGGTTTACGATGAATGCGCAGTTTATGATAAAATGTGTAGTCATATGGCAAAAAATTGGAGAGGTCATAAGAACAAAATCTTTAGAAAGCTTGAATACCGCGCTTCACCGGATGAGATGTATTCGATTAAGCCGGATCTAGATTGGTCCGACGAATACTGGCATGCCTTGGTCGATCATTTCTTGTCCGGAGAGTTTAGGGTATGCCTTTGACGATATCTTTTTACTATTTTATAGCAACTCAGTAAACGATATTTTATGTAACTGTAGGAGAAGAGCAAGCGAGGAAAAACATTTCGCGCTCAGCTGCATGATATTTATAAGGGTGGGAGCACGAGTTCCCAGCAGGTTGCGATCGAATACGTAGGTATCGTATTTGATATTAATATCTTAAAATTATCTTAGAAATTTATGTATGAACTTTCTAAATATTATATGCAGAAAGAAAGTCATGGTGGAGAGTCCCTTGATCGTATCGAAATCTACCGGGCTCAATTTGTACGGGACAACGGCGCGCCTGCATCGATTGAGGCACATTGGATATATGTAAGACTCTACATATGCCGAGCTTCTTAATTATTTCAGAATAATTAATGTGTAGCTTATAGAATGACAGTAATATATTTCTTCTACAAACATGCAGCGATGACGGCTGAGAGAGATCGGTTGATCCAGGAGATGGAGGCGGGGCAAGGACACCCGGTTGATGACGCGCAAAGAACATTCATCGTAGATAGGGATTTCACGGCGTTTAGGCCGAATCGTCACGGGAGAGTACAATGCGTGTCCTCCAAAATTACTCTGCATCAGTATAACACTCCTTTCCAGCTGACTGAGTATCTACCTCTTAGGTTTCAGCCGGCAGACGAATCGCCTTCGGAGATGCCGATACAGACCAGGGTCTCTAAGACCAGGACCCCTGTGTTTCATGGATCGCCCCATGAGCGAACGCCGGAATCCGGCAGTTCCTCACGCCGATCGACTGCCGCTCCCGCTCCCGTTGCCGATCTATTTGCTGGCTGAATCTCGAGCAGAGATTTAATCTTATCAACGCATACGTCTAGGCTGGGAGGCTCGTACCTCCGGTAAGTTTGATAACCCTTACATATATACACACATACGCACATATAACAAACACATACAATCATACACGCACAAGCATACACACACATGCATGCATACACACATATCACATACACACATGCATACACACACATGCATACATACACACATATCACATAGACACATGCGCACACACACACATGCATACATACACACATATCACATACATACATACAAACACGCACAATCATACACACACATATGCATACATACACAGACACAAACACACACATGCATACAGACGCACACACATGAATACACACACATGCATACATACGCGCGCGCGCACAAGCATACATACACACACATAAACAAGCGCGTGCACATTTGATTAATATAAAATATCTATACTAATTCATGTATTTTAAACTTTTAATCGAAGGGCCTTTATCCAGGAAATCTATGAGCGCCTCCTTAGTGATCGACTCTCCCTCCCCGTGTTCGTCCTCCGTTGATTTTTCATTTTCCACTTTTGTAAATTTATGATATTAAGATTGTAAAAGAACACGCAGTATGTATTGTAATCGTATTTGGATAATCGTATTTGAATAACCGTTATTTGAATGGAATGGAATTTGTATTAGAATCGTTATTTGAATGGAATGAAATCGATATTAAATTGAAATAGATTGGCTTGGAGATTTTCTTGGCTCTTTTAATTTTTTTTACTGTAATACACTCTATTTTAACGGGAAATTTCCGTCGAAATAGTCTATTTCGATGGAAGTGGCCCGTCGAAATAGACTATTTCGACGGCAATTTACCGCCGAAATATAAAAAAGGATTTTTAAATGATTCCTGAAACAATTATTTAATTTAAAATACTTATATATTTTGACAGAAATTATCCGTTGATAAAAAAACTATTTCGACTGGAATTAGCCGTCGAAATAGTTTTGATTATTGCGACGAACATTAGCCGTCGAAATAACCTGTTGCAACGCAACCTATTGTGTCGGCGTTCTTTCGTGGCTGTTTGGTGTCACCCGACGATATAGATGTCTATATAACATCCTTCACAGTAAATGTACCTTTCAAACCGGTTTCTATCAACTCCCGATCGAGCATTCACCTTTAGATTACATGCCGTATAGCAAAGGTATATGCCTCTATTAATCTGTGTTATAAAACATAAGAGCATCTATAGAGGTCCCAACTAATATTTGGCTTAGGTATCACCGTCTTACTCTTAGCTACTAAAGTTAATTTTAAAAGAATTTGTCTCTATCATATGAAATTAAAATTAAAAATTCATCTAGTCAAGTTATTAAAACTTAGAATCCTGCATTTCTTGATGTTGAAGATTGTGTTGACAAACAATTCGTCTTTCATATGCAATAGCTATAAGTGGAGAGGTCTTAGAAACCAATGTAAAGGTCTAAAAGTCAGTGATGGGAAAAATGAGACCACGTAAAAGGCATTGAACAAAAATAGTTATATAAAGCTGAAGCAGTAAGAAGATTGCTTGTTAACTGATTCATATGCAAGGAGAAAACATAGCACATAGAGATTAACTAAAGTGATTATTGTTGATGCATATGGTCTGAAATTAGTTCCCACAAGATGCTTGATAGTCGTTCATATGATATACCCAAAAAACATAAAAGGGTAAATTGTTGAAACCCCCGCTAAAAAACTCCTCTACTCCTTCTCACATGCCACTTTAAAAAGATACTCATCTTTCCCTTTCTTTTCTCTTTCACCTGCTCTGTTCCCTGCCCTGTCACTGCCATCATCGCCCGTCACGTCCCGCTTCCTAGAGTGTGCTAACTATGGCACATGACAGAGTCAACCATGCTACCTGTGATTAGCAAATATCCCTCCACAGTCACATTATGGCTGTTTATAGAATATCAAGAACAGTAAAATATAAAAACTATCTAGTACATGTCCATTTACCACAATAAATAGAGTCAAGAAAAATGTATAAGCGGAAACGAATTAAATCCAATAAACATCTAAAAATTGTCCTAATATGGGCTCACATCAAGAATGAAAATGCGGAAATAAATAACTAAACTAAATATCTCTAAATATAATTCCTCACTACTCGGCTTGACGGTTAAAGTACTTCTGTTTAGCATGCGATAGTGAAAGAGGAACTGGGGCATGCAAAATCCAGACGTCAGTGCGTCATAATATCAAAACAGCAGTAATAACCAGGATGCAACAAGATATGTAAATGTGAATATAAGTCAACAACATAAATATCAACAGTGAGGTACGTGTGTGCATGTAATGTGTAACCTAAAACTGTGTTTCTAGGTTATCTATACTATAAGTCTTTAAAATCAATTAATATAATTCTCATCGTAACCCATCAGTCTATACCCCGTTCATTCCCCCTGGGACCACGGTAACAGGATTATTCCATAACGCCCGGAAAAACGGCAAACAGGATATTCCGTAACGCCCAGAAAAACGGCAAACAGGATATTCCGTTACGCCCGGAAAAATGACAAATATGTAATAATAACCTTTTGAGTTACGCTTTGGATACATTCTTGATTTTCGCTTTGCCCCCAGGTTTGTGTTCAAGTCAAGTATTGCCAAGATAGATCTAATGCCAACACAGGATCAAGCAGGTACATGTTTTCGTTTATGCGGACAACATATTACGTCGGCCAGGACAACATGTCAATATTGTTGGCATTAGTAACAAGATCCATGTAACAAGTCAGTAGTGTGTCGTGAACCTGTCAAGTGATATATATGCATCAACTAGATATCCAATGTAAACTGTAACAAATATTGAAACACGGTTAATGCACGGATGCACATGTATCTATCTGTGATAACCTTTTATAAGTCCATGACTACGTATGATGCACATTAAAAAGCACGTTGTACTAATAGAATAGTAGTATGATATAATGAGGTTCCGGCATGCAACTAGATATGCAGTTGTCAGTACAGATACATACGGGTATCGAAAAACGGTAAAACTATAACATGGGATGCATAATTAAAATACATGTATTATTTTTATTCATATGGATATAAATATAGTAACATAGCATGTAGCAAGATAAACTTGCATGATCGGATCTTACGATGGGGTACGTACATCACGTTCGACGTCGGGTGAACGTCCCGATGAGCCACGCGCGTACAAGACTGGACCTGGCTAATCCAAGACGTGACCATACTGGATGGTGACGATGACTGGGTCGCCCGAATCGTCGGTGACGTGTGCGACTCCGGCGATGGCCGGAAAACAAGAAACCAGAAAGAAAAGAAAGAAGAAAGAAAAGAAAGAAAGAAGAAGAGAAAAGAGAAGGAGTTTGGGTTGTGGTGTTGGCTCTGGATTTAAGAGACAGAGGAGATGGCGACTGCGACAGTGGGTAGCCGTCGACGATGGGTAACGGTAATGGGTTTCTAGGTTTCGTGGGTTAGTGGTGCTGGGTCGGTTGCTGGGTAGTGAGGAGAAGAGAGAAGGATGAGGAGGTGAAGGTGGGGATGAGGGTGACGTCGATAAGGTGGTGGAGTGATCGGCGGTGGAAGTTTGGGTCGAGGTCGGGGTTGCAGGGGCTCGGGAGTTTGCAGGGATCTTGGTCGGGTTCTCGGGGATTGGACAGGAGGAGAGGAGGAGGAGGAGGTGACGAGGTCGGGGTGCTGTTGACGAGGAGATCGACGGTGAGGGGGAAAGTCAAGGTCGGGTTTTCTTGGGTTGTGGGTGTTGGGTTCACGGGTGAAGCCGCTGGGGGTTGTGGTGGTAGCGTTGAGTGCTCGAGAGAGGAGAGAGGGTGACGAGGTGGTCGAGGGCGAGAGAATGGTGAGGTTGGGATGGTCGGCGATGAGGGCTAGGGCTCGGCTAGGGTTAGGGCGTGGGTTCTCACGGCGGAAGGTGAAGACGATGGAAAAATATTGAGTAGAGAGAGAAATGTGTTGTGATAGTTTAATTAGGGTGTATATATATATATATATATATATATATATATATATATATATATATATATATATATCAGTTGAGAGAGAGAGATTGGTGAGGAAAATATATTATTAGTTATTTAAAAATATATTTTTATATATTATGTATAATATAAATTGTTAAGGTTTTATAAAATATTATAATATATATTCTAGGATTTATAACCAATATCAAATATACTCTGAAAAATACTCGGGTCAGTTCTAAAAATCTAGTTTAAAAATACGGATAATACACGTGTCAGCTAAAATTATAATATGATGTCTGGTTAGATAAAATGCATACCCCCAAGAACGGATACACGTAAAAACACGTAGCGATCCAAACGAGTCCGTTTCATCAAACTGGATATGAACATGATATCTGGATACAACTATATGGTATGGGGTATGATACAAGCCATGCCAAATATTAAAAATATTTTTTGACTATAATTTGTATTATTTGAAAATATATGCAGATACTAAAATATGATACATGTATATATCAAATCTAAATATGCATGGATCCTCTGTATTGGTAAAGATATAACGTAATCTTGAACCATACTGGGTTTCAAGTATGTCCACAGATACCAAAGCACTATCCGCACCCAAAAACAAGACTAAACAAGAAAACTGTCACAAAATTAGGAAAACCCAAATAAAATATGGTATAAATGAACTAGGGTGTTATATTATACCCAACTCCAAAAGAATTTCGTCCTCGAAATTCCCAGAACAAGAAAAGACAAGAAAACATGAATCTAAGAAAATAGGTGTGGAAACTTCTGTCGAATCTCGTCTTCTCGTTCCCAAGTTGATTCTCCGTACGAGCGATTCCCCATGGAACAAGTACTAGAGGGATAACCTTGTTCTTGAGAACCTTTTCTCTTCGATCTACAATCGCTATCGGTCGTTCTTCATTTATCAAGTCCTCCCTTACTGTCAGCTCCTAGTGATCTCGGATGTGTGTCTCATCTCGAACAAACTTGCAGAGTTGAGATACATGAAACACGTCGTGAACACTCGCCAAGGCTGGTGGTAAAGTTAATCGATAAGCTACTTCTCCCACGTGCTCGATAATACCGAAAGGCCCCACGAATCAAGGACTAAACTTGCCTCGACTACCAAATCGAATCACTCCTCTGGTCGATGATATCTTCAAGAATACAAGATCACCAACTGCGAATTCCATAGGTCTTCGCCCTGTATCGGCCCAACTTTTCTGTCGATCTTGTGCCGCCTTCATATGGTTTCGGATCACATTGAATTTCTTCACGGTTTGCATGATAAGATCCGATCCCAATAATCTTCTTTCTCCACTATCATCCTAACAGACAGGCGAGCGACACTTGCGACCATATAATCTTTCGAATGGAGCCATCTGTATAGTCGTCTGAAAACTGCTATTATAATAAAACTCCACCAAGTGCAAATGATCCTCCAATGAACCCTTGAAGTCTAGCATGCACGCTCTCAACATATCTTCAAGAGTTTGGATCGATCTTTCTGACTAGCCATCTGTATGGGGATGATAGGCTGTGCTGAACTTTAATCGAGTCCCCAAACTTTCCTGTAAACTCCTCCAAAAATGCGATAAGAATTGGGTGTCACGATCGGAAACAATGCTCACATGTATTCTATGCAATCTCACAATCTCCTGCATGTACCGTTCCGCTAAAGCTTCCGTCGACTGACCAACTCGAAACGGTATAAAATGAGCTGTCTTGGTCAATCGATCAACAATCACCCAAACTGCATTATTGCTCTTTGGACTCCGTGGTAAAGCAGTCATGAAATCCATGGTTATATGTTCCCATTTCCACTGAGGAGTCGGAAGTGGCTGCAATAAACCGGCTACCCTTTGATATTCGGCCTTAACTTGCTGACACACTAAGCACTTCGATACATAACGAGCAATCTCCCTTTTCATGCTTTCCCACAAGAAATGCTGTCGTAGATCTCGGTACATTTTTGTGCCTCCCGGATGTACGGAATATGCGGAACTATACGCCTCCTTCATAACCTCTTCACGAATATCTCCTTTCGGCACATATAAATGGCTTCCATAATGTAACGAATAATCTTCATGAATCAACATGTCCGTTTGAAGTCCCACTTCTACCTGTTCTCGAAACTTCTACAATCTTGGATCGTGCGACTGCGCTGCTTTAATATTATCGATCAGGGACGACTGTACTTGCAGCTGCATCAACTGTCCCGAAGAATGCGGTAATACGATCTCCAACTCGAATCTCTGGAAATCATCTATAAGCTCCTTATGTGCAGTCAACATCTGTATTATTGGCAACCGACTTAGCGCATCCGGCACTACATTAACCTTCGCCAGATTGTATTTTAGATCAAGATCATAGTCATCCATCAGCTCCAATCATCTACACTGCCTCATATTGAGCTCTTTCTGCGTGAACACATACTTTAAGCTTTTGTGATCGTTAAATAATTCTACCCTTTAGCTCAATAAGTGGTGTCTCCAAATCTTCAAAGCGAAAATCACTGCTGCTAGCTCCAAATTATGATTTGGGTAGTTCTTCTCATGAGTCTTCAATTGTCTCGATGCGTAGGCTATAAGCTTCCCATGCTGCATCAGAACACATCTCAAACCTTTTCCAGATGCATCGCTATGGATAACCAACCCTCCGGAACTGTCTGGCACTGCCAAAATAGGAGCGGTGGTCAATCTTTTCTTCAACGCTTCAAAAGCTGACTCACACTTATCCGTCCATACGAACGGTACCTCCTTTCGTGTTAGCTTGGTCAATGGTTCAGCAATTCAAGCAAAATTCTCCACGAACCTTCTATAATATCCGGCGAGCCCAAGAAAACTTTGGATCTCCGCTATGTTATTCGGAATCGGCCAATCATGAACTGCTACAATATTTTCAGGATCAACGGCAATTCCATATCCGGATACGACATGACCCAAAAACTTCACTTCTTCAAGCCAAAACTCGCACTTGCTCATCTTCGCATATAACTTTTCTTGCCACAACGTTTGCTGTGTGATCTTCAAGTGTTCTGCATGCTCTTCTTGGCTCTTTAAATAGACCAGAATATCATCAACAAACACTACTATAAACTGCTCCAAATACGGTGAAAAGATTCGGTTCATCAAGTCTATAAATATCGCCGGTGCGTTCGTGACTCCGAATGTAATCATTAAGTACTAGTAATACCCATATCGATTTCGGAACGCTGGCTTGCAAATATCTTCTAATTTTACTCGAACTTGATGATATTCGAATCGCAAATCCAGCTTCGAGAATACTCTCGCACCACTGAGTTGATTGAATAATTCGCCGATGCGAGAGATTGGGTACTTGTTCTTAATAGTCACCCGATTTAATTCTCGATAATCGATGCACATCCTCCACATGCCATCTTTCTTCTTGACTAGAAAAAATGGAGCTCCCCATAGTGCATTGCTGCTATGAATCCAACCCTTCTCTAGTAATTCGGCAACCTGTTTCTTGACTTCTTCTAGCTCCACCGGTGCTATCGGATAATACGTCTTTGAAATCGGTGCTGCTCCAGGAATAAGATCGATCGCGAACTCCACATCTCGTTTTGTCGGTAAACCTAAGATGTCCTCGAACACATCCATAAACTCTCAATCTACCGCTGGCTCTTCCTCCTTATCTGGTTCCATCGACGAAAGAACGGTGCTTGTCGGCCTAGCCCTAAATTTGACTGGCCCGACAGATCTGCTACCTCCTGAAAATATAAACTCTGGATGTCCGGGAATTTGGAAGATCACTTTCTTTGCCCTGCAATCGATGTGAGCGTGGAAAGTCCGAGAAAGTCCATTCCCAAGATGACATCATAGCTGTAAGTATCAATCACCAAGAAATCCGCGAATAACTCTCGTCCTCAAATAACAATCGGACAACCCTTGCTCTCACTATTAGATATAATTTTCCCATTCCCAGTGTGTATGTCTCAGCAACAAGACAGGGCCGCGTATGGAATCGAGTGTGCAGTAATAAACTTGGACGACATAAAACAATGGGATACACCTGAATCGAATAATGCTAATGCGGGAAAATTATGAACGAGTAGGATACCTGAAACGGCTTCATCTCAAGCCTTGGCTTTCTCGGCCGTCAAAGTGAAGGCCCGTGCTTGATTAGGCCCCTGAGTAATCTGATTCTGCCCCTGGATCTGCCTTTGCGGTGGCTTCTGAAAATCGTCCCTTAATCGTAGCTTTGAAGGAAAAGTATCGACGGTATGATCAGCTGATCCGCAAACAAGACAGAGTCCAAGCCTCCTTCAACAATCTCTCTTGAAATGAGCCGGTCGTTGGCAGTAATCACAAAACACCCTTCCTTTCTGCTCAGGTATGATGGGCTTCTTCATAGGCACGATGCCTCGCCTTTTCACTGGGATGCCTCTGCGTATAGGAGCTCGGTTTGGCGTAAACGTCGGCTTCCGCACTACGACGGCCTACTGTTGAGTATCCTTTGCTTTCACCGATAGGTCCTGCTGCTCTCTGGCTGCCTTGAAAACGTGGGAGAAGGCGGTCAATCCCAGAGATATAATAAGTCACTGAATCTCCACATCCAAGTTACACATGAACCTTCGTGCCCTATCTACATCGTTGGCAACCAAAGGTCCTGCAAATCGACTGAGCTGCGTCCACTCAGCCACATGCGCATCAACGGAACCACCATTCTGCTTCAGGTTAATAAACCTTTCTTCCATTTATTCTCGAGCAGATTGCGGAAAGAACTTCTCCAAGAAATTTCGCGAAAACGCTGTCCAACTGATCGGCTTATGGAGACGGATTTCCTCTACGAGCCACCACTCGCGAGCAAAATCTACCAGTTGGATGCGCACTACATCCACCATTTTCTCCTTTGGAATCTGCGCGGCGATGAACATATTCTCCGTATCAACTAGCCACTGCTCGATTGGCAACGGCTCCTCCAATCCTGTGAATGTGGATGGACCGAGCCATCTGAAGTCCGCCACGGTGCCTTCACGCTGTGCTATCCTATGCTCTACTGCGACTACGGACTGCTGGACTGTCCGCAGACCCTCCTGGAAAGTCTCGGCCTGCCGCTGATTCAGCTCGGTTTGCCGCTTCTGGTTCTCCAGCATTCCACGTATAACTCCCAGCAACGCGGCGTCATCAACATGCCTCTGGTATGATCGTAAATCTCTATCCGCCATTATTCTGAAGCCAAGACACTGAAGAGGATTAGCAACGATAAATATGATTAAAAAAAAAGATAGTTATAGATTCAAGACTGGGAAGAAAGTAATGTGGTAGGACATATTCCTAATTACGGATTTCTGGTTAGCGTATTGGGTTTAATACCCAACTACAAAAGAAACCAAATCCGATTAATCCTAAATCCTATGGCTCTGATACCAAACAAACCCTGTGACACCCTGCTTCCCACAATGTGCTAACTACGGCACGTGACAAAGCCAACCATACAACCTGTGGTTAGGAAACATCCCTCCACAGTCACATTACGACTGTCTATAGGATATCAAGAATAGTAAAATATAAAACCTATCTAGTACATATCCATTTGCCACAATAAATAGAGTCAAGAAAAATGTATAAGCGGAAATGAATTAAAACCAATAAAAAACATCTAAAAATTGTCCCAATATGGGCTCACATCAAGATTGAAAATGTGGAAATAAATAGCTAAACTAAACATCTCTAAATATAATTCCTCACTGCTCGGTTTGATGGCAAAACTACTCCTGTTCAGTCTGCGATAGAAAATAAAGAAACTGGGCCATGCAAAACCCAGACGTCAGTGCGTCATAATATCAAAACAGCAGTAATAACCAGTATGTAATAAGATATGTAAATGTGAATATAAGTCAACAACATAAATATCAACAGTGAGGTACGTGTGAGCATGTGATGTGTAACCTAAAACTGGGCTTCTAGGTTATCTATACTATAAGTCTTTGAAATCAATTAATGTAATCATCGTAACCCGTCAGTCTATGTCCCGTTCATTCCCCATGGGACCACGGTAACAGGATTATTTCGTAACGCCCGAAAAAACGGAAAACAGGATATTCCGTAACGCTCGGAAAAAACAGAAAATAGGATATTCCGTAATGCCCGGAAAAACGGCAAACAGTATATTCCGTAACGTCCGGAAAAACGGCAAACATGTAATAATAGCCTTTTAAGTTACGCTTTGGATACATTCTTGATTTCCCCTTTACCCCCAGGTTTGTGTTCAAGTCAGGTATTACTAAGATAGATCTAATGCCAACACAGGATCAAGCAGGTACAGGTTTTCGTTTATGCAGACAACAGGTTACGTCCGTCAGGAAAATATGTCAATATTGTTGGCATTAGTAACAAGATCCGTGTAACAAGTCAGTAGTGTGTCGTGAACCTGTCAGGTGATGTATATGCATCAACTAGATATCCAATATAAACTGTAACGAATATCGAAACACGGTTAATGCACGGATGCACATATATCTATCTGTGATAATCTTTTATAAGTCCGTGACTATATATGATGCACATTAGAAAGCACATTATACTAATAGAACAGTAGTATGATATAATGAGGTTCCGGTATGCAACTAGATATGCAATTGTCAGTACGGATACGTACGGGTATCGAAAAACGGTAAAACTATAGCATGGGATGCATAATTAAAACACATGTATTATTTTTATTCATGTGGATATAAATATAGTAATATAGCATATAGCAAGATTAACTTGCCTGATCAGATCTCACGATAGGGTACGTACATTACGTTCGATGTTACGTGAACATCGCGATGCAGCCACACGCGTATAAGACTGGACCCGGTTAATCCAAGACGTCATCACATTGGATGGTGACGATGACTGGGTCGTTCAGATCGTCGGCGACGTGCCCGACTCTGGCGATGGCCGGAAAACAAGAAACCAGAAAGAAAAGAAAGAAAGAAGAATAGAAAAGAGAAGGAGTTTTGGTTGTAGTGTTGGCTCTGGACTTAGGGGACAGAGGAGATGATGACTGCGACGGTGGGTAGCCGTCGACGATGGGTAATGGCGATAGGTTTCTGGGTTTCGTAGGTTGCAGGTGCTAGGTCGGTTGCTGGGTGGTGAGGAGAAGAGAGAAGGATGAGGAGGTGAAGGTGGGGATGAAGGTGATGGCGACGAGGTGGTGAAGTGATCGGCGATGGAGGTCTGGGTTGAGGTCGGGGCTGTAGTGTGCAGGGACTCGGGAGTTTGCTGGGATCTTGGTCGGGTGATCGGGGATTAGAGAGGAGGAGAGGAGAAGGAGGAGGTGACGAGGTTGGGGTGCTGTTGACGAGGAGATCGACGGCAAGGGGGAAAGTTGAGGTCGGGGTTTTCTTTGGTTGTGGGTGTTAGGTTCACGGGTGAAGCCGCTGGAGGTCGTGCTGGTGGCGTTGAGTGCTCAGGAGAGGAGAGAGGGTGGCGAGGTGGTCAAGGGTGATGTAATGGTGAGGTTGGGATGGTCAGCAACGAGGGCTAGGGCTTGGCTAAGGTTAGGGCGTGAGTTCTCACGGTGGGAGGTGAAGACGAAGGAAAAGTATCGAGGAGAGAGAGGTGTTGTGATAGTTTAATTAGGGTATATATATATTATATATATATATATATATATATATATATATCAGTTGAGAAAGAGAGAGACTGGTGAGGAAAATATATTATTAGTTATTTAAAAATATATTTTTATATATTATGTATAATATTAATCGTTAAGGTTTTATAAAATATTATAATATATATTCTAGGATTTATAGCTAATATCAAATATACTCCGAAAAATATCCGGGTCACTTCTAAAAATTCAGTTTAAAAATACGGACAATACACGTGTCAACTAAAATTATAATGCGATGTCTGGTTAGATAAAACGCATACCCTCAAGAACAGATACACATAAAAACACGTAGCAATCAAAACGAGTCCGTTTCATTAAACTGGACATGAACACAATATATAGATGCAACCATAGGGTATGGGGCATGATACAGGCCTTGTTAGATATTAAAAATATTTTTTTGACTATAATTTGTATTATTTGAAAATATATGCAGATATTAAAATATGATACATGTATATATCAAATCTAAATGTGCATGGATCCTCTGTATTGGTAAAGATATAACGTAATCTTGAACCATACTGCATTTCAAGCATGCGGGTCGGGTCGGATACTATCCATAGATACCAAAAGCACTATCTGCATCCAAAAAACAAGATTAAACAAGAAAATTGTCGCAAAATTAGGAAAACCTAAATAAATTATTGTACAAATGAACTAGGGTGTTACATCGCCACCTTCTCTTCTCCCGTCTCAATTGCCGTCTGCGACCTCGATCCATCATCATCTTCTTCTCTCTCCTCTTCGATCACTCCGCATTCATCATCGACGTAGCCAAGATCCTAAGCGAACTATCCACATCTTCTTCGGTTGCTCGCTATCTGCATAGTCACCTCATTTAAATACCCTAATCATACCTCAACAAAACAAGGCAAAAAAACAAAAAAACAAAAATGGAAATGGGTTCTTACAATTGGTTGTTTTGTGCTATTCCCCTCATTAAAAATTTGTTTTTTCTTTCATTAATGGGTAGCTTGGTTTTTTGTTGTTTTTTTATCTTTTACAATGTGTGCTTAGATTTGGATGTGAGGTTTTGGGGAAAATATTGATGGGTTTTGTTAAAAAAGGATGATGATGATGATGATGATGATGATGAGGGGAGCAAAATATTGATGGGTTTTGTTAGAATTGCAAGAAGAAGATAATGGAAAATTAAAAAGAAGTTTTGAGTTGTAAAGAGAAAGGAGAAGAGAGAGAAGTTATAAGCAACTGCTTAGAAGTTACATGTAACTTATTAGAAATTATATGCAACTGCTTAGAAGTTACAGGCAACTGGTTAATGGAGAAAATGAAAGGTCTAATTTTGTAAGTTCTTAATGGGTTGTGTTGGAAAATATTGATGGGTTGCGTTGAAAAATATTGATGTGTTTTGTTGGAAAAAGATGATGATGAGAGGATCAAAATATTGATGGGTCGTGTTGGAATTACAAGGAGAGAAGGAAAAAAAAGAAAGCAGAATAGATAATTGCAAATTAAAGAGAAGTTTTGATAAGCACTTGTTTGTAACTTCTAACAACGTGCTTGTAACTTCTAATTAGTTTCATGTAACATCTAGACACTTATCTGTAATTTCTGATAAGTTGCTTATAATTTCTAGATAGTTGCATATAATCTGTAAGCAGTTGCATATAACTTCTAATTAGTTGCTAGACCTCTGGGGTCAGATGTCTGTAGCTCAAAAATTTCCTAGAGACGTATGTCCCAGACGTCTCCGTTTAAAATACTAAGTTATGAATTCTAATTCTTTTTTGTGGGCTCGTGGAGTTATATATGGGCTCCAGTTCCATCAGCAAATTTAGAGAAAAGAATGAAGATTGGATCAGTTGTTTTTGTTTTTGTTTTTGGTACTTGGTGGTTGTTGTAATGTTGTTTAAGTGTAAGGATGAGGAGTTCCATCTCTATCGTTGGGAAAGGTCACCATGTCAGCTCATGTTTGTTGATATGAAAATTCGGTAGATGCACTCCAGATGATGTTTTTCCTCTGTAAATTTTCCTCATAATTTAAACTTAAAAGTTTATACCTCTGTTTGGTTTCATGAGTAAAACTACACTAATTGCCTGCATTTTGACATATTTTCATATTGGTATGGCTAGTGCCATGAAGACATTATGTAGCCAAGCCTTTGGTGCAAAGAAATATCACATGTTGGGAATTTACTTGCAAAGATCATGGATAGTGTTTTTATTTTGCAATGTCTTGAAACTTACAGGCAAATGTTTAGAAGTTATAGGCAACTGGTTAGAATTTACATGCAACTTATTAGAACTTACAGACATCTGCTTAGAAGTTACAGCCAACTGGTTAGTGGAGAAAATGAAAGGTCTAATTTTGCAGGTACTTAATGGGTTGTGTTGGAAAAGAATGATGAGAGGAGCAAAATATTGATGGGTTGTGTTGGAATTACAAGAAGAAAAGAAAAAAGAAGTTACATGCAAGTTAAAACTAAATTCCATTCCTCTTCTCTGTATCCTTTTCCCACACATTCATTTTCTGTCTCTCTCTCACACACATAGAGATCTCCTCAACACCAACTCAACAATTAAGAAGCTTAAGGGGAAAATGGGAAGACACGATCTTATTGCTACAAGAAAAAACACTTGCTTGTAATCTGTTAGCAGTTGCCAGACGTCTGGGTCTAAATTTATGCAGTTCAAAATATTCCTAGAAACGTCTGCCCCAGACGTTTCCTTTAAAAACAGAAACTGACAATTGAAAATTTCTTTTAGCAGACGTTTAGTACAGACTTCCGCGGTTTATTAGATATTATAGGCAACTTATTAGAAATTATAGGCAACTGATTAGTGGACAAAATGAAAGATCTAATTTTGCAAGCTCTTAATATGTTGTGTTCGAAAATATTGATGGGTTGTGTTAGAAAAGGATGATAATGAGGGGAGCAAAATATTGATGGTTTGTTTTGAAATCGCAAGGAGAAAAGAAAAAAGAAGTTATATGCAACTCAAACTTAATTCCATTCCTCTTCTCTGCATCATTTTCCTACACATTCATTCTCTGTCCCTCTCTCATACACATATCTTCTCAACACCAACAACTCAATAATTAAGAAGCTTAAGGGGAAAAAATAGGAAGACACAATTTTGTTGCTACAAGCAGAAGCACTTGCCCGTAATTTCTGATAAGTTTCCTGTAACTTCTAGGCAGTTGTCTGTAACTTGTAAGCAGTTGCCTCTATCTTCTAATTAGTTGTCAGACATCTATTAGAAATTTTTGAACTGCAAATGAAAGTAGATCTTAACACCTCTACTAGGGTTTTAAGAACATCAAATATGCAATTTTAAAAAATCTAGAGGGCTAAATCTACTTACAAGATTATACTAAAGGATTAGGGTTGCAAAGATAGTAAAAAGAAGTTTTATTCTAAGTAAAGAGATGCTACAACCTTTGTAGCCAAGTCCTTCACTTCAAATGCTCCTTGTATTACTCTCTTGAACTCTTTCTAGGGCTCCACTTGAAGAAAGGAACAAGCTTACTCGAAAAATTTTTCATGGAAGTTGATCCACCTTGAGACAACTAACACTCAAGCTCACTGTAGGGTGTTTTTGTCACCCTATTGAGATGGGTATACGCGTTGCTTGTCATGCGCATTACAGATTTTCCCTGCCTAGGGTAGGCTGGGGTTTATTGATTGTGAGGATCCGAATCTCCGGCAGCCTCGGACTAAACTTCCGTTAATTATCCCTCGCTTTTAGAGTGAGAGAAACTCTAATTGACGGGTAAAACTGGTCATGCGAACACAATGTGCATTGTGCGTATGTATGCTGTTTACCGTCGGAAGCCGGGAAAGACAAACTTCTTTCCTGCATTTGGGGATAGATGCTATTTGGGTTTATTTGTCCACCTCTCCGAAGATGCCAAGTTGATTTATGGCACTGTGTATCGGAGGTTTGGACGGATGCGACCGTTGTAGCGGACTTCGTCAGATTCCCCCTCGTTTGCCAGGGGTTTTTGATTGTGGGGACGCTCTTCCCTGCAGGCGCAAGCCCCTACAGTTAATTACGCTACCGCATCGTGGTAACTACTTTCACTTACTCCAGATGTTCACTTCGTGTCGTATGTGTTTGTTTTATTTTTGGTTGCCCGTGGATTGTATAGGGATACTAATTTGTGTTGTCGCCCGAAGGGCATGGATTAGTCCAAATCCGTATATTCTTAGATTTGGGTTTGGTCCGATTTAATGATCGTTAACCTTGTTTGAGATTAAGATCAACATAAATATTTTTTAAGGACATGTTAATCCGATATTGAACTAAGATCTACTTAACGGGGGTTCAGGATCATTTTTGATCTAACGAAAGAACATTTGGGCTCTATCGTTTTAGTTTAGGGACGTTACGGTCCATAAATCACCATTTATTTTGAGATGAGGGTTTAGTTTAAGGATGTTGTGGTCCACAGCTATTTTAAGGACATTACGGTCCATAACTAGTTTAAGGACATTACGGTCCATTGGGGTATGCTCATGGGTCTGGGAATGCATCCAAGAGCTGTTGGTTTTTGGACCCTCCACCTCTCTGACATCGTTGAAGAATTACAACGACATGTATCAGAGGTGTGGAGAGATGTACCCTTGAACCGAACACCAGATTGAAGGGAGAGATCATGGTGGAACGAACATCATTTTAGATGCCATGAGTTGGGAGATCATTAGTCATCTTTGAAACTAAGATCGATTTGGAGAGACCTGAATATAGGGAGGCTCAGTTGATTGATGGTCAAAAGGTTTTGGCATCGGGAGACTTGGCTAATTTTGGCTAAGGTTGACTTCTCACAGTGTTAAACACTGATATTTGCTTGGCGCTCACGTGCTCCCACGTGAGGCTCTAAAGCAGTGTTAAATACTGCAATTTGTAGCGCTCACGTATGGCACGCGAGGCACCCGAAAATTGGGCACTGCTTCTTTGGGTTTCCTCCCTTTTCTTTTATCAGTGCTAAGCACTATTGGGGGTCACATGGGATCACGTGAGGCACCCCCAAAATGAGAACTGACTGATTTTATTCCCCTCGTCCTTTTACAAGTGCTAAGCACTATTAGGAGGTCACGTGGAATCATGTGACTCGATCTCAGTCGTTCCTTCTTGTTCCTCAAAGGTGCTTACGTGGGAACACGTGATCTGATGTTATAGCATTGTACGCTAATCGTTTCTTTTATATGCATGGAGATTTTGACCTGAGTTTTGAGACTTTCGGATCCTTTGTTTTATAAGAATTAAATTCTTATGCATGGTTAAACCCTAGTTTTATCAGAGAAATTAAATTCCTATATCTTTTGGAAGAATTAAATTCTTCAAACTTAGTTCTTTTTTCTAAGTTTTGGGACTGCATAACAGAATCTCCCCGATGAGAATTAAATTCTCAACTTATGGGGAGATCTACTTCTGCAGACCTCAAACAGAGGAAGAACTAAGTTCTTGTTTTCAAGAGTTAAACTCTTGTAAGAGGAGATAAAATGATCTCTAGGTCTCTTTTTTTTTACCTAGGGTCTCCTTTCTTCAAAGAGAACTCTTCTTCTTCTTTTTTGTTTCTCAAATCTTATAGGGGGTCTCCTCTGTCTCTCCTTTCAGTCTCGAGTCCTTTATATAGTAGAGGCAAGTTTGTTGATTTGGTTAAGCAAATCTCTCATTGAGAGATTTTTTTAATTTATTCGGGGACTTTATCCACCGTTGGATTTTTTATCCAGGGACTTCTGTTTTATAGAAGTTATTTTTCTAGTTTTTAAAAAGATTGGGAAAATATTTTCCCATACAGAGCTTATTCTGTATCTTGGTGATTTTTAATCACCATTGGATTTTTAATCCAACGGTGCTCTGTTTTACAGAACGTAATCTTTCTTGTTTAGAAAGATTGGGAAAATATTTTCCCATATAGAGCTTATTCTATAGCTTGATGATTTTTAATCACCACAGGATTTTTAATCCAACGGTGCTCTGTTTTACAGAGCGTAACCTTTCTTGTTTAGAAAGATTGGGAAAATATTTTCCCATACAGAGTTTATTCTGTAGCTTGGTGATTTTTAATCACCATTGGATTTTTAATCCAACGGTGTTCTGTTTTACAGAGCGTAACCCTTCTTGTTTAGAAAGATCTAAGAAGATATTTTCCAAATAGAGTTTTGATCCTTCCTATTTAGAATTTAATTCTATCGGCTCAGAAGGCATTAGGAACCCTCACGTGTAGCATGTGACCCCCATGACATTAAACTAGTTTGCTTTTATGCAGCAGTCCTAGAGAAAGGCATCACGTGTTGGCACGTGAGCTTTTTTGGCCTGTTATTTGTTTTAGGAAGGCGCCTATATAGTTTGTAGATGCTCATGTGCTTGCACGTGAGGCTCAATTTCAGCCTTATTTGTTAAGCGCAATGCCTATAATTTTTGCTCCAAGACGCATCACGTGCGGGCATGTGATACTCCATTTGGGGAATTTTTCCCATCTCTTTTTATTCATTATTTATTTTTTTATAAGGGAACAAATACCCCCACAGCGTTGTTCTCACGTGGCTTGCACGTGAGTGCAACGCTGTCACCATTACAGCCGTTGGATTGCCTAGGAAAAAGGGGAGGTGAACCACCCTTGTCACGTCTTATAAATGCAAGGATTTGGTCTTTGAGAAGCCACTGTTCTTTCATCTTCTTCCTTCCTTGTCTTTTTTGGGAATTTAATTCTCTTCTTCAGAGCTTAGTTCTCTGTCCATTGCAATTCCAGAGTTAAACTCTGTCAGAAAAAGAAACCCTTTTTAGGTAACGATCTTGAATAACAAAGAAACCATTTTCTTAAAAAAAATTTAGGATTTTAAATCCACCATAAGAGCTTTGCTCTCTTCTAAAACATATCTCTCAGAGATCCAAAGGCGTGATCTTTGAGTGGTAAATCTCAATGTCTTGGGCATTCCTCCTCTGACCTTTAAGGATTCATGGCATTTTTATTTTTAGTTTCCTCATCATGGGAGTTTCTGGAATTTAATTTCATCACATAAAAGGAATTTAATTTCTCACCAAAGAGCTTTGCTCTGAAGATCAAGAGGGCCCCTCGGGAATTTCATTCCCTGGTGTTCTTGAGCATATTTTCATAGGGTTTTTCCTTATTTGTACAAATTCAAATTTGTTGGGTATTTTAACAGAACTTGTTTTCTCTTTGAGGATGTCAAGAGTTGTCTAAACTCCCGTATCTGTTTCATGAAAATCCCATTTTTTTGATTCTCACAATGATTGTCATGTCTCATCATTGGTGAGCCGCCATATTGATTTTGTGGGGTCCATTAGTTTTGCAATCAGTGGTCCCATGGAACAAACTTTCTGTCGTTTCCATATATATATGTTTCATTAACGGCTTTTCTTTCCCCTTTTTTAGGAACGATGGCTTCTCTTCCCTACTTTCCTTTTACTCGCTCAGACGCCGCTTTTCCGCAATCGCCATTGGATGAGGAGGCTATGACAATGATCAGGGCCTATGACAGGGACTAACTAGTTTGCTCCTATGGGGAGTTTGGTATGGGCACATCATCCGGGGCCGCCGCAGCTTTTACTTATGAGATGCCAACAGAGCCTCTCCGCTCAATATCGTTGATGGAGCATCCGCAGACCGCTTATGTGGTGGAGGTGGCTAACTGGACTCCTACAGACCGGTTTGAGCCATCAACAACCGGGATACCCAACCAGCCCTTGCCGGTTATAGATATCTTGGGGCACCGCATCTGTCAAGGTGAAGCCCAACCCTGGGGATAAGTTTATAAGGTAGGGCTTACCCCTCGCCACCCAATCGGCTATCTTCCTTAGGCTTGATATGTTCTCTCCGCCCATCGTGCACGGTTGCAGAAGGTTGGGTTATATCAAGAGGTGTACGCATCTCTTTTTCATTATCCAGCTCCTCACGTCTAGTGGGTTAAAACTTTCCTGAACCAATAGAATCTTCCCACCAACACCTTCTTATTAGGGGATCGTGTGGTCTCGATTTCACTGGAAGAGTTCCGCGAGATCTCCAGATTGCCGATCAGGGGAGAGCATTATGAAGAATTGCTGCCTCCCGATGAGTATGTATTCACGACCGTGCCTGCTACGCTTGACGATTTGATGATTGAAAATGTCGTCCGTCATAAGTATCCTAGTCTAATCAAGACTCTGGGTATTTTCGAGAAGCTGTTCGCGGAATCAGAAGGACAGAGCGTCACCTTTAAGAGTTTCATCGCCTGTTTTCTCCGTGAAGATGTTTTATCAAAAGAGACTCCGAAATTTGCGAACATTAATAACCCTTTTGGGTTTGGGCTGAATAGGTCGCCGGCCAAAGAAGAGGACTTGCAGCAGTTTTACATTCTGGCCTCGTCGGCTGTGCTTTTCGATGCAATTGTGGCCCCAGGCATGGACGAAGAAACCTTCTTCGTCGGCTTCATCAGTCTTTGGCTCAGTTGGTTCGCTATGCCGACGCATCGACGCTTCATGAGAGCTTCCGTCTTCTATCCCGCTCATCGCATAGGCGAAGGGTCACAGTTGTCCGATGGCATCGCGGGACTGTCGCATCTTTATCATGGATTAAGTGCTACGGCCAACACTTCAACCCCAGGTACAGACAACGTGAATTCCTCCCCCCACTACTTCACTTCATGGATCGAGATGCATGTATTGGGAGCGTTCGCAGCGCATCGGAGGCCAGACTTCTATGATTCCTACACCTTTCCACAGGTTATGAGGTTGGTGGATGCTTCCGCTCCCGATCCAACCCAGCTAGAAGCCCTCCGCATGCTGCTTAATCCGTACTCCAATGAGGGTGGGATGGTTTTTAGCGACCGAGTCCTCTCTGCTCCCGCAGGGCCTATCCAGCAGCTGTTTGATTTGTCGAAAGGTGGAGCGTCGTCTTTAAAGCCTAAGGAGACCATGCACCTGTACTTGATTAGGCAAGGCCACTTGGTGTTCCGGCAGAATAACGCGTTCCTTTTATGCGGTAAAATCCGCATCGCTTCGCCCAGCAGTTGGGCTATAATCAGGGTGTCCCTTTCGAGGCGTTCTTAGTTGAGCCTACTCCGTCTCTGGAAGTCACGCGTGACATCGCCCATCACTTTATGAGGATGAATACTGGCTCCCGTTTCGTGATCCCCGAGGCTGACTATATTCTAAGGTGTGTGGGGTCTTTCACGGGTTGGTATCGTCATCGAGTCGGTCCCGTCATTGTCGAGGAGAGGCGGGTACTCTTTGAGTGTCGATCGTCGGCTCCGGTCCAATCCACTGGTGTTCCGTTGCGGCCGCGGACAGTGGTTCGCCCTCTAGTGAGAGATAGCGGCATGGTTCTTATCCCGAAAGTCGCAGAAACAGAATTGACTCCTCACACTGCTGGGATGCCAGTGCGCACTAGAGCTCAAGCAAAGGCCTCCGATGGAGCGCCAGCGGCAGTGCCATCAGTGGCAGTGTCATCGGCAGTGGTATCGCCAAAAGGGGATACCGGAAGCGAGGTTGGCCAACGTCGCGCCAAAGCGCCGAGGGGAAGGAAGCGATCCTCTTCTAGTGTTAGCTCCAGCTCGAAAAGGAGGAAGAAAATAGTTGCTGGCTTGCTTGACCTCTTGCTGGAATCTGAGCCTATTGTTCAAGACGAATCCATCTCTATGCAAGAGCCGGATGATGGTCTTATTTACCCTGGCTCGTCCGCCGAGGAAGCCGCGCAATTGGCTAAAGTTTTAAGGCGCTCGCAGGATGAGACCGAAAATGTGCATATCTCGAAAAAAACCTACCCCCTGGTTATCTTCTACGAAGATCCCCCTTCGCTACGGAGGGTACATATGGGTCCTCTGCGAAGGGAAGACAAAAGAGCCTTAAAGCAGCCCATCTCGGCTGCTTTTGAAGATGAGCTTGCACTGAAGACCAGTGGGCATGAATCTGCATTTAAAGCCCGGCTAGCACATTTCCTCATGAAGGAAAGACGGCTAGAAAAAGCCGTACTAGAAGCATCCTGGCGTATCGGTATGCGTGTTTTCCGTATTTTTCTTTTGGCAAGTAATTTGTATCGCTTCTTATATCTTCTAATCTTTGCGAAAACTTTGCAGGGACTTCAGCAACGAAAGAGGATCTGATCCCAGGTCGTGCTATGACCGTAGATTCTATAGAAGTCTCTCATGACGCATCGGCAGGTGCAGATGGGATCACTACGGCCGCCGTTTCTGTTGTGGAGCTTCCGGTGTTTGCTCTTGTTCCTTTGATGTCCATTCCTCGAGCGGAGGTGACCCCATTGGCCGTGGACCGTATGGATGTCTCTAGTGATGTACCGAAAGGTGTAGAAGAGATTGTCGAAGCTGTTAGTTCTATCTTAGAGCTCCCGGTGATGACCTCCGTCTCTTCGGCGTCTGTAATTTCCACAGAGGCGTCCTTGCCGGTCGTAAACCCAATGGATCTTTCTGGTGGCGTCTTGAAGATTGTAGGAAGGACCGCCAAGGCCATTGTTCCCTCTTTGGAGCCTGAAGTAGCGGCTGTTGTTCCGCAACTGGAAGCTGCTACACCAGTAAATATCCCCGGTGATGTGCCTGAGGGCGCGGAGGAGGCTGTCGAAGCTGCTATCCCTCCAGTTCAAGGTGAGCGATGCGTCGAAGGTAATCTCTTACATTTTATTTTAATGATCCCCTCGTTATCTGAACTTTTCTTTCCTTCAGAACTGCGGGAATTGGCGGCTTCCATAGTGGACCTATCTCCCAGAATGTCCTTCTAGCGCCTACTTGATATGGCTGCCCTACAGGCGATATCCACGCAAAGTATCGTCCTTTCTTCCGGGCAAGGTCGGTGTTCTCTGACCCCTTTGCTTTATTATCATTTTTTACAACGATGCTAATATGCCCTCTGTAGTTCTGGAAGCTGATGACGAAGTGGAGATCTTTGATAGACCTGGGGATCTTTCAAACCCCCTTTGCATGACCGTGGGTAAGTAACGCTTTACCCTTGGCATTATTTTGTTTATTCCATGTTTGCCAGTCTCGCTGACTATTCATAAATTTTGACAGCTTTGCCAACTCTGGCTCCGTTAGAGTCCCGAATATCTATGCCACCGGGCCCATATGCCCAACGTGCGTATGAAAGGATGGCGAGGCAAAGCATTCACTCCTTGTCGGCCCTCATTGAAGATCTTCGTACTGGTAGTTCTGTTACGGCCGAAGAATTTGCTGCCGAAACCAACACTTCTTTGCCCTTCCTTACCACTTATCATGACGAAACATTGGTGCATATTTGGGTTGAGTATTGTCGTCGAGCGGAGGCTTGCTTACATAATCTTGAGTGCATACTCCTTTCTTCCGAGCTCCTAACTGCAAAGGTGAGCCTGCGGGGGTGGATTGAGCGGTGCGCCGCTAATTTACAGTCTTGCGAGAAGAGACTCAACCTGAAATTTTTGGAGAGAGAGCTAGCTTCAAATGCTTTGGGGGAACTCCAGGCTCAACTCACTACTAAGACCACCCGTGCGTACGAAATTTGGCGGGTGCTTCAAGAAGCTATCACAGAGGTGGTATTTCTTGATAAAGCCGTTATCTTTATCCACGAGATGGTTGAAGCTCATAAAGTTACTAAAAAAGGAGCTTGAGAGTCGGTTCGCTTCGTATCAGGCTCAACAGTCTCAGGCGGAGACCTGCCTTGTAGCAATAACAAAGCTTGAAACCGAGGCCCAGCGGAAGAACGATGAACTGACGAGCTTATTGCACCATCCGCTGGCTTAAAGATTTTTTTTTTGTATATCCCCTCCTCTTTTTTTGGATTTACTCCTGAATGAAAGTATCTTGTATTCATTTTGATTCTTTTAGGAAATGTATCTTGTATTCATTTGGATTTATGAATAAAATACATATTTTATTTCATACTGGCAAGTCCCTTTAGCAAATGCGTCTTGTAGATAGTCTATCTTGATCTCCTTGCAAGGCAGCGATGGCTTAGAAGACAGGTTCAGATCTGCCGCCTAAAACTTTTCAACTTTATGAGCTGTGAGGGTCTTATAAAGACTTTTCTCCCTACGAGTCGAGAGGATCCAATAGGTGTCTTTTCTCCTTAGGAATCATGAGGATTCCTAAGTGCGTTTTCTCTTGAGAGTCGTAATGATCTCACAAGAGAATTTTCCCCCTTACAAGTCAAGAGGACTCGTAAGTGGTTGTTTCCCTCCTTATCGATATTCGACTTTGGAGAGTGTGGCCCATGAATAGTATGCAATAGCCCATCTTGGACCGACTTGCAGGGCCCCAGTGCTTAGGAAACAGGTCCTTATCCCCATTGCCTAAGGTTTTTCCCTACGAGTCGAGACGAATCGAGAAGTTCTCCTAAGGACACTAATTTCCTCACGAGTCAAGACGAATCGAGAAGTTCTCATAAGGGTGTCCTAATGTCATAGTTAACTTCTGCTAATAGAAGTCCGTTAGGGTCTGTGGTACTAGGGTTTTTTACCCGTCGCACCGTCGTGCTGGCCGATGTATTCCCCGGTATGCAATCTTACTTTTCGGGTAGCTCCGCGACTGTCGTGTCTCTGATCCCTTCGGAGGCTGCACAAGACGTCTTCAAGTAATCTTCCAGGTAATATTACCGTCAAAAGAGCAAGCGTTAGGGATATTCCATGTCGCTTTTTATTTGAGATTAGGCTCAGTTTGTGAGCCCCGATGAGTCACGACCACTCTGCGCTAGAGCAAGATGATCTCCGATGGTCTTTTAGGTCTCATTTGAGTTGTCGTCAAGACCCTGAAGCTAGGGATCTTCCTTTGCTTCGTTGGTTGACATTGTGTTTGCAATATTGCGACGAATGTCGAGGTTGTCTCTGGGTTGTCTGTGAACCGTCAAAATTTGGAACTAGGGGACTTTGCCATGGCTCTGTTTGTTGATGTCACGTCTACATCCTACTGGGGGAGGAAGAACGCTGTTGTTGATCTCTAGGCTATGGATACTGCCGTCGAGACTTGGAACAAGGGACTTTGCCATGACTCCGAGGTAGTCTCTAGGCAGTCTGTGAACCGTCGAGATTTGGAACTAGGGGACTTTGCTGTGGCTCCGAGGTAGTCTCTAGGCTGTCTGTGACCAGTCGAGATTTGGAACTAGGGGACTTTGCCGTGGCTCCGTTTTGCTGACGTCGTATCTGCTTTTGGTTGGAACGAGAAGGAACACCGTTGTTGATTTTGTTGGATATGTATGCCCTAGAGGTCATTATTGTATATGTATACATATGGATGCTTGGACATATATATGTACAGGACAGTCTTGCTCGATATGATAGTATGCTATTTTGTTTGACTTTATCTTAACATGTGTATGTTTTACTTGCTATTACATATCTTTTATATATGTTGATAAAGCCCGTAGGATCAATGCTAGACTATCTGCGTTGTGATGGCGATCATACTTGTGGGAGCTGGATAGTCGTTATGCACATCCTTAAATGGTCCCTAGTCGTAGGAGTATCGAGACTGGGCATCGATATTCTATAGTAGACTAGTGTATACGTTTCTAGACCCCGACGAGAGGCGATGGTTTGGTCCCGCAACCATTGGTCTTTAGACCTAAGATCGTATACAGGTGCTTATTGGGGGTGAGTACACCGGACGGACTCGCCGAGAACTTCCAGATGGTACTATACCTATCGTCAGGTGGAAGTTCTCAGGAGACATGAGTACAGGTTAGTCTTTAGATCTGAGATCGGCATTTGTCTCATGTGGGTTCTCACTGTGCTTTGATCACTACCCTACCACGGCTCTACTGAGTCGTGCAAACGGGTTTTGGTTGGATACAGTCCCGAGCCATATGGAGGCAGTGAGCGATTGTCGGGGATTCGTCTCTCCCGGTATAGGGAGTCAATATCGCACTGTGTTCGATTGGTCAGGACCATAAGACCTTGACCAAGGCAGTTGGGATTTACTGATAGGCTGATCAGTAGTTTCCCGGATTGGTCCTGACCCGCATCAGCATAAATTACCAGGTTATCAGGGTTTGACGTTTACCACCCCCTAGACCCAGTATGCAATACTCTTAGACGAAGAGACCGGAATGTACGGAGATTGTCATAGATAGGCTCAGTAGGGATCCGGATGAGTTTACTCGTCGGCCTTCCTTTTCGACAGGTATCTGGGTAGCCGTTATGTACAGCTAGTGCCGCTGACGTACTTGTGGTTAGGATTTATCCAGTAACTCACTGCCGGCATACTGTCGAGTCTTTAGAGTCCCACATAGAAGGTTTCCCTGGTTCAGGCGAAATGATGTAGTAGCCGTTTTGGATACGTGTAGGGTCTCGATCGATTGATGTACTTTGTACTCGGACTTTCGATCGGAAAGTTGGTAATACTAGCCGGCTCGGGTTTGAGCCGGATTATTAGATCAGGTATTGATTTAATAGTTTACATATATGTATTTCGATATGTATATTCTAGTATTACGTTCTTCGTGTTATTTTATCTTTTTGGGCATTCGTGTTTTTATCCGAATGCAGGTATGTATATACAGCAGACTGTAATCCGTATTTATTACAGATTACCTTCTAAAAGGTGGCCACCTCATTATGCTTTTTCCATTTATTTGATAAATGGAAAATGAGGTGTAAAGTGTGAGGTATGGGAGGAATGGAGATAACCATGCTTCAATATTTAACAAATGAATTTTTAATTCATTTGGAGTTACTATCGAAGTATGGTTGTTGATTGTTTATTCAAGAAATTCATACACAAAACCTTTGTGTTGATTTTATCTTTCATGAATGCTTCATTATTTTCTTGAGCTCTCATTTTTCTTCATCTCCTCCCTCCTCTTGATTTCCTCCACCTTCATCATCTTCCTCTTTCACTACCCTCTCATGAGTTGAGAAACAAGTGAAGATGCAAGGTAGAGATAGTAAAAACACACAGATCTTCATACTACATCCTAGAAAACTTGGATTAGCATCTCATGTTCTCTAGTTGCTCCTTTTGTTACTTAGTTAGGAGCTAGAACCATGGATCACATCCTTCGGGTGGATCATTTACGACAAAGGAGGGTCGGAGAACAAGCTCGATCCCGGAGGACCGATGGAGCCGGAAATGGAAATCAAATAAGTTCAAGGTGGCCACTTGGAGCACATGACGAGGAAAGAAGACCGAAGGACTTAGGTCACTTGGTGAGAATTCTTTCCATAGTAGATATCACTACTTTAGTTTCGCTAGATAGGTTTATGGAAAGATCCGGATTAAAACTTATTCTAGCGCCATATTCTAATCGTTAGAAAAAATTTTGTTCCGCATTTGATCACGGTAATTGGCCGGGGCACTAGCGTAACCTTTCAAATTTCTAAGCTGTAGATCTAGCCATCGAGATCTAGCTTTCCTTTGACGAAGCCTGGTAGGATAATGTGGTTCTCTTTTCGTTTGTGCCCATAGAATGTATACAGGGGTCGATGTGATCTCACCTGTAGGGCAAAAGTTTCATTTTTTTCTTCCCGCGACGCTCTATCATTTCAGCTTTTTATATCGCGAAAGTCGCGATTGCCCAATTATTTCGGCTATTTTTTCGTGGTGCCCAATCATTTCGGCTGTTTTTCTTTTCTTTACCCGCTGCTTTTTATTGTGAGTTGCCCAATCATTTCGGCTATTTTTATATGCATATATTTTACTCGTTGATTTTTGTTGCGAGTTGCCCTATCATTTCGGCTATTTCATATGCATTTTGGGCTCGCCGATTTTTTGCTGCGAGTATGGAACCCGAGATCTGATACCAATCTTTGCATCAGCATCGCTGCGACTTGAATATTGCCAGGAGCGAATCATCATTTGCCGTGAAAGGGTTTGGAATTTGATATCGATCTAGGCATCAGCATCATTACCACTGGGATTGTTGCCAGGAGCGAATCATCATTTGCCTTTGTTGATTCGAACAACGGTGGCTTAGCAAACAGGGTTAAGATCCTATCGACTAAGGCTTTTGACTACATGAGCCGTAAGGGTCTCATAAAGGTATTTCTCCCTACGAGTCGTGAGGATCTCGTAGGTGCGTTTTCTCCTTAGGAATCGTGAGGATTCTTAAGTGTGTGTTCTCTTATAAATCGTAAGGATCTTACAAGAGTGTTTTCTCCTTATAAGTCGAGAGGACTTACAAGTGTCGTACACCAAATGGGGAAATTTCGCGCCATTGGTGGGACTTGGCTGGGGAAACGTTTATTTGTGCCCGTGGATTGTATACAATGGTCAATAATGAACCGCTTGTAGGGAAATCTGGGGGATGTGATGGCTTAAGAACAGGTTCAGATCCCTGTACCTTAAGGCTTTCGAATCCTATGAGCCATGAGGGTCTCATAAGGGGGATTCTCCTTATGAGTCATAAGGATCTCGTAAGTGTAATTTCTCCTTAGGAATCGTAGGGATCCCTAAGTGTGTTGCTCTCTTGTGAGTCATAAGGATTTCACACAGGTATTTTCTCCTTAGAAGGTCGAGAGGACCTTGCAAGTGTGCATGAATTTTTTTACGAGTCCGCGCCCTTGCGGGTTTTCACAAACTCGACGGCAGTCCTACAGTTTTTACTCACGGAACCCTTTCGAGTATTCATCCATACCCATTTCGCTTGTGAACGTACCGTTTTTTTGTGCGACTTCGCCAATCGGGGTAGCTGTGGAGCCAGAGGGACTTAAGTTGCAATCCTTGCTGCTAAGACTTGTGGACTTGGATTCCACTGTCGCCAAGATTTGAGGCGGCATATTTAGTTTAAGGACATAACGGTCCATCGTTAGTTTAAGGACATTTCGGTTCATTGTTAGTTTAAGGATATCTAGGTCCACAGCTAATTTAAAGGCGTTGCGGTCTGTTGTTTGTTTAGGGACATTTCGGTCCACAGCTAGTTTAAGGACGTTGCGGTCCGTTGGGATTTTGAGGCGAGGTTTCGCTGGATACTACTTATAGAGTTTGGACTCAGGAAGACAGCGGGCGGACACGAGCATCGTCATCCATCATTAACTTGAGCCGTGACTTGTCAAGCGTAGTATTTCTTAAGGAACTGGCCGGAAAGGCCTTTCGCCATGCATATCCATGAACAAGTAGGCCCCGCCTTGGTAGACCCTGTCTATGATGTACGAGCCCTCATAGTTGGGCTCGAATATCCCCCGTTTAGCACGATTGGGGATCATAAGTCTTTTTACGACTAGCACAAGTTCGCCTTGGCGGAATGTTCTCGGCCTAGCCAATCTTTCGTATGAGCGTGTCATCCTTACTTTGTAAGCTTCTAGGTTTTGCTGCGCCATGAGAGGAGTTTCATCAAGGGCGTCTAGCTCCTCAAGCCGAAGATGGGCATTTTCTTCATTCGTCAGTTCATACCGAACTGCCACTCGTAGAGAGGGTAGCTCTATCTCCAAGGGAAGTACCGCTTCCGTGCCGAATACTAACGCAAATGGCGTTGTGTTCGCGGCCGTCTTGAACGTAGTCTGATAGGTCCAGAGAGCTTCATGCAATCTCTCGTGCCAGTCCTTTTTATTTCTGGACACCGTTTTCTTTATGATCTTTGTCAAGATCTTGTTGAAAGCCTCAGCTAGACCGTTAGCTCGGGGATTATAGACCGAAAAGTATCTCCAATCTATTTTATGCTGCTGTGCGAAGCGACTAATCTTGTGGCTTCTGTAGGCCGGCCCATTATCCGAGATGATCCGTTGCGGAGTGCCGAACCGGTAGACGACATGTGTCTTGAAAAAATGGAGGATGTTCTCCGTCTTCACCTCTCTTAACGGTATTTCTTCTGCCCATTTAGAGAAGTAATCAGTTGTTGCTAGTATGAACCGATGTCCCTTGGATGATGCTGGTTCGATGGGCCCGATTATATCGGTTCCCCACATTTCGAATGGCCAGCTAGCCAATGTTGGGTGTAATGGATTCGGATGCTGGTGGATGAAGTCCTCATGAATTTGGCATGAGTGACATTGCTTCGCATATTCGAGGCAGTCCTGAATCATCGTGGGCCAATAGTAACCCATTCTTTTGATCTTCATTCATCTTTGGCCCAACTTGCTGAGAACCGCAGAGTCCGTCATGAGTTTCTTGGACGACTCACCTTGCTTCTTCTGGTCCTAGACACCTTAACCATAAACAGTCGAACGATCTCTTAAATAGAGTATCATTGACGAAGGCGAAAGACAGAGCTCGCTTCATAAGCTGATGTCTCGATGATGCGTTTTCGGGCGTTCGATGGGATTTGAAGTATTCTATGAAGACTTCTCTCCAATCCTTCGCCTTTTCTTCATCCTCTATTTGGAAGGCCTCTTGTTCGGTTGCTTCCTCTCCTTTAGACGTCTTCGGAGATATCTCTGCCGGTGCGAGAATCCGGCGGCTTTGCACAATGATCCTTACGTCATCGAGATTTTCGCCGGCCAGTTCTTTAGCGAGTTTGGCTAACGCATCTGCCTTGCTATTTTCCGCACGCGGTATACTTTCCAGGGTGTAGGAGGGGATTTGCTTCAGCAATTGCTGCACTCTTTCACCATACCTGATCAGTTCTGGCTTGCACATCTGGTAGTCGCCATTTACTTGGCTAACGACCAGCTGGGAGTCTCCATATATGAGGAGGTTTTCGATCCCCATGTTGACAGCAATCTCGAGACCTGCTATCAAAGCTTCATACTCAGCCTCATTGTTTGCTCTTGGCTCCGTTAAGGAAAAGGGAAAACGCATTATCCCTCCTTGTGGGGTTACGAAGATAAGGCCCACCCCGGCTTTAATCATGGGGGTGTTTTGCCTTTGCTTCTTCAAGGAGGACGCTCCATCGAAATAAAGTTCCCATCGGGTATCACTCCTTTCTTTTTCCCCATCGATTTTGTCAAACGCGTTTCCGTCCGGCAATTCGCAGTTTAAGGGAGAGTCGGCGAGTATCAGATGCTCAGCGAGAAACTCGGTGATGACCTGGCCTTTTATTGCCTTAAGGGGTCGATATACTATCGAGAACTCCATCAAGAGGAGGGCTCATTTGGCAAGCCTTCCTGTTAATATGGCTCTCGACATCAAATACTTGAGAGGATCCACCTTTGATATGAGATGGACTTCATGTGCCAGGGCATAATGTCGAAGCTTCGTTATCGCGAAGATCGGTGCTAGGCAATACTTTTCGATGGGGGAGTAGTTGTTTTCTACCCCTAGGAGAACTCGACTTAAATAATAAAGAGCTCTCTCCTTCCCCTGGTCATTCTCTTGTGCCCATAGCGCTCCTAAAGAACCTTCAAGGGCTGTTGTGTACAGGATGAGGGGCTTTCCCTGGAACGGAGCGGTCAGTACCGGCGGGTTCTGCAGATATTGCTTGATTTCATCCAGTGCGTTTTGGCATTTACGATCCCAAACGAATGAGGTCCCCTTCTTCATTAGATGACTATAGGGACGGCATTTGCCGGAGAGGTTAGTTTTGAACCATCGGATATACGCGAGCTTTCCTTGGAGAGACCGCAGTTGATTAAGAGTTCTTGGCGAAGGTATTTTCATAATCGCATTGATCTTTGACGGGTCTATTTCGATGCCCTGGTGTCATACGATGAATCCTAGGAATTTGCCTGAGGAAACTCCAAATGCGCATTTCAGAGGGTTCATCTTCAGGTTGTACTTCCGAAGGCGCTGGAATACTATCTTCAGATTCTCCTGGTGCTCCTCGTACGATTTTCTTTTCACCATGAGGTCATCGATATAACATTCGACAATCTCATATATGAGGTCATCGAAGATCTTCATCATGGCCCTCTGGTAGGTGGCGCCTGCATTCTTCAAACCAAATGGTATCACCTTATAGCAAAATATGCCTAGCGGAGTCCGGAAAGCAGTGTGCTTTTAGTCTTCGGGATGCATCTTGATTTGGCTGTACCTTGAGGATCCGTCCATGAAGGAGAAGACTTCATGGGTGGATGTGTTATTGATCATCAGCTCGGTAATAGGCACTGGGAAGTCATCCTTCGGACAAGCTTTGTTGAGATCCCGAAAATCTACGCAGATGCGTACTGACCCATTTTTCTTCATTACCAGAACGATATTGGCGATCCAGTCAGGGTATTGAACTTCTTGGATGAATCCGGAGTCGATTAGCTTCTTGATTTCGGCATTGATACTCATCTCAAGCTCAAGCCGCATACTTCTTGGTGCCTGTTTGACTGGCTTGACGTTCGGCAATATCGCCAGTTTATGCACAGCTATCTCTGGATCTAATCCCGGCATCTCGGAATAGTTTCATGTGAAATGGTCTTTATACTGCATAAGCACGTCTTTTAACGTGGCCACCTATTTCTCAGACAGCAGCTCACTGACGAACGTTGGCCTTGGATTGTTTGTCGTCCCCAAGTCGATTTTTCTCAGGTTGTCTGCTGTGGTGTGTATCCCATCTTCCAGTTCTTTTGGCGCCGGTGGAAATTCTGAGATCACTCCATTCTCATCTTCATTTGCGAAGCACTAGGAGAGATCGTTCACATTTTCGTGCTCTCCTTCCTTTGAGAATGTTATCATATGGCAGGTACGAGCTCGTTTCCAAGCTCGATGCTGATCTAGACTTTCCCTCACAGTGTAGGTTGCTCTCAGCTCATGCTTTCGTGGCGGGGCTACCCTCCAACTGTCAGATAGAGCAAACCTGCCTTGCTGATACTGATCTTCAACCCAGTCTTTGAAGGTGAAGTAGTCTTCAAGAGGATGTCCCACTATTCGGTGGTAGGAGCAACAGTCCGGGTGATGGACCTCGTTCATCTGCTTGGGGTATCGAGACTTCAGAAGCGTCATCATTTGATGCTTCATGAGAAGGTTAAATATCTTCTTTGTCTTGTCTTGAGGGAAATAGTACTCCCAACCCATCTTCTTCATAAAAGACAGGTTTTAGCTAAATTTTTCTCGCTCGCGTGGCTTCTTGGATCCACTTCGCTGTTTTTGAACGCCGTCTCCGTTCTTGATCTTATCATTGCTTCTGCGTCAGACATTTCCCATGCCGCGAGAGCGCGCAGCAGGCTGAGGGTGAAAGGGATTGTCATCCTCCGTAGCCTACTGAATGATACGTTGTGTCCTGGCTTTTTCGTAAATGGCAATTTCGCGGCTGTGGTCATCCTGAACCTTTTGACCCGCTTCTCTCATCAGCTTGTCAATTTGTTCTTCGAATGACGGGCTTGGTATTTTCACGGCGGGATCTCGCCCTGGTTCGACATCAACGCTATCTGGAAATGCATTTGCTTCTTCACCGGAGTTATTTATGACATGGCAGCCATGGAACCGCTCCCGTTTCTTGGACCGAACGTATCCAAGGCCAGTCGTCTCCATTCTTCCGTTGGGCATCTTCCGCTGAGTCACGGGAACGTCCTAAATCTTGTTATAGAACTGGGCTTGTCGAGCAGTCTGTTTAAAGGGTACGCCTTGGCGTCTTAATAGCCTTTTCAGTTGCTCTGCGTAGTATCTGGGTAGACGGATTGGTTGAAGTCTGTCGAGCGCAGGTTCAGCACCGTGCCATACTTCTTTCTCCACCTTGGTCTCCGTGGATTGATAGAAAAGGATCGCCTTCTCACCCTTTTGCTTAGAAGGGACGTAGAAGGTTTGCAGCTCTTGCACGTTGTACGTATCAAGTGCATCAAGTTCTTTGTAATGTCGCTGCGGAACCATGGTAATTTGTAAACTCTGGTCAGCTATAGCAAAGGTCTGTATTGACGGGCGAACGGAGAACACTGTGTTGGCCTCGTCCTCAGAGTTACTACCAAAGACTAGAATAGGAGTAGGTGGTCCTGGCCTGTTGCCTTGGGATTGTCCCGAGTAGACCATCTCTTCGTCCTCCTCGGTATCGCTCCCAAAGATCGGGATAGTGGCGATGGCTTTTTGTTTATTCTCCGGTTTGCGACATATTTCCATGTCTTCAAAGTCTGGTAAGAAGTACTTGGCGTCTTCATATTTGCGGACTTCATTTACGGAGAATAGGTTCAGCTCCCCTGTAACCGTGTACTCGATACCATCCTTGAAGTACTTCATACACTGATGTTGTGTAGAAGGGATGATATTGTACTCATGTAACCAAGGCCTGCCGAGCAGGGCATTATACCAGGTCTTGGTGTCAATAACATGGAACTTGATGTCAGTGACGAGCAGCCCGAAGCGTAGTGTCAGTATTACAGACCCGAGCATTTGTGATGACTGCGAGTCGAACCCAGAGATAGTAATTTTGTCTCGAGCTAGGTGTTGAACATTCATGCAAATCTTCTCAACACTCTCACATTGAGAAGGCTGACGGAGGACCCATTGTCAACCATAATCTTTCCTATCTTGATGTCGTGGCAGTACCCAGTGACATACAGAGGACGGTTGTGCTTACACGTTCCGAGGAGGAGATCTTCATCGCCGAATGTGATGTCAGCTGTATGAACCTCTGCCAACTCGTCCTTCATCTTTTCTTCTGCAAGGAAGGCTTGAAACTGGTCGGGCTCTTATAACGCTTTGATTAGGGAATCTCGTGCTTTTTTAGACAGGAGAAGGGCATCCAAAATGCTTAATTGTGAGGGTATCTTCCTCAGATGTGCCAGGACATTGCAATCCACCTTTTTTTTTCTCGGGCGGGTCCTAGGCTGTGAGCTCTTCGACGACTCCATCATCGAGGGCAATCTCCTCAGGGACTTTTTCCTTTCCTTTGTCTCTTTTTCCTGAACCTTTGTTTGAGGGTCCGAGATTCTTTTCAGGCAACGTATGGTTACGCAGCTGAATGTTCTCACAGTTCCTCATCTCTTCTTCTTTTCCAGAGGTGGATTCCTTGAAGAGAGGGACGAGGGTCATTTCCTCGTCAGAATCGCTCCCGAAGGTAATAACTTGAGGTTTTGCTCTTGTCAGGATGGCATCAACCATATGATAGTTACCAGATGTTCCTTCATGCTCGTCTGCCGTACTTCTTTGCTCCCGACGGGGTTTGCGCTTCATTCGCTTGAATTGTCGTCGATGTGCAACGTATCCTTGCCACCAATTCTTGAAGGAATTGCACTCTTCGGTAGGGTGCGTGACCTTCCGATAGTATAAACAGTAGTTCGGATGTACATCCAATTCGTCGGGGCACGTACTCCCGGAAGTATTTTCTTTGAAAGGTGATAGCTTCATTCCCATTGACAGAGCTTTGGCATACTGCTTCCTTATCTTGATTCTGCTCTTGCTGGTGGCAAGGGCACTTTGATCCGGTTGAGGTACTTTATGGCTTCTCATCACCGGAGCTTTTTCGGCCTGACACCGACGCTAGGCCTTTTCTTAAATGGCCGCTTCACATTCTCGATTAGCTTTGCTCTTTTGAAGAGCTTCGTTCAGCAGCTTGTCGATGAGGTCATCTGACGGTTCTATGGATTCTCGTTTTGGATCTGCCCCAAGTTTCTCTACGTCGGGAGTTTCTTTGCTATTTATCGACGAGTGAGTGATCATGTGGCAACTCGCTACATAATTCTCGGGTTCTTCCGAAGAATCATCTCCTTCATCAATATCACTTTTTCCGTTCTCAAGAACATGCTTGAAGAACTCTTCCAGTGTGACTGGGGTCCGTGCTTCTTGGTTGTATTCCTCCAGTGCATCGATGTATTTCTGCAGACCCGTATGATTACCGTCGAGCTGGACGGGCTTCTTGGCCTTCTTCTTTTTCTTTGAAGACTTCGGAGGCTCGGCCTGGAGGTTTTGTCCATCGTTACCAACTTTTGGCGTTGGGCGCGGTTTCAGCATTCCGTCAAAAATTTCAAGCTCCAGCGGGCTTTTCCACCTAATTGCCGGATATGTTTGAAGATCCTTCAGAATTCTTTTAGTTTTAGCCGAAAGGACAACTTCCCATGGAGCTTTCTCTACAAATGAGCATGATGCCCCCAGCGTATCCACTTTTTTAAGAGCGTGCTGCTGTGGCGGGTTTACCTTCCAATTTTCGGACAACGCGAACTTGCCCTGTTGGTACTGGTCTTCAACCCAGTTTTTGAAGGCGTAGCAATCTTCGATTGGGCGGCCCACTATTCGGTGGTAGGGGCAGTAATTAGGATTGTTGGCGTCGCCCGATTGCAGCGGGCGTCTTGGATCCGGTAGAGTGATGAGTCTGTTGTGCACTGTCAGCTCGAACAATCTCCTCGTTTTATCCAGGGGAAATGAGTAAGAACGTCTCAACTTCTTTTCGAGGGCTCGTGGTTTGTTGTTTTGGCAAGTCACCGGCTTCGGGTCACTCGATTATTGTTGAGCGTTGGCGACGAAGGTCATTTTCCCCTCGCCCTTTTCATTCCGAAGATCTGTCTTTGAAGAGGACGGTCTATGGCCCATCTGGTCCATTTGGGCCAGTTTGTCAATCAAGACCTGGAAGGTGGTCGGTTTGAAGAACATCATAAACTGGGATATAGTTGCCTGAGGATCGGTCCCCACGAACATGCCCACAGCAGGAGCTTCTTCTATGCGTTGTTCACACTTTGACCATAGGTTACGCTACCGAATTGCGTATTAAACCCAGGTCTCTATCGGCTTCACTCTGGCGTTGATTAATGCCGTGATTGGGGTGCGCTCGCTTGCGCTTTCGAACCGCTGTGTGAACAGTAGCTCCATTTCTGTAAATGTTTTGATGGAGCCATTCGGAAGCTCCGAGTACCAATCAAATGCTGTCTCCGCCAAGCTACCGACGAACTGGCGAAGCAGCAGTTTGTCGCCTCCAGTATTGCCGCATAGAGCTCTGAACTGAGTGATGTGCTGATGGGATTGCTTGTCCCCTTATACACGTGGAATTTAGGGATCGTATATCCCGGCAGGTACTTAATTTGATCGTACCAGCCTGGATAAGGTCGTCCAGTTCTGACGACTTGGCCGGCCACTTCACTTGCCTGATGAGCTCGTATTTGTTGAGCTATATGGTCGTCAAGGGTAGCTTTGGAGATCGTCTCCTCCCTGGCTGCTGATAAAGCCGGAGGAGGGTTTGATGTCTCCCCTCTATCGTCTTCAATGATTATTGGAGGGTCTTCGGCTGGAGGATCCGGCTGGATCATCATCCCAACCATGTCTTAGAACAGAAGAGCCATTTGTTTTATATTAGCCGCTTGTTCCACGGACTCTTTGTCTTTCTTTTCAAGCACCCTTTGTAGGAATTCGGTGTCGGTTTCCTGCTCCTGGCATTGTTCCGACGATACTTTTGGGCTTTCTTTCTGTCCCGTGAATGCGGCCATCCTTGTCAACATCTCATGGAGCTTTGTTGTTGCTCCTGAGCTTTTGTCACCGATCGTGTGAGTGGTCGATGACCCGTGGAAGTACAGCTTTCCTCTTTCCCGGAAGCCATGCACACTGTGTGTACTACCATGCCCCTAGACTTGGGGCGTTTAGGTCTACTGCCTTTGAAATTTACCGCAGGCATAGGGATCTTCTCTGGCCTTCTCTTCTTGTGGGAGGTCGAAATTGAGGGGGCCGTTGCGGCAGGCACCCATGCAGATAATACCTTTCGTGGTATGGCAGAGGGATGGTCCTCCTCTTGCCGAGACTTCATCTTCTTCAGCTGGCGAGAGCTGTCTTTGTCAATTACAGAGTCTTGGACTTTTCGCCAAACTCTGTGGATCTTGGAGGACAACTGCTGAAAAGGCTATTCCGGCTTCACCTGTGTCATACTTTCAGCAGGCGGAGGGGACTTCTTTAAGACGGCGGTTGGAGAGTTCTTGCGCATGCTCTTAAGCAGCTCAAAGCTGTTCCCAATTGGAACAGTAGCGTCAATTACCACCATTGGAGCTAGTGGGGTAAGTCCAGAGGGAGAACTGCCCCTATCTTTCCTCACTCGGCGCCAGTGGTGACATTGAGCACATCGTGCAGACGGGACCACCTTTGTTGTGGAAGCGACCTCATTATGCCCCCTGCTTTGATGAGAGGCTGTTGTCGGCATCAGCCCGTCAAAGACAGACGTCCGCTGAGAGAGAACAGTCAATCTTGCGAAGGCTAACTTTTTTGCAGGGGAAGTAGCCTTGGTGACTTCGCCTGGAACAGGAGTTGGAACTGCCAGTCTTGCGAAGACCGATCCTTTAGCAAGAGAAACCCTTTTGACGACATCGTTTACTAGAGCTGGAATGGCTATCTGCTTCGGGATAACCCCTTCAGGTATCATGGGCCTCTTTGCCGGCTCACTTAAGCTTTGGCTCAGCCTGTCGAAGATTGAGGCGGCAGACATAGACGACCCGTTGAGAAGGGTCGTGGTAGTTGCAAGCCGATCGAAGACCGACTTCTTTGGAGCCTCCCGTGATGATATTGAAGCATTGAAGCTCATTAGCGAGAACATGGTCCCGAAGAACAGTCCAGTGGTGTCCTGAGTCACCTGTTCAACTGGCATTGCGAAGATGGAAGCCGTTTGGGGCCCATAAGTCACTCCTCCGGCTGGGAAAGAGTGGGAGTTGCCGTTGCAGTTGGTGCAGTTGGAAGCCATCGATGTCATCTTCTCTTCTGTATGGAGCAAGACACCAAATCTTAGTACCTCGAATCCAAGGGCTACCATATTAAACCGTGATTCGTTCGCGAACACGACATACGAAGTATGGAGTGGAAAAGGAAAAGGTCCCACCGGGCGTGCCAGAATCTGTTTATTGCCGGAAGACGGGAAAGACAAACGTCTTGCCTGCATTTAGGGGCAGATGTTTTTTGGTTTTATCCGTCCACCTCTCCGAAGATTCCAAGTTAATTTATGGCACCGTGTATCAGAGGTTTGGACGGATGTAACCGTTGTAGCGGACTTCGTCAGATTCCCCCTCGTTTGCGATGGGTTTTTTTTATTGTGGGGACGCTCTTCCCTGCAGGCGCAATCCCCTGCAGTTAATTACGCTACCGCATCGCGGTAACCACTTTCTCTTGCTCCAGATGTTCACTTCGTGTCGTATATGTTTGTTTTATTTTGGTTGCCCGTGGATTGTATACCAAGACTAATTTGTGTTGTCGCCCGTAGAGCGTGAATTAGTTCAAATCCGTATATTCTTAGATTTGGGTTTGGTTTGATTTAAAGATCATTAACCTTGTTTGAGATTAAGATCAACTTAAATATTTGTTAAGGACCCGTTAATCCGATATTGGACTAAGATCTACTTAACGGGGGTTCAGGATTATTTTTGATCTAAGGAAAGAGCATTTAGGCTCTATCGTTTTAGTTTAGTACGTTACGGTCCATAGATCACCATTTTTTTGGATGAGGGTTTAGTTTAAGGACGTTGCGGTACATAGCTAGTTTAAGGACATTACTGTAGGGTGTTTTTCATCACCCCATTGAGATGGGAATACGCGCGCACTTGTCAGGCGCACTACAGATTCCTCCTGCCTAGGATAGACGGGAGTTGATTGTGGGGATCCGAATCTCCGGCAGCCGCGGGCTAAGCTGCCGTTAATTACCCCTTACCTTTAGAGCGAGGGAACCTCCGATTGACGGGTAAAACCGATCATGCGAACTCAATGCGATGTGTTGGGGGGTGTGTGTGTGTTTTGGAAGAATTTTGGATATATCAGGGGCCCCGCAAACGAGGGTCCCACTACCCGGATAGCGGGCTGGGGGTCAAGGGGGCTAGCAGCCCACTTGCGGGATGCGGGGCAGCGCCCCGTTAGAAATTTTTTCTAACGGGGGAAGTATATTTAGTATGGAGTGTATATAAAATAGGGGGAGGAGCGTCTCAAAGACGTGTGCATGGCACGTAGGCGTTGGTCATCCACGAGTCACGTGCCTGACGCATGAGCGCTTGGCGCGCGCTGGCCACGTGTGCAGCACGTGGGCGCTGGGTGCCAGCGGGTCACGTGCGCAGCACGCGACCGCGAGGCGCCCGCGAGTCACGTGCGCTGCATGTGACCACTGGGCGCTGAACGAGTCGCGTGGGGCGCATGTGTGTGCTATAGTGCCCGCAGGTTACGTGCTTTGCATGCGACCGCGGGGCGTGCATGCACGTGGGCGCTTTAATGCCCGCGGGTCACGTGCGCGCACGTGGGCGCTTTAGTGCCCGGGGTCACGTGCGCTGCACACAACCATTGGGTGCTTTAGTGCCCGTGGGTCACGTGCTATGCACGCGACCGCTGGGCGTCCGCGGGTCACGTGTGCGGCACGCGACCACGGGAAACACCAGCGGAAAGGGGCTTAGCCCCTAAGTTGGTGTAACATTTCGGAAATATAAAATATTATTTTTAGAATTTAATATTAAAATAACATATTTCGCGAAAATTACCTGATTTGCAAAATTGGGGTTTTCGTAAAGTGGTATAAGTATATACCAATATTTGGAAATTTATCGGAGATTAAAGTGATTTATTTATTTTAATGATATTTATCGGATTTTTGGTAAAATCCGTGTCTTTATATTTTTCCGTGACTTTTGCACCGTGTCATATGCATGTTGGGTTGTGACTTGTGAGTTTTGAGAGTTAGAGAAATAAAGAGAAAGAGAAAAGAAAAGAAATGCAAAAAGAGAAAGAGTTTGAGTGTGAATAGAATCAATTAGATGCCTTGGTTAAAATTGAGAGTAAAACAAAATAGATATTTGTGAAGATGATGAGAATAAGAGAGAGTAAGGGTAGAAGAGAGAGGGGGGCTGCCATTCATTCATCTCCTTCTTTGTTTCTTCATCTTCTCCACCTCAATTTCCCTCCACCTTCACCCCCACATATCATCTCCAATCTTTCACCAAAACCCTATACCCCTTTCATTAAAAACATGTATAACCTCATCCTCAACATACTGGACCAACCAAATTTGGATTTTGAAGACTTGGGAAACTCAAGAAAGTTCTTTGGTTGCAAATAAGGTAATCCATACACTTTACTTTAGTTTTTGCTGTTAAATATCGCATTTCTAGTTAGAAATTGAGTTAATTAGGATATCGATTTTAGAAAATTATAAGTTGCTGTTAAGTGGCCAATTGAGTTGTAGGGAATGTTTACAAGACCTTAAAGAGTGTTCTTTTGACCTGGTATTGAGTTTAGAACCCGATACACGAAGTTAAAATCTTTCCGTGTCGGTTTTGTGAAACCTTATGGCCTACAGGGAATCTGGGATGACCTGGGAAGTTTATGAGAAAAACAAACAATACCAGAGACCTAGTGGGACCAATAGAAAGCCACCCTGCAAGTACGAGCCCATTTCCTCACTATTTGGCCGAGCTCACCGGATTTGGGGGCAATGTGGCCGGCCAAATGTGGGTGTTTGGTGCTGGAATTGGTCCAGTAGAACACATACTCCATATACAACACCCTATACTTGTTTGTTTAGTTCTTATTGACCTGAACCAAAATCTGGGAGCTATTGTGAGTGGTTTTGGTTATGTTTTCCGTATTTTGGAATTCTTGGTTTTAGTTTTTGATATTGTATTGGGTCGTTGGATGTTGTACGTCAACGGCGATGGTTGTCTGGTTGGTTTTGCATGCGTAGGCTATAGGTTCTAACCTATGAGCGCACCGCGTGCCGTATTGGATTTCGGAATTTGATGTTAATAGCTTTACGATTTTGTATTGATTGTAGGTACCTTCGCGTGGATTCCGAGACGACGAAGTGCATCAACTATGGCTAAGCAAGGAGTTTAGCAGGTGATTAGATTTATATCTACGGGGAAAGTCGGGTGGATGGCGTATAGCACCCCCGCAAATTATTATGGAAACTGATATATACAGAATATGGATAAGGAAAACATGTTAGAAACTTATGGATATGGTTAAAGGATTAGTAGGTGACATGATATGATAGAATTGATATGCATGAGATTTAGAGTAGCATGACATGAGATTTATAAAATAGAATGCATGCGTAAAATGACTTGATGTGAGATGTTAATGTGATGAAAGAGTATACGATGTGATATGATGAGTTGGTGTGATATGTCATTATATGGATGCGAGTTGATATGAGATAATTAGTACCTTTGTCGGTCCCATGATATGAGATTGTTATGGATGCGACTTGGGATATAGGTATATAGATATATATAATGTTGTGAATCACGAGTGATATGCCGTACGATGGATTATACCATACGTGATGTTGTGAGGCCGAATGCCGATTGATAGATTTACCGACTCGGATATATTGTAGACACGTATACCTTATAGCATTTAGCTTACGATGTACTTTATGCTACGTTCATGATATTCGCATTGCATTGCATATACCTATGCTGGTACACCTACACCATTATCGATGATGCGTATGTTACACCTACACAGATTGGCCGGCTCACACACTTCATCATCGATAATTGCTACGTCACTTACATGATAGAATTGCAACATCATTATGCTATGTTGCATGATATACTTGCTATGCTCACATCACTATGCTATATTGCATGATATACTTGCTATGCTCACATCACTATGATATGTTGCATGATTTACTTGCTATGTTCACCTTTATATGATGTTGCGTTGGACTTTTGGAGAAATTGGAAACCGCATGGTATATTTAATAACTTGATGCATTTAAATAGCAGATTTTCTCTTGATATGCTCATATTACTGTTCTATGTTGCATATCTCATATTACATGGATTTACGCATTGAGATATGGATTTCATGTGATTTTCTGGATTTGAGAACAGCGGGGATATTTCAAGAAATGTGTTTTGTTTTGAAAACCCGGTTTTTCTTGATATGATATTTCAGTGCGTCCACCATGAGTTTTCTCGGTTCTGAGATTGGCATGTGAAACCCGATTCGAGGAGTGGAGGAACCGTCTGCGGGTACATGGTGGGCCCGGAGGTACCCCGGGGCAAGAAGACTCATATTGTAGGCGGTGAACCCAAGGCAGGGGAGTACTACCTTACCGGTGATTGTATAGAGCTCGGCGGATATCTGGAGGATACCGACCGAAGTCGAGAGATGGATATGGGCCGATCTGTACTGCTGGAGCGTGAGGGCCGATCCCGCAGACTGACGGAGCCCAAGATATGAGGATTTACGCGTCGATGTTGGACACGGATTTCATGATGTTTCGAGTGTCGATATGTAACACTGAGGTTCCATGATTTTGATGTGTCGTTGTTGGACACACGTTGATTTATATCCTCATATTAACATGCATATGCTTTCATGATATTTACATGCATGATGTTGTTGTGTCATTGGTTGACACATGGATGAGATCCACATGCATACATGCATTGATTATATGGTTGGATGATATCCACTTGCTGATAGGCATTGATTATATTGTTGGCATATATGCAGATACGGTCACCCTAGATATCATAGTATTACCTTTATGATATAGTTGACCTAGGAATCGTTATTTATTTCGATTTCTACTTGATGATGTTTTCTACTCACGAGTTGGCAACTCACCCCCGTTGTGCCACAGTTCTTGTAGGTTGATCGCATGGATCAGTAGCGGTATCGCTGGCACACAGCTGTTTTCGGGTGATTTACTTTGGTAGGTGGTACATGTTAGATCGTGCCACTCTCGTATTATTATTCCTGTTGTATCTAGTTAACTCCATCAAATCAGAAACTTGTACTTGTGTATGTAGTAAAACTTAGCAAGACTTGTAGTTGCGAGATTTGAACGATGGGTTATATATTCGCTTGGTGGGTTTGATGTCTTACTTTACATTATCCCTTGTGTTGATCTTCGCCGTTGGGCGTCGTATACTTATATTCTGTCTTGCACGGTTATGACCCCGCCGATTGGCGAAGAGCTAGCTCCTGCTTGAGGATACTTATATATTGTTGTATATCTGTTTGGATCAAAAAATACGAGGGAGGTGTTGCCTGAAATTTTAAAAGACAAAACATGATTCATTATACCTTTATTTCAAAACTTCAACTCTTCTATTTTCTTAAAAAGGTTTAGATTTCTGGGTTTCGGCTTACTTAATTTGCGTTGTGCCTTTGGACGTTGCGTGATTTAAGTGCCGGTCACGAACTAAATTCGTGTCGTGACAGTTGGGGAGTTGAACTCCCAAGGGGTTTTGAAGTTGAACTCCTAACAGAAATTTAATTTATGGTGTTAAACTCCAACAGATCTAGAAAAGAGTTAAACTCTTACGTGAATTTTTGGCTCTTCTTTTGAGCCTTGGATCCTCCCAGCATAGGATTTTTGGAGATGGGTCTCCTTCTTCTTCCTCTCGGTTGGCCCGATCTTGGGGGGAAAGGAGAGTGAGATTCAAAATCTTCCCTTTCAAAAATTTGATGGGAGATCCGAGCTCCCCTTGGTGGGTTTTGTAGTGAAAAACTACTTCTTTTTGAGAAATGAAGAGTTAAACTCTTGATTTAATTCAAAAAAAGAAAGAGAGTTTTAGACCCTTAAGAAAGGGGAAGGAGGCACACAAACCCTAGTTTTTGGGGAGAATGAATTGCTATTCTTTATTTCATTATCATGTTGCCTCATATAGGCTTACACATTTACATATATCCCCTTGGGCTTTACAAAATGGCATTTTGCCCATCCCATGCCTCATGTGCTCATTTCTTTTGCACATAAGCCATGAGGTGTACAAAAATTTGGCTTTATGCCCATTTTGCATACATTCATGTACAAGAAATTACATCAAAATTATTTATTACACGATTTTTATTTTGGCATAGGGGAGACCGGCCGCTTCATGTTCGGGCTCGATTCGGGCATGAGCCCACTTGATTTGGGCTTGGGCCTACCAGGCTTGGGGTTGACCTTGGTTTTGACTTGGTCAACCGGGGTGAATTTTCGACCCCAACAATTACGGTCCATAGCTAATTTAAGGACATTACGGTCCATTGGGGTATGCTCATGGGTCTGGGAGTGCATCCAAGAGCTGTTGGTTATTGGGACCCTCCACCTCTCTGACATCGTTGAAGAATTATAACGACATGTATCAGAGGTGTGGATAGATGTACCCTTGAACCGAACTACAGATTGAAGGGAGAGATTATGGTGGAACGAACATCATTTTAGTTGCCATGAGTTGGGAGATCATTAGTCATTTTTGGAACTAAGAACGATTTGGGAAGACCTGAATATAGGGAGGCGCAGTTGATTGATGGTCAAAAGGTTTTGGCCTTGGGAGACTTGGCTAATTTTGGCTAAGGTTGGCCTCTCACAGTGTTAAACACTGATATTTGCTTGGCGCGCACGTGCTCCCACGTGAGGCTCTAAAGCAGTGTTAAACACTGCAATTTGGAGCGCTCACGTGTGGCACGTGAGGCACCCGAAAATTGGGCATTACTTCTTTGGGTTTACTCTCTTTTTTATTATCAGTGCTAAGCATTATTGGGGGTTACGTGGATCACGTGAGGCACCCCAAAAATGGGAACTGTATGATTTTATTCCCCTCTTCCTTTTACAAGTGCTAAGCACTATTAGGGGGTCACGTGGAATCAAATGACTCGATCTCAGTCGTTCCTTTTTGTTCCTCAAAGGTGCTCACGTGGGAACACGTGATCTGTTGTTATAGCGTTGTACGCTAATCGTTTCTTTTATATGCATGGAGATCTTGACCTGAGTTTCGAGACTTTCGGATCCTTTGTTTTATAAGAATTAAATTCTTATGTAGGGTTAAACCCTAGTTTTATCAGAGAAATTAAATTCCTATATCTTTTGGAAGAATTAAATTCTTCAAACTTAGTTCTTTCCTCTAAGTTTGGGGCAGTATAACAGAATCTCCCCGATGAGAATTAAATTCTCAACTTGTGGGGAGACCTGCTTCTGCAGACCTCAACCAGAGGAAAAAATAAGTTCTTGTTTTGAAGAGTTAAACTCTTGTAAGAGGAGATAAACTTTTTTTTACCTAGGGTCTCTTTTCTTTAAAGAGAACTCTTCTTCTTCTTTTTTGTTTCTCAAATCTTATGGGGGGTCTCCTCTGTCTCTCTTTTCAGTCTTGAGTCCTTTATATAGTATATGCAAGTTTGTTGATTTAGTTAAGGAAATCTCTCATTGAGAGATTTTTTTAATTTATTCTGGGACTTTATCCACCGTTGGATTTTTGATCCAGGGACTTCTGTTTTACAGAAAATATTTTTCTTGTTTTTAACAAGATTGAGAAAATATTTTCCCATACAGAGCTTATTCTGTAGCTTGGTGATTTTTAATCACCATTGGATCTTTAATCCAACGGTGCTCTGTTTTACAGAGCGTAATCTTTCTTGTTTAGAAAAATTGGGGAAATATTTTTCCATACAGAGCTTATTCTGTAACTTGGTGATTTTTAATCACCACTGGATTTTTAATCCAACGGTCCTCTGTTTTACAGAGCGTAATCTTGTTTAGAAAGATTGGGAAAATATTTTCTCATACAGAGCTTATTCTGTAACTTGGTGATTTTTAATCACTATTGTATCTTTAATCCAACGGTACTCTGTTTTACAGAGCGTAACATTTCTTGTTTAGAAAGATCTAAGGAGATATTTTCCAAATAGGGTTTTGATCCTTCCTATTTAGAATTTAATTCTATTGTCTCAGAAGGTATTAGGAACCCTCACGTGTAGCACGTGACCCCTATGGCATTAAACTGGTTTGCTTTTATGCAGCAGTCCCAGAGAAAGGCATCACGTGTTGGCACGTGAGCTTTTCGGGCCTGTTATTTGTTTTAGGAAGGCGCCTATATAGTTTGTATATAGATGCTCACGTGGCTGCACGTGAGGCTCAATTTTAGCCTTATTTGTTAAGCGCAATGCCTATAATTTTTGCTCCAAGGCGCATCACGTGCGGGCATGTAATGCTCTATTTGGGGAATTTTTCCCATTGCTTTTTATTCATTATTTATTTTTTTATAAGGGAACATGTGTCTTGAGGGGTTTTGGATATATCGGGGCCACGCAGAGTTTACGGGGGCCCGCCAGTCACGTGCGAGGCGCGTGGGCGCCAGCGGTTCACGTGCTTAGCGCGTGGGTGCCAGGGCCTCACACGCCCGGCACATGGGCGCTGGGTGTCTACGGAAAAGAAGGAGGGGGACTTAGCCCCGGGATTAGGAGTTAAATTCCGCGAGACTTTGGAAACTCCTAGAAAAAAGGAGTATTTTTTATCTTTAAGTTAAACTCCTAAAGGATTTTGAGTGGAGTTACTCCAAAAGATTTGGATTTGGAGTTAAACTCCTAAAAGATCTGGATTAGGAGTTAATTTCCTTTGAGAATTTGGGTCTTGGAGTTTAACTCCCCAATGATCTTCATGGGTGATCAAAAGGGACCACTTTCTTCTCCCTTGAGCTCTAAATCTTCTCTTAAGTCTTGGATTTTTCCCGAAGTGGGATTTTTGGATATAGGTCTCCCTCTTCCTCCTCTCTTGTTGGCTGGATCTTGGAGGAAAGGGGGGCGAGACTTAAAAATCTCCCATTTTAGAGATTTGATGGAAGATCTGAATTCCCCTTCAAGAGTTTTATGGTGAAAAATTGTTTTTTTTGGAAAAAAGAGTTAAACTCTTGATTTAATTCAAAAAAATGGGGAAGAAGGTTTAGAATCTTGAGAAAGGAGAAAGAGGCACAAAAACCTAGCTTTTGAGGGGAATGGATTATTGTCCTTCATTTCATCATCATGTTGCCTTTATAGGCTTATAGATTTATACATAGCCTCTTGGGCTTTACAAAATGGTATTTTGCCAATCTCATACCTCATATTCTCATTTGTTTTGCACATGAGCCATGAGCATTACAAAAATTTGGCTTTATGCCCATTTTTCTTACATTCATTCATAAAAATTATATCAAAATTATTTATTACATAATTTTCATTTTGGCATGGGAGAGACCGGCCGCGAGGCTCAACTTGGGCATAGGCCCACTTGATCTGGATTTGGGCCCGCTTATTTAGGGTTGGCTTTGACTTTGACTTTGTCAACTAGGGTGTAATTTTTAATCCCAACACTCACACTTCACTTAGTCAAGGTATTAGTGAAGAGAACAATCTAAACTAAATTGTTAGAATAGTTTAGGTTGATGATGTAGGGTTTTTGCTCACTAAAAATTCTTCTCTTTATTTTTCCTCTTGAGTGAATAGTGATTCAAGAAGAAGAACTGAAGAAGATGAAGATGGTGATAAGAATGAGTCTTGGATATGGATAAGTCTTCAAATGATGAACTTATTTCATTTTTAAAAAGAAAGTGAAATGAGTCATAATTACTACAAGCTTCTAAAGCTATGACTCGTTTCCTTTCTTAATAAATCAAATAAGTAAATCATTATAATGTTATCCTTCATCCAATGCAATTCTCATACACACAACTTTTGTGTATAATCAACCATTTCAAAAATAAATATATATAAAAAATGAAGAGAAGCAAATCTTAAGTGAGCATAATATATATATATATATATATATATATCAAATTATTAAATCAACACTTGATTCAATAATCCGGTTATATCATATATAACCCGGTTAATATCAATTAACGCTAGATTAAAATACGGTATCATATACTCGTATTTAATCAAGCTCCCGTACATATCTCCATACATGCCCTATTTCGTTTCGCTTGAGCTAGGAACCCTCTATGTGGGACTCTAATGACCTGCCAATACGCTAGCAGTAGATAATGATTATATTAAAGACCTACAAGTACGTCAGCGGTACTAACCAGATGTAACGGCTACCCATGTATTGAACGGATAGAAAATAAACAAGTAAACTTGTCTAAACTCTCTGTAGAGCCTATAGGCAACACTTACTGTACAATCCGGTCTTTTCGTCTGATATGTTGCATATCGGGTCTGAGGGTGGTATTGTCAGACCCCAATAACTTGATAAGTCATGCTGATGTGTGGCTTATAACCAACCGAGAAACTACTAATAACACTTATCAGTAAATCTCATCAGCCATAGCCAAGGACTTGCTGCTATAGCCAATCAAGTATAGCACAACATCAACTTCCGATACCCGAAGAGACGAAACCCTTCCTATCGCGCATTGCCTTCATGCGACTCGGGATTGTACCCAACTACCACTTGTTTGTATGACTCAATAGAGCTATGGTAGAGAGGTAATCAAAGCACAGTAAGAACCACACAAGACACTATGACGATCTCGGGTCTACAGACTAATCTGTACAAGTTTCATCAGAGAACTGCTATCTGACGATAGATATGGTAATATCCAGGAGTTCTCGGCGAGTCCATTTAGTATACTCATTCTCCAATGAGCACATGTGTATAATCTTTGGTGTCAAACACCAATGGTTGTGGGATCAACTATCGCCCCATACAGGGTCAAGAAACGTACACACTAGTCTAGTCTGAAATATCGATGCCCTGTCTCGATACTCTCTAGACTAGGAACACTTAAGGATGAGCATGTGGACTACACAGGCTCTCTATTAGTATGAACTACATCATATTCCTGGTAATCAAGTAAACCATCCTAAAGGTTTTATCAACATGCATCAGTGAAATAGTAAACTAGAACAAATGTGCATGTTAAGATAAAGAGTAGCCAGATAGCATACTACCATGTTGAGAAAGAATGTCATGTGTGTGTGTGTCCAAGCATCCACTATAATTTACAATAATGGCCTCTAGGGCATATATATCACTAACAGAATAAAATCTAACCCTATCAATTAGGTTTCCAACGCAATAGACGGATCAATAACAACCACTGTATACAGAGAGATATGTTTAGTTTAATGTCAATATGTATAAACTGTCACCGTAGAAAACTGCTAGACTTGTCAACGATTTAAAATACTTTTAAAATAGTAAAAAATACTTAAATTAAATGAAACCAACACCATATATTAGCTAACTTAATTATCTACGCAACGATATAGGGCTCCATGTATCTTCAGATGTGTACATAGGTGTATAGATGTCTCAAATAAGGTATCGATAGAAATTACTGCTCTGGACTGCAATCCAGAACCGTATTTATATCCCATTATCATTTTCGTAACAAGTTGATATCTAGTAACTAATTACAGAGGGATGTTGATTATTCCGTTGCCTTTGATATAAGCCCTGGAACGTCACGATTTAATTTATACATAATTAACTATGAATTTTACCAGACAACATGATGGTAAATTAAAGATTTCGTATCGGTTATCGGAGACGTCATTTCTTATGTGAAACAATGTTATTTTGCATTCAAATTTCTACACGATATTGATAAACAGTAACGGGATTTATCGATCACAAGTTTCGATATTTTTATTTTGGTTTTGGTTTAGGGTTCGCTTCGAGCACTCTTACATTATATACAAGTCACGATTAAAATATCGGTTTTACCCAATTAATTAAAGTGTAGTTTAATCACTACAAGTTCTACACGGTATTAGAAAGGTAATATTAAATCTAAATGTGTTCCACTCAATATGATCAAATAACGAAGGTCATACATTAGAATGTAATGATAATTCCGGTGTAAATATATATTTATTTAACTATAAATTTGACAAACTAATATCTTATAGCATGTAAAGCAAGTGAGGGGTTCACTTGCCTAGGTTCGTTGAATTGGAAGCGACACGGACGCGGAGATCGTCTCAATACACGAGACGGATATGAACGTTGCGGAATCGGGGACGGTGCGACGCGACGCTTGAGCGTGATAGGAGCCGCGACGAACGTGCACAGGGTTGCGGCGGCTACTACATTAATGATGTTGATTTCTACGGAGAGCAAGGCCACGACTTGTACTGCGACGACGACGATCGGAGCAGCGGGGATTGCGACATCAACAAGTGCTCAATGAAATGACAGAGGTTTAGCTTGACGGTGTTGGGGTCAAAAATTACACTCCGGTTGACCAAGTCAAAGTCAAAGTCAACCCCAAGTAAGCAGGCCCAAACCTAGGTCAAGTGGGTTCATGCCCAAGTCAAGCCCCGCGGCCGGCCTCACCCATGCCAAAATGAAAATTATGTAATAAATAATTTTGATGTATTTTTTATGAATAAATGTAAGGAAAATGGGCATAAAGCCAAATTTTTGTAAAGCCCATGGCTCATATGCAAAAGAAATAAACACATGAGACATGGGGTGGGCAAAATTCCATTTTGTAAAGCCCAAGGGGCTATGTGTAAACTTGTAAGCCTATATAAGGCAACATGATGATGAAATAAAGAAGAATAATTTATTCCCCTAAAAAATTAGAGTTCTGTGCCAACTTCTCCTTTCTCAAGGTGCTAAACCTTCTTTTTTTTGAATTAAATCAAGAGTTTAATTCTTTTTTTCCTAAAAAGAAATAGTTTTTCACCATAAAACCCTTGAAGGGGAGTTCGGATCTCCCATCAAATTTCTAAAATGGGTGATTTTTTTAAGTCTCACCCCTTTTTCTCTAAGATCCAGTCAACAGAGAGGAAGAATAAGGAGACGCATCTCCAAAAATCCTACTTTGGGGAAGATCCGAGGTTTAGGAGAGGATCCAGGGCTCAAGGAAGAAGAAATGAGTCCCCTTTGATCATCTCCGAAGATTTTTTGGAGTTCAACTCCATTTGTCTAAATCTTTTAGAGTTTAACTCCACTCAAAATCCTTTTGGGAGTTTAACTCCGCTCAAAATCCTTTTGGGAGTTTAACTTCATAAAGATAAAAATCCTCCATTTTACTGGGAGTTTCCAAAGTTTCTTAGGAGTTTAACTCCACACCAGGGGCTAAGCCTCCCTTTTTTTTGTCGGGTGCGTGGCCTGCGAGCGCCCAACGCCCATGCACCTTGCACGTGGTCTGCGGACGCCCCGTGCCTATGCGCCGGGTGCGTGAGGCGCTGGCGTCCCGCGCCCATGCATCCTTAGGATGCTACTCATCCTTCTTTTTGCCATACACTCCACACTCAAAACACATTTTCTGTTAGAAAAAAATTTCTAGCGGGACCCTCGTAAACTGTGTGAAGCCCCAGATATATCCAAAACCATTCAAAACACAACACGCATGCACGGCACATTGAGTTCACATGACCAGTTTGACCTGTCAATCGGAGGTTCTCTCGCTCCAAAAGCGAGAGGTAATTAACGACAGTTTAGTTCACGGCTACAGGAAATTCGGATCCCCACAATCAATAAATGTAACACCCGAGCCCAATAATGCTATGTATATTACTAGTTGAGGGTTGTGGTTTGCTCATTCCAATTTTCCTGATTTTCTGGTGTTTATTGCTAAATTTTACCCGGTTTAGTCATTTTAGCACATAACAAATTTTAACTCCAAAAATGAAATTTAAGATGTCCATGTTAGCCTACTCGTCGCCACTTGTCGCGTGGTAGCGTCCGCGTGTCGAGATTCCGTTCCGTTTGGCTAAACGGGCAAGTTTGGGCGACTACGCGCGCGTGCAAGTGTCCGACTTGGGGGCATGCATTTTAATCACTAAACACCTATCTTCAAAATTTGGAACCCGCTTAAAATCCTATAATTTGAATTTGGAACAATTGGGCGCAACCCGGGCGCGATTTGGAAATGTTTCATTTCGCGCCAAAGAGGGCCCGTTTCAATTTAATATAAAACTAAAATATTTATATACGAATATTTTTCCTAACAGTTTATTCCTCAAATCCTCACTCAAATATTTTCTCACCTCTCTCGTGGCCAATCACGAGCCATATCTTTTCCCTCGTGGGCCCCTTCTTCAACTGTCTCTCTCTCTCCAATCTCTCTCTCTCTCTATCTCTCATAATATTAAATCTCTCTCTCTTTCTTACTCTATATATATAAACATGCAGCCGCCTCCTCCCCTTTAACCCATCACGAGAGAACCCCCTCAACCCTAACCCTAGCCTCCCGCAGTCTCACCGCCGGCCTCCTCGAGACCTCGCCGTCGCCGCCCTCACCACCACGACCTCCACCGCACCCACCTACCTTCCTCCTCCCGTTCTCCCGACGATCCCGCGCCTGCAACCCATTCCCGACCTCGCCTCCACCCTCGTAGACCTCGCCGTCGACGTCTCCTCTCACCGTCGACGCCTCCCACGACTCCCTCTCACCCTCCTCGTCGAGACCTCGTCGTCGTTTCCCTCCTCCCCTCGCCGGAATAGCAAACCCGAGCCTTCATCCTTCGCCTGCACCTCCCCTGTTCGCCGGAGAAGCGCGCCGGCGACCTCGTCGACGCCACCTCCGACCACCTCCCTGTTCCCTCGACCACCAGAGCCGACCCCCTCTGCTCCAGCTCGCCGCAGCACCCTATTCCGCGCACCCCGAAGCCTCCACCCTTGCTGCAGCCGCCGCCGTCGCTTCGCCGGCGATCCAGTGCCGTCGAGCCATCGTGTTTGCACCCTGTTTCTTCGCGGTGAGTTTTCCTTGTGCTTCCTCTTGGTACAATCCCTCCGCTGGTCCGTATTTTGGATGCCTAGTTTATGTTTGCTAACTTTGGTATTTCTGTTTGCTGCCGGATCCGACCGTGCCGTCTTGGCGAACCCGACGCTACAGCGAAGGCCTCTAGTCCGTGTGATCCCGTTGTTCGCTGTTGAGACCTGATCCGTGGCCCGTGCTTGCTTATCGTGCTTTTGCCGACATCGCATCCGTATTCCAGTTCGCAGACCGTCGAGGCAAGTATCTGAATACTTGCTTGAACATGCTAGTGTGCGAGATCTAGTCTTGCCCCGCAATTTAATTCACATTATTTAATCCCGTAACTTAATGATGGTAACGGATATCATATTATTGCAGTTATCTTAACCTGGAACCGTTACAACCGTTCCTAGTAATTAACTAACCCACATCACTCCATGCTTTATCTAAACAAAACAATTGAATCAGATCTGCTTGAACTGTTAAACTATTCTTGAGACAATAATTATACTTAGTATAATTCCACGTAGTTCCTTAATCTATAATTGTGAATATTGCTTTACCTTGTGGCTTTTGCACCCTAAAGATGATTGAACCTGTTAATAAGAGAATACATACATCACTGTAGTTATATGGAATATTGTGATTAATTACGGTTTCCTGCTGTTATTCACTATTGATTGTATACATGTTGTGAGCACTTACCGATTGCACGACATATTGGCCTGACCCTGCTACACCTGACATATACATACTTACCGACTCATCCTGTTGTACCATGACATTACTTGTTTCCTGATCTCGTGCCTAATGCCGACAAACCTAACCGTTCCTGCTGTCGATCCAGACAGGCCTACCTTTACTTGACTTTGTGTTGGCATTAGTCCTTGACTACTGAATACCTGACTGACATACATAGTTTGGGGGTATGGGGAAATCAAAGGTGAAACCGACTTGTAACTCAACAGTTCGATACATTGTTCTGATCAGTCTTACGGGCTTGGCCAGCTCCGGAGTGTTGATGCTGACATCACTCATCTATCCTACTACCTTTTACTGCTTAGCGGCACGTCTCGGATTCAGCCCCGAGGATCATGACCGTGGTCCCGGGCACGCACGGGATACTATTGAGTTACATCGACGATTCATTAATTGGTTTCAAAGACTATAGAGTAGAAAACCTGATAGGACAGTTTAGTCACCTTTGCACTTTACCCTGCTTGTTACTTCTTATTGCTGCTTTATTCATGTTCATGCTTGCATTGTTTATTACCATGTTTATGCTATATACTTGATATCATGACGCGCTGACGTCTGGGTTTTGCATGGCCCAGATTCCGTACCTTTGTCGTCGACCGAGCAGGAGTACTTCAGCCAGCAGGCTGAACTGTGAGTTCTTTAGAGTTTAGTTTATTTATTGCTTTTCATTTCCAGATGTGAGCCCGCATTATGGGACATACTGTTTATTCATTGTATTGGATCATTAGCTTCCGCACTTATTGTTTATTGATTCTTGTTATCATGGATTCGGACATGTATTAGGTTAGCTTATTATCTTGTTCTTGATATCTTTACAACCGTAATGTGACTGTGGATGGATATTTCCTACCCACAGGTAGCATGGTTGGCTATGTCACGTGCCCAAATCTTGCGTACTCTGGGAAGCGGGGCGTGACATGGTTTTATGGTATCAGAGCCAGGTTAATTGGGTTGATTCTTGTAGTTGGGTATTGCACCCGATACATGAATCAGAATACCCGTGATTAGGAAACATGTCCTGCCACTTTGACCGTTTTACTATCCTTGAATCATTCTTCCGGATCATGTCGACGTGCAAACTTACTTTGCATTTGTCAACTCAAAAACCTAATTTCTTGTTATCTCTAGGACTTAGGCGACTTGGGTGGAGTTAAGTAATTGCGGCTATGATACCGCGGCATAGCTACAATGCAGTACTCTATTTAAGTATCTTGGAGTTCTAGCCTTGATCTATACTCAGAATCTATCATCATGCTAATGTTGGGTACTTTGATTTCCAGGATTCATGGCAGGTACGAATTTGAAGATGGACCAAAGAAGTGCGGTCTTAGCCGCCATGCGTAGAGTGATAAGGGGATTGCTGGAGAGTCTAAAGGAACAGATCGAGCTGGAACCGGCTTTTGCACTGAACCAAACGTCGGTACGTAGAAGTATTCCAGTGAACAGGCGCAGCGTAGCACCGATGAAGAAAAGGATTGTGGGTGATCGAAAGGGGAGCGTGATCTGTAGCCACTGCCATAAACCCGGACATGTGCGAAGGGAGTGTCGTTTGAGGCTGGGACTCTGTTTGAGATGTGGAGCGGCAGATCACACCGTTGATGCTTGTCCGTCGAAGCCTCGCACAAAGGATGATACACAGAAGCCTCCGCAGGGACCGTTCCAAGGACAGGAACCGCTTACTCAAGGACCACAGCAGGCTCGAGCGTTCACGTTGACGGCTGAAAAAGCTAAGGCATCGGGAGAATTGGTTTCAGGTAATTTACTCGTTCATGGTTTTCCCGCTTTGGCATTACTTAATTTCGGAGCATCCCATTGTTTATGTCATCCAATTTATAACTACACACTCGATCACCTGCACGACCCTGTCTAGTTTCTGGGACATACACACTGGGAATGGGAAAATCATAGCTAGTAAGGAAGGTAGAGATTGTACAGTTGTTGTTTGCGGACGGGAGCTTTTGCAGACTTCTTGGGGATAGATACGGGCAGTTATGAGGTTGTCTTGGGGATGGATTTTCCTGACACTTTCCACGCCCACATTGGCTGTAGGGCAAGGAAGGTAATTTCCAGATTCCCGGACATCCTAAGTTTACTTTCATTGGAGAAAGAAATTCTGTCGGGCCAGTCGAGTTTAGGGCTAGGCCGACGAACAGTGTTCTTGCGGCTATGGTAGTGGAGAGTGATGAAGAGCCGGCAGTTGTCCGCGACATTATGGATGTGTTTGAAGACATTTCGGGCTTACCACCGAAGCGAGATGTGGAGTTTGCGTTTGACCTTACTCCTGGTGCAACGCCCGTATCAAAAGCTGACTATCCAATGGCACCAGTAGAATTGGAGGGAGTTAAGAAACAAGTGAGTGAATTACTCGAGAAGGGATGATTCGAAGCAGCAACTCACCTTGGAAAGCTCCAGTTCTTTTAGTGAAGAAGAAGGATCGCACTGCCGACGCTGAGACGAGAGAAATTATTCGCGAAGACGAATAAGTGCGAATTCTGGCTGGAAGAAGTGAAGGTTCTGGGGCACGTCGTGTCGGGCGATGGAATCGCCGTTGATCCCGAGAAGATTGCAGCAGTTCGGGATTGGCCTGTTCCAAAGAATGTTGCGGAGATAAGGAGTTTTCTTGGACTCGCCGGATACTACAGAAGATTGTGGAGAACTTCGCTCGTTTAGCTGAGCCGTTAACCAAGCTTACGCGTAAGGAGGTACCATTTGTGTGGACAGATGGATGTGCATTGGCCTTCGAGACGTTGAAGCAGGAGTTGATAACCGCCCCTATCCTAACCGTACCGGACAATTCCGAAGGACTGAGGATTCACAGCGACGCATCTGGAAAAGGATTGGGATGTGTTTTGATGCAGAATGGGAAAGTCGTCGCTTACGCATCGAGACAGCTGAAGACTCATGAGCAGAACTATCCGACTCATGACTTGGAGCTTGCAGCCGTGATCTTCGCCCTGAAGATTTGGAGACACTACCTTCTGGGCGAGAGAGTTGAAGTCTTTACGGATCACAAGAGTTTGAAATATTTGTTCACTCAGAAGGAGTTGAACATGAGGCAACGCAGATGGTTGGAGCTGATGGCCGACTACGACCTTGATCTTAAGTACCATCCGGGAAAGGTTAATGCCGTGCCAGATGCACTAAGTCGGTTACCAGGAATTCAGATATTGACTGCACAGAGAACGATCATTGAGGAGTTTCGGAGATTTGACTTGGAGGTTGTGCTACCACATGCTACAGGACAGTTGATGCAGTTGCAAGTACAATCGTCCTTAGTTGAGAAGATTAAAGCGACACAATCGCAGGATCCGAGACTGCAAAAGTTTCGAGAGCAGGTTGTAGCCGGACTGCGAACCGATTTACTGATCCATGAAGATGGTTCGTTGAGATATGGTAGCCGTGTGTGTGTGCCAAAAGGAGATGTGCGTGAAGAGCTTATGAAGGAGGCACACAGTTCAGCTTACTCTGTACATCCAGGAGGGACAAAGATGTACCGAGATATTCGACAGCACTTCTGGTGGGAAGGTATGAAACGGGAAATTGCTCGCTTCGTGGCTAAGTGCTTGGTGTGTCAGCAAGTCAAGACTGGACACCAAAGGGTTGCTGGTTTGTTGCAACCACTTCCGATTCCTCAATGGAAGTGGGAACATATAACCATGGATTTCGTGACGGCTCTACCGCGGAGTCCAAAGGGTAACAATGCTGTATGGGTGATTGTCGATCGGTTGACCAAGGCAGCTCACTTTATTCCTTTTCGGGTTGGTCAATCGACAGAGACTTTGGCAGAGCGGTACATGCAGGAGATTGTCAGATTGCACGGAGTACCGGTAAGCATCGTGTCCGATCGGGACACTCGGTTCTTGTCACACTTTTGGAGGAGTTTACAAGAAAGTTTGGGGACTCGATTGAAGTTTAGCACAGCTTATCATCCTCAGACCGATGGACAATCGGAGAGAACGATCCAGACCCTTGAAGATATGTTGAGGGCTTGCATGTTGGACTTCAAAGGTTCTTGGGAAGATCATCTACACCTGGTGGAGTTTTCGTACAACAATAGTTTCCAAGCGACAATTCAGATGGCTCCGTTTGAAGCGTTGTATGGTCGTAAGTGCCGTTCACCTGTTTGTTGGGATGTTGTTGGTGAACGAAGGTTACTAGGACTAGATTTGGTGGTACAGACAGTCGAGAAGGTGAATACAATCAGGAAGCATATGAAGACAGCTCAAGACAGACAGAAAAGTTGGGCCGACACGTCAAGAAGACCTCTAGAGTTCGCCGTGAGTGATTTGGTATTCCTGAAGATATCACCGACTAGAGGGGTGATTCGCTTTGGAAGTCGGGAAAAGCTTAGTCCCCGATTCGTTGGACCCTTCGAGATATTGGGGCGTGTTGGAGAGGTATCGTACCGGTTGGCGTTACCACCGTCATTAGCAGGAGTTCACGATGTGTTTCATGTATCTCAACTACGGAGGTATGTTCGTGATGAGACTCATGTCTTGGATCATTCGGAGTTGACCGTTAGGGAGTACCTGACTTTTGAGGAGCGACCAGTCGAGATCAAGGATCGAAGAGAAAAGGTTCTTAAGAACAGGGTTATCCCTCTTGTGCTAGTTTCTTGGGGTAACCGATTGCATGGAGAATCCACTTGGGAGCGAGAAGGCGAGATCCGACAGAAATTCCCTCACCTTTTCCAGTAGTTAGCTATCTTGTATTCTTGGAATTTCGAGGACGAAATTCTTTTGTAGTTGGGTATGATGTAACACCCGAGCCCAATAATGCTATGTATATTACTAGTTGAGGGTTGTGGTTTGCTCATTCCAATTTTCCTGATTTTCTGGTGTTTATTGCTAAATTTTACCCGGTTTAGTCATTTTAGCACATAACAAATTTTAACTCCGAAAATGAAATTTAAGATGTCCATGTTAGCCTACTCGTCGCCACTTGTCGCGTGGTAGCGTCCGCGTGTCGAGATTCCGTTCCGTTTGGCTAAACGGGCAAGTTTGGGCGACTACGCGCGCGTGCAAGTGTCCGACTTGGGGGCATGCATTTTAATCACTAAACACCTATCTTCAAAATTTGGAACCCGCTTAAAATCCTATAATTTGAATTTGGAACAATTGGGCGCAACCCGGGCGCGATTTGGAAATGTTTCATTTCGCGCCAAAGAGGGCCCGTTTCAATTTAATATAAAACTAAAATATTTATATACGAATATTTTTCCTAACAGTTTATTCCTCAAATCCTCACTCAAATATTTTCTCACCTCTCTCGTGGCCAATCACGAGCCATATCTTTTCCCTCGTGGGCCCCTTCTTCAACTGTCTCTCTCTCTCCAATCTCTCTCTCTCTCTATCTCTCATAATATTAAATCTCTCTCTCTCTCTTACTCTATATATATAAACATGCAGCCGCCTCCTCCCCTTTAACCCATCACGAGAGAACCCCCTCAACCCTAACCCTAGCCTCCCGCAGTCTCACCGCCGGCCTCCTCGAGACCTCGCCGTCGCCGCCCTCACCACCACGACCTCCACCGCACCCACCTACCTTCCTCCTCCCGTTCTCCCGACGATCCCGCGCCTGCAACCCATTCCCGACCTCGCCTCCACCCTCGTAGACCTCGCCGTCGACGTCTCCTCTCACCGTCGACGCCTCCCACGACTCCCTCTCACCCTCCTCGTCGAGACCTCGTCGTCGTTTCCCTCCTCCCCTCGCCGGAATAGCAAACCCGAGCCTTCATCCTTTGCCTGCACCTCCCCTGTTCGCCGGAGAAGCGCGCCGGCGACCTCGTCGACGCCACCTCCGACCACCTCCCTGTTCCCTCGACCACCAGAGCCGACCCCCTCTCCTCCAGCTCGCCGCAGCACCCTATTCCGCGCACCCCGAAGCCTCCACCCTTGCTGCAGCCGCCGCCGTCGCTTCGCCGGCGATCCAGTGCTGTCGAGCCATCGTGTTTGCACCCTGTTTCTTCGCGGTGAGTTTTCCTTGTGCTTCCTCTTGGTACAATCCCTCCGCTGGTCCGTATTTTGGATGCCTAGTTTATGTTTGCTAACTTTGGTATTTCTGTTTGCTGCCGGATCCGACCGTGCCGTCTTGGCGAACCCGACGCTACAGCGAAGGCCTCTAGTCCGTGTGATCCCGTTGTTCGCTGTTGAGACCTGATCCGTGGCCCGTGCTTGCTTATCGTGCTTTTGCCGACATCGCATCCGTATTCCAGTTCGCAGACCGTCGAGGCAAGTATCTGAATACTTGCTTGAACATGCTAGTGTGCGAGATCTAGTCTTGCCACGCAATTTAATTCACATTATTTAATCCCGTAACTTAATGATGGTAACGGATATCATATTATTGCAGTTATCTTAACCTGGAACCGTTACAACCGTTCCTAGTAATTAACTAACCCGCATCACTCCATGCTTTATCTAAACAAAACAATTGAATCAGATCTGCTTGAACTGTTAAACTATTCTTGAGACAATAATTATACTTAGTATAATTCCACGTAGTTCCTTAATCTATAATTGTGAATATTGCTTTACCTTGTGGCTTTTGCACCCTAAAGATGATTGAACCTGTTAATAAGAGAATACATACATCACTGTAGTTATATGGAATATTGTGATTAATTACGGTTTCCTGCTGTTATTCACTATTGATTGTATACATGTTGTGAGCACTTACCGATTGCACGACATATTGGCCTGACCCTGCTACACCTGACATATACATACTTACCGACTCATCCTGTTGTACCATGACATTACTTGTTTCCTGATCTCGTGCCTAATGCCGACAAACCTAACCGTTCCTGCTGTCGATCCAGACAGACCTACCTTTACTTGACTTTGTGTTGGCATTAGTCCTTGACTACTGAATACCTGACTGACATACATAGTTTGGGGGTATGGGGAAATCAAAGGTGAAACCGACTTGTAACTCAACAGTTCGATACATTGTTCTGATCAGTCTTACGGGCTTGGCCAGCTCCGGAGTGTTGATGCTGACATCACTCATCTATCCTACTACCTTTTACTGCTTAGCGGCACGTCTCGGATTCAGCCCCGAGGATTATGACCGTGGTCCCGGGCACGCACGGGATACTATTGAGTTACATCGACGATTCATCAATTGGTTTCAAAGACTATAGAGTAGAAAATCTGATAGGACAGTTTAGTCACCTTTGCACTTTACCCTGCTTGTTACTTCTTATTGCTGCTTTATTCATGTTCATGCTTGCATTGTTTATTACCATGTTTATGCTATATACTTGATATCATGACGCGCTGACGTCTGGGTTTTGCATGGCCCAGATTCCGTACCTTTGTCGTCGACCGAGCAGGAGTACTTCAGCCAGCAGGCTGAACTGTGAGTTCTTTAGAGTTTAGTTTATTTATTGCTTTTCATTTCCAGATGTGAGCCCGCATTATGGGACATATTGTTTATTCATTGTATTGGATCATTAGCTTCCGCACTTATTGTTTATTGATTCTTGTTATCATGGATTCGGACATGTATTAGGTTAGCTTATTATCTTGTTCTTGATATCTTTACAACCGTAATGTGACTGTGGATGGATATTTCCTACCCACAGGTAGCATGGTTGGCTATGTCACGTGCCCAAATCTTGCGTACTCTGGGAAGCGGGGCGTGACAATAAACCCCCGTCTACCCTAGGCAAGAGCAATCTGTATACGCCTGACAAGCGTGTGCATTTCCATTTCAATAGGATGACGAAAAACACCCTACATATGGCTTGGGTTCAGCCGCGCTGACGATGGCGGCGGCGGCGGCGGCAGCGGCAGCGGTGATAACATGGCGGCGGTGGCAACGACACGGCATAGCACGTAAGGTGGCAGCTCAGCGATGGCTAGGGGTGTTCGATGAAATGTCGTGAGGCTCGTCTATGCGGGGAGCTCGGCTGTGACCCTCGTCGGAGGTGGTTCAGTTTGTGGTGTGCTTCAGTGAGGTGACGATCTTGACGACAGAGGGTTGCAGGGTGGTGGCAAGGTGGTGGTAGCACAGTAGTGTGGTGATGATGGAGGGAGTGGGGCTTGGGTGTCGCCAACGGTGTGGTTGCAGGCGAGGGGGATTGCAGGTGCTCGACGTTGAGGGAGTTGGCGAGGTCGGCGATGGTGAAGTGAGAATGCAGGTGAGGTGAGGGATCTCGTCGAAGGAGATGTTTGCGGGGTTTGGTGAAAGGGGTCGAGGGCGGGTGCTGAGCTCGAATACGAGAAGATGACGATTGTGTTGGTGTTATCGAGGAGGAGGTCTCGATGGCAGGGGCGGTGATGATGAAGGTAGAGCTCGCGGCGGCCGGGCTGGAGAGAGAAGGGAGAGGGAAAGAAAGTGAGAGTGATAAAGAGAGAGAGAGGAGGTGGAGCTTGATGGTGATGAGGCCGAAGAGCTCGCCAGTGGGAGAAGGGGGGTCGACGGTGGGGTAGCCGGCGTGGTGCTCAGGCGATGGAGCTCGGGGTGATGCGGTGGTGATGATGAAGATGGACGCGATGCCAATGAAGGTCTCGGTCGATGGAAGGTGGTCTATGATGATGCTGGGAGCTCGTCGGCGTGGTGGGAGGTAGTCGCCGGTGAGGGAAATGAACTCGGGGTTTGAGTTGGAGAAGGTAGTGTGATCCAGAAAGAGAGAGAGACTAAGAGAGGGTGAGAGAGAGACGTTGAGGGAAGGAGGATTTGGAGGAGGGGATCGAGGGAAGTTGGGATCGAGGGCGAGGTCGTGGCCGTTGGCGAGGAGCGGGACTCGAGGGCGACATGGCGAGGAAGGAGGAGGAGACGAAGATGTGTAGGTGGGGGGAAGGCTCGGTGAGCAGGTCTCGAGGGCGACGTGGTGAGGAAGGAGGAGGAGACGAAGATGTGTGTGTGGGGGGGGGGGGGGCTCAGTGAAAAAGAAAGGAAAAGAAGAAAGAAAAGAGGGAGGGAGTTGTAAGGGCTCAGGTTTGGGTATTTAGGCTAGGGGAATTTGGGTCAAGGAAAATAAAGAGAGGAGGAAAATGAGAGGAGCTGAGGAGATGGCCAGGTTACAGGGTGTGGGATTGGGCTAGCGTTTTAATTAGAATTAGTGGTTTAGGTAATTAGATATAATAGGAAAATAATTATGAAGAGAATTAGGAAATGTAATAATGTAAGGAAAATTTAAATAGGAAAAATAATTAGGAATAATATACATGAAATTATTAGAAAAATATTTATTTAAATACAGATTCAAGTATAAGGTGGAACTGGTTATTACATGTATAATTAAGGGAACATCGTTAATTTTGTAGCTGCTACAGCGATGGCGAAAGTGTGTTAGAACCATATGAAATTTAATATATTCACATTTTAAACGATGAGGATGAAGACGATGGATGCGGAAAAAACAGTGAAGGGTTGAACATTTTCAATGCTAATTTCCTCCCGTGGCATCTGAAATTCCGCTCAAAGTATTTTTCTACATAGAGTGAGATACCACTCAGGTTGGAGAAACCATGTGAGCCCTCTGGTGCTTTTTTGGGAACTGCCTAAATAATTTTATCCCTATATCTGTCCTTTCAAACTACATTTTAAATTCATCCATGTTAGAATTTTAGGCAAAAGGAAATATTTTATTAATTGAATAATAACTCCAATTCATTGATTATTTTCCTTAAAGGATCAAATACCTAATAACCATTACCGACAGTTGACATAATTTGTTCATTTATTGATAATTTTATATTTCATTAAAATCTGAATATATGAAATATAGTTTTAGCAAAATGGTGTAAATAAATGGACATATGTTGCAAAATGAGTGTATTTGTAACAAATTAGATGCAGGTCTTAAAAGGATAAGATGAAAAAGAAGAATCAATTGAGACGATTTGGCATGTACAACGGGAGCAATCAATGCCCCTGTTAAAAGCAATGATAAAATTATAATTAACGGTGCAAATCGATACAATGAGATGTCTAAATAAACATGGATAGAGACAACTAAAAATGATACCTTAATTGTTATTTTGACATCGGAAAATGATTAAAAAAAAGACCCGTATAGCCCAGCTGAGAGATTTGGATAAAAGCTTGTGTTATTGTTGTATTAATAAAGTATTCATTTGAGATACGCATACTAGTGGGTATTTCCGGCTTCCTCACTAGCTCCGAGCATCACAATATATTGAAATAAGTGAAATTTTAAATTCAAAATGTCACAAATTTTGAGTGCTTTAGATTTAAGAAAATTTTAACTTAATATATTTGTACCGTCTATTGAACTCAACAATATAGCATTAATAATATTTTTCCTATTGCGAAAAATATGATGAGAGAGATGAACTTAAACCAAGATAATTAATTTCATATTACACATTCATCGATAAAATCAGAGTGAGTCTCAGGATCGAAACCTGTCTCTGATAAATTTATCAGCTGAGTTTTTTCTCTGTATATTTATCTTTTTCTTAATTGGTTCTTTTTGTGAGGGCTGTTTATGTAAATCCAATCCATGCTCCTTGTTCTCTAGACTTCGCTCGCTTTCCATTCTCTTCCTCATTCCACTCTTTCAAGGCTTCATCAGGTAAAACAACCCGTCAAATTTTTTTAGCGGAAGAAATTAATTTATAAATTCGTAGGGATTTTTTGTTGTACACATTATTATGATGATGACGATGGTTCTCAATAGAAAGACTTTCGATCTGTGAATCAAATGTAAAGTAAAAGCTGTTGAAAAACCTAAGATTCGAACATTGAGAATATTACACCAATATCTGACACCAATGTAAACCCTTTAGGCCTAGTTTGCCATCAGGGTTATGGTTTCCGGAACCTTGGTTTTCGTGGGGTTTCGATACCAAACTTCAAAAGTGGAAACCATGGCTTGTTGGCCGTGATTTCAAAAAGTTTCGGGGCTCGAAACCCCATTTCCCTAAACTATTTAAAGAGTGGAGTGTCACAAGGTTTCATGCCACCTAAACAAAACCAATTTGAACGGAACCTTGATTTCATTAACTATGTCGCCGGATGACCCTAAAGTTGGCGAGATCCCAATTTCACGGAACAGCGGATTGCACCCATGCAAACTGTGGTGGCGTGGTTTCGGTAACCTTGCTGCCAAGCTAGGCCTTAAACCCTATGATTTAGGGATATGGACCAAAAGGGTACTGCTAAATACTGCTTTTGTACATCTGAGATAGCATCTTTGGGGCTATCCTTGTACAACCTTAGTGCTTTTATTTTTGTATATTTGCTTAGGAAAAGAAAAAGGCAATAGCATGCCTGCATTACCCGGAGAGCCCGGAGAAGACCGTGTTGAAAGGCCTTTGTTTGGAGGCGCTATTTCAAGTTGTTTTCCTTTACGATTCCAGGTAGGTTCAATTCCTCTCTTTTGTATTGACACTTTTCTGCGGATGAAATTCTAGAAGAATACCCTTAGTAGAAGCGCAAACTGAAATATAATTTTTGTTAATTTTTTGGTATCAGGATGTGAGTGAAATTCGAGAAGTTCCTGATCATCAGGTTATCTAGTGCCAATATTTTTAGTGATACATTGCATATTTGAGAGATTACCCTTTGTTGAGCTAAATGATATCTTTTTAATATCGATAGGAGGTTTTTGCAGATCCCAATCGTGATGAGAGCCTTATATTTGAGCTATTAGATTTTAAACATGATGTTGAGGACAATATGAGCGCTGCATGGCTCCTCCAGGACCTTGCGAGGGAACAAGATACAAAAGAAAGCTTGGTAATCTAATTGTTTTTTGTTTTGCTTTGTTATGTTAGTGTTATTTTAATTTTATCAGAGACATATGCATTAAAATGGTTTTCATGCATGTAAATCACAAACCTGATCTTTTATCGTAATATCATCATGCGTATTATCCTTATAACTTCTAAACATGCATGTTAGCTGTTGTGCACTCTTCATGCGTGCCAACTGCCAAGTCAAATTATAATTTAATGTTCAAATTTGTTATATTGCCTACATTATTGTACATCTTCCAAGATAGTTTAATCATGTTCATCAGATGAGTTTTAGGATGTAACTGTGAGATTTTTGGACTTTGGAGGTGGGTTGAATGTAAAGATAACCTTTTCAGGGAAATTTATTTAAGACTGCCGGTTATAATCCGAGCGGGTTTTATCATTATTTTGTCACATAAGAGGAAAAAATGTGTATTAAGCAAATTGATAGCAGAAGCATCCAGGCGATATATATTTTCAATTTTACAGCATGGTTCATCTTTTAGGCTTGTGGTGATGGTATTACTGTCAATCTTAGTTTGCCAAGTCAATTATCATTCAATATTCAAATGCTTTACTGTGTTATTATCTCCTGGTTACCTTGTTCAGCATCTTTGGAGTTGTTCTAGTTGTGTTGACAGCATGAGTATGTTAGTTATGTTTCCCTGATCTAGTGCATTCTTGGTGGCTGCAATTTTTTGTTCCATTTATGAAAAACCCTCTTCATTGGAATAATACACACATCTATTCTCATCACATTATCAGGTGCTCGAGCGTGTAAGCATGGGTGACACCGGTTTGCGCTATAGAGATACACCTATTATAGTTACAACAGCAGTCGGACAGATGGTAATTTTCCTAATTCTTTTTCCCTTGTTCTTTGTCTTGTTATTGTTGTAGCTAAAGTTGTCATCGATTGTTGAATTTTTACATGGGCCATTTTTGCAATTTTCTTGGGCATATCTTGGTGCTATCTCATGAAGCTATTCGCTAGGGAGTAAGTCGTTTTACTGTTCTTTCATGCTCATGAACCAGCTTTACATATTTTAAAAGACATCACTATTCTTATGTAAAATGTGTGCTCTGGGTGGCAACTAGGCTGCGTTGCCAGGTTATAATTGATATATGGTCTAGCAAAATATTATTGGCCGAATGAATAATCATTAAGCCAAAACTGAATTGGATATTAAGTTTCAGGTACTATTGCAGATATTAGATATATCCTCCATCCCTCGTCTGCTGAGTGCTAGAGTTTTTGAGGTTCCTGCATTTGTTCATAACAGTTCGTGGAAAAGAATACCCTTGTGGTGTTTTGGATAATGGAGGAATGAGATTCCACGATTCTGATACATGGCTCATTTTATTCAATTCAATTATCACGTTGAAAACGGGACTTTTAGTTTAGGTCAAGAAGTGCAAATTGTGGTAGTTACATACAAAATCACTATCACACCATGAATACTTTGGATAATATGCGTCACCTTTTTCTCATCAAATGGGATTATCAATGGAGAACTACTTTAAAGCAGCTAACCCAATGCGGAGACATATCCACAAAAGTAAGTTGACCCAGGAAAAATGACACATAATGTGACGCGGACTCTCTGTTAGTTGGTGCCTGGCAACTATGAACAACCATGGAACCAGCCATAAAACCTAACATTGGGGGGCAGTTCGCATGTTACAGAACTTCCTTCTTCAATTGTGCAACATGCAGAATAGCTCATGGAACCAAGGATTGCCATATCCAAATTCACGTACGCTAAGATAGAGTGAGAGGTGTTTAAAATTTTCATAATTAAGTGCTGTTAGGTGGAAGATATGAAGAGGATCAAACTCTCAATTTAGTGTTGTACAACACAATGCAATGGATACTTCAAAAATATCATATTGTTGCCAAGGAGGTTCATTCAATTCATTTTCTTTAGAGTTTGCCATCATATGGCATATGCATGTTTTGATTTCTTGCTGCCTTTCCATTTAAAAAACCAGCTTATTATACTAAGGATTCAAAATGAGAGGAGTGTTGATATTTGATATGTCTTCTCATTGACTTTTCAGCTTTATTTACTACTTAGAGTCGAACATAGTTCCCTATAGAAAATATATTATATTCCCATTGTTCTAGGCCCTTGTCTACATGGAGTAACCTCCTTGACCAGACAAAGCTTAATCTGCATGACAAGTAGGGTGTGCAAAATGGCCCTCGAGATTTTCTATTCGCAACCGGACCTCAAGGTTTAATGAAGCTCTTTTCTTTCCCTCCATTTCCTCGATCAAGAATTCGTCTCCAATTTAGAAAAATGCTGTCAGGTTGACATACGATCATAAATTTTGTGAAATCTTTAATGTAGCTTGGCCCCTTTTTTGGGGAAGAAGATTAGATGATGAAGATGATTCTCAAATGTTATATATGCAAAGTGGCAATTGGGTTATCTCTACCTAATTCTGCATTCATTTAACAGACCATGTTGTGCATTTACAGCCGTGCTTCATTTGTGATTGCGTAAGATCATTTTCACTTGTTCTTAGTAATATCCGTTCTTGGTTTCTGATGTAGGGCATTTCCAAAGGAAGACAAGGGAGAGAGACTCAAAACCTAGTACGCGTATGTTCTCTGACTTTCTATTTAGGTATTTTGTTATTTTACATCTCTCTGAGTTATGCACTGACAGTGTGCAAGGATTCTTCAGGTATATCTGGCAAATTTGCGCCTTAAGGAAGTTGGTACGGATGTGCTGATTACTGCTTATGAACCTATCTTAATCAAGTAAGAATGTCATTAACCCAGAATATTAAATTCACTTACCAATCCATTGGAGCTGTTTGTTAGCTTGTGCCAAGTGATCGGAGATATAAGTGAACTGCACCTCACTTTGCTACCGATATTTCCTTAATGTGGAAAGCAGAACCACTAAGATACTGCCTATATCTTATTGCAGAAAATATAGGTTATGGGAACAGTACAGTTACTAACAGGCATATTTAGTTGGACATGCCATTGACCTAAATTAGATTAGGTTTATTAATGTTGATGGCTTACTCATGACAAAATGTATTATCTACTGTTCTGTTTAGTTCATGTTTTTCTGCAATTGGCGATGACTCAACTATCCACCATGGTTTTAATAATTGGTACTGACCATCCTGTAATATCGTGGACTAAACATAGATATACCTAAGATGATGAGATATCCTTTGCCCTTGAATTGAATGATTGAAAGACGTTGACAATTTTTACATATTACACCCTCAGATCAATGAATTAAAAGTATCGAGATCACATAATAGTTAGTGCATCAATATTTTAGGGCGTGTTGATCTTCAAAAAAATATACGGGAGTTGATTTTTTGACCTCATATGTCGGAAAAGAAAATTCTAGAGTGCCACTCCATATTCTCTTTTGTAATATCTATATGAGTAAAGTGATTATAAGAAACATCTTTTTATACACAGCATGTCACCTTAAAAGTTAACTATTCCTCCCTTCTTGGGATGGTCGACACATTTATCTTAATTTTCATGGTGATAATAAAGATACATCAGCTTTTAAATAATTTTGATGACTTTGCCCATCGATCTAGCTTTGTATAACTTTCTATTATTGCAAACATAAAATTTTCATTCATCCAAACAAGGGTAAAGATTATTGAAAAGCATATGAAAATCGGCATGCTATGCTTTAAGCCTTAAGGAACAAGACGAACAATGTCGATTTTTTTCCGACAAAGGTGGTGACTAGTTAGATTTATGGTGACAACTTATTTATAAGAATAAGATGCCACCTTATGAACTTTTCCGGCATGTGGACACACAAATGTTATACCGATGGTAGTGCTCTCATGGAATAGGATTCGATTACATAAGCTCTCACGGGTTGATTTTTGAGTACAGGGTTTGATTAGAAAAGCTTGCTGATTGCTTTAATGGAATGCTGGCTACCCAAATTGACGATCCATGCAGCTTTAAAGTGCTAACATACCTGAAATCAAATGGTTTCAGGAATTAGTTCTCATATGATTAAAAACCATCCATTGACATCATAACTTGAGGTTTAAAATCGCAGCATCAATATCGGGTGGTCACTTATCGGAATCGGAATTATCGGATTTTATAGCGTTTGACCAAAAAAAAAAATTCATTACAAATAGTGTAATAAACTATATACAACTTGGCCGGCTTATCGGTGCATGCATTAAAAACTTTTTAATAATATTGGGTGGTTAATTATCCACCTTTTTCTCAAAAAAAAAACCTAATTTCAACTTGGCAAAATCTTTAGCATTTAATGATGTCTAAAATGGTTGTTTTGATACTTGGTAAAAATAGCAATAATATTTTTAAATTTTTTTCCAGTAATTTATAATGTCAAATAAATTGTAACTCAATAACCTATTACTAAACCCACAAGGGCATTTATATACTTAATACTAGAATCCTACAAATCAAACTATCAAACCCAATATGACTAGGTGCCATACGCTATCAGAACTCTGATAGCCATTTCATGGATCGGAATCGGCCATATCGGATCAGGATCGGATAATGTTTCAAACCATGGTCATAACTACATCCTTGCTTCTATGACTACTTGATGAATAAGTGGGCAGTCCCTGTCTTGATTTTTCGCCCTTTTATTTCTCAAAGTAAATTGTTACACTAAGCCTTCTTTATAAACTATATATATATTTGAACGGATTATACACTATATTTTGGTAGAACCACATGCTTTGTTATTTCTTATAACTATATGTTTTTCGAGATTTTCTTTAAGATATACAAAACATCGGCGACACTCATCATTACATGTTATTTTGCTACTTGATACATCCATACTATCACATAAACTTGCAGTTTCTGCCATCTCATCAGCTCATTTTGAGGGAAAAATTATTTTCATTTCACTGTTAAAAACCTTTTGACTTTGTGATTGCAGTCCATTGAGCGAAAGTGTTAGTACAGTGGGAGCTGGACCAGCAGTACCTGCAGAACAATCTGGATGCCTTCCGGTAGCGGAGGTTTTCAAACACGCGGTTACAAGCTTCATGGTCCACGACTGGAGTCTTTTTACTCCAGGAGCCTGAGAGAAATATGAAATTGTTAACAATAATTAACATTCTCTCTTCTATTCTACCTCTAGGGGTTAAATAATCTAAATGTGTGTCATGAAGCAGACATGTTAACGATAATAGTCAGAATCTGTCTTTGCTGGAAGAAAGTTGTAAAACAAGACCCCTGCATTGAAGGATTTAGATAGCAAGTTTGTCTGTACTTTTAGCATGGCATCTCAGTTTCTTTTCTCATGTTCCATTAAACTTTTTTTTTGAGATAATGGGTGGGATAAATTAGCCACACCATGTTCCATTAAACTTTACCATATACTGCATATATGAACCGTCCGGGATGGCATATAAGTTGGTTTATCTTTGTCTGGATGTAAATATGCTTGATCCAAACCTAATCTCAATACCGAACGAGTGAAGCTTGATGAAACCGTTCCAATCCGGCTACAATTGGGTTACCCAAGCCAACCCCGAGTAACTTGATCGGTGAAGTATTGGGTCGGGTATATGTGCACTTGCCGTATGGGGATATATTGATGTCTCTAAGACACTATCATATGACCTACTGTTGCTAAATCTACTTTCTCGCCTTCTAACTCTAACTTTTCCACGGTTAGCTTACGAGTATCGGGCTGATCTATGAGTATCGGGCTGATCTATGAGTATCGAATACATATAGTCAAAGTAGGACATATATCATGAACAATATAGCTGCTTTGATTCAATTATGGGTAGTGATGGACAGCTTAACTTTAAATTGCATATAAATTATCTTCTCAGGCTTAGCAACACCAGCGTGCTGGTTTTCCTTTTATATTACATATTTATACAACTGAGGACGTAAATTAGAATTGTATTCGAGTTTGAAAAGAATTGTAACCAAATCAGACGATGAATGAATTAAATCCTTACAACCGACTACCGTATCCTTCAAGGAAAAAATGCTCGGAAAGAAAGCGAAATATACTAGACTAGGAATTACGAGAGTCGCAACGAATGGAACATCAACATTGTTTGATTTGTTTTATTTCCCCTTTTGGTGGAAATGGGACGTTTAGGGAGGTACAAGGTTATGGGGGTCAATTAGACTTAAATAAGCTCTCTCCTTGTCGGATATAACAATCCTGACAATCATATTCATATAGGAATCTATTGGTCAAGCGAATCAATGATTTGTTGAGGATTTTCGATTCGGGACTTGAGAAGGCCCAGATGTGGAGTGAGGGTGGCGTTATGCTAAACAATTTAGTTACGTTATTATGAAAAATTTTGTTCGCAAGTAGTGATATGATACAAGTTTAGACTTGCACAGATAAAAATTGTCCCAGTTAAATACTGTGGTCGAAGTTTTTTCTTCAATTTTAACGCACAGCTTCAACTCAATGGCCAATTTATGTTTGTTCCTTCATGAGTGATTTTACTGGCATTTTTTCTCCCCGGGAGGAGGTCGGTAAAACCTTTGAAATCTCGTTTAGGTTTGTTTGGTTTGTTGCAAAGAATGATGCAGCTTTCTGCTTGCAGAATTTGTTGCAAGGAGATGATGTAGAGTTTGCATGCTGTTCTTGTTACAGGACCTCAATCAACAGTTGGATGTCTTTTGAGGGGCAATTTCTAATTAAATGATGATGTGTCATTTTCTGGGATTGTCAGCTTCAGTTTTGTTGCAGGTATTTGCAGTATTTGTTGCGGTTTTGCAGCAGGTATCTTGAAATTGTATGTATGCTGGAGTTTGATCCTATTGCTGTTTCTTGGCCTGAGATTTTTGATTATTATGGCCGCGCACGAGAGAGAAAGAGAAAGAGATGGAGAATTTCAGACACCCTTCGAGCAGCTTGGTAGGGTTCATGTTTTTATTTTTTTATTTTTCATGGTCTGCCATATCTGACCGGCACACCAAATAATTTTTCCGAAGTCATATGCATGCTTGTGACTTTGTTGGACTGCATGATCCCCCCTCCCTTCCTTTGGCAAAATTTCTGTCTTTGGCCAAAAAAGGAAAAAGAAAAAAAAGAGAGAATTCTGTCGTCAAGCTTTCGGAGGGAAATATAGAAAATGTTCTCATGATTTATTTAAAAAACCAACAATCTATCAACTTTCTTTTTAATGACCAACACAACACAATTAATCTTGATCAACATGTTTAAAAAGATGTATAATCAAAAAGAAATATTATATGAATTTCAATAATTCTTGTTACATCAATACATGCATATTTAATAGTTTGCCGATATCTGAACATAGAATCAAGAAAAACTAAGATGATCATTTAAAACAAAAGAATTATGAAAAATTGAACCTTTGACCAAGAGAGAAACCATCTCCTTAATCTATCCCACATATTTTGATATTTTGAAGGGTAATTACCAAAAACCATCATCATTTTTCACTAAAACTATAAAAATACAGTTTGGTTTTCAGGGACTGCCCCAATTTTAAAAGTTAAAGATAAAATGGTATAAATATCATCTAATAATTGATAAATATCCCTATTTTCCGACACAGAAACTTTATCGGACCAACTGACTCAAAACTAAAACCCTTTCATAATTACGAACAAAATCAATGGCGAGAATTGGAAGCTCGATGCTCAAATGGCGAACACCGATTGTGATATGGGTATCGTCTTCAATCCTCTTCTGCTTCGCTCTTCGACTCGCCATGGATCTCTCCGCTCCTCCCTCTCTCGATTCAGGTAACCTCCCTCCCTCTCTCTTCTCTCTCTCACACTCACTCGCCGGCGGTGACCCGATCTCAGCTCAGTTCAATGATTCCTTAAACGCTTTTGTCGAGAGCAGGACCCTCGAATCAACGGTCGAGATTGTACGAGAAGATGGCGCGAGATCTCGACGAGAAGGGAGCGGCGTTTCTTAGAGGCGGAGAGACCTCGCAGTCGCTCTCGTTATCGGATCTTTTCGATCTCAAAGATGGATCCGTTATCCCTAGACTCAAAGTAGGTCAAATTTTTGTATTTTATTGTATTTTTTCTAATAAAAATTTGATTTTTTCTTTTTGGTGGGTGAATTAGGCTGCGGATCCTCCCGTTCGGGCGAGTGTGCTGTATCTGAGCCCACAGTTTTCGATTCGCATCTCGTAAGTTTTTTTAATTTAAGTTTTATATGTATATATAAGGGATTTCTGTTATTTTAGGTACGTTTTGAACTTGTTTAGTGAAAAATACCTGTTTAGTGAAAAGTAAACATTGATAAGATTTTGTGGAACTATGATCTGAAAAGCATGTAGTAAGTAAAATTCACTAACTAATACTTGGTAAATAACACTTAATAACCTGTATTGATTGATACATAATTTAAAGATTATGCATCATCATTATCCTAACACCTTGAAAGTTGAAATGGGTTGGCTGTGAAGCAAAGGCTTCATAAAAGGTTTGCCAAAGAATTGTGATTAGTTCTTAGCTTGAAGGTGGTCCTTTTTAATTATTACCAAGATTTCATTATAGACAAGAGTGGAAAGTTTAGAACTCGGGGGCAATTTGATAGATTTGTCATAAAGGATTACATTTAAGTCCATTGCCCAAGTTCGATGGAACCATTGGAAGATGTAGGCAACTAATTGGTAAAAAGAATATATAAGTGCATTCCCGCTCCATGGCTCCCACTTTGATTTGCCTTCTTCTCTTTGACATGCTATGTTAAACTGGATTAGGTATCATAGTTGTAAATTGAGGCTTATCATGACACCCATTGCATGAAGAATCTTGCACGTTTCTTCTTTTTTTAATAGCTCGACGGATGATTTATCTCCCAATAAGCCCTTTGACTGTAAATTAAAAGAAAAAACCTTTTCCCCCCAAGTTCTCTCCTGTTATTTTTGTAGTGCTATTTAATATGCTTATAGGACTATTGTTAAAACCAGATTTTTACTAACACTGAGATGGACCCTTTTTCCCACCCTTTTTGTATTTGCTCTATTCATTAGTGTGTACTTGCTAGAATTCTTCTGTTAGTCTATGAAAACATTAATCTATTCAGAATTTTTTCCTTCTTAGACATTATCTCAACCACTGGTCCATGATATTTTTCATAGGGGTCATACTAATGATATGCAACTATGGGGCTGTAACTAAGGCCCCGATAATTGGTCGGCAGCCTAATTTTCGCGTACAAGGCTAGCCTTGGTCTTGGACAAGCCTTATAAATCACACATGCACCCCCTTAACCTTATGTCCAACCCGCAGAATATGATGTATGACTTTTTCAGACAGAATTATCTATGTTTTCTTAAACAAAATCTGAAACATGCTATTCAAGCATCCTATAACACATTTAAAGAAATTACTTGCATATACACAGACGTTGCGGTAAAGAATTTCGCTGGAAACCGACTTTTCACAGCCAATCACCCAAATCAATGGTCAATAAGTTTTTCCATCCAAGGCGTATGCATACATGTAGCAAGTAGGCAGAAGAAATAGGGACTGAGAGAGAAAGCACACAAGATTCCTGTGGTTCATCTCAATGCTTGCTTATGGCCATTACCGATTAGAAAAACAATAACTGCAATGTTTAGATGGGAAAGATCACCACAAAGATTAAAGTTCTCCTTACCTCTTTACATATTGGTGACATGCTGAACACTCTTCTCACACCATGAAATGACATATTCTCACTTCTTTCCGATGGCCTTACCCACTGAAGAACGCTAGAAAGAGGAACTAAAATTCATCCTGGAAGAACTTTTTGCAAGAAAAAAGCTAAATTCTTATCAGCAAAACATTACTTTTTTTGTTTGGAAAATAACCATTTTTTTAAAGTTTCACTTTATCCAAATGAAACTCAATTGGAAACAAGGTAAAACCATGATTCATGCTATAACATCCAAACAACCTTTACGATAAAGAAATGACCAAGTAAGAAATTGTGATGATTCCACAACATAGAGATACAACAACTCCCAGTGTGAGAAGTTTTTATACTGAGGATTATTATGGTAGTGAGAAGGCATCTAGGTTGCGCTTGGTACATGGAATGAAAGATTACCGGAAATTCTCGTATTCCCGGGAATGTGATGACCGGGCATTTAATCCCAAGAAATCTTGCATTAACATGCTTAGTATATTTTAATCATCTCCAGTAATATATGTTTGTGCAACCATTGACCAATGGATAGGCGACCGACAACGGTGGGCGGTGGGCTGGCGACTGACAACGGCGGCGTGCGGAGTGATGGTGGCCAACCGATAGCGAACGGCCGACCGGTGGCGAACGGCAGGGTTGCGGCCAACTGACGACACGGCGGCAGCCGGTGGCGGGTGGGTAGACAGCCGGCTGCGGATTGCCTATGGCGGATGGCCGGGTGGTGGCAAGTGACGGGGCCGGATGGCGGACGGTCATGGCACATATGGTGTTAGATGGGGGAATATTTCATGGTAATTTAAGATAGACATTTGTTTTGCAGGAAACATGATTCCCATAAAATGCGATCATATGGTTACCATGGTAATTCTATATTCCAAGGAAAAAATTTTAACACATAAACAAGCATGGTAGCATTTCTCCTACCAAGCGCACCCTAAAGTACATCATATTGCACGGGAAGTGAATTTTCTACCCATTATTAACAGTGCACAAGGTTCGGGGTATGCATTGATAATGATTGGATTCGGGGTATGCATTAATAATGATTGCGTTCTGTACATTGCCATGAGCTCTTGATAAATCATTATTTAACTAACTATCATAGTGAAATTCATCTAGTTAGATTGAGACATTGAAATTACATGGTTATACCTTCGAATCTTATTTTACCGAGTTGTAACCAAGTTTCCTCTCTTGTAATGCTGTGTTGTTATATCCTCTTTGCTTCTTTTTTTAAAGTTAAAACTTATTGCAAGGCATATTTGGGCCTTTGATTATAAGCTTTCCAATAATTACTAGCTATAAGAAGAGATTCAGGATCTGATTGTAAACTATGCGTAAATCTTATAATTACTAGTGCTTGCATGGTAGTTTAGTTTTATTTTATATCTACTTCAATTTACAATTGTCCCTTTTGACTTGTAAGATCTTGAGTATTTTGCATTTAATGCAGGAATTGAATTTGTCTACTCGATAGTTATCTCTTGACATGTTTCCTCAAATAGCTGATCTCGGCATGTTGATGATTAGTTATTTACACATAATATCTGATAAAATATCTTAATATGTTTCAGTCATGTTTATCTTTCTTTTTTTCACTTACAAATGCACACTTTTCATGTGAGAAAATATCTATAATATGTTTGTCATTTTTATCTTTCCTTCTATTTTCTTACAAATGCACACTCTGACTTGCTGCAGGCAGGTTGTAAAAGGAATCTTTCTCCCCTATTTTGATGGAGGTAATCATTTTGTTCCTCTGTTCAATCTTCCTGGCCTCTATTTATTCTTTAGCTTATTGGATAATTGAACTTTACAAAGTGGCCCCAATGCTTCACTCTTTAAATCTGTTAGCGGCTTAACACATTGCATTAAAGTTTATAAGACGAGAGGTCCGTTCAAAATGTGCAGAGCCATGAAATATCATATTCAGTTCCTACCACCCATTCCTGCCATCTTTACACCAATAAAATTTCAGGATATTCAATTTTATGAAGTTGTTTGTCACTTAAACAGCCTTGTAAGAATTCGTATTCTTCTTATATTGTGCCTCTTGGATCGATAATGACCTGTTTTCTTGTTCAGTCATCTGGTTTCAGAATACAAGCCTTTATCACTTCAGTATGTTTCATGCCTCTCATCATTTGACACCCGTTACTGCAACTGACGATGAGGTATATGGTGTTATGTTGCTATTTTTTAAATCATTTTCTATATTATACTAATGTGCTGGTTGCTGTTTCTCGAGATTGAAGCTGAGGTGAGTGCTGTGAAGGCAGTTGCAGATCATCTCTGTCCCCTTAAAATAGTTCTGGACAGGGTGGTGTTGACTTCAACAGGCGTGCTATTGGGATGCTGGCAGGTTTCCCGTTTTTAATATTTCCACTTTTTCTTTTTAATTTACAACAACCTATCCAACCATGTGGTGCACAGACACAATTTAGCACGTCTTTTGAAATTCTGGTCAACATATGTGAATTGCTCATTATTTATTTTAGATTTCATGTTATCCCTGATGATTGCTTGAAAGTTGATAGTCCCTTAGACCCTCAAATGCGGTTTTGTTCTGCTGAGGGTTCCCCCCCAAAAACTGTGATTTTCAGCCTTTTTGGTTTTTGCTTTGTCCAACACCGTTCATAAGGCTGCAGCATCTCCTCACTCATCAAACTATTTGGATGTTTGCCAACTGATTTTGTTTTTTCTTTTGGTTTCTTCTCAAGCATGGAATGCATAAAGCCAATAATTTTAAGCATCTTAAGAAGGAATTTTTTTCCTTTTACCATATTGAAAATTCGTCTTGCACCAATGATCTCTCGCATCATAAACAATATCCACCAGCATGGAATGCATAAAGCCAGTAATTTTAAGCTTGTTCATGACCGCAGACATCACAAGTTCAATCTGAGAAATCACCATTTTTCCTTGTCCATCTCTGGATGTTCAATCATTTTTGTCCATTTGAGTAGCTATTCATATCCATACGGACCATACCATATATGCTATAATATATTTCTAGTTAGGACAAGTAGATACATATAGCAGATTCTCATGTACCCATCACTTGTATACCTAACTGGACCATAATAAGTGCTTATTGCTTAATAAGCACAGAATATATCCTTAATCTCATTTACCTTGTTCACTCTGTATTTTATAATCTCTCTTCGCTGTCCTGACTGCTTGAAGTCGCTGATGGATCCAAATAATATTTGTTTCAATGTAGGTCATCTCCGGTACAGATCCGGTGACAGTCCGTGCAAAATTGAAAAATGCCCTTCCAAGAGCACCTGAAAAGCAACTGGCAAGAACATTTTAATTTCCTTCTTACTATTTTATTTTTTGTTTTTAATGTGGTACAACGAGAGAGGCAATAAGAAGCCTTTATCCAAAACTTTTGGGGTTGGGTACATACATCTTCAGTTCAGTCTATTATGGGCTGCCTCTCAACATGTGTATGCTATTTTGGCATCATGCGGAAAATTGTCAAAAGGCCCCTCAATTTTTCTAATTGCAAAAAGGCCCCTCAGTTCCCATAGACTACTGCCATATTCAGAAATTTCCGAAAAGGTCCCCCCAATTTCCTCATAATTGAAAAATGGCCCTCAAATCTCAAGCCATAATTCTTCTTCCACTGAGGAAAAATGCAGAAAGGCCCACAAATTTTAACGTAATTACAAAAGGTCGCCGCATACTCTTCAAAAAATCTTGAAAAATATTGGGAAAAATCTCCTAAAAACTGGGGTAAATTTTGACAATCTGGGAAAAAATCTTTACAAACCGGGGAAAAATCTTCAGAATCTGGGGAAAAAATCACGTAAAATATCAAAAAAATTCTGTAACGGTTTCTCCAACTCCGTGCGTCCGCATGGGGTCCCCTTGCTAGTAATATAAAACAACCTACCATTCTTTTTAATTGCCTTCATTCATGTACAAGTGGCAGATTAGGGTGGGATCAAGCTTAAGGCATACAACCCACCTGGATCAATAATCTTGTATATATGTATTCACGTAATTAGAAAAAAGCTATAAATAAAAAATTTAAAAACTAACACAGTAGTGGAACTAGTCCTAAGAGGCAGGATTTCTGGTACACAAGATTGAAATTGGCATTGGTACATATAATTTTAGGGGCTGTTTGGCTGAAAAGTTGCCATCTGATATGTGATTTTGGCACCGCCACTGCATATATCAATCCATGTACAAGGATTAATTTGGGACATTCAGTTGATAGATATCAACCTACCAAAATGCAGCAGGGCCTTAAGATTCTTCTGCTACATGCGATTTTTATGGAAGAAATAAAATCTATATCGCTGCACGATGTTAATTAGAATATGCACTTTTTCGCTCTTGAAGACACCATTATCTACTATCTAATATGCCGCTTTTGGTCAAGCCAGTATGATCCTGTGATGCTTCACACTTCCTTTGCAAGACTTTTGGGACGCCCTAAACTCCCAGACGAGGTAATGAAATGAATTTTAAATATCATATAGCTTTTTGACCGACTCTGAGAGTTTTCTTTAATAAAAAGTAATGAAACGTAACTTATTAGTTTGAAGTTGACATTCTATCACTTGCGATGCGAAGTGAGATTCTTCAAGTTTGCCTGTGTTGTTGAAACATCATGGATATGCTATTATGTATTATGTTTACTCATAATGTCTCAACTTTTCTTATATAGGAGATGGAGAAAACATCTGATCAACTCCAATTCTTCCATGAGCTGGTCACACAAGTGAACAACAAGTTGCATGGTTTCCAGGTAATCTATGGTCCACTGCATGATTTTGATGTATTCTACCTGCTATGTTTGGAAGTTCTCAGTTGCACGTGAATTGTTTTTTGTCAATCTTAAGGCTCTTACTTTAATAAGCTCAAATGTCGTAGATTGTATTTAAAAAATATCAATATTTGTCTATTGCAGAATAAAAGGCTCATGGAATTGTAGCCTACCCCATATACTTGGAATAAAAGGCTCAGTTGTTGTTATGTCAATTGCAGAATAAAAGCTTGCCCAATGGCAATAACAAAAAATAGAGCCGACATAATTTAATACATGAATGGTTGTGCATATAAAGAATAGGCAGGTACTACCGAAGTCATTGTGCTATTTGTTATGAACAGAAAGTAGGAAAGCCGAAACTTTTTTTCTTTTTGGATGCAATCCCATGGGAACAGAACTGAGCTCAAAACTTTAGGACACTTGAGAAATTTAGAAGGTGGGAACATATGCAAGAGCCGAAGCTCCTCGGGTCTCGTAGTGAATTGTTGAACTTTTAAGTTTTAATGGAGCCTTGCTTCATAGGTGGCCCAGTTTTGCTATATATGCAAGGGTATCAACTATCGAGATTCCAATAGCCGGACTTAAAGATAGAGTCTGACCATTTGTGAATCATGAGGCTCTAACATCATATTCTTATAACCTTTTCCCCCAAAACTGCGAAATATGATATAATATTCAAGCATTTTTCTCTGCCTTCTTTGAGCGTGTGCCTCCACAGATTCCTGGTGTATATAACTCAGAAAGGAAGGGATTTTTTTATATAAATATTTGTCTAATATTTGAGGATAAACTTAGAATGCAAACCTCAGGATACTTGGGCCCTGTTTGGATACAAAGCTAGAATAACCATGGTTTATTTTAAAGTGGAGGTAGAAGGCATGCAAACTATGTCCCAAACCGCAGAAATGGAGTTCAATAAACTTTGATCATATTGGAGTTGAGATAACTGCAGTTTTGGGCTGAATTTTTATAGTTATTTCAACTCCAAAATGGTTGCCAAACAAGCCAAACATAGCATTTTAGAGTTAACTTTTGCTAACTTTATTAAACCACAGTTTATGGAAGTTTAACTCCATTCCCAAACATGCCCTTAGTGGGAAATAACAGGAATTTAACTCATCCCTTGGAAGACTTATTTATACAATTTATCTTGCTTCCCAGAGTGGTGTAATTTAAAGTACAATGTGTGTATTCATTCAGGCAACTGTATCAGAGATTTGGTATGTTGAGGAACAGGACGTCCTTGCTCTCGCACTTGATGGAAGAATGAAGGTGCGAAAATTCAACTTTGGTTGCTCGCAAAGTTAAAGCCTTCTTGATGTAAAGAAATTGTATTATTTTAATTTTCGGCAAGACCTTTGTATTTTTATTGTGAAATATCGTGCATATGTTCTGGTAAGGATTCAAAGAATGAAAATTATAGTGGTTTCATGCTCTAAATCTAATGTTACATTATCAGTAATAGAATCAAACATGTCTTTGTTACAACACAGTAAGCTATGGATAAATGCACGCTCGAAATATTTTTAGAACCATCTTACTTTTATGGAGATTTTTTGGGTTCCACCCATTGACTATCACAAAATATGATATATATTTTGGTATGTGAAATACCTGATTAGGAGAAGTCTAAATTAAAATCCATGCCAACATGATACTGATTTTACCCTTCGTTATATTTCTTTGTTGGTTTTCGTCAGGAATTCAGGGTTTTTGCGATTACGGGAATAAAAGCATCCATGCTATTAGATTCAATAGTTTAGATTCATTCAAAATCGAAATCAACGATCGAGATTTGTGTAAAACATAGGACTTTGGTGTTGGTGTATTATACGCGGTTTACACATGTGATGTGCAGTTAAGATTGCATACTAGCATTTGTGCTATTATTTCATAATAGCATCCATGCCTTATTCCTTTGTCAGTGAGCTTTGTCAGTGAGCTAGAGAGTTAAATATGGAAATATATTTCCATATAGTAAAATTATCATCGTTTCATTTTCTTGTGGATTTTTTCCATGGCAATGAGAACTTGAGAATGTCAACAAGTTATCTATATTTAGGCGGAAATTACTTTTCCAATTCTTTATATGGTGGATATCATGTTCATTTTTTATCCAACGAGAATGCATGCGGCCTACATGGATTCCTCCGTCTTGGCATGAATAGTTTTGTAAATCATCGATTTGACACTTATTAAGAAATGGCCAATGAATGGTTGACACACCTTGGCCCAAAAGATGTCCGTAACTATATACATAATGGAGAAGACATATTCCAAGCAACTATATAGATATTGCAGACAGTTGATTTTTGACGACAAAAAAATAATTTTTCATGAGGTTTTTGATGAGATTTTTTCAGGTCAGGGATTTTTTGACATAGGAAAACCTTCTTTTAAAATTCATTTTCGGGGACAATTTCTCTTAGGAATCTTTTTTTTAAAATTTCTGTTAATTAATAGGATAAAATAGTCATTTCAACCCCACCAAAACCCTCAAACCTCTCGCTTCCTCTCTCTCTCCTCGCTCGATTCGTGCTCTCTGCGTTTACTCTCTTCAACTCCTCTCTCTCTCTCTCTCTCTCTCTCATTGCGCTAATTGACGAATCTTGGCAAATTCGGGGTTCTTCTTCAATCAAATTAACGGAACCCTAATCGTTCCCCCAGGTGAAATCTCTACACTTTTCATTTCAATTTCATTCCTATTCAAATAAAAATCTACACAAAAGATGTCTGCAAAATGGCGAGCTCTGCAACACAGGCACCGATACACTTACAGTTCAATCATGTTCCCCAAATCCTTCATCGAAACCCTAACGCTAATCCCTTCAGATATCTCCTCATCCGTCGAATTCTTCTCTCAATTGAAAGAATTCATCTCATTGAGCTCCACCTACTCCCAAATCTCTTCCGCCAAATCGCTCTCTTCAGCCTTCGGTCAGTTGATTTCCTCTCAAGAAGTCTCTGCTGATGTGGTCTCAATTGCGTCGAAACTCTATTTGGAGATTTTGTTTCTTGAGAATTCACTGCCTTTGCATAGAACCCTAATTTCTTCGTTAACTAAGAACAGAAAGTTCTTTCCTTTAATTAGTAGCTCCTTTGAATCGCTATCCGAGGAATATGTAAATTTGGGTAAGAAGGGAATGAAGAGGTTTTTAGTGTCACGGGCTGTATTGTCTTTGATGGGCTTTCCCAAGTTGGGATTTGTAAACGAGGCAGTGGAGAAATGTGCGATTTTGGTTGCAGATGACGTGAGTTTTGGATTGATGGGTGTGATTTCTGATATTGAATGTGGGTCCAGGCCCTCGCCGGTTGTGATGGAGCAGTGCCAAGAGGCGATGTCGTGCTTGTACTACGTTTTGCAGAAGTTTCCTACCAAATTTGATAATTTTGAGAGTGTTGTTCGGACTATACTAAGTGTTTTGAAGTCATCGGCCTTTTCGAGAGATTGCTTGGTTGCTGCTGGTGTGAGCTTTTGTGCTGCAATTCAGGCTTGTATGAGCCACGAGGAGCTGGCTTCTTTTATTTCTGTCGGGTTCTTTGGTATCTGCTGCGGTTATAGAGAAGTTGGGTATGTGGGTCCAAAGAAGCTGATGCCTAATGGGGATTTGATCTCAGAAATAAGAGATTTCTCAGTTTTGAGCAGGCTTTGCATGCTTAGAGGGATTCTGACTGCTATTCCAAGAGCTGTTCTCAACACTTGTTTTGTCGATCCGAGCAATGGTTGTATTTGGACTACATTGTATAATGGTATCCTGCCAGAGCTTTGCAAGTATTGTGAGAATCCTGCTGATAGCCATTTCAATTTCCATGCACTTACAGTGACTCAAATTTGTTTGCAACAGATCAAAACGTCGATATTAGCGGACCTCACTAATTTCTCTGCAAAATATAGTCCTCTTCCTGAAGAGATGATGACCCGGATACTAAAAACCATTTGGAATAATCTCAAAGACCCTTTAAGTCAGACTGTCAAACAAGTGCATCTCATATTCGATCTCCTTCTGGATATAGAGGCATCTCTTCCATTAGGAGAAGAACGGGAGCGAACTAAGTTGTTCCTATTCAAAATTGTGGGATATCTTCTTTGTTTGGGGCCACGTTGCAAGGGTAGGTACATGCCTTTAGCTTCTGTCACCAAACGATTGGGTGCAAAGTGCGTTCTCGATATAAATCCAAACCTTCTATTTGAGACAATTAATGCTTATGTAGATGATGATGTCTGTTGCTCAGCCACATCATTCTTGAAATGCTTTCTTGAGTGCTTGCGTGATGAGTGTTGGAGCCATGATGGTGTTGAGAAAGGGTATGATACATTTAGAAGGATTTGCTTGCCGCCTCTATTGCAGGGGCTCGTATCTGGACAGTCAAAACTCCGATCAAACTTGAACACTTATGCTCTTCCTACAGTTCTAGAGATTGACTCGGACAGCATATTTCAAATGCTTGCGTTTATCTCAATCGGGCCTAGCAAGGAAGAAGATAATTTTACCGACGACATAAAGATTGACCAGTGTGTAGCTGCAATGGTATCTTTGCTTAAGGTTTCACGCAATCTCCAACTGCTTGAGGGGGATATTGATTTAGATCCCGATTCATCACAGCGACGGAAAAGTTGTGATCGAGCTGCTCTTATATGTGTAAAGGGAATCGTCGTTAAAGTGCCTGTTGAGTGGTTCACCTTGGCTTTGGCACATGCCGATGAAAGTCTGCGCATAGATGCTGCAGAATCTCTTTTCTTGAACCCCAAGACAGCCAGTTTGCCGTCATATTTGGAGCTCAGCTTGATGAGGAAAGCAGTGCCGCTCAACATGCGATGCAGTTCAACTGCCTTTCAGATGAAATGGACGAGCTTATTTAGGAAGTTCTTCCATAGAGTTCGTACCACATTGGAGAGGCAAGTGAAACAAGGTTCTTGGCAGCCGGTTGCTTGTATCGATAGCAATTTGCATGGCAATGGTGATAATAGAGCAGAAAACCTTTTCCATTTCATGAAGTGGCTTAGTTGCTTTCTTCTTTACTCGTGTTATCCCTCTGCCCCTTATGAGAGGAAAACCATGGCCATGGAGCTTATTCTGATAATGATGGATGTCTGGCCTACAAGTAATGCTGAAGAGAAACATTCTCTCTATCCTTATAGGGAAGAGTTTACTTCCCCAGAGTCGACACTGTGCTTAGTTGGGTCTATAATTGATAGTTGGGATAGGTTAAGAGAAAACTCTTTTCGCATTCTTTTATCCTTTCCGACCCCACTTCCTGGAATTTCCACTTACGACTCGGTAAAAGAAGTGATCAAGTGGGCAAAGAAATTGGTATGCAGTCCACGTGTTAGGGAGAGTGATGCCGGTGCATTGGTGTTTCGGCTTATATTCAGGAAGTATGTATTGGAGCTACAGTGGATAGTTTATGTTTCTGATAATGTTGTTTATCTTAACTCTAAATCCGGAGCTATCAATGGACATGTACAATTGGTTAAATGCTGGTCTCCTGTTGTTGAATATATATCTTCGCTCATTGAATGGTTGCGAGAGGTTGTCGAAGAGGGTGAAAAGGATCTTTCAGAAGCATGTAGAAATAGTTTTGTTCATGGAGTATTGCTTACACTGCGCTACACATTTGAAGAGTTGGATTGGAATTCTGAGCTAGTTGTGTCAAGCAACCCTGAAATGAGATGCACACTAGAGAAACTTCTACAGCTTATCATGCGAGTGACTTCGTTAGCCCTTGGGGTGGTATCTGCAGATGCATGGCATATGTCATATGACATGGATGATGTTATTGTTGATGGTTCTTTCCTAATTGATGAACCATTGGAGATGACTATGCCTGAGTCCTTGTCAGAGCCTCTTGATAAAGATATGAAACACGAAGATGATGTTAGGCCTGCGGAACAGGCCGTCATGGTCGGCTGTTGGCTTGCCATGAAGGAGGTAAAATTTAACCTTTTTCCAATTTACTTTTTCAGCACCAGATTGATTGATCCCCCCCCCCCCAACCCCCAACTTTTACTTTGGATCGATAACCCAAATTTCAAATGAATTATATCACCGTATATTTAAACAATGAAAAGATAGCTTTGAAATTCAATCAAATAATAATGCAAAAAAGTTAATATGCAACTTTTTCGTGCTTGCAAAAGTGTGTTGTGAATTATTGCAATTTTTTTAATTGAATCTAATGTCTTGTGCTTTCACTTTTAGGTTAGCCTTCTGCTAGGGACAATCATTAGAAAAATTCCACTGCCGAGCTGCACCCTTTCAGATTCATACGAGGACTGCGATTCTGATGAAATGGGAAACACAGTTGTCCCTGATGCAATGCTTGATCTGCAGCAGTTGGAGACTATAGGGAACCATTTCTTACAAGTTCTTCTGAAAATGAAGCATAATGGTGCAATTGATAAGACAAGGGCTGGATTCACTGCTTTATGCAATCGCCTTCTCTGCTCCAATGATCCAAGGTGTGTTCTTACTCCTATCTGTGCAGTGTTTTCCTAGCTTGAATCTATTCAAGATCACAGATCCACAACATAAAACTATTGCTCTTTCTTCATTGAACTTGTTCATTTGCCAGTATAGAAATGTGCCACGTAATATAGAATGAATCCTTTGTGTGGAGTTGACTAAGATGCAATTCTCAATTCCAGGAAATGAATTGCTTTCTGCTATCATGAAAAAGAAAAATCAGGTTTTTAATTGTGCACACATTAACTATTCGTTAACACAAACTTTCATTTTTTCTTTTCTTGCTGCAATATACCTTTTAAGATAGAATAATAGAAGGAAGCAAGGAGCCATGATATCTTCATGGGTACGACATTATAGTGGAAGTCTATACTTTGTAAGAAACCAACCGAATCAATTAGCATCCTTTACTTTCTGAAGTTATTGCTACTATTCCTATCATATATATTTGAGGAAAACTTAAATAAGCTTCTATAGCATGCTCATTTCAAGTTTGTAGCTCTCCAAAATGTGTTTATGTATGCACATGATATGCGTATCTAGTGGACCAGCATTTATTTTGCTTTGGACCCTGCAATGAAGAATCACGACACTGATGTTGTTCAATAATCACATAACTATATGATGCGGGATGGAATAGAGGGGCTGCTGTATGTATGTGAATGCATATGATATAGCAAACAATCTATGTTATATATGTAACTCTAGTAGAAGATCCTAGATAAAATTAATACATGCAAGTCTATCTAGATGCCAACACACATGAGGTCCAAGATTTGATAATTTGCTGAAGTAACTGATATAGAACTTAAATGAAATATTCGCAATTGAATTTCAGAGTTATAAAGCAGTTGATTAGAGAATAATCGATGAGCACAAAAATGTGTTAATCAATAATCACTATGTAAAGAATCCAATATTATATTTCTGAGAACTTGAGATCAAATAAATCTGTCTGGATTTTATGAGAGGTGTTCAATGATTGAGTTATTTGATCCACATCACATAACCAATAGATATTCAAGCTATTCAAACGACAGCTCAACCTCTCATCAAGCTTTTGATTTCTGGGATCTGTCCTAATTGATGTTATGGACCAAAATTGAGGGACCAAGCATATGAAGGCTTGATGTGATTTGTTGCCGCTGGAAAGGAGCAAACCTGCTTAGCTGTTTTGATATGTTAACAAAGGCTAGAAATGGCTGTCCAAAACTGAAATAAGTGCTGTTTTAAGCAGTTGCAGCAAATCAGGACTTCAAGAGAATCTATACTCAGCCCAATTCTTGACAGAAACTGATCTGTTTCAGACCTGTGTTGTGTTCTATCAGATATTGGCAATTTGATAGCTGATTCGGAGCAATCCAGGACATATCTATTGTTGCTGGATGTGGATATGTTTGTTGCTGAGAACAAATCCAGAAGATGTAGGTGATGGTTATGATGGTGAGATGATGTCTAATTGGAGGTGATGATGATGCAGATAGAGGAAATTAGGGAAATTTTTTAAGATCACCGTAGTGATCGAACTTCTCGGCCGCAGCTGAAGGCCTCTAAAACATTCAATAGAGGTTCGAGTTAAGCAAATAACTTTCATTCATTCGAATTCCAATTTATTTCTTTCAAGCATAGCCTTTAAACAGGTTTTACATTATTACAACATCTACACACTTTTTAACAACTAATAACTTATCGTAACTATACACAGTAAGGTTAACATGTAAATCATGCTCAAGATATGGATAGCCTAGAAGGTAGGTAGTATAGTAAAAGAAAAATTAAGGACTTTCTTTTTTACTTAATGGATTGTTTTATGGTCCTCCATTCTCCCTAAGCTTAGATAATTTATTTATATGGTTAAATGCATAAAAGTGTCAAACTTCGACTTTGCTTGTATATATGGAATAATCACTATGCTCATCAAAGTAGTTGGGCCGAGCTCCCATGTCAAATATCAACCGGTATCAATTCATGAGGTGCAGATGGATTATCTATGGAATGTTACTAGAATATCAGTTGCCTCATGACACGGGGATAAGTTCTCAACGTTTAACACATGGTTAAGACCTATGCTCCTCAGTACATCTAGTTCACATATACTTGACCCAATTTTCTGAAAATAGAATATAGATTTGTACGTCAAATGTCTAATATTATCACTGCCCTTTTGGGCATAACAATAGCTGCAACTTATCTCTTGCTTTTAATTCTGTTGTTCGTCTATGAAGATTAGCTACATTTTTTCCAAATTATTTATCACAATCATTGTTCGGTCGGATCTCAAAAATGTAGAACACGTAGATACTGTGCAAATGAATTGCAAAATCTATATAATAACCACCATAAGGATAGAACAATTGAGTGTCTGTGGTAGAGCCTTTGGCACAATACAGAATTACCCCAACCTTTTAAGCAGTCTATTATTATGCATACCTAAACGGTAACACCCACTACATATACGAAACTCATTAAACTCTAGATTTTTCAACAAAAATAAGACGTCTTGTCTAGAAATGGATGATACCCGATGCATCATCCCAAGTGATGGAACAAGTGTAGTATAGTAAATCGAAGTCTCTTCCTATCAACATTATACTACACTAACACACTTCCCGGGTTGAAAAATATTTTTGTGTGCTATTGGAATTTGTTGAAAATATGGTATATTATGAAGCAGACAGCATATATGCATTGCAAATTTAGTAACTAGAGAAGTCAAAACCATATTGGTATAACATTGGAAGGGCAAAAGATATCACCGAGCGACCAGTTTAGATATCTAGGTTTCATCATCCAAAAGAATGGGAAGATCGATAGTGATTTTAATTAAAGGATCCAAGTTGGTTGGTTGAAATGGAGGAGTGCAACAGGAATTTTGTGTGATCGTAACTTTCCGTTAAAATTGAAAGTGAAGTTTTATCGGAGCGCTATTCGGCCTGCCTTATTATATGGTACAGAATGCTGGGCTCCTAAGAAGCATCATACACAGAAGATGCACGTAGCGGAGATGCGCATATTTCGTTGGATGTGCGGTAACACTAGAAAAGATAAGGTGTGAAATGAGGATATTCGTGCAAAAGTTGGTGTAGCACCTGTGGAGGAGAAGATGCGGGAAAACCGGTTAAGATGGTTTGGTCATGTGCGACGCAGACCTATGGAAGCACCGGTTCGACGAATAGATACTCTCGATATGGGCAATGGCAAAAGGGCAAAAGGAAGACCGAAGAAAACATGGATGGAGGTGATACAAAACGATATGGTTGCCAAAGGACTCAATGAAAGTATATTGTTCGATAGGAGTGAATGGAGACGGAGGATTCATGTGCTGGACTCGGCGTGATTCTCATGTTGGTTCATATAGCCTACCCCATATGCTTGGGATAAAAGGCTCAGTTGTTGTTGTTGTATGGTATATTATGAAGCGGGAATACAAATGCATTATAGACATCAGCTGGACTATCAAAAAAGTTAGGTTAACACAAAGGGTAATAAGAAACTCTAGTGGCACAATCCTCAATACTGTTAAAAAACGTATTACTCGGCCTATTACACAGTCGAGTACCCTTACTCGATCCCCAAACGAACGCGAGATCAGCTATTCGGTCAACTGTTCGGGCATAACGATTATTCCCATTAAACGGCGATTAATCGGTTCATTAAGCGTGTAATCAGCCGATTACACGGTCCAAGCTTATGCTCATATAAGTTCAGGCCTAAACCAAAGAAACCCAAAGCAGGCTTAGTATTCTATAATTCTATTAATTAGCATATTACCTGTAAACCCAAAACCTATATGCGTTCCACACCCAACCCGAGACCCAGCCTCCCCATTTTAATTATGCATTCCGAACCCAATTTCCTCATTTTAATCATGCAATAGAAGAGTCAAACCCCTTCCCATTTTTGCAACTCGAGACCAACCCCCCATCTTCCCATTTGTTTGCTATATGTTTATATTTTCGTAATGTTAAATATCTAATATTGGCTTATTTTCTGAAAGCTCCTAACAAGTTTGTACCAGAATCATAAAACTCCCATTACCTTTTGGTCAACGTTTTTGTTCATGCCAAATGATTATTTTGCCCTTTTCATAATATAATTAATTATAAATTACATTTGAATAATTTAATAATAATTAAAATTTAATTAAATCATTAATGTATTCTTTTAGGCGGGTTGAGGAGGAGCCGGAGCTGGAGAGGGAGGTCGACGTCGACGTTGGAGGGAACGGTTGAGGATGAGGAAGATGATGATGGGAGGTGGTGATGGATGAAGAAGATGATGATGGAAGTTGATATAGGTGATGGTGATGGTGGCGGAGGGAGGATGAGGATGGCGGAGGCGGGAAAGGATGATGAGATGATGAGGATGATGGGAGTCAATGGTGGTGGTTGTGGTAGAGGAAGGAGGGTGAGGGGGATTTGGAGGGTCTTGAGAAGGAAGAAGAATAAGAGGAAGATGATGATGGTGGTGGGAGGTGATGATGAGAAAGATGAGATGAAGACGATGATGATGATGGCGGCGGTTGTGATGGCGGAGGGAGGAGGGTGGCAAAGGTAGGACGGGGATTTGGGGGTCTTGAGGAGGAAGAAGACTAAGAGGAAGAAGATGGTGGTGGTGGTGGTGCACAGGAAGAGGAGGGAAGGTCGGGGGTGCCGGCGCTGCAGCTATTGTCGGCGATGGCCGAGAGGAGGAAAGAAGAGGGTGATTTAAGTTTATTTATTTTAACTTTTGAAATTAGGTTAGGGTTAAAGAGTGGCATTTTGGGGATTTTATAATTTTATTCATGGCAACTTAGTTGATGTGGCGATGACGTGACATTGACACGACATTGTTAAGTTTGGTAGTTTTTTTTTATCATTTCAAAGGTAATGGGAGATTTGTGATTCTGTTCCAAACTCGTTGGGAGTTTTCGGCAAATAAGCCTATAATATTTATCTAATTATATTTAAATTTTACTGCTGCATAATCTTAGTTAAACGACTAATCACCGGGTGATTTGATTATACGCTTCCTGCCGGCCGAATGAATAGAAAACGAGTACGTGTTTACAACGTTGAATATCCTTAGGAAATAATGAGCGTCTCGACATAAGGTTTTATCTAAAGTATGAATAGGGGAAGAGTGACGGCAAAATTAGGATATTATTTGGCATTTTCAGTTATGATGTTCGGGTATCAGCAGACGCTGTGTTATTCGACTCCACTAAAATCTGAAGAACTGCCATAGAATTATCCGGAGAATCATTAATACTTTCAATAAGAGTGTTCTTAATAATCGGGTGTAAAGATTTCTTAGCGGTGCTATCGACACCCGTAACGTCACTTTATTGGAGACATCATGTGTTGGAATTACTGCAAGGGGTTGTACAATGAGATCATCTAAAGACAGTTTTTCTTAGGCGACAAAGGCAACTTCCTAAAATTTAACTTTCGTGAGGTGGGATAATACTATTCCATTAACATGTCTATCATTTCTTGCTACAACTCAATAGGCTCACAGTGCTCTAACATGATACAATAAATTCTAGCTTTCCCCATTAAGTCACGCCTCTCGAATTGAACCCTAGGACAAGTATGAAAGTAGTTATAATTGAAATAGCTATAATAACCAATCAACAATATGCTATTTGACCTCTCCACTGTTGTAACAGTGGGCTCAACCACTGACTGAGTGGTTCCTAACATGTATGTCTTACCGAGGAAAATAATCATATTGGTGATATCGTCAGTCATTGTCATAACGATCATAAGGATAATTTCTAAAACTATTACAAAAATCCCTACGGTCATGAGAAATCTCGTTTTAAGCGCTAGCACCCTAAATTTTCATTGCGATATTAACATGGCCCCAACTCGGTCCAATTGAGAAGCCATCACTTAAGCCGGGGAGAATGATGGGAAACCATAAAGCCTATGGTCAAAAATAAAATAAAATCTTCAAGGCCTATTTTAGTATAGTAAATACCTTCTAGAATCTAGATTATGCATGTGTTGAGCATGATTTGTGTGTTCACTTTACCGTTTCGAGTTTGTTAATTATTTGTTTGTTCAAAAGTGTGGTTGAAATAATGTAAAGCTTGTATAAGTGTCAAGCTTGTAAGAGAGAGATCAAAATTTGAATTAATGGAAAACTTGTTCGCTTAACACTGAAGTACCAAATCTCCGTTGAGTGTTTTAGAAACCATCGGTTGTGTTCTAGAAGTTTGATCACTGCAGCAATCTGTGAAAAATTCCTTCATTTTCTCCATCATCTTCGTCAATCGTCATAGTCAACATCAAGAGACCGTCAATTCTCTCTGTCTAATGATTGGAGACCGGTTCTGCACATTAGGTAGGTTCAGTCCAGATTTGGAACTGAATCATTTTCAGTCTGGATCTGTGTTGTATCTGAACTATCCTAATACAATCAGTCTGTAATCATTGGGAAACAGCTATGAAATCCAAAAATATATACAGATTCGAGCATTTTCATTAAAAAAAATGGCCGTTGGCTGATCAGGTCTGTAGCTAAAAATCCCCAGATTTGAACCAACACAGCTATCAAACTGTCCTGATTCAATGGCATTCTGTTGGTAAACAAAAGCGATAGAATCAGTGATGTAATAATGGTATGTTGTGTCTTTTGGTTCGGTATTTTGCATATAACAACGATGATGACGGCAACAAGAAACCCTTTATTCCATATTTTTAGGGCCGGCTATTTTCAATAATAAGTATTTAGTTGCTAGTTTATACAACAACGGAGCTTTTTATTCTTAGCATATGGGTTAGGCTACATGAACCAACATGAGAATCTCGCCGGGTCCAGCACATGAATCCTTCGCCTCCACTCACTCCTATCGAATAATATACTTTCATTGAGGCCTTTGGGAATCATATCTTCTCGTATCACCTCCATCCATGTTTTCTTCGGTCTCCTTTTTGCTCTTTTGACATTGTCTATATCGAGAGTATCCATTCGTCGAATCGGTACTTCCATAGGTCTGCATCGCACATGACCAAACCATCTTAGCCAGTTTTGCCGCATTTTCTCTTCCTAAGGTGTTACACCAACTTTTGCACGAATATTCTCATTTCGTATCTGATCTTTTCTAGTATTACCACACATCCAATGAAGCATACGCATCTCCGCTACGTGCATCTTCTGTGTATGATGTTTCTTAGGAGCCCAGCATTCTGTACCATATAATAAGGCAATAAGACAGGCCGAATAGCGCTCCGATAAATCTTCCTTTTCAATCTTAACGGAAAGTTACGATCACACAAAATTTATATTGCACTCCTCCATTTCAACTAATCAGCTTGGATCCTTTGATTGATATCGCTATCGATCTTCCCATCTTTTTGGATGATAGAACCTAGATATTTAAACCGATCGCTCAGTGATATCTCTTGCCCATCTAGTGTTATATTACTATGGTCTCGACTTCTCTGTTTGCTAAATTTGCAATGCATATATGCTGTCTTGGACCTGCTCAAGCTGAACTCCCGAGATTTCAACGTTTGCCTCTATAACTCCAATTTGGTATTAACCCCTGCTTTCATCTCATTTACTAGAACAATATCATTAGCGAATAGCATACACCTAGGTATCTCATCTTGGATAGTTCTAATAAGCTCATCCATCACGATGGTAAATAGGAATGGATTTAATGCAGATCCTTGATGTAAGCCACTTGTAATCGGAAAATCGCTCGTTGAGCTGCCGCAAGTTTTGGTATTTGCCACTATATCGTACATGTTCTTGATTATGTCAATGTACTTGACTGTGACTCCCTTCTTCATCATTGTCTCCCATAATACCTCTCTAGGTATCTTGTCGTACGCTTTCTTTAAGTCAATAAATATCATATGCAAATCTCTTCTCCTTTCATGAAAATGCTCGACAAGTTAACGAAGCAAATGAATAGCCTTTGTCGTCGATCGTTCATGCATGAACCCAAACTGGTTCTATGTTATCTTAACATCCTTAGCCTGTGATCAATCACTTTCTCCTAAAACTTCATGGTATGACATGTAAGTTTTATTTTACGGTAGTTTGAGCAATTTTGAATACTATCCTTATTCTTGTAGATAGGTATAAGGGTATTTTTTCTCCACTCATTTGGCATCTTTTTGGTCTACCAAATCATATTAAATAGATCTGTCAGTCATTCAACGTCTATCTCTCCTAAGCATCTCCAAATCTCGATAGGAATCCTGTTTGGACTAACCGTTTTTCTTAATTTCATTCTCTTCAAAGCATCTTTAACATTAGGTACTCTTATTTTACGTATGAAATCACGGTTTATATCTTGAGATTGAATGACAAGTCCATCCAAATTTTTAGTAAAGCTCTCATTGAACAATTTGTTAAAATAATATCTCCACCTTTTCTTGATATTCTCATCTCGAACTAAAATCTTTTGATTTTCATTTTTGACACATTTCACCGCACAAGTTTCTTGTCTTCCTTTCCCACATCCGAGCAATCCTGTATATATCATTTTCAGCCTCTTTAGTGTCCAACTTCTCGTATAACTTCTTATAGACCTTATCTTTAGCTTCCCGAACAGTTTACTTAACTTCCTTTTTAGTCATTTTATATTTCTCAAATCTCTCCGCATCCTTGGTTTTTTCAAATCTTTATAAGGATCGCTCTTGATTCTAATAGCAGTCTTTACTTCTTCGTTCCATCATGATATGTCCTTAGTTGGTGCAGTACCACCTCTCGACTCACCAAGTAAATCTTTAGCTACTATCTTAATACAACTAGCCATCTTGTTCCATATTGTGTCTGAATCATTTTCAGACTGCTAATCCGTCTCTTGAACTACACGATCTATAAAATCTTTTTGGTTACATTCTTTTAGTCGCCACCACTTAATTCTAGGCTCTACCTTACGTTTAATCTTTTTAGGCCTTCTTCTAAATCGAAAATCTAGAACTAAATCTATGTTGAGTGGTTACACTCTCACTTGGTACTGCCTTACAGTCGATGCAACAATCTCTATCTATCATTCTCGTCAGAAAAAAGTTTATTTGACTTGCACTCGATCCACTCCTAAAAGTAATGAGGTGAGACTCTTTTCTAAACCAAGTGTTTGCTAAGATCAAGTCATAAGACAAGGCAAAATCTAGAATTGAGCTACCTGCTTCATTCCTTTGTCCAAAACCAAAACCTCCATGGATAGTATCAAACCGACTGCGACTAGTACCTACATGTCTATTGAGATCACTACCAATAAATAACTTCTCTCCACTAGGTATCCTTTGCACCATTTCGTCTAAATCCTCTCAGAATAAATGCTTACCAGCGTCATCAAAACCTATTTGTGGTGCATAAATACTAATAACTTTAAGGATCTCCCCATCTAGAATAAGCTTAACCAGTAAATTCCTTATCACCTTTTCTCCTAATCTTAATTACATTCTCAAGAAACCGTCTATCTATGATAACGCCTACTCCATTACGATTTTTATCTCTACCCATATACCAAAGCTTATAATCTCAAGGCTTTATGACTCTACCTTTTTCACCTACCCATTTAGTTTCTTGCAAACACATAATACCAACTCTCCTAATCACCACCTTCACCAATTCTGTTAGTCTACCCATAAGCGAATCTATGTTTCAAGAAGCTAGACAGATCCTACAAACCCTTGCTTATTTGTCACTACACCCGGGGTCCGATTTAGCGCGCCGCTTTCGGACGACAACCTAAAAGCCCTTGCATATTTAACACTACACCCGAGATCTGATGTAGCGCGTCGCTGAGTAGAGGACGCACCAACGATATTCTTGTTATGATTGTCATAGAACGTGACAAAGTTTTACGTCGGCTGTCACAAACCTACTACAATCCTCACCCTTTCTCATCCGGACTTGGGACCGGCAACGGTGGGTTTTTAGTTGCTAGTTTATATTATTTGATAATCAGATTATCAAATGTTGGATCTCTTCGTGCGTGGTTTGCATATAGGTTAGAACGTGCATCTATTGTGTGTTGCATCATTTAGCTTTCCTCATCTAGGATTTGCATACATCATAGTATGCTTGCTTTATCATATGCACACATACTTTCCTTCATATAACTATACCTTTTCATTTCATGAATACTTGATGCTTATTCTACATTTATCCGACTGTAGTATACCAAAAGCAATGAAAAAACAAAAAATGCTATATTTCACCAACCTTAACCATTAGTGTCTAGTAGTAAACTACCATAACTTTTTTAAGGCTAAATTGCAGGAAATATCCAACTTTTGCCTCAATAGTAGAAAATACCCCAAACTTTTCAAAGCAAGCACTCTACCTCCTCAACTTCATTTTATTACTAAAATACCCTTTATTTACTATTTAATTAAAAATATTCTTTTTCTCTTTCTTAATTCATTTAAATATCATTTTGGGAATTATTTTAAATATATAATTAAAAAATAAAATTTTCTCACTTTATCATTTAAATATTTTAATTAAATTTTTAAATGAAGGGAGATTTGAGACTAAAAAACCGGCCACAATATTGCTTGCATCACTGATGAAACTTCATTCATTTTCCAGGCTTTGCAAAATGACCGAGTTGTGGATGGAGCGGCTGATGGAAAGGACCATTTTGAAGGGGCAAACAGTCGATGATCTATTGCGAAGGAGTGCTGGAATCCCTGCTGCTTTCATTGCTCTTTTCCTTTCAGAGCCAGAAGGAACACCCAAAAAGCTACTCCCTAGGGCATTAAGATGGTTAATAGATGTTGCTACCATGTCTATCTCAAATATTATCCATGGTGATCATGTTAAGGGTGAAAAGCCAGATAATGAAAATGGAGGGGTCTCAAAGATCCGAGACGAGGGTGTGATACCCACGGTTCATGCATTCAATGTACTTAGAGCCGCTTTCAACGATGCCAACCTAGGAACTGATACATCGGGTTTCTGTGCTGAGGCTCTAATTATTTCGATACGCTCCTTCTCATCTTCTTACTGGGAGGTGCGTAATAGTGCATGTCTTGCGTATACTGCGTTGGTCCGTCGTATGATTGGGTTTCTTAACGTTCAAAAGCCGGAGTCAACAAGGCGTGCTCTGACCGGGCTTGAGTTCTTCCATAGGTAATTCTTTCTTATAGGTTTTTTAAAAAGAGTAACATACTCTCATCTTTTCCTGTTTTTCACGAAACTAGCTTTAAGAAATTTTATGAATAAAAAGGGAAATTTACCAAAAACCAGCCCGTTGTTTGGCCTTTTTACGAGAAACCACCTTGTGGTTTTTCCGGTAATGAAAAACCACCATGAAGTATTCACTGTTATTGGAAAACCCAGGGTGGTTTTTCGCTAAGCGTGCATACCTCATGATGTTTTGTTGTAAAACTATCGAACGACACGGTGCTTTTTGATGAAAATCTTAATTATGAGTAGTTAAAAATAAGGGGTAGAAATGTCCGCATGGTGGTTTTTTGCTAACAGTGCATACTCCAGATTAGTGTTTTGCTAACTGAAAAGGTAGAGGGTGGTTTCTCAAAGAAGGATGAACCATACGGCTGTTTTTGGTAAATACCCCTAATGAAAAAAACCACTGTAAAACCAAAGTTTAAGGGCATTACTGTAATGAAAAATTTAAAGGTAATTTATTGAAAAATAGCGACAGGTAAGGGTATTTAGATCAATTATAGCCTTTAGATGAAGGCCTGCTACATAAATTATTGCTAAGCTGTTTCAATTTCTGTTTGAGATTCAATTGTCAGAATATTTATGTATAATATATTTGAATATCATGTAATTGTTACCTCACTTTGACTAAATATAAGAAGGGGCGGTGAGAGAACTAAACTCTTAATCCATTCCATTCTTCCCCTTTCTTCTCTCTCTCTCTCTCTCTCTCGGTCTAACTTTAACCCTAGATCTCTCTAATAGTAATACTTTAACAGCAACAACGTACATGAAACATTTTTGGCATTTAGGGGCTGTTTAGTAGCTTGAAAATGGAGACGCATGCACCATTTGTTGCAAAAAATCCTTCATTTTCCTATGTTTGGTTAGCAACAAACTTAGGTTGCAAATGGAATTGGAGTTGCAAAAGGCAACAAATTCTTGCAACATTTATTCCACTCATTTTGGTTGCAACAAATGTTGCAACTTTGGGAATGGTTAGCATAGCAATTATTATGGGTGCCACATAAGATAAAATATGTCAACCAGGCAAATTTGCAACATATGTTGCATTTCCTCGTCTTTTCTCTAATAAACACAAAACAGTTTTATGGATTTGGAGAATCCAATTACAAACCTTGAAGTTAACCAAACAAGGGATTTGGGGCTTTTGATTTGCAACATTTGTTGTATGCAACAAATATTAATTTTTTTCCTTATTCCTGACCAAACAGCCCCTTAAACTTGGCTAAGATGTAGTGAACCTCAATCATTTGAGCTGTATAGGAAGATTCTACCTTTTATTTCCAAAAGCTGCACTTTTACTGAGTTGCGTTGCGAAACAATGCCTGTTTACTAATCCCTCTTGTTTAACAGAACTTATTGTTTTATTTTCTGTTTCATTTTATTTCCAAATTATCGATTGATTTTCTGCCATTTTCTCACTTAAATCTCATATTTAATACTTTCACCAAGAGGTATTTTGGAATGAGGAAAAGGGATCACGGGCAGGGTGTCTGTGAATCCCTAGACGTCTGAGTATTTTATTTATTAGATGTCCAGAAAAAATCTGACATCTTTTCGAGAATGTTGGAAAATTTGATTTCTAATCAGATGCTTGGCTTTTTTTTAAGGCATTTAATTTATAAGCTCCTCAAACATCTTGCCAAACATATGAGGATTCACAGAAATCTCATCTGCAGCTGCCCCTTTCCATCCATCTCTCTCTGTGTGTGTTTGCGCGCGCACGTGTTTGAAATAAGAAGTCGCGGAAAAAGTCTATATTCAGAATAAGTAGTTGCGGAAAAAGCTTTACTGTTGAAGTATAGGATAAAGTGCATTCTTAAAAAGTGAGGGTGGTATCCTGTTGGGGAAACTGAAGTTCTCTGCAATGTAATCTGTAACATATAGTAAATTCTCATGCTTCAACATTTGGTGCCTTATATCGAACAATCAAACATGATTCCTTCAACAAGAGAACCTCTCATGTTGCCTTTATAGCCACAAATTCTAATAAAAGTTGCACTTTCCCCCCTTAGTAAAGAAATCTTTATGCTTGTCTATTCTATCTTAGTTTTATTCTGAAATCACCCTTGCTTTTATGTCATTTTTCACTAATAGTGCATATATAGTCTTTCCACCACAGGTTCTTTTGGGAAACCATAATTAACTTCTGTACAAGTAATGGCTAAAGTGCATTTGACCTTGTCATAAAACAGGATGGTATCCTGTAATTCTGCTATACAAGCAGCAATAAGGGAAGTTTCCTGTTGTTTAGTCTTCAAACTCAAAGAATTATAGTAATCTCATGCGAATTTGTTGTATATTTCGTTACTTTTAAAAGCATAGTGAAGTAGAAAAGTCTTGATGAGTTTGAGATATGTACTAAGGTTCCTTTCTGTTCCCGCCTTTTAAATTGCAGGCCTCTGCCAGAACAAAGGATCATACTAGTTTACCTTATTTTACCCTTGTCCTATTATATGAATATACCAACATGTGTGTTCACACCCATACTGTCTATGGACATATTTCTATATGTTTGCCTTTCATGCTATACAAACTAGAATTTATGCACATGCGATGCAGTGTTTGGGAGAAAAATTTGCCAAATTTTTGTAAACTTTCTTGATGGTCATTAATTCAAAGACATTTTAGTTAAGTTTGTTCATTTTCCAAAGAGAAGATATTTTGGATTGGGTATTGTTGAAGACTATAAAGGTAATAACATGTTTATGAGACTTTTTGACATACTCCCATGAGTTTGGGTTATAATAGTAAAGATTATTAATATGCCTTTCATTGTCGTACACATGATTAATGGGCTAGAATAGTATGTACAGTTGACTGTTAGAACTTACAAGTACAAAGACAAGCCTATTGCCCCAGATTTTGAACTTCATGCCCTCTGATGTATGTGGCCCTACCTTGAGCTGACAAAGGTGAAAGGTCACAAAGGAGCAACCTAACCATTCCAAATTTTGCAAGCACTAATTATTTATTAGCTAAAACTTTACGAAAGGTTGAAATGTTTTCGCATTTAGGATGCCCCATACTTCTTGAATATGTCTATGCCTTTCCCCCCTGGCTAATTACACCAAACTACCCTTAACTATTACCAGTTTTCAGTTAAGTACCTTAACTATTGCTCCCTTAAAGTGCTATGTTTTAGGGTATATTAGTAAAATACACTACTTTAAAACCAAAGTTCAAGGGATTTTCTATAATAAATGAACTTTAGGATAGATAGTAAAAAAAACCATGACAGCTACCCCCCCCCCACCCCAAACACACGCACACACGCACACTAAGATCTAACGATACAAATTTCCTTTCTCCAAGGTACCCGGCTCTTCATCCTTTCCTTTCCAATGAATTGAAGATTGCAACAGATCTACTTAGTGATGGACATGCAAAATCCAACATTGCAAAAGCTATTCACCCGAGCTTGTGTCCCATTCTTATCCTTTTATCCAGGCTCAAACCTTCTCTGATCAGCAGCAACGCTGATGATGCTTTGGATCCAATTGTTTTCATGCCTTTCATCCAAAGGTGTGCGACCCAAAGTAATCTTCGAGTTCGTGTTCTTGCATCAAGGGCTCTAGTTGGCTTGGTATCTGTTGAGAAGCTTAAGGATGTCCTTAACAGTGTGGCTCATGGTTTGTCTCATGATAAAACTACATCTAATAATTTTCTTTCTTTCAACTCAATTCATGGAATCCTCTTGCAGTTATCTTCACTTCTTATAAATAATTGCAGCAGTTTGACTGATATCAACAAGAAAGATCAAATAGTTGGTGAACTGATCCTGATTCTTTCGAACTGTTCATGGATTGGCAGCATCAAGTCATGCCCATGCCCTACACTAAATTGTGCATATTTAAGGGTCTTAGACCAGATGCTTGGTATTGCAAGAACATTAGTTGAAGGCCATCATATCGCCACTATTGAAAACCTTTTGATGGACTTAGCCTCCGAGTGCCTCGGCACACAAAGATCATTTGGGCTAGCTTTGCATGATCCAACTAAAATTGAGCTCAGAAGGCAAGCAACTTCCTCCTATTTTCGCTGTGTTTTTGGAGAGAATTTAGAAACAGACGTTGAAGATTTTGAGGTTCCCGGATCCGCTCCAGCCTCATCCCATTTCTCCATGATGACGACGGAAACTGAAACTTCTATAGCCTTGCTTAATGAAAGGATAGTCTCTTGCATTTCAGATGCAACTTATGAAGTTAGAGTTGCAACACTAAAGAAGCTCTTTCACCTAGTGAAATCTATGAAACACCGAGATCACAAAGGAGCTATTTCCTTGTGGGCCCAGGCCTATCTCCAATCTATGACAATTTCGCGACTGGCTATGGAGGAGAACCCAAAATGCATTTATTACATTTTGAAGATTATTTTTTCTTGGCATATTCTGCAATTCGAGGCCATCAATACCAAGGTTGATCTTGAATCTGTACTTGGCTTCTGGAAGAGGCTGGTTCTTCTAAATAGTACGGTAATGAGGTTGAAGACCCGAGAAATTCTTATCTGCTGCATGGCCATAAGTGTCAAGCAATTCGTTATGTTGCTTCGGAGAATTACACATACTTCTATTGCTCCACCAGAAATAAATGCCGACGACAAAAAGTTATTAATTGAAGCTCTTGGTTGTATTAGCTCTTTCGTTGTTTTAGTTAAGCAGCACAGTTCACCATCTGAGCCTGTGAACATGAGGAAAGCAGCAGCTGAAGCCATAGTAGCATCTGGGTTGCTCCCACAAGCTTCAGCGATTGCTTCGCTTGTGTCGAATTCTAACAACCGGTTTGAAGCACCACAAGTCGACTTTGAGAAGATTGAATCGTGGAATTTAGATCTACCAGAAGCAATAAATTTCTATGCCCGTAGAATACTAGATTTGTGGTTCATATGTATACAGCTTTTGGAGGATGAAGATTTTGGGCTTCGACAGAAACTCGCAAACGATGTCCAAAAGCATGTAGAATCTACAACATCGGAGGGATCGAGCCAAGTCGATATGGTGATAGAATCAAACTTTATGTATTTATCTTCAATCTTCGGTCAATGGGTCGAGTACTTAAACTATTTGTGTGGGTATGTTCTAAATGCTGCGGGTTCGGTGAATTCCCAAGGAGACTTGGTTCGAAGAATATTTGACAAGGAGATTGATAACCATCATGAAGAAAAGCTTCTGATATGCCAAATTTGCTGCTCTCAGTTGGAAAAGCTCTTGGTTTCGAAGTCGACAGATGAGCTCAAGCAAAGCTGGAGACTTAGATTCTTAAGACAATTAGTATCATTTGCGAAGAGTTGTCTTGAGTCTGAGAAGGTGGCAGATTGGATTGGGGGCTTAGGCAACCATAAGGATGCATTTATATCTTTGTACGTGAATTTGCTCGGCCTCTATGCTCTCTCACAAAGCCACTCGCCGCAGAAGCTAATTATCGATGACGATAAGGTTTATGCATTGGAGTTTTCTGAACTAAGAGAGATTATGAGACCATTTCTAAAGAACCCATTGATTTTTAATCTGTATTATATAGTGATTCGATCCCATGAGAAGCCGAATGGGATTTCGTTGAACTCAGAAATCGATGATTGCTCGGTATGGGAAGGGTTTGATCCCTATTTTCTTCTTAGATGAAGTAAACTAGTTTAAAAAAACCATTGAAGTTGGTTGTATTTTGTATTAGTATATTGACATTACCGATTATTTAATTGACGATTTTTAATTTTATATTATCTGTTGTGTAGGCATCTTTTATCAGAAATGCTCTACTGATATAATGTTTATACCCACAGGTGGTTATTCATATCCATTTTCAGTATTTATAATGAAATCCTACTAGATTGTCTGCCTTCTAATAATTGAAATTCTAAATAAAAGAAAATCAAAACAAACTCTATGTAAAATATCTATGATAAGTGTGATCATGAAATACTTTTAAACAGTAACTCATATAGTTTACCCCAACATGCTTAGCACATAACTGGAGAGGTAAAATAAGAAGAACAGATCCAATTTGAGTATGTGATGTTCTAAAATTTGTTATAACCCTTAGCGCAAATCTTTTACTAAATATTCTACAATCTGAAGTACAAATATTTTTCATAACCTTTTCTCTGTGTATCCCATGCGCCTAGCATGAGCCAAAAGTATTGTATATTGTCTAAGGAGCTCAGTTAGGTTTGATATTTGGAGTCCATTTAAAATTCTTAGCTAACATATTATGTACAATAATTAACCATTGATGCCATGGGTTCCTTAATTTGGCAAATATAAACGTAAGATCTTTGAATAATAACTTTCTATACTAGAAATTTATGAGACAGTAGAATGCTATTACAAAACAAATGGAAATAAGAAGAAGTTTCCAGTTGCTGGAATTTGAACCCGGGAGTTTGGGTGAAAGCCATATATCCTAACCGGCCTAGAGGACAACAGATTTAATTTATTTCTTTCCGTATTCGTTATATATCATACCTTCAACACTTGATTTCTCTATTTTACACTTGGGAAAATTGACTTCATGCCCTCCACATATTCTCCATGTGCTTCTGTCCCGTCCCTTTTTCTTTTTCTTTTTGTTCCTAACTCGCTTGACTTTGTTGACCCATGCCTTATACATTTTTGAAACAATAAAACCCAACAATACCCCTTTATTTTCATAAACAAGCAAACCCCATCATGAATTGATTCCTTTGGGTTTGCCATATTTCAAAACCCTTCATCTTCTTTTATTTTTTTCCGTATCTTTAACCATCGCTTCAAATCGCAGCCCTATTTCTTCAATTGGTGGACTTGTTTCACTTATTTTCTTCAATCACAGCAAATCTTCTTCAATTGCAACAAACCGCAACAATACAATAGGCAAAAACCCAACCATGCAGATCGAAAAGACCTTGACGTCATCTACTCACAATCTAGAAGAGGAAAAGATGAAATTTTCCGCACATTGCACAACACAAACTGAGAAAGAGCTAGCGGACAATGCGATAAATAAAGTATTTAAGCATATATCGGAATTTAATGATCTGAAAAAGAGAAGCATTGATGATTCTTGTAAAATTGTGCAAGCAACAAAACGAAAAAGGTACATACTTTTCTGTTATTGTTACAAAACGAAAAAGGTACATACTTTTCTGTTATTGTTATATTTCTACATTAATTTATTTTTATCAACTATTATTTTTTAATTCTAACTTTATTGTTTCCATTTTACTTTTAATATTTTCTTTCTATCTTTGTTCCATGCTTTTTATTTTTATTCTATCATGTCCATTTTTTTTTTCTTCCTCTGTAATTTTTTATACATTTACAGATTCTATTATGTTGTTAATATATACTTGTTTTTATGTCCGTTTTATAGGGAAGAGTCGACATGTCTTAAAGTTAATACTGATGTGCGTGCATATTGCTCATTTATGAAATGCTTAACTCTCCAGGAAGAGCACAAATTATTGCTGCAGAATATCCCTTTCAAATTCTATCTACAGTTTGAAATTGTTTCTTTTGAGGTACCATTATCAGAACAAATCATTTCGAACTATATTTATTCTGTAAATTAGTTTTATTTTAAGGGAAAGCGATATTCATTTGATGAAGAATGAGTCTCTACACATACCTTCTGCTCATCAAGTGTAATAAAGAAAAAGTTTATTTGTGGAAAAAATATTTCAATGATAAAAAGTTTATTTGTGGAAATAAATACTCTGATGGACGAAAACAAGAGTTGCATATACATCCATTTTTCTTTTTGATTCACGTATACTTATGCATAAAATATTTAAGTGGATGGAAATGATAATCTCTTACAGACTTGGATTCATTTCCAATCCACCAAAATCTATGCCGGGTGCATGTACTAATTTATATTGCCAATTTTTTCTCCAAAAAAAAAATTTATTGCCAAATAATCATTATCACATGAACAGCAGAATATAATGATTTATCAGCATGTTATTTCATAACTAGGTAAACTTGTTTTTTTAATACATAAAAGTTAAACCCTTTTGGATAAACTAACCTGATGGGCCGTCTAAAACCTGGGGCAAGCATTTATCGGAAATCAATGTCGGATCTAGGCTATCTGAAAAGCTAGTTAAGATATGCCTCCCTGTCCTACGTCAATGATGACCTATTTGTGTCATTTTGTATACGTTAGAAAGTCTTAGAGGTCTATACGGGTCTTTTTGGGTTTTCACATTTTGAACTAGCACTTAAGGTGCCTAAGCAGGGGAAGAAGTTAAGGCGAATAGAAAGACCCCGCAAGGAAATAAAGAGCGTGGAGCCCCGACCTGACCCATGGGGCTTCTGCCAGCAAGAAAACGGATGCGCTAACGCTCTTGAAAGAGAGAGGTGCCTTCAGGAACACGGGAATCGAACTTGCGATCTCATATTGAAGAATAAATTGGTACTAACTGAGCTAAGTTTGAGAATGATTAAGTAAATGAGAAAATGAGGTTGTGAAGTTGGCTTGGAATCCATCTCATAGTCTGGGCCCAAGCAATACACAAGCATCTATGACAGATAGATATGCTAGTTCCAAACATTGCCTGTAATGGTTGTTTATAACCACTACCAGGAGCCCCTGCGCAATGCGCATGGACACCCAGTTTTCAACCGTATATTTTGAAGTGAAATGGACAATGCAGCAAGCGGCGATTTCCCAATACACTTGCATTAAGATGTTTGTTGGCATTTTGACCGCTTGACTCATATCCGCCCAAGTAATTGGTGGTTCCTAGTGGCGGATCCAAGAATTTTCAAAGGGTGTGCCAAGATCCAGGTTATTCATTTACAATTTTTTAAAAACAAAAATCAAGTCTTAATCAAGTTATCTTACTACTATTAACAAAATCAAGTTATTCATTCACAATTTTTTTAACAAGGTTCATTCAAAATCAAGTAATTGAAATCAACTAATAAAATCAAGCTATTCATTCAAAATCAAATAATTGAAATCTAGGATTTGGATGAAAAGAAAAATATCATATAGATTTTGAACAAAATTTTTTTTGAGGTTTCAGCGGCGATGAGGTGACTGTTCATGAAGAGGAGGAGATGACTGATAAAGACGAGTACGACTTGCGACTGGACGAGACAAGACGATGCCGCAACCATGAGGGGCGAGGGCAAGAGTGCCAACGAAAAGGATGAGGCTCAATGTAAATACCCAGTTCCAGGTATATTTTCCGTATATTTATTTATTATATTTTTCCAGATTTTTCCTATTATTTATCACTTTTTATATACTTTTATTTATTTTTAATTATCATTTTCCTAATCTACCCAAACCCCAGCACGTTTCCTAACACTACCCGACCCGACTCTCCATGCCCACATCCCCTTCTTCTTCTTCTCCCTCGCTTCTTTCCCGCCTTTCCCCCCTCCTTCCTCGCGCCCGTGCACACGAGACCCGCGCCTACCATGCCACGACTTCCCCGAGATCCCCTCAATGCCTCCGCGATCCCCTCGCCTGCCCTTCCTCCCTCTTAACAATCGACCCCTCTTTCTCTTCACTCCTCTCTACCTCTTCACTTGCGAAGCTCCACCTCTCGAGCTCCTCACTTCCGCCGACGAGCTCGAGCCCACCAAGATCCCCCATCGGTGTCACAGCACCGACCGTCTGCTACCACCGCTCACCTCCACCTCATCGCCGCTTACCATCGACCATGAGCCACTGCCATGACTTCGCCACCACCTCCCCCTCACGACTCCTCTCAAGCTCGCACCCACCATCGTGCCCATCGCCTTGACCCATTGCCGTCGCCACCCCCTCGGCCCACACCATCTCGACGAGCAACCCGCACCACTGCCCCTCCATCTCCGAGCTCCGAGCCTCCTTACCACTATCTTCACCTCCCCCGACCCCTCATCTCCTCGCCTAGCCCCAGTGCCGCCTGAGCACCACGTCCCACCCCAGACCTTCGCCTCCGACCACCTCCTCCTTTGTTGTCAACGCCTTCATCACCGACGAACTCCTCTGACGTGGACCCAAGCCGAGCACCATCACCTCAACAACAACCCCCACTCGAGCTCTGCTGCGCCGCCCTTCGCCGACGAGACGTCGCCTTTACCACGAACCACCTTGTTGCTGCCCGGTGCCAGCCCCGTTCCCTACACCGTGCTGAGCCAAACTTCTCGTCTCCAAGCCAAGCTCAAGCCATAGTTGAGCCAAACTCTAGTTGTCGCCGCCGGAAAATGCGTGAAATGTTGTTATTTCTGTTGTGGTTTCTGCTGCTATGTTGCTGTTGCCGTGCTGTTTCCTGGGTCGCTGTCGTGATCGTAAATTCATCTTCAGGCAAGTGAACCCCTCACTTGCTACTCATGCTATACCTATATTAATTAAACGAGCGGTTTTAATCATAACTTTATAATTAGAATTATGTCGTAAACTATCATTAGATTTTAATAACACACCGTAGTGATTTATTTGTATTGGTTTGTTGATGATCGTATCTCATAACATGTATAAATATCGCATAGAATTTACTCATTTCAATCGGTTAGATAAAACCGACTGTCGATAGTTATGAAATATTATTTGCTAAGTGTTCGGCTTGCGGCGTGAACTAAAACCTATTTTAAAATAGCAGAATTTGTGATCAATTGTTCCTTTTACTTTTAACTAACGTCGTGTAGAGATTTGGTTTCAAGATAATATAGTTTCGCACAAGAAACGGCGCACCAAAAGGCGACGTTGAATCTGGAATTCATCGCACATGCCACGTTCTAAAATCTATATTAAATTGAATATAACTCGCAACTTAATGTTTTAGGGCTCGTATCGAATTCAACAGATAAACCTACAGTATCCCATAGTTGATCTCTGAATTTTAATAAGTTATAACGACAAAAACTGAGGCGGTTCATGGCTCTGAACCGCAGTCCAGAGCAAGAATCTCTTCCTTTACCCGCTTTTAGAACGCATACTTTTCACTGTTTAAGCATGCAAGTGTGCGGAACCATACATAGAAGTGTATATAATTGAATTATCTTTCTAATGGTACTGGTTTCATTGCATTCCGGTGTCTTTTGATATTTATAACACTTTTTAAACCGTCGATGTGTACCGCAGTTTCGTGCGGAACCAAAATGTATACCTTAACCTTAGACAGTGCATATCTCCTTACATATAGTGGGCATTTTTGATCCGTCTGATGTGTTGGAAACATAACAGATAAATATAAATATTATCTAACTGTAGTGTCGCCTAATTATGCTCCAAACAGGGAGTAAAACTTGTTACAAAACGGACTTCCGGTTCAGAAATTGGATTTCCAGCAGTGAACACTTAAAATGAAATGACCGTAACTCGCAAACATGTAACCCGATTGACTTGAAACTAATTTTAATACTTAGATAATCAAGTATACTTCATACGCTTTTTATATTGTTTGCCAAATTATGCATGTGTGATTTTGTATGATTTTTCTAACCCAACCGACACCGGTTGCTCATATGTATTCAGTAGTGCATTTACTGCATCCTCATCATGTTGCATGACTGTTATACCCTTGTAAATAGTGTCCATTTGTATCGAAACCCTAGCGACCATGTTACATTACCAAGTTCTAAATGTTAGGGATTGAATTGTGGCAAGTACGTTAGTGTAAAAGCATGATTGAATATTGAAAGTGATACGTACTTGTACATAATCAGCGGAACCGGCCAGTTATTGCATTGTCGACGCCTATGGGACATATATAAGTGCAACTATAACTGGTATGGGACGGGTATGGGAGCACTTATATTAGTGTCATAGGTAAGATATCGAGCACTGTCCATTTATCTTGTATACCAGTCGAGACATACTTGATGGAGACCCTGTCTCCAGTTCTCGCATAGATTTGTCATGGAGCGACTAGTATTTAGATTCGTGATCGGTGTTTGATATAGACTACGGGGTGTGGGATAGTTTGAGTGTTAGTTCGATCAACGGAATCTTAGGAGTCCCACTGCCGGCTTATGTAGTGATTTTGGGAGTTGTGCTGATAGACTTTCTGATTCTTACTGATAGTGATTCGGACCCGTGTTCCCTTTCTCCTAGGGCTTACCCTTGGATTGGGGATACTTCTGCGGTGGTTTACGCTCACACTTGGACCGACGATAAGTTTAGTGACCTGGACATTGAGACCCAGAGACTGATTGCTTTAGTGATATGGACATTGCATTGATTACTGATCTGATACACCTGCTTTATCGTTACATGTACCGGTTATTTTATGCTCGCGTCATTACTTTATACCTACTGCTTTATGTTTATCATCGTTGCACGTTATATATGTATATATTTCTATTGTGTCGCTCTGACGACCTGAGTATGCATGGTCAGAGTGAGAAGTGGACTTGGCTCAGATCAGGATCTGTCTTACCTCGAGGATACTGTGGACATCCAGATTAGCAACGTCAGCGCTATCCTTTCTTTTGACTCTATCCGGTTAGTTTTACATATGTTTTGATAGAATTAGTGACTGTATTTCTCATTACTTGTGCTATGATTACTGATTACCACGTAATGCTAGAAACCGAAGTGTGACTACGACATGAAATTTCCTTGATCATAGGAGCATGGATGGCCTTATCACCCATCATATTCCGTATTTTGGGAAGCGGGGCGTGACATGGTTTTGTTGGTATCAGAGTCAGGTTTGGTTTGGAATGAGATTACAGTTCAGTCTAGGGATCCCTTGATTTATATCCAGTGATATTGCCCTTCACTTCCATATAATCGTCATTACATCATCGTTCAAAGTCTTGTCCTACCACTTGATCTTACTTTCAGTTATTAGTCTGATACCCTATCATGATTCTTATATCTTAAACCGTCGTCCAAATATTTATTGTTTCAGGACTATGGCTTCCAATGACTCTCCTTCCACCTCCACTCCACAGAGTCCGACAGCTGAGATTTTGGGTGTACTGCAAGGTTTGATGGAAGCTCAGGAGAGAACAAACGATCTCTTGGATGAAGGACTAAGAAGGCAAATGGCTTAGGCACCAGCGGGAGTACCCAATTGTAGGGGAATCCCTGTTAAACGAAGAGGTGGTGTGTAGATGAAGCGCCCATTTGTTACTCAGCAACAGAAGCAGCGGAGAACCCAACGTTGTGGTTATTGCAAGAGGTCAGGACACCTTCAGAGGGACTGTAGCCGGGCCAAAGGGCAGTGCCTGATTTGTGGATCCGACGAACATTTTGTCAATGGTCGCCCTCGAAGGAAAGAGCTACATGGAGGAGATTCGTAACGCTCTCCACATCTGCTTGAGTAACTTGGTTGTTTTCGTAGTTCGAGTTTTGAGGATGGTACCAACACATGATTCGGACTTGTTTTACGAGATCGTAGAGACCTAGATATGAACGTGGATTTATCACCTTTCTCACTTCTAATAAAGATACTGTTATTTTATTTAGTAATTGTTACTTTTCGTCTGAACCTTGTAATTTGTTGAACCACTTGGTTTAAATGAAAAAAATGTGTGGGTTGTGATTTGTATATTGTTTCCTTACCACTCACTTCCATATACTATTTACTGAATCATCACTCAAGTTATGATTTTAAATTTTACCCACCTATTAGTTTCCATGTGCTTTACATCTTTAGTTATTTTTGTGTGTTCCACTATCTGATCGTGACTCTCTCTTTTCAGGCCATGGCCAACCCTGGGGCAGCGCCGCCTCTCGATGAGGACACTCGGTCCTGCATTTCTTTTGACCGCATACTAGTGAGTTCAGATAACGAGGTCGATGACCCACAAGTTATTTTCGACAACAGTGATCCCGAGGACGAGGGAGTCGCAGACGCAGCTCCAGAAGTCAATATGATCAGTGATTATGATGATGAAGAAGAGGACCCGAAGAAGACCCAGTAGAGGAAGATTCTGAGGAGGACCCAGTAGAAGAGAATCTAGAAGAGGCAGATCATGTGGAAGAAGTGTAACAACCTAGTTCATTTATACCATTTCAGTTCCCGTATTTATTTATTTGTGGCATTTTATTGATTTATCGGGTTTGGGTGCGAATGGTATTTTACATTTTACATTGCATTCGACCCGACCCGCTTGCTTGAACCTGTTTGATTCATATTTATAAATTACCTTGGCTTGTTACTTAGACACGTGCATCTAATATAAACTGCATACTGGCATTTCATCTAGTATCGCATATTTTACATACATCATTTTAGGTCATGTATAATAATTTAAAATTGCATTTCATAGCCTGCATGATACCCCTAACCCCGTGGTAGCATCCGCGCATCTTGTTCTCGTCCCGTTCAGTGAAACGGACCTATTTGAATGGCTAAGCACATGTACGTGCATCCGTTCTTGGGGGTATGCATTTTCGTTACCTGAGCATTCATTTTGAATTTTGAAAGTCGCACATATTTTTCGTATTTTAAATCTGAATTTTTAGACCCGACCCGGGCGCGTTTTGAAATATTTTTGTATCCCGCTTAAATTCAAATTTATCTAATATTTTATTTTAATTTTCCTTTAAAAATCTCGTTAACAAATGAATCCTTTCAGATTTTAAATATAAAATCTTTTTAAATTTTTTTATCTTTTCTACCCAATCGCAGCCACCTCCAGCCTTCCTCTCTCTGTACTGTGGCCCCACCTTTCTTTCTTTCTTTCTCTCCTTTTCTTTCTCTCACCTCTTTTTCTTTCTCTCTTTCTCTCTCTCCCACAAACCTCCAAATTTCTTTCTCCTTACTGTTCCTCTCTCTCTTACCTCTCGATCTCGCTCTCTCTCACAATTCTCTCTATCTCTTTCTTTATATATATAATATAAAATTATATATATATATATATATATTAATTTTTAAAACCTGTTATCTCACGTCTCTCTCTCTCTCTCTTTCTTCCTCTTTCTCCTTTCTTTTTCCGCCCTCACGAACCCCAGCCTGCCTTCGCCGTCGCCCCTGCCTTCGCCGTCGCCTCTCATCCTCAACCCCTTGACCGCCACCTTCTCCTTCCTCCTTCACCCCATCGCCCACAACCCTTGCACGACCCCAAGAACCTGCACACGAACCTTACTCCATGGCCGACACCTTCGCGACCATCCCTCGACGTCGCTACCACCGCCGACGCCATCGTCCTCACCTCTCTCGCCTCCATCTCCCCACCCTCTGCCACACCCGCTCCTGGCCTTCTCTCCTTCCCTGCACTCCAACTGCGACGAGACCCAACCCACGCTCTCCTTGCCGACGTGGCCCTCGTCGTTATCCCTCTCACCGCCGATCACAATCGTCTCGCCACCCTCAACCTCACCTCATCACCCTCGTTCCTCCTCCTCAAACCACGCTGCAAGCCGACGAGAATTCCCTGCAACCCTATCCTTACCTGATGCCCCGACCTCGTTGCCGTTCCCTCACCGCCGGCGACCCCGACTTCATCCCAGCATCATCTTCTTCCTCCACTCCATTGTCCTCAACACCATAACTATCCCCACACCAAGAAACCCCGACTGCACCCAATCCCGACTTCTTGAAACCCACTGCCTTTCCGGCAAACCCCATCGCCGGAAAACCCAAGCAACCTCGTCATCACCTCCTCACACCCTTCTCTGACCCCAGAGCCACATCAAACCACAGCCTTCCCTTCTTCTTCCTTTCTTTTTCTTCTTCTCTTTTATTTTCTTTCTTGAATTTCGGAGTTTCGTTTCTGGTGATCACCGCCAGAGCCGTGACCGTCGCCGACGATTCGAGCAACCCAGTGGACGTTCCCTACCTACGCGGTTACATTCTTGCACTGCCTGGTTCTGTTCTGTATTTGTGCGCGCAATGTGTTCGACGAAATGCCCCAATGGAGATTTTCCGTCGTTTTATCGCATTCTTGCTGCGTGCCGTGCATCCGTGGATCCCCGAGGCAAGTAAAACTTGCTACATGCTATTTTAAATATACTTATTTAAATGCATATTAAACCTGTAGATTAAATATAATACCATATGTTCCATTTTAACATTTCGATGTTCCATTTATATCATTTTAGATCTAGAACTTGAAAACATATCATGTTGCATATTAGATTACAATACATTGTACCCACGTCCATATTTATATCACATAGTGCTTGGTTGCATAGCCCATAGTACCCTTTCATTTGTTTATAACCTTTCGGAAACCCGTTTGCATCCATCTAGCCTAATATATATACAATTGCATCCCTAGATCCTTTAATACATAATAATGTGATATTAACATTCCATATTTGATAAAGTGTATTTTAATTAGTGTTGGAACTATAACCTTAACCCAAATCGATAACTGTGTATCCATATGCTTTAATCTTTACCTATTTGCATACCACATCACAATGTTCCATTTTTATTGTTCCATGAGTACCCCATACTTGTTTTATATACCCATGCTTATTTTAGTTTGATTATGAGCACCCACGTGACACTTTGTGCACCCCTGACATGACTTGGTACACCTACTACTTGATACGACTTGATACCGTGCACTTCTTGACATGATTGGATTTATTTCCACTACTTGACTTGACCTGATGTACCATATCTTGATCTGTTACCTGATCTTGTTACTAATGCCAACAGTCTTGACATGTTGTCCCTACGGACATTTCCTGTTGTCTATCCAGACAAACCTGTACCTACTTGATCCTGTGTTGGCATTAGCTTTAGATTATTAATACCTGACTTAAACATATAACTTGGGGGTATGGGGAAATCAATGATGAAACCTGACTTATAACTCGACAGTTCGCTTGCTTATACTGATCAGTTTTAGAGGCTAGGCCAGCCTTGGGATGATGCTGCTGACATCATTCATCTATACATATTTCCTGTTTTAGTGCCTAGCGGCATATCTCGGTTCCAGCTCGAGAATCTTGACTGTGGTCCCGGGCACGCACGGGATACTATTGAGTTACATCGATGATTCATCAAATTGATTTCAAAGACTTGAGAGTAGTTAACACAGTAGACCGGTTTAGATTACTCACTGCACACTACCCTTCGATGTCCTTATTGATATTGATGTTTACCTATTTTACCATTCATGCTCATATCTGCATGTCTTGCTACCCCTGCTTATATTATTACTTGATGTTATGACGCACTGACGTCTGGGTTTTGCATGGCCCAGATTCTTTACCTTTGCTGCAGGCCGAGCAAGAGTATTTCAGTCAGCAGGCTGAGCAGTAAGGACTTGCAGTAGTTAGTTCATTTTACTTTCGGTATTTTCATTCCTGATGTGAGCCCGCATTATGGGACGTACATTCCAGTTTATTCTTGTATTGGATCTTTTGCTTCCGCATTATTTTATTCTTGACTCGTTTTATTCTGGCTTATGGACATGTATTAGATAGTTTATTATTGTTCTTGATATCTTTACAGCCGTAATGTGACTGTGGAAGGATATTTTCTATCCACAGGTAGCATGGTTGGCTATGTCACATGCCTATCTTAGCGTACTCTGGGAAGCGGGGCATGACAAGAAGACCCCGATGAAGAAGCTCCCGCCGAGGAAGAAGGACCAGAAGAAGGAAACCCTATGGGGGAAGAGCCCGAAAACGAGGCCCCAGCCGAGAAAGAGTCGGAGGATGAAATTCCGAGTGAGGAGGAACTCGAGACTGAAGAACCTCCAGCAGCAATCCCTGCAAGACCACACCCCTATCTTAGCGCGAGAGCTTATCGTAACCTGTTGAACTTCCACAATCGCGACTAACGCAACTTAATTTCCTTTCTTCTGGCCAAATAAAATCAATGTATAGCTTAGAGCCATTGTCACGCCCCGCTTCCCAGAGTACGCTAAAATAGGCACGTGACATAGCCAACCATGCTACCTGTGGATAGAAAAAATCCTTCCACAGTCACATTACGGCTGTAGAGATATCAAGAACAGGAAAGTAACTAAACTATCTAGTACATGTCCATGAGCCAGAATAAATGAGTCAAGAAATGATAATATGCGGAAGCGAAATATACAATAAATGAAACACCTGGGAGGTAAAACTGCATACCAACAGGGTCTTCACCGCTCGGTCTAACAACGGCATTACTCCTGATCAGTCTGCAACAAAGGTAGAGGATCTGGGCCATGCAAAACCCAGACGTCAGCGCGTCATAACATCAAGTAATAATATATAAATAGGGTAGCAAGACATGCAAGTATAATCATAAATGGTAAAGCAGGTGTAACAGCAGTATAAATCAGGGCAGTGAAGGGTAGTGTGCAGTGAGTAAACTAAACTGGTCTATTGGGTTATCTACTCTCAAGTCTTTGAAATCAGTCTGATGAATCATCGATGTAACTCAATAGTATCCCGTGCGTGCCCGGGACCACGGTCAAGATTCTCGGGCTGAATCCGAGACGTGCCGCTAGGCAGTAAAAGGGTAGTATGTAAAGATGAGTGATGTCAGCTTCATCACCCCGGGGCTGGCCTAGCCCGTAAGACTGATCAGAACAGGTATAGAACTGTCGAATTACAAGTCAGGTTTTATCATTGATTTCCCCATACCCCTAAGTCAAAAGTGTTCAAGTCAGGTATTAAGTGATCTAAAGTTAATACCAACACAGGATCAGGCAGGTACAGGTTTGTCTGGATAGACAACATGACGGTCCGTAAGGACAACAGGTCAGGTTTGTTGGTATTAGACAAAAGATCAGGTAACAGGTAAAGCCATGGTACATCAGGTCAGGTTAAGTAATGTATATAGGTGTCATGTCATGTCAAGAGTTGTACGGTACCATGTCGTGTCAAGTAATAGGTGTAACAAGTCATGTCAGGGTGTACAAGATATCATGTGGGTGCTCATAATCAAACTGGCATAAACATGATTATAAATAAACAAGCATGGGTACTATCAGAACAATAAACTGGAACATATAATATAATATGCAAATAGGTACGATTCAATTATATCGATGCACGGTTATCATTTTGCGTTTAAGGGATAGTTTCAACATTACTTAACTACAGTATAACAAATATGGATGTTAAAATCATGTTAATATGTACTAAATAATCTAAAGATACAATTGAATATAAATCAGGTTAGATGTATGCAAACGGTCGTCCGACAGGGTATAAAAATATAAAAGGGGTACTGTGGGCTATGCAAATAATTGTTATATGATTTAAATATGAATGTGGGTATTATGTATGATAGAACTAAATGCAACCTGGTATGTTTCGAGCTATGAATCTAAAATGATATAACGGGACGTCGAAATGTTAAAATGGAAATTATGGTATTAAATGTAAACTACAGGTTTAACGTGCACTCAAATAGGTATATAGTAATTTAAATAGCATATATAGTAATTTAAATAGCATGTAGCAAGTTTCCTTTGCATGCACTAGATGTGAAATACATGATACGGATGTAATCGGACATCCGAAAATGATAAAACATGAAAAGTGACAATGCGGGTTGCATAAATAATCATTATGGGGTATTATAATTTAAATATACATAGAAGGTAATAGTATAGCATGTAGCAAGATTAACTTGCCTTGATCGAATCACGAAGCGGTATACGGAACATCATGCGTCGGCGGAAAAGGTCGCGACGCGCGCATGGTATACGGAATGAGTCCAAACAACGCGCTAGGGAAACACAGGGGTCGGATATGCTAGCTGGGTCGTCGTGATCGTCGCCGGCACGGTCGGATTCCGGCACAAACGCAACAGTGAACATACAAGAGAATTGCACAAGGAATGTGAAGAATAGAAGAAGAAGAAGAGGGTCTCACTATGGCTAGGGGTTCTGGAACTTCATGGGGGTCGGCAAGGGCGACGACGACGAGGGTCGCCGACGTGTGGGTTTCCCGGCGAGGTAGCAGTGCGCAGGGGTTTCTTGGGTTGTAGTGTTGGGCTTGGAAGGTGTTCTCGGGTCGTCGGGGATTGGAGAGAGTTGAGGGAGATGAAGAAGGTGAGTGTGAGGATATGGTGAGGGGAGGTCGTCGACGAGGCTAGGGCTCAGGAGTGGGTAGGGTTTTTCTGTGGGTTCTCGGGTGATGGGTTCATCGGCTGCAGGTGTGGGTGATAGTGGTATCGGGGTTAGAGAGGTGAGGAGGAGGAGAGGAACGAGAGGTGATGAAGGCGAGGTTGACGAGGGTGTCGACGGCGAGGTGGGGGTAGCCGGCGGTGAGGGGTCTCTTGGGTGCAGTGGGTTCGTTCGAGGGAGGAAGAAGGAGGAAGCGGTGATGGAGATGAGGGTGACGAGGGGATGCAGGGGGTGTCGATAAGGGCAGAGGAGAAGAGGAAACAGGGTTAGGGTTGAAGACGACGAGCACTGGCGGCGAGGTGTGCAGGCGACGGGTTCGGTGAAGGCTGTGGGTTGTTGTTGCAAGGTTGCTCGGGGAGATGAAAGGAGAGAAAGGTGATGAGGAAGAGGTGAGAGAGGAGGCGAAGTCGATGAAACGAGATGAGGTCGAGGAAAGGTCGAAGAAGAAGAAGGCAGCTAGGGTTCTCATGGCGAGGCGATGGGTTTAAAGAAATAGAAGAAGAAGAAAGAGTGAAGGGAGATGACCAGATCATATGGGCGGTGACGGGAGTCGAGGAATGAACAGTATTCGCGAGATGAGCGAGAGAGGGCACGAGAGGAGAGAGAAAGAGGAGAGAGGGAGAGAGAGAGGGAAGGAAAAGGAAAAGAGAATGAGAGAGGGCTCGTGGGACCACCAGAGGGAAAGAAAGAAGGTGATTGGTTGGGAAAGAGAGAGGAAAATAGAGAGAGGTGTGTGGGGCCCAGCAAAAGAATTAAAGGGATATGATTGGCTCGTGAAATATATAGAGAGAGGGAATCTGTGCAGTTAAGGAAATGAATTTTAAAAGATTTAAAAATCGTTTTAGGAAAATATGATGAACTGAAAAATATTTAGAAATTAAATTTAAAATTCAAACAATTGAATTTTAGCGGGATATAAAATAATTCAGAAAAACGCCCGGGTCGGGTCCAAAAGTTTGGATTTGAAATATGAAAATTATTAACCAGTTTCAAATTTTAAAATGAAAGATTATATGACAGAAATGCATACCCCCAAGAACGGACGCACGTACGTGCGCGTAGCCATCCAAACACGTCCGTTTCGCTGAACGGGATGAGAACACGATGCAAGGACGCTACCACAGGGTTAGGGGTATCAAGCAGGTCATGCAATGTACTTTAATAAATATTTTCTGTGACTTAAAAAGTTATATGATAAAACGTGCGATGTCAGATGAAATTCCAAAATGCAGTTTATACTAGATGCAACTGTCAATGCAACGAGTCAATATAATCTATAGATAAGACTCTAACAGGTTCAAGCAACCGGGTCGGGTCGAATGCAATATAAAGTGTAAAACACCATTCGCACCCAAGATACGTTAAATCAAGAAAAGACCATGAATAGGTAAATACGGAAACTGGAAATGGGTATAAATGAACTCGGGTGTTACATTATACCCAACTACAAAAGAATTTCTTCCTCGAAATTCCAAGAACAAGATTGGATAAACAAACAAGAAATTTCAAGAATAGGTGTGGAAACTTCTGCCGGATTTCATTTTCTCATTCCCAAGTTGGTTCTCCATATGAGCTATTACTCCAAGAAACAAGTACAAGAGGGATAACTTGTTCTTAAGAATCTTTCTCTTCGATCCATAATTCGACATCGGTCGCTCCCCAAAAGTCAAATCTTCTCGTACAGTCAGTTCTGAATGATCCAGCACGTGTGCTTCATCTCGAACATACTTACGGAGTTGAGATACATGAGACACGTCATGAATATTCGCCAAAGATTGCGGTAACGTCAATCGTTACGCCACCTCTCCAACACGCTCCAAAATCTCAATGGTCCAACGGATCGAGAACTAAGCTTTTCTCGACTTCCGAAATGAATCACCTCTCTAGTCGGTGATATCTTCAAGAATACCAAATCACCCACGGTGAACTCTAGAGGTCTTCTCGACGTATTAGCCCAACTCTTCTGTCAGTCTTGTGCTGCTTTCATATGATTCCGGATAGTGTTATCCTTCTCAATTGTTTGTACGATCAAGTCTGGTCCCAAAATCTTCGTTCACAATATCGTCCCAACAAACAGGTGAACGGCATTTGCGACCATAAAAAGCTTCGAATGGAGCCATTTGAATAGTCGCCTGGAGACTGTCGTTGTACGAAAACTCCACCAAATGTAGATGATCCTCCCATGAACCCTTGAAGTCCAACATGCAAGCTCTCAACACATCTTCAAGAGTTTGGATCGTTCTCTCCAACTGGCCATCTGTCTGAGGATGATAAGCTGTGCTAAACTTCAATCGAGTCCCCAAACTTTCCTGTAAGTTCCTCCAAAAGTGTGATAAGAAACGGTTGTCACGGTCGGTCACGATGCTCACCGGTACTCCGTGCAATCTTACCATCTCCTGTATGCACCGTTCTGCCAAAACTTCTGTTGATTGATCATCTCGAAAAGAGATGAAATGAGCTTCCTTGGTCAAACGGTCAACAATCACCCACACTGCATTGTTGCCTTTTGGACTCCGCGGTAGAGCTGTCACGAAATCCATGGTTATATGTTCCCACTTCCACTGAGGAATCGAAAGTGGTTGCAATAAACCAGCAACCCTTTGATGTTCAGCCTTAATTTGCTGACACACCAAGCACTTTGCCACAAAGCGGGCAATCTCCCGTTTCATGCCTTCCCACCAGAATTGCTGTCGTAGATCTCGGTACATCTTCACGCTTCCTGGATGTACGGAATATGCGGAACTGTGTGCCTCCTTCATAACTCCTTCGTAAATATCTCCTTTTAGCATACACAAATGGCTACCATACCGTAACGGACCATCTTCATGAATCAATAAGTCCGTTCGAAGTCTAGCTTCAACCTGTTCTCGAAACCTTTGTAATCTTGGGTCCTGCGACTGCGCTGCTTTAATACTCTCGATCAATGACGACTGTAATTGCAGCTGCATCAGCTGTCCCGAAGAATGCGGTAGCATGATCTCCAACTCGAATCTCCGAAAGTCTTCCATAATCTCCTTCTGTGCAGTTAACATCTGAATTGCTGGCAACCGACTAAGCGCATCCGGCACAACCTTAACTTTCCCCAGATGGTACTTAAGATCAAGATCGTAGTCAGCCATCAGCTCCAACCATCTACGCTGCCTCATACTAAGCTCCTTCTGTGTGAACACGTACTTTAGGGTTTTGTGATCGGTGAAAACTTCGACCCCTTTCGCCCAATAAGTAGTGTCTCCAAATCTTTAAAGCTAACATCACAGCTGCTAGCTCCAAGTCAGGAGTTGGGCAATACTTCTCTTGGGTCTTCAACTGTCTCGATGCGTACGCTATAGCCTTCCCATGCTGCATCAAAACACATCCCAATCCTTTCCCAGATGCGTCGTTGTGAACCACCAATCCTCCAGAACTGTCTAGCACGGTCAGATTAGAAACGGTTATCAATCTCTGCTTCAACTCCTCAAAAGCTGACGCACACTTCTCCGTCCATACAAATGGTACTCCCTTGCGCGTAACCTTGGTCAATGGCTCAGCCAACCGAGAAAATTCTCCACAAACCTTCTATAATACCCGGCTAGTCCAAGAAAGCTTCTTATCTCCGCAACATTCTTCGGAATCGGCCAATCACGAACTGCTGCAATCTTTTCGGGATCAACGGCGTTCCATCGCCAGACACAACATGCCCCAAAAACTTTACTTCTTCCAGCCAAAACTCGCACTTGCTCATCTTTGCATATAATTTTTCTTGTCTCAGCGTCTGCAGTGCGATCTTCAAATATTCTGCATGCTCTTCAATACTCTTCGAGTAGACCAGAATATCATCAATGAACACCACAATAAACTGGTCCAAGAATGGTGAAAAGATCAAGTCCATGAATATCGCCGGTGCATTCGTTACTCCGAAAGGCATCACTAAGTACTCGTAATGTCCATACCGAGTTCGGAACGCCGTCTTGCAAATATCTTCTGTTTTCACTCGGACCTGATGATATCCGGATCGCAAATCCAGCTTCGAGAATACCCTCGCGCCGCTAAGCTGCTCAAATAGTTCGCCAATGCGAGGGATCGGGTACTTGTTCTTAATAGTCACCCGGTTTAATTCTCGATAGTCAATGCACATCCTTCTTGTGCCATCTTTTTTCTTGACTAGAAGAACTGGAGCTCCCCACGGCGAGTTACTGCTTCGGATCCAACCCTTCTCAAATAATTCAGTAACCTGCTTCTTAACTTCTTCCAACTCCACTGGTGCCATTGGGTAATACGCTTTAGATACTGGCGCTGCACCAGGAATAAGATCAATCGCGAACTCCACGTCTCGCTTCGGCGGTAAACCTGATATGTCTTCGAACACGTCCATGAATTCTCGAACTATAGCCAGCGCTTCTGTCTTATCAACTTCCATCGACGAAAGAACATTGTTTGTCGGCCTAGCCTTAAACTCGACTGGCCCGACAGAACTGCTTCCTCCAGCAAAACGAACTCCGGATGTCCGGGAATCTGGAGAATCACTTTCCTTTCCTTACCATCAATATAAGCGTGGAAAGTGCCGCGAAAATCCATTCCCAAGACAACAACAAACAAAGGAAATGCACCAGGATTGAATAATCCTAATGCGGGAAAAACAAGAACAAGTAAGATACCGAGATGACTTCATCCGAAGTCAAGATACAGAAGAGGATTAAGCACGGTAAACATGATTCAAGCTGGTGATAAAACAATAACTGGTAAGCAATAAAACCGAGAGAAGCAAGGCAATATAACGATCAAGGAAATGAATCAAAACTAGAATTCCAAGTTACTTAAATAGAGTACCGCGTTGTAACCATGCTGCAGTTCATGGGTACAATTATATAACTCCACTCAAGTCGCCCAAATCCTAGTATCAGAATCAAAGAACGGGGAGAAACAATAGAGAACCAAAAGGTTTCAAGTCGAGATGCAAAGTTGTTTGCATATTGTCAAGACAAAGGATAAAAGAAAGATATGATTCAAGAATCACGATAATAAGGTGGCAGGACATGTTCCTAATCACGAGTATTCTGATTCGTGTATTGGGTCCAATACCCAACTACAAAAGAATCAAACTCGAATAACCTATATCCTATGGCTCTGATACCAAAAGAACCATGTCACGCCCCGCTTCCCAGAGTACGCTAAAATAGGCACGTGACATAGCCAACCATGCTACCTGTGGATAGGAAAAATCCTTCCACAGTCACATTACGGCAGTAGAGATATCAAGAACAGGAAAGTAACTAAACTATCTAGTACATGTCCATGAGCCAGAATAAATGAGTCAAGAAATGATAATATGCGGAAGCGAAAGATACAATAAATGAAACACCTGGGAGGTAAAACTGCATACCAACAGGGTCTTCACCGCTCGGTCTAACAGCGGCAATACTCCTGATCAGTCTGCAACAAAGGTAGAGGATCTGGGCCATGCAAAACCCAGACGTCAGCGTGTCATAACATCAAGCAATAATATATAAACAGGGTAGCAAGACATGCAAGTATAATCATAAATGGTAAAGCAGGTGTAACAGCAATATAAATCAGGGCAGTGAAGGGTAGTGTGTAGTGAGTAAACTAAACTGGTCTATTGGGTTATCTACTATCAAGTCTTTGAAATCAGTCTGATGAATCATTGATGTAACTCAATAGTATCCCGTGCGTGCCCGGGACCACGGTCAAGATTCTCGGGCTGAATCCGAGACGTGCCGCTAGGCAGTAAAAGGGTAGTATGTAAAGATGAGTGATGTCAGCATCATCACCCCGGGGCTGGCCTAGCCCGTAAGACTGATCAGAACAGGTATAGAACTGTCGAGTTACAAGTCAGGTTTCATCATTGATTTCCCCATACCCCCAAGTCCAAAGTGTTCAAGTCAGGTATTAAGTGATCTAAAGTTAATGCCAACACAGGATCAAACAGGTACAGGTTTGTCTGGATAGACAACAGGACGGTCCGTAAGGACAACAGGTCAGCTTTGTTGGCATTAGACACAAGATCAGGTAACAGGTAAAGCCATGGTACATCAGGTCAGGTCAAGTAATGTATATAGGTATCATGTCATGTCAAGAGTTGCACGGTACCATGTCGTGTCAAGTAATAGGTGTAACAAGTCATGTCAGGATGTACAAGATATCATGTGGATGCTCATAATCAAACTGGCATAAACATGATTATAAATAAAACAAGCATGGGTACTATCAGAACAATAAACTGGAACATGTAATATAATATGCAAATAGGTACAAATTCAATTATATCGATGCACGGTTATCATTTTGCGTTTAAGGGATAGTTTCAACATTACTTAACTACAGTATAACAAATATGGATGTTAAAATCTTGTTAATATGTATTAAATAATTTAAAGATGCAATTGAATATAAATCAGGTTAGATGTATGCAAACGGTCGTCCGACAGGGTATAAAAATATAAAAGGGGTACTGTGGGCTATGCAAATAATTGTTATATGATTTAAATATGAATGTGGGTACTATTTATGATAGAACTAAATGCAACCTGGTATGTTTCGAGCTATGAATCTAAAATGATATAACGGGACGTCGAAATGTTAAAATGGAAATTATGGTATTAAATGTAAACTACAGGTTTAACGTGCACTCAAATAGGTATATAGTAATTTAAATAGCATATATAGTAATTTAAATAGCATGTAGTAAGTTTCCTTTGCATGCACTAGATGTGAAATACATGATACGGATGTAATCGGACATCCGAAAATGATAAAACATGAAAAGTGAAAATGCGGGTTGCATAAATAATCATTATGGGGTATTATAATTTAAATATACATAGAAGGTAATAGTATAGCATGTAGCAAGATTAACTTGCCTTGATCGAATCACGAAGCGGTATACGGAACATCATGCGTCGGCGGAAAAGGTCGCGACGCGCGCATGGTATACGGAATGAGTCCAAACAACGCGCTAGGGAAACACAGGGGTCGGATATGCTAGCTGGGTCGTCGTGATCGTCGCCGGCACGGTCGGATTCCGGCACAAACGCAACAGTGAACATACAAGAGAATTGCACAAGGAATGTGAAGAATAGAAGAAGAAGAAGAAGAGGGTCTCACTATGGCTAGGGGTTCTGGAACTTCATGGGGGTCGGCAAGGGCGACGACGACGAGGGTCGCCGGCGTGTGGGTTTCCCGGCGAGGTAGCAGTGCGCAGGGGTTTCTTGGGTTGTAGTGTTGGGCTTGGAAGGTGTTCTCGGGTCGTCGGGGATTGGAGAGAGTTGAGGGAGATGAAGAAGGTGAGTGTGAGGATATGGTGAGGGGAGGTCGTCGACGAGGCTAGGGCTCAGGAGTGGGTAGGGTTTTTCTGTGGGTTCTCGGGTGATGGGTTCGTCGGCTGCAGGTGTGGGTGATGGTGGTATCGGGGTTAGAGAGGTGAGGAGGAGGAGAGGAACGAGAGGTGATGAAGGCGAGGTTGACGAGGGTGTCGACGGCGAGGTGAGGGTAGCCGGCGGTGAGGGGTCTCTTGGGTGCAGTGGGTTCGTTCGAGGGAGGAAGAAGGAGGAAGCGGTGATGGAGATGAGGGTGACGAGGGGATGCAGGGGGTGTCGACAAGGGCAGAGGAGAAGAGGAAACAGGGTTAGGGTTGAAGACGACGAGCACTGGCGGCGAGGTGTGCAGGCGACGGGTTCGGTGAAGGCTGTGGGTTGTTGCTGCAAGGTTGCTCGGGGAGATGAAAGGAGAGAAAGGTGATGAGGAAGAGGTGAGAGAGGAGGCAAAGTCGATGAAACGAGATGAGGTCGAGGAAAGGTCGAGGAAGACGAAGGCGGCTAGGGTTCTCGTGGCGAGGTGATGGGTTTAAAGAAATAGAAGAAGAAGAAAGAGTGAAGGGAGGTGACCAGATCATATGAGCGGTGACGGGAGTCGAGGAATGAACAGTATTCGCGAGATGAGCGAGAGAGGAGAGAGAAAGAGGGGAGAGAGAGAGAGAGAGAAATAGAAAAGAGAGAGAGAGAGGGAAGGAAAAGGAAAAGAGAATGAGAGAGGGCTCGAGGGACCACCAGAGGGAAAGAAAGAAGGTGATTGGTTGGGAAAGAGAGAGGAAAATAGAGAGAGGTGTGTGGGACCCAGCAAAAGGATTAAAGGGATATGATTGGCTCGTGAAATAAAGAGAGAGAGGGAATCTGCGCAGTTAAGGAAATGAATTTTAAAAGATTTAAAAATCGTTTTAGGAAAATATGATGAACTGAAAAATATTTAGAAATTAAATTTAAAATTCAAACAATTGAATTTTAGCGGGATATAAAATAATTCAGAAAAACACCCGGGTCGGGTCCAAAAGTTTGGATTTGAAATTTGAAAATTATTAGCCAGTTTCAAAATTTAAAATGAAAGATTATATGACAGAAATGCATACCCCCAAGAACGGACGCACGTACGTGCGCGTAGCCATCCAAACACATCCGTTTCACTAAACGGGACGAGAACACGATGCAAGGACGCTACCACAGGGTTAAGGGTATCAAGCAGGTCATGCGATGTACTTTAATAAATATTTTCTGTGAGTTAAAAGTTATATGATAAAACGTGCGATGTCAGATGAAATGCCAAAATGCAGTTTATACTAGATGCACGTGTCAATGCAACGAGTCAATGTAATCTATAGATAAGACTCTAACAGGTTCAAGCAACCGGGTCGGGTCGAATGCAATATAAAGTGTAAAACACCATTCGCACCCAAGATACGTTAAATCAAGAAAAGACCATGGATAGGTAAATACGGAAACTGGAAATAGGTATAAATGAACTCGGGTGTTACAGCCAAGTTTATCTCTCAATCGTACTCTGTCAATTTTTGGATAATAAAGTTCGGTTCGAGCAAATTTTCCCTGAGTATTGTACCTTTAAAATCCGCATGATGTATTGATTGTTCCTTCTTCCAATAATTTCTTCCCCTTCTTGAGACTTATTATTATTATTATCTCATTCTTGAACCTTGTAGTAACCTGACCCCTAGCCTTGTTGACCCTATAGTTGAGCACCATTTTCCTAACTCTATCTTTCGATTAAGTCGTATCTTACCGCAATCCATGCCCTGGCTAGTCCCCTATACATTACTAGTATTATCTTCTATTACTGTAATTACATTCAGTGATGTTTGTTATGCGAAATTTAGTTTTCTTTATTTTTGTGTTTTTCAAGATTGCGTATTATTAACTACTTTTGTTTTACTTATTTTAAATGCTCTACCATTCTTCCCATTTTCAATAGTACAAACTTACATCGCATATACTATTTTGTTTTATTTTTCCGTATGAGTATTCTTAAGCTATTTTATAACTATCTGATTTGTAGTTTTACTAATGTAGTTTTGGAGCTTGATACTTATCAGCCAATCTTTCACCATTGTTATTTGTTGTCATTTTATTTCTCTTTGTATTGTATATATAGTTTATTACTATAAATGGTTATGCCTTGTGCTTACTTATGACTGTTCCTTTTAACTGCTCTATTTCTTATATATATAAATATTTGATTTTCATCTAGTGACTTTTGCGTAAATCACTATATAGTAGTATTTGATTTTATTGCTTTTCACATGGAATTTTATAACTTATCGTTCATTTTAAATAAAGAGGACGAAATTTTTGTAAAGGGGGTATGATGTGAATCCCCAGTTTCATGTATATTTTCCATATATTTATTTATTATATTTTTCAGATTTTCCTATTATTTATCACTTTTTATATATTTTTATTTATTTTTAATTATTATTTTCCTAATTTACCCAAACCCCAACCCGTTCCCTAACACACCTTACTTGACCCGATTCCCCACGCCTACGTCCCCTTCTTCTTCTTCTTCCTCCTTTCTTTCCCGTCTTTCCCCCCGTCCCCTCCTTCCTCGTGCCCGTGCCCACGAGACCCACGCCCACCATGCCACGACTTCCCCGAGATCCCTCAACGCCTCCACGATCCCCTCGCCTGCCCCTCCTCCCTTTTAACAACCGACCCTTCTCTCTCTTCACTCCTCTCAACCTCTTCAGTCGTGAAGCCCCACCTCTCGAGCTCCTCACTTCCGCCGACGAGCTCGAGCCCACCAAGATCCCCCATCGACCTCACTGCACCGACCGCCTGCTACCACCGCTTACCTCCACCTCCCCGCCGCTGACCATCGACCACGACGCCACCGTCATGACTTCGCCACCACCTCCCCCTCCTGAGCCTCTTCTCCTCTCAAGCCCGCACCCACCACCATGTCCATCGCCTTAACCCATTGCCGTCGCCACCTACCTTGACCCACACCGTCTCGACGAGCAACCCTGCACCGCTGCCCCCGCCATCTCCGAGCTCCGAACCTCCTTACCACCATCTTCACCTCCCCCGACCCCTCATCTCCTTGCCTAGCCCCGGCGCCGCCCGAGCATCACACCCCATGCCCCACCCCAGAGCTTCGCTTCCGACCACCTCCTCGCTTGTCGTCAACGCCACCACCAAGCTCCCTACATTGCCTGCACCCACTTCATCGCCGACGAACTCCTCCGACGTGGATCCAATCCGAGCACCATCACCTCAACAAGCACCCCCCACCCGAGCTCTCCTGCGCCGCCCTTCACCAACGAGACGCTGCCTCTGCCATTAAGCCACCTTGTCGCTGCCCGGTGCCAACCCTGTTCCCTGCACTGTGCCGAGCCAAACTTCTCGTCTCCAAGCCAAGCTCAAGCCATAGTTGAACCAAACTCTAGTTGTCGCCGTCGGGAAGTGCGTGAACTGTTTCTATTTCTGTTGTGGTTTCTGCTGCTGTGTCGCCGTTGCCGTGCCGTTGCCGGGGTCGCTGTCATGATCGTAAATTCATTTTCAGGCAAGTGAACCTCTCGCTTGCTACTCATATTATACCTATATTAATTAAACAAGCGGTTTTAATCATAACTTTATAATTAGAATCATGTCGTAAACTATCATTAGATTTTAATAACACACCATAGTGATTTATTTGTATTGGTTTTGGTGATGATCGGATCTCATAACATGTATAAATATCGCATAGAATTTATGATAATTATATCTCATTTTAATCGGTTAGATAAAACCGACTGTCGATAGTTATGAAATATTACTTGCTAAGTGTTCGGCGTGCGGCGTGAACTAAAACCTATTTTAAAATAAAGGAATTTGTGATCAATTGTTCCTTTTACTTTTAACTAACGTCGTGTAGAGATTTAGTTTCAAGATAATATAGTTTCGCATAAGAAACGACGCCCTAAAAGGCGACGTTGAATATGGAATGCCACGTTCTAAAATCTATATTAAATTGAATACAACTCGCAACTTAATGTTTTAGGGCTTGTATCGAAGCCAAAAGATAAACATACAGTATCCCATAGTTGATCTCTAAATTTTAATAAGTTATAACGATGAAAACTGAGGCGGTTCATGGCTCTGAACTGCAGTCCAGAGCAAGAATCTCTGCCTTTACCCGCTTTTAGAACGCATACTTTTCACCGTTTAAGCGCACAAGTGTGCGGAACCATACATAGAAGTGTAGATAATTGAATTATCTTTCTAATGGTACCGGTTTCATTGCATTCCTGTGTCGTTTAATATTTATAACACTTTTTAAACCGTCGATTTGTACCGCAGTTTCGTGCAGAATAAGAATGTATATCTTAACCTTAGACAGTGAATATCTCCCTGCATACAACGGATATTATTGATCCGTCTGATACGTTGGAAGCATAATTATGCTCTCAACAGGGAGTAAAACGTGTTACAAAACGGACTTCCGGTTCAGAAACTGGATTTCCAGCAGTGAACACTTAAAATGAAATGACCGTAACTCGCAAACCTGTAACCCGATTGACTTGAAACCAATTTTAATGATTAGATAATTAAGTATATTTCATACGCTTTTTATATTGTTTTGCCAAATTATGCATATGTGATTTTGTATGATTTTTCTAATCCAACCGACACCGGTTGCTCATATGTATTCAGTAATGCATTTACTGTATCCCCATCATTTTGCATGACTGTTATACCCTTATAAATAGTGTCCATTTGCATCGATACCCTAGTGACCGTGTTACATTACCAAGTGCTAAATGTTAGGAATTGGATTGTGGCAAGTATGTTAGTGTAAAAGCGTGATTGAATAATGAAAGTGATACGTACTAGTATACAATCAGCGGAACCAGTCAGTCATTGCATTGTCGACATCTATGGGACATATATAAGTGCAACTATAACTGGTATGGGACGGGTATGTGAGCACTTATATTAGTTTCATAGGTAAAATATCGAGCACTGTCCATTTATCTTGTATACCGATCGGTTGTGAAAAAGTGTTTGTAGTTATCGCAATGAAGACGGCGTCGCGTGTAGCTAGCCGAGATGAGTACGGATCGTCCTCAGGGAAACGTGGAACTTTTATCTTGCTTTAGACGTGTTGATTAAAAAGAGGGAGAATAGTTTTAAGATCTATTTTAAATACAGATGCAGATTTTATAGGAAAAAGGCTTGTGGGGTTCATAGAATTTAGTAGTAATGGATGATTAAAATTACTCCTTTTATCTTTTAAAAGATTTAAAACTAGATTGATAGTTGATGCATGTAGATTAGAGTTTTTGGAGGGAATAGGGTTCCCACTCTTAACCCTTCTCTTTACATGTATCTTTATTCATGTCCAGCCTTTACCAAAACAATTGTTAATCTAATCTCAAATCGCGGTCAAGACTATCAATAAATTGATAGCGCGCCCTATTAAGATGTTAACAATACTTTTGATAAAATTTATAAACTTTATTAGATATAAAAGGAGTTATAATATTTTTTCATCTATTTATCTACCCTAATTCTACGAACCCCAACAAGCGGAGAATTACTCGCTCATGGTTTGAGAAGAAGAAGAAAGGATAGAGAAGGAAATCATAATGCAGAATTTAGATGCAGAAGGTAAATGCGAAATAATTAAGCAAATGATCTACCATTATTAATCAACGTTACAAGTACAAATCCTACGAATTTAGATTACAAGAAGAAGTTGCTCTCGATCTCTTCCTCGTAGGGAGTAGATGCTTCGTCGATATTCACGTCGCTCTATCACATCGAATCGCGGACCTGTCGTAGATCTCTTGTTCTTGACGGTGATTTGCTTCGTGTTAAAGGTAATAATTTTTAACTTTAGCTCTCGATCCTTTATATAGCCCTCAAAACAGAAACTCTAGATCTTATAGGTTTAGATATGCCATCAAGATCCAATTTCCAAAATCATAGATCCTACGGCCATTAGTTGGCCACGGATCCGCCGCATATATGGGTTATTGGCCGCGGTTGGGCGGCGGTTTGGGGGAGTTAGGGTTCTAAATTTCCGGGGCTTCTACATATTGACACGTGGAGATTTTTTCCATGTCTGGATTCTACAAATATTCCTCCGAGTCTCTGTTAATATTGATTCTACGGTTTTGGCAGATTTTTGATCCTGACATCTTGAAAATCTTGATTTCCCGACCTGAGCTAAATCTGCACAATATCTCCATGAATAATGTTAGTAATATTTGTTATCTTAGACATATAATCTTAATCATTTTATATGGTAATAAATCTTTAAGAAATTTGATTAAGATTATTTGATATGATATGCATCTTTTAGTTACTAAAATATTATGCATATATTTTAAAATATTATTCTAACCATTTGTATGATATTATATCTTTTAAGAATCTTGATTAGAATATTTGATATGATATGCATATTTTAATTACCAAAATATTATATAAATATTATATGCATATATTTTCCTTCATAATGTTAATTATAATGTAGAAATATATGATAATAATTATTTTACAGATAAACCCTCATATGTTCTATATTTACAATAAACACTTTTAAGTTATTAACAAAAGTAAGGAAAAATATTTTATCAAATATGCAATATTTTCAACTGAACATATACCAGTCGAGACATCCTTGATGGAGACTCCGTCTCCAGTTCTCGCGTAGATTTGTCATGGAGCGACTAGTATTTAGATTCATGGTCGGTGTTTGATGTAGAACGCGGGGTGTGGGGTAGTTTGAGTGTGAGTTCGATCAACGGAATCTCAGGAGTCCTAATGCCGGCTTATGTAGTGATTTCGGGAGTTGTGCTTGTAGAGTTTCTGATTCTAACTGATAGTGATTCGGGACAGTGTTCCCTTGCCCCCGGGCTTACCCTTGGGTTGGGGATACTTCTGCGGTGGTTGACGTTCACACTTGGACTGACGATAAATTTAGTGACCTAGAAATTGAGACCCAGAGACTGATTGCTTTAGTGACATGGACATTGCATTGATTACTGATCTGATATACCTGCTTTATCGTTACATGTACCAGTTATTTTATGCTCGTGTCATTGCTTTATACTTACTGCTTTATGTTTATCATCGTTGCACGTTATATATGTATATATTGCTATTGTATCGCTCTGATGACCTGAGTATGCATGCTTAGAGTGAGAAGTGGACTTGGCTCAGATCAGGATCTGTCTTACCTCGAGGATACTGTGGACATCCAGATTAGCAACGTCAGCGCTATCCTTTCATTTGACTTTATCCGGTTAGTTTTACATCTGTTTTGATAGAATTAGTGACTGTATTTTTCATTACTTGTGCTATGATTACTGATTACCACGTAATGCTAGAAGCCGAAGTGTGACTACGGCAGGATATTTCCTTGACTGTAGCAATATGGCTGGCCTTATCACCCCTCGTATTCCGTATTTTGGGAAGCAGGGCTTGACACTCAGGCAAGGGTTTTTAGAGATGAGACTGAGAGTCTGAAAGGTGAGGGTTTTTGAAGATGACGCACTGATTTTTGGATCGAGATGAGGACCATAAGGGTAGGGTTTTTAGAGAAGAGATGCGGGGTTTTTCCAAAAATAAGGAGACTTTCCTTTTTCCTTCTCTGATTGAGTTTAAGATGAGGGCAGAAACCGTAGGGTACTGATTGATCTGTAAAGTGTGTGTAGTAACCACAATCAATAATGGTGTCGCGTGTAGCTAGATCGAGATGAGTACGGGTCGTTCTCAGGGATATGTGGAATCTTTCAATCTTACTTTAGACGTGTTGAAAAAGAGAAAGAATAGAGAAATAAAGAATAGTAGAGAATAGTTTCTAGATCTACGTCAAAATACGGATGTAGAATACAGATCTAGTTTGAATACAGATATATATTTTACAAGAAGAATGCTTGTAGGTTTCATTCGGATTTAGTAGTTATGGATGACTAATAAAGATTACTCCTTTTATCTATTGATAGATTTAATACTAGATAGATAGTGATGAATGGGGATTATGGTTCTTGGAAGAAACTAGGGTTTCCCCACTGTCACGCCCCGCTTCCCAATGTACGGCGAAGTGGTCGTGATGAGGCCCGCTACGTATGTACTCAGAAGTACATACGCTAAGCGTAACTAAGCAATATAAAATAATCACAAGAGACAAATAAGATTGAGATAACAGCAACTTTTATTAATAACATTCTTTATACAATGCATGAAATGAAAATACAACTGGAATGAAAAAAAGAAAGCAATGCCTAAACAGTGGCATAATAATAAAAGGAAATACTGGAAAGAACAAGTACAAAGTCTAGAGTTCTGGATCTTCTTGGAACTGCTCCAAATCTTCAGTTGTTGGCTCGGTCTCAACTTGGTCCAACGCACCTGACGATATTCAAAGAAGAAAGAAATAGAATGTCGTCAGCGAACAGGTCGCTCGGTAAGTCCCAAAGAAAAGTGGAGTGAGAATGGCAGAGTAACAGTATTTTCTAGAGTATTATGTTGTAGAATATTATGGAATATTGTTTAACGCAGTTGTTTGTAACTTGGTACAGAAGAATGCCAGTGTATACGAGGGGGATCTCTATATGCTAGAGATCAGTGCAAACGGAGAGTACAAGGAACCGTTATGCCACGGTACAACAGCAACAGTATTCATGTTAGGTGTCTTAATCTGACCACCTCATTCCACTTTTAACATCTTCCGTACCAATCTACCCCTTTAAACCCCGTAATGTTTTAACAGTGTTGTAGTAATGGAATATGTAAATTGAGTGACTGACCAAAACCATGATATCAGTAAACATGTTGCAACTGTATAATCAGGTAAATGGAATATCAGGATAATGGAATGAATATCCATGGTTTGATTCAGTCAAAAATGAATATATTGTTAACTGTATTCAGGGATTCACGATTTCAAGTTGTGTTGGAATATGATTGAAATATAGATTGACTTGAATTATATTCAAGTCAGAATTAGTCAGACTCTAACCCGAGTCAGACTAAAAGAAAGATAATTTGAAGTTCAATATTAGCTAGGGGCCTTATTGTAATTTGTGAAACTTGAGGGGGTTTTATGTAAAAAGTACTTTTGTATAGTTTTCAAAATATACCTCAAGTATTTAATAATCGTCTTTATTATTGTAATGGATGTGAATTTTATTTGTGTTATTCTAGTGAATATATCCTAATAAAAGTATTAATTGTTTATTTGAAATTCGTGGTATTTTAATGTAACTTTTAATCTATGATTTTTAGGAAAAAGTGGAAACTTGATATTATAACAAAATAAGTTTTTAAATGATAATTATATATAATAAAACACTTAAATGATTTTTAAATGAATATTTTATTTACAAAAAATATTACTTTCCTTAAATATTGTATTTAAACCTTTCGAGACCGAATGCTCCTTGCGGAGGTCTGAATCTCGCACTACTAGCCTGTGGGTGCACGATGAACCGTGCTATCCCTAACAGGTTCCCCAAAGATGGGTTGTAATGGCACTTTGCTCAGGTTTTTATAAATACTTTTAATTTAGGGAAAAGGTTTTCTAAATATAGGGTATTTATTTGTAAAAGTATATAGTTCTCCATATTTTAGTTGTTAGGGTTTCCTAGACCATCTAACCTATATTCTATGGTCTAAACGATGAGTCATTAGAAGCCTCAAATCGCCTCTTCACCGTCGAATGCAGCCAGGTAAGTGCCAGGTAAGTGGGAAGGAACCACAGTCGTGGGCCTAATTAAAAACCACTAGCCTTAGACACACTTGCCTAGACCCACAAGACAGTTTAGATAAACGATCGATGTCCATGACCAATCGTGCTTTCATTTTGTATAAGTTTTATTTAAAAAGAATTTACAATTTAAAGATTAAACTAAAAGTTATAAAGATTATGGTATTTTAGTGAAAAAGTCCTATAATATCGTATTCTGTATTTTGTTATTCAGCAATTAGGATTATAATGAGTGTGTGTAAGGGTAGGTCATTACCCCGTGACTGATATTAAGTTTTGGTGAAGTTTCAAGGTGAAATGAGTTATGTTAAAGTTAAGGGTATTAAAGTGCAAGAATACGGTTTCCATAAACGTTATCATTTCATGTGTGAAATTTCATCCAAATTGAATGAAACAAGTTTTGTTATCAAAATAAACATGATTAGGAGTGGGGTATCTAAATAGAACATTAAAATTTAACTTGATGGTATTTTTATGCAAGAAATACGGTTTTCTAAAGAACTTGTCATTTCATGTGGAAAAGTACAATTAAATTTGATTTAAGGGTGATTAATAGTCAACATGCAAGAGGGTTGATAATATGTATTAGGTGACAAGTGGAATTTTTAAGAAAAACCGAATCGGAAATCGGTTTGTCCGATTTCCGTCGGGTTTCAAAAAGTCGTATTTTGCAAATATAGAAAAGAGAGGTAGAAGGTTGGGACTTACGGGTTTGGACAAGCTAAGCGTTCTAAAAGGTGTGGTGGTTGCCGATTCGTTGGAAACGTCACGTCGGTCTTGATCCGGTCGCCGGAATCCGTCGTCGGTTTCGGCAGCGCTTCGCTTCTCGCTCTTTGCACCAAGTTCTCAAGAGTTTTAGAGAGTATGCTTAGAGTTGTGAGGGGAAAAGGTAGAGGGTAGGGGCCTTTATATAGGGCTAGGCTAGGGTTAGGGTTAGGGTAGATGAAAAGTTAAAAAATAAAGATGTGATAAAATGTAATAAAAATGTATTAAAAGTGGAGTAATTGGGGGTTTTAAAGATCTCTGGAAGTGGTATTGGGCTGAAACTTTGCAGGTGAGTAGGGAATACCAAAAGACACAACTTTCATGTTGTGACCCTTGCCGGAATCGGCCTAAAAGGGGGTGACTCGGCCGTGACTCGGTCGGATCACTGAGTCGGCCGAGTCAAGGCCGAGTTGGCCGATTCCCGACCGAGTCCGGTGACCTGGATCTCCCCCGGCGGTTCATCTACCCTCTGCAAGTGTTACATATTTGGGTGTAGTGGGGTTTTTGTGAGATATGCACGTGTAAACTCTTGGTATTCTAAAGGTTTTCTAAAAAATCAATAATAAAAATAATGTGGGGTATGGGATTCGAACTCTGGTGGCTTGGTTCAGCAATGCAAGGTATTACCAATGAGCCACAAGCTCCTTCTTGTAATTATTGTAAAGAGATAGATACTTAAAGTGTTATCAGCAACATTAATACTCCAAGTATACTTCAATTTTAAATCAAATTTTGGTATACAAAAATTGGAGTTGTTACAATCTACCCTCCTTACAAAAAATTTCGTCCTCGAAATTTACAACTTTTATTTAAGGACTAATTTACAAAAAAATGTGCGGATATCTTGCACGCATCTCATCTTCCCTTTCCCACGTGGATTCTCCTGGAGTGTCTTTTCTCCACATTATCCGGACCAAATTAACTTCCTTGTTCCGAAGTGTCTTTATCTTTCTATCCAGGATCTCCACAGGTTGTTGCTCACAAGACAAATCGGGCTGTATCGTAAGCTCGGAATGATCAAGTACATGGCTGGGGTCACTCACATACTTTCTGAGTTGGGATATATGGAACACGTTATGCACTCCTTCCAATGAGGGTGGAAGCGCTAATCGGTATGCCACTTCACCGACTCGTTCGAGTATGTCGAACGGTCCAATGTATCTCGGACTCAACTTTCCCCGTCTTCCAAATCTGATCACTCCGCGGTTCGGAGATATCTTCAAGAATACATGGTCTCCTGGCTGGAACTCCAAGTGTCGTCTCTTTGCATCAGCCCAATGTTTCTGTCTATCTTGGGCTATGCGCATTCTTTCTCTGATAGTACGAACCACATCCACGGTCGCTACTATCATCTCTGGTCCAAGGAGTTCTCTATCTCCGATGTCGTCCCAACTTAATGGCGATCGACACTTCCTTCCATATAATGCTGCAAAAGGTGCCATTCCTATGCTTGCTTGGTAGCTGTTGTTGTACGCGAACTCCACATGATGCAAGTGATCTTCCCACGATCCCTTGAAGTCGAGCATACATGCTCTGAGCATATCCTCCAAGATCTGAATAGTTCGTTCCGACTGACCATCTGTTTGTGGATGATAAGCCGTGCTGAAGTTCAGACTTGTTCCCAAGCTAGCTTGCAGACTTTGCCAAAATTGTGATCGGAACCTGGTGTCACGATCGGAGACAATGCAGACTGGTACTCCATGCAGTCTCACAATTTCCTGTATGAGTTCATGGGTATCAGAGATAGTACATTATGAAGAGTTTTTAAATCTAAATTAGATTATTACCTCCATGTACTTCTTTGCTAATGTCTCAGTTGATTGGCCAACTCGAAATGGGATGAAGTGAGCCGACTTTGTGAGTCGATCCACAATGACCCAAATCGCATCGTTACCTTTTGTGCTGCGAGGAAGAGCAGTTACAAAGTCCATCGTGATGTGCTGCCACTTCCATTCTGGGATTGGTAACGGTTGAAGTAGTCCAGCTGTCCTATGATGTTCAGCCTTTACCTGCTGACACACCAAACATTTTGCGACACTCCTGGCTACTTCACGCTTCATTCCATGCCACCAATAATTCTGACGTAGATCTTTGTACATTTTGGTACCTCCAGGATGTACTTAATAGGGAGAGCTGTGAGCTTCTTTCATTAACTCTTCCCGAACAGGACCCTTTGGTACACACAATCTGCTGCCGTATCTCAAAGATCCGTCTTCATGGATGATGAAATCTGTTCTGAGTCCATTCTCCACTTGTTCTCTGATCTTTTGCAACTTAGCATCGCTGGCTTGAGCTGCTTTGATCTGATTGACAATGGTTGATTGAACTTGTAGATTCATCAAATTTGAAACGTCACCTGGCATGACTAGTTCGATCTCCATCTGATGTAGGTCTTGCTGAAGCTTCCACTGGGCGGTGAGATTCATTGCTAATGGTTGGCGACTAAGAGCACCAGGTACTACGTTCACCTTTCCTGGATGATATTGCAAATTGATGTCGAAGTCCGCCATAAGTTCTAACCATCTTCTCTGCCGCATATTCAACTCCTTCTGGGTAAACACATACTTCAGACTTTTATGATCTGTGTAGATGTTCACTCGTTCACCAAGTAAGTAGTGGCGCCAAATTTTAAGAGCAAAAATAACGGCTGCCAACTCTAGATCATGCGTCGGGTAATTGCGCTCATGAGTCTTCAGTTGTCTTGAAGCATAAGCCACAACCTTACCGTGCTGATATAGAACACATCCTAATCCTTTACCGGATGCATCGCAATGTACTTCGAATCCTCCAGATTGATCCGGTAATACAAGAATAGGTGCAGACGTCAGCCTCGACTTGAGTTCTACAAAAGCTTGCTCGCATGCTTCTGACCACACAAATTCTTCATCTTTTCGTGTGAGCTTGGTCAGGGGTGTTGCTATCTTCGAAAAGCCTTCAATGAATCTTCTGTAATATCCAGCTAAACCCAAGAAACTCCGAATATCCTTCACTGATTTTGGTGTAGGCCATTCGCTGACTGCTGAAACTTTTGCTGGATCCACAGAAATCCCTTCTCCTGATACGATATGTCCAAGGAAACCAACTTGTTTTAACCAAAACTCGCACTTGCTGTATTTGGCATAAAGCTTATGTTGTCGAAGAGTTTCCAGGACAATTCGTAAGTGCTCCGCATGCTCTTTCCGGTTCTTAGAATATACCAGGATGTCGTCGATGAAGATGACAACGAACCTGTCTAAATACTCCCGGAAGACTTGGTTCATAAGATTCATGAAAATTGCTGGTGCATTGGTCACTCCAAATGGCATTACTAGAAATTCGTAATGTCCATAGCGAGTTCTGAAAGCTGTTTTGTGAATATCAGCTTCCTTGACCTTCACTTGATGATAACCTGAACGAAGATCTAGTTTAGAGAAGACACAAGATCCACTTAGCTGATCGAATAAGTCGTCGATGCGCGGAAGTGGATACTTGTTCTTAATAGTAACTTCGTTCAAGGCTCTATAGTCGATGCACATTCTATATGAACCTTCCTTCTTCTTCACCAGTAGTACAGGTGCTCCCCAACTCGAAGTGCTGGGACGAATCCATCCTTTCGCCAGTAATTCGTCCAACTGTGTTCGTACTTCCTTCAAACCTTCTGGACTTAGTCTATATGGTGCTTTGATTACTGGTTGTGCTCCTGGTACTAAGTCAATACTGAATTCAAGAGCTCGATCAGGAGGCAAACCTGATATATCGTCAGGGAATACGTCATCGAACTCTCGAACTACCTCCGGTCTTGCTTCTTCTTCTGCATGAGCTGCTGCAACTATTGCTTCCTTTGGCTTTGCTTTGTAAATGCTTGGCTCCAATGTACGGTCTCCACTCTTGAAGTAAAAGATCGGATGATCTGGGATCTCAAATACTACCCTCCTTTGGCGACAGTCGATGGTAGCATAAAAGGTTCCAAGCCAGTCCATTCCTAGAACCACATCAAAGTTCGGTATGTCCAGTACTTTGAAGTCAGCGTAAAATTCTCGACTGCAGACGATGACCGGACACATGCTGTATCCCATAGTTGCCTTTAGAACACCATTTCCAGAACTGACGTTCCAGCAGGATACAAGCGGTGAGACTGGAATCGCATGGGTTCGGACAAACCGTTGCGACATAAAGCAGTGGGATGCTCCAGTATCAAACAGTGCAAGTGCAGGTAGTGAAGCTACTAGAATTGTACCTAAGGTATATGGGATAGGTTTTAGGTATAGGGAAAGTGTGTAGGTAACCAAAACTAGAAGATAAATTTGGGAAGGAAATTTACCAGTAATGACTTGGCCAGTGGCCTCAGCTTCTTCAACAGACATCATGAAAGCCTGGCGCTTCGGCACATTCCTCCTGGCCTGAGGAGCATTCCTCTGAACGTTTCTTTGTGCTTGATGGAACTGTCGAGGAGGTGGTGCAGCTTGTGGTCCTCTAGGTGGGGCAGGCAGTGCAAGTCTGGTAGCAGGTGCTGGAAGAGCTGGTCGCTGCTGATAGTTGTTTGCTGGCCGGTTTGCAGCAACTGAGTTCTGCCTTTGAGGACAAGATCCAATGTCATGAGTGGCTGAACCGCAGATCAAACAAAGGCGGTTGGCTCGACGGCAATCCTTCATCATATGTCCCTTTCTCTTACAGTAGGTGCAAAAGGCTGGGCTAGGGTGATGAGTTGGTACTCCGGGTCGCCTCGGCACGAAGGGTGGTCTGGACGTGGCTCCACCTGCCATCTGGTTGGCAGGACGTTTGACTCCTACAGAGTGAGGTCTTCCCCTCTCTTTTATCACTGCCTCGTAACTGCGGGCAGCTTCCAGGGCTTCCTCGTGAGTCAAAAACTTCCCGGTGGCTAGAGCAGCCTTGATTTCGGTGTCCAAACCTTGCTGAAAACGACGGGCTCTGATCTCGTCCGTCGGTATCAGGTGTGCCGCGAATCTGTTTAAAGATTGTGTTAGCTGTGTAGTAGGTGATATTAAAAAATTTGAACTACTGTGACAGATCTTACCGGCTCAACATAGTAAACTCAGCATCATACTCATCTACAGATTTCTCCCACATAGATCCTTGTTGTAGGTGAATAAATTGCTGTTCCATAGCGAACCTGGCGGTCACAGGGAAATATTTCGCGTCGAACTTCTCGCGAAATGTTTTCCATTCAATCGGCTGGGCCAGGCGGGTTTCTTCCGCCTTCCACCAATTTCGAGCGTTGTCCGTGAGCTGTAGCTTTGCTACACGGACCCAAGCATTATCTGGCACTTGAGCTGCTGCCAGATCATCTTCAATACTTTGCGCCCATTCTTCTGCTTCGAGAGGGCTCCCTTTTCCCGAGAATTGCTTCGGGTGCAACGCTCTGAACTGTTTGATTCCCGGTGCATCTGTCTCAGGACGACTCAGAAGTTGTTGCTGTCCCTCTAGCAGACTGTGGATCGCATCGAAAAGCATGGTTTGCTCAGTGGATGGTGCGGGAACAACTGGAGTGAGAGGTAGTGCTGAAGGGGTATTGTTGGCATTGGTGCTGGTGTTGTTCGGGGAATTGTTTGGGGAATCCATAATCCTGAAGAAAAATTTGGATTAGGACAGATTCAAATACATGAAATGATAAGATTCAAGGAATAAAGACTTGTAAGATTCAAATAACATGAATTGTAAAGAATGTTTTAGTTGCTGTTTCTTGTGTTACATTGCTTAGGTTGTTCACGCAGACCAGAACTGCATGATAGGGATTCATACAGCTCTGACCTGCATGGGCCACCAACAAAACCTGTCACGCCCCGCTTCCCAATGTACGGCGAAGTGGTCGTGACGAGGCCCGCTACGTATGTACTCAGAAGTACATACGCTAAGCGTAACTAAGCAATATAAAATAATCACAAGAGACAAATAAGATTGAGATAACAACAACTTTTATTAATAACATTCTTTATACAATGCATGAAATGAAAATACAACTGGAATGAAAAAAAGAAAGCAATGCCTAAACAGTGGCATAATAATAAAAGGAAATACTGGAAAGAACAAGTACAAAGTCTAGAGCTCTGGATCTTCTTGGAACTGCTCCAAATCTTCAGTTGTTGGCTCGGTCTCAACTTGGTCCAACGCACCTGACGACATTCAAAGAAGAAAGAAATAGAATGTCGTCAGCGAACAGGTCGCTCGGTAAGTCCCAAAGAAAAGTGGAGTGAGAATGGCAGAGTAACAGTATATTCTAGAGTATTATGTTGTAGAATATTATGGAATATTGTTTAACGCAGTTGTTTGTAGCTTGGTACAGAAGAATGCCAGTGTATACGAGGGGGATCTCTATATGCTAGAGATCAGTGCAAACGGAGAGTACAAGAAACCGTTATGCCACGGTACAACAGCAACAGTATTCATGTTAGGTGTCTTAATCTGACCACCTCATTCCACTTTTAACATCTTCCGTACCAATCTACCCCTTTAAACCCCGTAATGTTTTAACAGTGTTGTAGTGATGGAATATGTAAATTGAGTGACTGACCAAAACCATGATATCAGTAAACATGTTGCAACTGTATAATCAGGTAAATGGAATATCAGGATAATGGAATGAATATCCATGGTTTGATTCAGTCAAAAATGAATATATTGTTAACTGTATTCAGGGATTCACGATTTCAAGTTGTGTTGGAATATGATTGAAATATAGATTGACTTGAATTATATTAAAGTCAGAATTAGTCAGACTCTAACCCGAGTCAGACTAAAAGAAAGATAATTTGAAGTTCAATATTAGCTAGGGGCCTTATTGTAATTTGTGAAACTTGAGGGGGTTTTATGTAAAAAGTACTTTTGTATAGTTTTCAAAATATACCTCAAGTATTTAATAATCGTCTTTATTATTGTAATGGATGTGAATTTTATTTGTGTTATTCTAGTGAATATATCCTAATAAAAGTATTAATTGTTTATTTGAAATTCGTGGTATTTTAATGTAACTTTTAATCTATGATTTTTAGGAAAAAGTGGAAACTTGATATTATAACAAAATAAGTATTTAAATGATAATTATATATAATAAAACACTTAAATGATTTTTAAATGAATATTTTATTTACAAAAAATATTACTTTCCTTAAATATTGTATTTAAACCTTTCGAGACCGAATGCTCCTTGCGGAGGTCTGAATCTCGCACTACTAGCCTGCGGGTGCACGATGAACCGTGCTATCCCTAACAGGTTCCCCAAAGATGGGTTGTAATGGCACTTTGCTCAGGTTTTTATAAATACTTTTAATTTAGGGAAAAGGTTTTCTAAATATAGGGTATTTATTTGTAAAAGTATATAGTTCTCCATATTTTAGTTGTTAGGGTTTCCTAGACCATCTAACCTATATTCTATGGTCTAAACGATGAGTCATTAGAAGCCTCAAATCGCCTCTTCACCGTCGAATGCAGCCAGGTAAGTGCCAGGTAAGTGGGAAGGAACCACAGTCGTGGGCCTAATTAAAAACCACTAGCCTTAGACACACTTGCCTAGACCCACAAGACAGTTTAGATAAACGATCGATGTCCATGACCAATCGTGCTTTCATTTTGTATAAGTTTTATTTAAAAAGAATTTACAATTTAAAGATTAAACTAAAAGTTATAAAGATTATGGTATTTTAGTGAAAAAGTCCTATAATATCGTATTCTGTATTTTGTTATTCAGCAATTAGGATTATAATGAGTGTGTGTAAGGGTATGTCATTACCCCGTGACTGATATTAAGTTTTGGTGAAGTTTCAAGGTGAAATGAGTTATGTTAAAGTTAAGGGTATTAAAGTGCAAGAATACGGTTTCCATAAACGTTATCATTTCATGTGTGAAATTTCATCCAAATTGAATGAAACAAGTTTTGTTATCAAAATAAACATGATTAGGAGTGGGGTATCTAAATAGAACATTAAAATTTAACTTGATGGTATTTTTATGCAAGAAATACGGTTTTCTAAAGAACTTGTCATTTCATGTGGAAAAGTACAATTAAATTTGATTTAAGGGTGATTAATAGTCAACATGCAAGAGGGTTGATAATATGTATTAGGTGACAAGTGGAATTTTTAAGAAAAACCGAATCGGAAATCGGTTTGTCCGATTTCCGTCGGGTTTCAAAAAGTCGTATTTTGCAAATATAGAAAAGAGAGGTAGAAGGTTGGGACTTACGGGTTTGGACAAGCTAAGCGTTCTAAAAGGTGTGGTGGTTGCCGATTCGTTGGAAACGTCACGTCGGTCTTGATCCGGTCGCCGGAATCCGTCGTCGGTTTCGGCAGCGCTTCGCTTCTCGCTCTTTGCACCAAGTTCTCAAGAGTTTTAGAGAGTATGCTTAGAGTTGTGAGGGGAAAAGGTAGAGGGTAGGGGCCTTTATATAGGGCTAGGCTAGGGTTAGGGTTAGGGTAGATGAAAAGTTAAAAAATAAAGATGTGATAAAATGTAATAAAAATGTATTAAAAGTGGAGTAATTGGGGGTTTTAAAGATCTCTGGAAGTGGTATTGGGCTGAAACTTTGCAGGTGAGTAGGGAATACCAAAAGACACAACTTTCATGTTGTGACCCTTGCCGGAATCGGCCTAAAAGGGGGTGACTCGGCCGTGACTCGGTCGGATCACTGAGTCGGACGAGTCAAGGCCGAGTTGGCCGATTCCCGACCGAGTCCGGTGACCTGGATCTCCCCCGGCGGTTCATCTACCCTCTGCAAGTGTTACATATTTGGGTGTAGTGGGGTTTTTGTGAGATATGCACGTGTAAACTCTTGGTATTCTAAAGGTTTTCTAAAAAATCAATAATAAAAATAATGTGGGGTATGGGATTCGAACTCTGGTGGCTTGGTTCAGCAATGCAAGGTATTACCAATGAGCCACAAGCTCCTTCTTGTAATTATTGTAAAGAGATAGATACTTAAAGTGTTATCAGCAACATTAATACTCCAAGTATACTTCAATTTTAAATCAAATTTTGGTATACAAAAATTGGAGTTGTTACACCCACTATTGACCCTTGTCCTTTCATTGATCTCTATTCATGTCTAGCTCTTAACAAAATAATTGTTAATCTGATCTCAAATCGCGGTCAAGACTAGCAATAAATTGGTAGTGCGCCCGATAAGGATATTAAAATTTATTTTGGTAAAGTTTATAAACTTAATAAGACTTAAAAAAAGTTAAAACATTTTCTCATCCATTGTTCTACCCTAATCCTACAAACCCTATCAAGCGGAGAATTACTCGCGCATGATGGAGATAGAAGAACGGATAGAGATGAAATTCATAATGTAACTAAATAATTAAACTAAAAATCTACCTTTATTAATCAACTTCACAAGTACAAACTTCATGTTTAGATTACAAGAGAAAGAAGAAGTTGCTTTCGATGTTTGCCTTGGCGGATGTAGATGTTCCGTCGAATCTCACGTCGAATCGCGGACCTGTCGTGGATCACTTGTTCTTTGACGGTGATTTTCTTCGTGTAAAATATTGATGATTTCTAAGTTTAGCTCTCGGTCCTTTATATAGCCCCAAAATCAGACACCAAAGGTCCTCAGAATTAGGGTTAGTTGTAGCAAATCCAACCTGAAAATCCTAACTCCTGATTTGGTGAATCGGCCGCGGATCCACCGCATATTGCATAGTTTGGCCGCGGATCCGCGGTTTGTTGGTGAGATCTTGGGTGCAAATTTCTAGGGCTTTATTCTTGTGACACATGGAGATTTAGTTGATATCTGGAACTTGAATATATTTCTGAGTCTCTGCCAGTATCGATTCTTCGATTTTCTTTAATATTTCGGTAGATTTTTTATTTTCGACATCTCAACATTTCGATTTCCTGACCTGAGCCAAAACTTGCACCATATCTCAAAAAATAATGTTAGTAATATTTGGTATTTTTGAGATATTATCCTAACCAATTTGATATGATATTATATTTTAAGAATATTGATTAAGAATATTTGATATGATATGCATATTTAAATTATCAAAATATTATATAAATATTATAATTTTAATTATAATATATAAATATATGAAAATAGTATTTTTACAGATAAACCCTCATATGTATCATATTTATAATAAACACCTTTAGATATTTAAGAAAAGTAAGGAAAATGTCATATCAAAAGTGGGATATTTTCGACTGAACAAATACCCCCAAACTTAACTTTGGTCGTCCTGAGCAAACTTATTTATTCAAGAGAGAGAGAAAGAAAAAGAAAAACATAAGTAGCACACTTTCGTAGGCAACACGATTGCACTGAGCATGTGCAACAAGCCGTTAAATCTCTAGGTGTCCCTAGTAGGAGGAGTGTTGTCTCCTGAGGGTTTTCAGCGGATTACACCCACAAAATCCTATCATAAAAGAAAGATAGTGAAAGTTACATACAAAGATAAGAACTATAAAAGAAATAACTTGAAAATAAGAGTTTCCAACTATACCAGTTTTTCGGTTGTCATGAGCCATATCTTAATGGTCGTTAAAAGATATTAGAAATCACATCATCCTTCAATAAAACACCGTCTTTAGTTTTTCTCCCTATCTTTCCTCCAAACATTGATCATATACCCTTACGTGTGTGTAAAAGACATCTCTACACTTAGAGAATTCAATTCAAGCTATCATACACTTGTCCATCTTGCTTAGTACGTTTTAGTTGGTGAATATTTTAGATGGAATTGCTCACACATTCTTCATGCGACCGTTAATATTTCTTGAGATACTAACCAACCGATTACAAAATGTGCTATCGTATTAAGGCGTAATTTCTCGTCTTGCAACACCTAAGTCTTAGCAGTGGCTCCCAAACCAGTTGGTCTAAGGCATTAGGTGATAAAGCACCATCGCTATATTTTTTTATGCTGCCTTAAGCAATTACAAAACTAGTGTTCATTTTTTTCTTTACCACTTATATTTTATTTTATTTTCCTTCATACTAAGGATTTTAGATAAGAGCATTTCAAGGTATTCTCTACTATCCCAAGTTTCAAGATGTTTGTAAGTGCGTATAGTAGGGTATCAACGTTCAAATGTTTGGACTTAAGAATATGGTCTATTTTCAGACTTATTTTTATCCTCAGATTAGTAATTTTCTTCATCTTACCAACCCTTGGGACAATGACTCATAACTATTTATTACTAGTTTCGTTTAAGAAAATATCTAACTTTCTTGCTTTTCTCAAACTATTCCTATCTTTCATATATAAATTTTCACTTTCAAACTTTCATTATCAATTTTTTTTTGCTTATATATAGTATGATGCAAAATAATGCGTGAATAAGCACAAACCTCCCCCAAACCTGTTTGCAGCAGTGTTCTCACTGATGTCATCTGTCAAGCTTAAAAAAAACTGTAGACTTGGAAGGAAAAGTAACGGGGACAAGAAATAATGAAAGTGAAATCCTCCCCCAAACTTATTTTTGGCTCACAATTTTGTAAAATTTTTCTTTGAAGAGCCAAAATATATCCCTCCCCACAAAATTGAGTAAAATCGTATTAAACATTTAAAATTATGAGGGGGGTCAAAGTTATTGGTCTATGCAAAGCTTTACAAAGACCAAAAGTCAACACAAACCATTCAAATATTTTATCGATATAACATACTGGTTGGTAAAAGAATATGCCACCTATCGACGTGAAGAAATGGTAAGGGGATAAGGGATGGAATAGAATGTGTTTATGTCTCGGTTTATAGAGACGAAATAGTGATGGTGGATTACTCACATTCTTGTTATTGATAAGAAGAAGGGGTGGTGGTTCAACTTCTTTGTGTTGAGGTTGATTCATCACAACACACATGTTTTTTAAGATTGCGAGTTCTTCAGCGAAAATTTCTTCAAAACTTTTATCGATATCCCGAATAATAATCTCATCGGAAATAACGGGATGATACTTGGACTTCATAAAAGATTCATATTCGGAGTTAGATGTTGACCCGGACAGCTCGATAGAAGTGTCCGTATGTGTATAACAAATAGCAGGGTTAAACAACAACGTACTAGCAGAGTCAAGATCAAAATCGTGAAGCTGTTCAAATTCGCTGCTGTCGAAATTTATCGCTTCGACAGATAATACTTGAGCATAGGGTTCGGAGGGTTCACTTCCAAACTTGTAAATGTTAAGCTCAATTGACATCTTTTCGAAGGATAGATTCATAGAGCCGTTACGACAATTGATTACAGCGTTGGAAGTCGCAAGAAAAGGTCGACCTAATATCACCGGGATTTGGTTTCGTGGGTTCGCTACAGGTTGTGTATCTATAACGATAAAGTCCATAGGGAATATAAATTCCCCAACTTTGATTAACATATCCTCTAGCTCACCCCAGAGTTGGGTGATAGATCGATCGGCCATCTGAAGGGTGCAGTGCGCCGGTTTTAACTCTCCGATCCCTAATTGCTCATACACAGAATACGGAAGCAAGTTAACACTAGCGCCTAAATCGAGTAGAGCACGATTGATATCTTTACCCCCAATAGAAATAGATATGATAGAACATCCGGGGTCCTTTCGTTTCTTGGGTATTGGGTAAAAGCAGTGCTTACATTACTCGCTAAGAAAACTTTTTTAGGCACTTAGAGTTTTTCTCTTCCTAGTGCACAAGTCCTTTAGAATTTTTCCATAAGACGGAACTTGTTGAATAGCATCTAGGAGAGGAATGTTTATATTAACTTGCTTAAAAATTTCCATAATTTTCTACATTTGTGGACTTGGTCTGTTTCTCCTTAACCTGTTTGGATAAGGTGCTTTATCAATAAGGGTTGGGTCTAACATTGGAGAGGATTGTGGGGATGGAATGGATCCTAGAATTGGAGTTGGTATTGTTTTAGGTTGACTCGAGGAAGTGGGCTGAGTGTTCGAGCCTTGGGGAAAACGGAGAATAGGCTCGAAAGAAAGTGGTGGACTAGACGAAATAGGAGAATAAGCAGAAGCCGGGGTATCATTAATATCATCAACGTCATCAACATGTTCACCCACTTGGTTATCCAGCACTCTTCCTGATCTCAACGTGGTAACAAAACTCACATTATAACTTTGTGAGTTGTCAGAATTAGGTATAGGTTGAGATGGAAATTTCCCTTTTTCTCTCGCACTCATCGCAACATTTATTTGTGCAAGTTGTGCCTCTATCGATTTTATACTTTCACCATGGGAGGTGGTGGTCTGTGTTAATGATTGGATAGAAGACTTTATTTCATCCGTCGATTGCATGGAATGTTTAATAAACATATCCACGCTTCGTTCGAGTACAGATGAGTTTTCGTTACCGGCCGTTTGGAAATAATTATTATAAGGTGTAGAATTGTTGGACGGATTTTGAAAAGGTTGCGAATGAAAGGGGTGCTGACTCTGTGGGTGTGGTTGTTGTTGCTGTGGAGATGGTCTTTGATAATTGCTTTAGAACTGGTTTTGATTTTGGTTTTGGTTTTGGTTCCAAGCAAAATTAGGATGATTCCTCCATCCCTGATTATATGTGGAAGAATAAGGATCGTTTTGAGGTCGTTGCTGAAAAGTAGCATTAATTTGTTCTTGACCTTGAAACGGTGGATTCAAAGGACATTCTTCCGTTGGATGTGATGGGTTGGAACAGCAACCACACACGGTTTTGGGGAGCGTAAATTAGTTTAGGGGGCTGAAGAGACTTTGTTTTCTATAGTATCGAGTTTCTTTTGTATCGTGGCCATTTCGGCTTTCACTACGATGGAAATATCAAGCTGATGGATACCTCCCTTAGACGATGCAGTTCAAACGCTTTCCCACTGTAGGGTTTATTCAGCAAGATTTTCCAGAAATTACCAAGCTTCACCATCATCTTTAGATAGGAAATGACATCGACACATGGTTTCAAGCATCTGTTTTGTTGTTAGATTAACACCCTCATATATAATGCGACAAAGGTCCCATCTATTGATTTCGTGATGAGGGCATTGTAAAAGAAGATCCTTAAACCGTTCAAAGTATTTCCAAAATAGTTCATTGGGAAGTTGGGTAAACTGGTTAATCTCGCTTCGAACGCGGGCGATCTTATGATTGGGATAAAATTTCTTAAGGAATACTACAACGAATTCATCCCATTTGGCAATAGAATGTGAGCCAGTGTTATAAAGCCATTTTTCTGCTAGATCGCACAAAGTAAAAGGGAGAAGACGTAAGCGCATAGCATCCATAGACAGTTGTGACGTCCATCATTGCGCATACGTTTTCGAATTTGTTTATAAAAACGCATGCGTCTTCGGACTCAAGCCCGTGAAATTTGGGCAACAGTTCAAAGTATTTCAAAATTATCCTCATTGGCTGGTGGAATAGATAGACAGATAGGAAGGGGTTCACGCATGGGGTAACATCTTTCTTGGAGAGAGATGGGAGGTGGATTCTGTGCATCGACGGGTGGTGGCAGGATGGTCGTGGTAAAATCTGATGGACAACCGTCTAACTCGGTCGATGTGGTGGGTGGAGGGGAAAACGGAGATAAAGAAGTACCGACTTCAGAGTCGATAGCAGAAACGCGGACAAGACGGGCACTAGAATCCCGTGTCCATCCGAGCATGCACTAAGCGGGTTTAGCACGCGTGGCAGCGTGTGAGAACTTAAAAATTGGTTTGTTTTGAAAAGTGTCGGACGTGAGACAAACCACAAAAAAAATGCACACACAACCCTAGAACTAAGGTTACCTAGGTCAAGTCTCTAAACCGCTCCTAGACTTCCAAAGGACAAGCCGCAGGATCAATCCTCTACCACCTCTTTATCACTCTTGTGGCCATATAAGTACCAGGTAAGTGGGAGGTATCCGCTATACGAATCACCGAAAATAGCGGTTGCAGATAATAAAAGAACAGATAAAAATTACAAGAATTAAATTCAGATAATAAAAGAATGCGAGATGAAAATAAAAATACCTTTATTGATGACCTCTTGTTCATACCAGAATATTGCATTTTATACCACCCATTCTTACGCTCGGTTGTTTATAGGTAGGTGCTTCTAATCCGTGTTTGTTACATATTTACAGATTACAGGTTTCCAGTACAAATATTGCAAATCAAGACAAAATCTCCACAGTTACACCAAATACAGAACATCTGTTGACAGCAGATAAAAGCCGGGTTCCGGTCATCCATATCCGTCCAGTGCCGAGTACCAGTTCCAGGGACAAGACATATGACAGTGGTCATTCGTGTCTGGGACAAGCACAGAGCACGAGGGGGGCTGCACAAGAATCAATGGGTGCGCGGAGCTCGAGGGAGATAGAAGTCAAAAGTGAAGGAAATAATGCAATCTTGGACTAAGAAATCTGAAGATATTCTGGAGAATTTTGTGCAGTTTAAAGTTGGCAAACACAAGTAAAAATGGAACCAGGGAAAACGACAAAAGCAGACCACCCAACTCCACCAAAGGGCCGTGGAACCGCGGCCAATAGGGGGTCTAGGCCGCGGTTCCGCGGCCATGTTGACTCCTCTCTCTGTCGTATTTTGGGGGCATGTTGGTCTTTTCATTTATAGGCAGATTATTGCTCTAGGTTTCCCATTCCCCTCCTATAAATACCCCAGATCTTAACCATTGTAGGGTGTTAAATTCTTTAGCCTCTTTTAGTGTAGTTTTGTTGTTCTTCTTCTTCTTCATTCTTCCTCCATGGAAATGTAGTGAGAGCATTGAGTGGATGTAAATGAAGATGAGGGTTTTTGTATCATTCTTATTTGTTTAGCTTCCCCTTGAGATTTTTGCTTCCTCTTGATCTTTCAACCTCTTCATTGAGCTTGAAAGGTTAAGGGTTAGTTATTGATCTCAAGAGTTGTATTTTCTTATGGAATTAGTTCTTCACTTCACATGAGTTCTTTACCCTTCTCTTGATCTTGCAACCTCTTGATTGAGCTTGCAAGTTTAAGGGTTGGCTATTGATCCCATGCTTGTCTTGAGTTCTAGTTTCTAGTTTTCTTTCTCGCTTTTTATTACTTGCTTTTTATTACCTTGCTTTATTTACTTGCAATTTAATTCATGCACTTACTTACTTGTAATCTTTTCTTTTCTTTGTTCTTTTCTTTCTCTCTTTTTTGTTCATTTTGTGAATGGTTGTAATTATTATTGTTGTTAAGAATAAATACGGTATTGTAAGTTAAGATTTTCTTTGCTCATTTCCTTTTCCCGTTATTTTCCATTGAACTCCGCCCAAACGATACCAAGCGCTCCGTTAGGCACCCTACCCTAACAAGGTAACGGTGATTCCTAACCGCGACCGGTTGCGTTCGGTTTGGCCGGAGGCGAAAGCAAGAGACAAGAATGGAAGGACAAGGGTAAATAAGCCGGATTCCACGAATACCGCGCTTAAATCCCCTAATCCACGTTGTTGCCGATTGCTCTAGCTTCAATTGGTCAAGACTTGGCTCAAAGGTTTTGAGTACGGATTTCTTTAGCTTACATTATCGTATCTTTTCTTAACAACTTTATACTTGCAAATAATACACATAGGTTAGAACTGAACAAACACATACAAATTCTTTATTGACTCGTCTAAAACTCGAACGGACATACAACCATCTCCCTGTGGATCGACCCGTGCTCAACCGGCTAGCTGCATAGCGACACCGTCCTGATCGCGGTTATACTTTAGAACTTTGAACATCCGACACGCCGTAAGCGTGCGATCAAATGGCGCCGTTGCCGGGGAGACGGTAGCGTATTTTCTTTCTTGTTATTCGGGCTAACATTCTTTTTGTATATATTTATAAAAAATATATATATATATATATATATATAATCTTTTTGTTTTTTTTTTATCATTTTTGTGGGCAAGAGTGCAGATTTTTGCGGATTTGCAAACTGCGATTGTGGGGAGCAAAGTGTACGTTCAAGGCTAAGGTGATTGCAAAGTATAGTGCCAATGATCCGGGTAGTTTGACCCGCGCAAGCGAACTTTTCAAGCTTACCGGATTTGATTCAACGGGGGTTTCCTAACCCAAAAAACTTAACGGTACGTACTTTACTAACACCTTCTTCTCAAATCCGACGCATCCAATATACTATTCTTTGCAGGATTCTTTGCAAGTTCGCTAGCAAACGCTAAAAAATTGACTAACCCGTATTTGTTGCAGTGCCGCGCTTAAACTAAAAAACGATTGTTTGATTCTTTATAGAATTTTTATTGAATTGCGCATTGCATACATTAATACGGACTTAAGGGCAAGCGAACCCCACAATATACGGTAAAGGATTTCATCACCTTTTCCGTGGCCCACAAATCACGAACTTGAGCATAACGTTTACCCGCACAAAATTTAAAAGAAACTAGACTTTAAGCCTTAAGGACTTCGCGCTCACTAGGAGAAGTTAACTGTGTTTAGAACCTCGCTTAACGGTATATTGTTTACGGGGTGTCTAGGAAAGTGTTAACGGCGAAACCGCCAAAAGAGAAAGGTTATTTAATTAAGGAACTTCGCGAAAGCGTTGGAAAACCCCCCTTATCTCTGCACTTACCTGGCCTCGTGATCAGTGTATCTTGAGCCCGTTTCTCGACACAGTTTTACTTCGACAATCAAGTTCTGGAGCAGGTCTAGTTGACCTAGATGAACCCTAGAACGATTAGGTGTGTGGTATTTTTGTGTCGTGATTGTTTTTGTCCAGATTCTTTTTGTGTATATATTTCATTCTTTTGTTAATATCTAAAAAATAAAAAATAAAAAATAAAAAAAAATAAAAAAAAATCACATTCTTTTTCCCCTCCTTTTCTCTGCCTTTCTTTCTTTCTCTCTTCATATCATGGGTACCCCACCTCGTAAAACTCTTGCCGAACTTTGGTACCCACAACCAGACATTACTTCTTACGGTTCTTGCTTTGGCCGAACATCGAACGACCCCTCCATGCCCAAAATGTCATTGAAAGATCGTATAGACGCGTCTAGGACAAACACTTGCCCTCCGCATTCCACTTTGTATCAACCTTTTCAACCTCCCGCACCCGCTTATGTTGATACCCCTTTTGCAAGTCGTCCTTTGTCCATCGCTGAACGTATTGAACGATCTCATAGCCGATCTTTCACTCCTTTCACCACTTCAAATTCTTGGGATCAACAATTCCATTCACCTTCGTATCCAAATGTTGATTCTACCCCTGTCCAGCCATTCAATTCCTACCAGTCCTACCCGACTTTTACACCTTCCCTAGACATTCCTTCTGAACCGTCATTTGGGAGTTTCCAGTACCAAAACAACTTTGAATCTTTTACTGAAACCCCTTCACAACCCATGTCTAGTCTGGAACAGTCATTGGAAGACTTTAGGGTAGCATCGTACCAACAGATGATGGATTTGAATGCGTCCATGGCTGCCCTCATACAACCTAGTGACCCGGTAGCTAGTTTTCAACTAGCTCCAAATTTTCCAATGTATGAAGGGGCGGTAGGACATATTGAGAATTTGAGCGGAGAGAGTGAGCTGTACCCCCTTCCGAATCAAGCCTACCCGTTTCAACTTGAATCCCACAACTCCAGTTTTGAATGTCTATCTAGTGTTCCCAACGATTCACCGATTGAAGATAGAATGATTAATGAATTGTGCGACTTTGTAGTGTTTGATTTACCCGATTGTGAAGGGACCTTGCCAAGTGAAACCACACCCAATCCTTTTGACCTCTACACCTCCACTCTAGAACCTGAATTGATTGATATCCATGCTTTTGATGAGGTGTCTGAGAATTTTGATTTTCACTTGATTGAGGATATTGACGCTGGGAATATTTTGGATGATGAACCCATAGATTTGGCAGAGTTTTTCTCTCCAATTCATCATCCCGAGTCATTAACTGTTTTTCCCGAACCCCATATGCGTCTTGATTTTGATGAAATTTGCATGGATAAGCTAAATTTTGAGGAAACTTTTGAGGATATTTTTGAGGATGGACCGGTTTTAATTGATGAGTCGGATTTTCCAATTCATCCTGTCCCTTTCATTGACTGTGTACACCCTCCCGAACCCTTAACAGATACCCTTCCTCGATCACTTCCTTCCATCCTTTCCATCGTTCCGACCTTGCAAGAACCCGTCTCACTTTCATTTCATATGTCTGGTTTACCAAGTTCGGCGTACCCATGGTTTCTCACGAATCTTGAGGGATTTGACCTCATTTCTCGATGGGTTAATAGATTAGCACAAACACTTCTTACACATCAGTCATCACAAATTGTGCTAATCTATTCACTCCATTTCCACCCTCAAGTTCGTATTCCACTTCCACCTCCCTTCCGCCATTCTTCTTCTCATATACCGAGACGGTATCCCGCTTCTATCTCCATACGGTCTCACGTATTTTCCATTTCTTTCCTCTTCACCTTCTTTCACCAACCCGCATCTTACAAAGATAGAATTTTTGAATGGTTGGTGTTAACTTTTGGCCTTTGTAAGGCCTTGTATAACTTGATACTATTCTCTTTCCCCTCTAATCCTGAACTTCAATACTTAACAGTGGAAACACTGTTTTACTTAAGTTTGGGGGGGGACTCCTTTTTTGTATATATTTTTTGTTTTCCTTTTTGTTTTGTATATATAATTTGTTTCTAGGGAGCGCCGACAATTTTGACCCTCTTGGTATAGCCTGACAGTGAGGGCACTGTCAAGTTTAAGTTTGGGGGTGTGCTCGGTAAGCTTTCTTCCTTCGCATTCATTTGTATATTTTGCATTTTCATACCTTATTAAAAACCCACAAAAATCGAAAATTTTCCAAAAAATATAAAAACTTTGTCGTCAAGTTAGCTAATAGGGTAACTTAGATCTTTATTCCGAAAGTTTAGTTGATATGATAGAAATAACTAAATTATAGGCTTAGGAATTGAAAACCCTAAAAATAACCCTCGTTCTGTTTAAACTTGGTGATTATACGTCCTTATAGTTTTTTTGAGAAATAGGTAATTTTGAGTTCAGTTCTTGAGTTAAGTCAAGATGAAGGGAGAGTATTGAAGCTTTACTGAAGGATAAGTCTGAAAAATAGTTTCTTTTCTTGAGTTCAAATTTAGAAAGTATATACCCTACAAATTGCACTTACACGCACCTTGAAACTTGGATAGTAGAGGATACCTAGAAATACTCTTTCCTGAAAGCCTAGTATGAAAGAAAAAACGGTATTTGAAGCTAAACACCAAAAGAGCATATTGAAAAATATATCCGGTCTTGAAAAAGAAAAAGAAAAAGAAAAATAAAAATAAAAAGCAAAAAATAGAATAAATTCAAGACCTGGAAACTGCTATTTACGCTTTAAAGTTCACACAATCAGTAATCGGTCGTCAGTGCCTCAAGAAGCATTAATAGTCGCATGAAAAGTGTGTGAGCAACACCGTCCATCATTAAATGAAAAGAAGTAGTATTAGGTATTAGGGCAAGGGTATTATAGCTTGAATTGAATTCTTGAGTGTAGGGGTGCAAATATACACACACGTAGGGGTATACAATTGATGTTTGGATAAGAGATAGAAATAAAGAATAAGACTTGTGTTTTCTGTAAAGTTGATAAAAATCCCTGATTTGAGGCCGCACTTTAGAAGGAAAACTCAGGAGAACCAACATCTTTCTAAACTTTTTTGGAACGTATAGGATCTAAAGTTAAACAGATAGGAGGTGTGAAACATAAGGGTTAGATATTTCTAACTTAGGATGATAGAGTTTCTAACGTAAATACTAAACTATAGGAGTAGAATCGATGTTAGCTTATGAAACTAACTTGACAGGATTTTGTGGGTAGTATCCGCTGAAAACCCTCAGGAGACAACACTCCTCCTACTAGGGACACCTAGAGGTTTAACGGCTTGTTGCACACGCTCAGTGCAATCACGTTCCCTGCGAAAGTGCGGTTAGGATTTTATTTTTGTGAATAATTGGTTTTGCTCGGGACGAGCAAAAGTTAAGTTTGGGGGTATTTGTTCATACCAGAATATTGCATTTTATACCGCCCATTCTTACGCTCGGTTGTTTATAGGTAGGTGCTTCTAATCCGTGTTTGTTACATATTTACAGATTACAGGTTTCCAGTACAAATATTACAAATCAAGACAAAATCTCCACAGTTACACCAAATACAGAACATCTGTTGACAGCAGATAAAAGCCGGGTTCCGGTCATCCATATCCGTCCAGTGCCGAGTACCAGTTCCAGGGACAAGACATATGACAGTGGTCATTCGTGTCTGGGACAAGCACAGAGCACGAGGGGGGCTGCATAAGAATCAATGGGTGCGCGGAGCTCGAGGGAGATAGAAGTCAAAAGTGAAGGAAATAATGCAATCTTGGACTAAGAAATCTGAAGATATTCTGGAGAATTTTGTGCAGTTTAAAGTTGGCAAACACAAGTAAAAATGGAACCAGGGAAAACGACAAAAGCAGACCACCCAACTCCACCAAAGGGCCGCGGAACCGCGGCCAATAGGGGGTCTAGGCCGCGGTTCCGCGGCCATGTTGACTCCTCTCTCTGTCGTATTTTGGGGGCATGTTGGTCTTTTCATTTATGGGCAGATTATTGCCCTAGGTTTCCCATTCCCCTCCTATAAATATCCCAGATCTTAACCATTGTAGGGTGTTAAATTCTTTAGCCTCTTTTAGTGTAGTTTTGTTCTTCTTCTTCTTCTTCTTCTTCATTCTTCCTCCATGGAAATGTAGTGAGAGCATTGAGTGGATGTAAATGAAGATGAGGGTTTTTGTATCATTTTTATTTGTTTAGCTTCCCCTTGAGATTTTTGCTTCCTCTTGATCTTTCAACCTCTTCATTGAGCTTGAAAGGTTAAGGGTTAGTTATTGATCTCAAGAGTTGTATTTTCTTATGGAATTAGTTCTTCACTTCACATGAGTTCTTTACCCTTCTCTTGATCTTGCAACCTCTTGATTGAGCTTGCAAGTTTAAGGGTTGGCTATTGATCCCATGCTTGTCTTGAGTTCTAGTTTCTAGTTTTCTTTCTCGCTTTTTATTACTTGCTTTTTATTACCTTGCTTTATTTACTTGCAATTTAATTCATGCACTTACTTACTTGTAATCTTTTCTTTTCTTTGTTCTTTTCTTTCTTTCTTTTTTGTTCATTTTGTGAATGGTTGTAATTATTATTGTTGTTAAGAATAAATACGGTATTGTAAGTTAAGATTTTCTTTGCTCATTTCCTTTTCCCGTTATTTTCCATTGAACTCCGCCCAAACGATACGCAAGCGCTCCGTTAGGCACCCTACCCTAACAAGGTAACGGTGATTCCTAACCGCGACCGGTTGCGTTCGGTTTGGCCGGAGGCGAAAGCAAGAGACAAGAATGGAAGGACAAGGGTAAATAAGCCGGATTCCACGAATACCGCGCTTAAATCCCCTAATCCACGTTGTTGCCGATTGCTCTAGCTTCAATTGGTCAAGACTCGGCTCAAAGGTTTTGAGTACGGATTTCTTTAGCTTACATTATCGTATCTTTTCTTAACAACTTTATACTTGCAAATAATACACATAGGTTAGAACTGAACAAACACATACAAATTCTTTATTGACTCGTCTAAAACTCGAACGGACATACAACCATCTCCCTGTGGATCGACCCGTGCTCAACCGGCTAGCTGCATAGCGACACCGTCCTGATCGCGGTTATACTTTAGAACTTTGAACATCCGACACGCCGTAAGCGTGCGATCACCTCTCAGTAAGTGCATTACAACTGGAATTAAAATTTTAATCCAAGAATTAAAAAGAGGCATGCCTAATTAGGCTTTCAGTTTTCCTATTTATAGATAGGAAAAAACCCTAGGTTACAATCTGATCCACACTTGAATTTACAAGACTACCCTAAGAAAGCCGAGTCAAAGCACCGACACCCACCGACACACGCACCGACACGTGCTCTATATGGCTGCGGAACCGCTGCGGAAAGGCATGTTAGGCCGCGGTTCCGCGGCCATATTGAGGGATCACTGGCTCGAGCCTTAAACACATTTGCCTAAACACCACAAAAGTAATGCGGATAAGCGATAGATTACCCACGACCTTTCTCTGTCCTTATTGAGCGCGACGGTCTTTAGAGTCTTGGTCTACATATTTTTTAATTAATGTAGGGTGATGCAGATGCTCGTTTTGTGATTTGTGGGGCTTAGGAAGGGTGATGAAATCCCCACCTAATCTGAATTTGATATTTGCCCCTTAATGTCCGTATTAAAATATGCAAAAATATACCGCAAAACAAAACTCGCAAAAAGATTTTTGAGCCGCAATATTTTGCAAAGAATCCTGCAGAAAATATATTATTGGATTTTTCAGAGGAGAGAGAAAGAGATAGAAAAGATACCAGAGAAAATTGAAGCCCTAACTCACCAACACCGCCGCGGTTCCGCCGCGGAGTTGAGAGTTCTTTGAAAACTTTTTGCTACGGTGGCCTCCCTTTCTTCTCTGGGTCTTGATGAATGTCTCTGAATACTTATCTCCTCGCTACAGTGACTCCAGATTCCCTCGCAAAAATCACACACTAATCGTTAAATATGCAAGATGCGGTTTGTTTTGTTTTATGATATAGATCGAATAAGAATTCAACACGAATAGTAAGAATAAAAAATTACGCACGTATGCTCGGCAACGGCGTCATTTGATTGATTTCTATTTTAGAGAAGTGTAGTAACCGCAATCAATAACGGTATCGCGTGTAGCTAGCTGAGATGAGTACGGGTCGTCCTCAGGGATATGTGGAATCTTTCAATCTTACTTTAGACGTGTTGTAAAAGAGGAAAAATAGAGGAATAAAGAATAGTGGAGAATAGTTTCTAGGCCTACGTCAAAACACGGATGTAGAATACATATCTATTTTGAATACAGATATAGATTTTATAAGAAGAATGTTTGTAGGGTTCGTTCGGATTTAGTAGTTATGGATGACTAATAAAGATTACTCCTTTTATATATTGATAAATTTAATACTAGATAGATAGTGATGAATGAGGATTAGGGTTCTTGGAAGAAACTAGGGTTTCCCCACTATTGACCTTTGTCCTTTCATTGATCTCTATTCATGTTTAGCTCTTAACAAAATAATTATTAATCTGATCTCAAATCGCGATCGAGACTAGCAATAAATTGGTAGCCCACCCGATAAGGATGTTAACATTTATTTTGGTAAAATTTATAAACTTCATAAAACTTAAAAAAAGTTAAAACATTTTCTCACCCATTGTTCTACTATAGTCCTACGAACTCTATCAAGCGGAGAATTAGTTGCGCATAATGGAGATAGAAGAACGGATAGAGATAAAATTCTTAATGTAAATAAATAATTAAACTAAAGATCTACTTTTATTAATCAACTTCACAAGTACAAACTTCATGTTTAGATTACAAGAGAAAGAATAAGTTGCACTCGATCTCTGCCTTGTTGGATGTAAATGTTCTGTCGAATCTCACGTCGCTTCATCACTGTTGGGGTCGAAAATTGCACCCCGGTTGACCAAGTCAAAGTCAAGGTCAACCCCAAACCAAGTGGGCCCATGCCCAGATCAAGTGGGCCCATGCCCAGGTCAAGTCCGAACATGAAGCGGCCGGCCCTCCCCCATACCAACATAAAAATCATGTAATAAATAATTTTAATGTAATTTTTTTATGCATGAGTGGGCATAAAGCCAAATTTTTGTAAAGCCCATGGTTTATGTGCAAAAAGAAATAACACATAAGATATGGGATGGGCAAAATGCCATTTTGTAAAGCCCAAGGGGCTATATGTAAATGTGTAAGCCTATATAAGGCAACATGATGATGAATAACAGATACACTCATTCTCCCCAAAAACTAGGGTTCCTGTGCCTCCTTCTCCTTCCTCAAGGTTCTAAATTTTCTTCTTTCTTTTGAATTAAATTAAGAGTTTTACTCTTTCTTTTCCAAAACTAAATAGTTTTTCACCACAAAACCCACAAAGGGGAACTCAGATCTCCCATCAGATCTCAAAAATAAGAGATTTTTAAAATCTCATACTTCTTGTTCTTCAAGATCCAGCCGACAGAAGAGGAGGAAGAAAACCCATCTCCAAAAATCCCACGGAGAAGCCCCTTCATCAGTTCCACAAATATCTTAGGAGTTCGACTCCATAAGTCAAATCGGGAGCACAGCTCCCAGTGCAGGGACCAAGTCTCTTTTGCTGCTGACGCCTAGCTCCCGCGTGCCAGGCACGTGGTGCGTTGGCGCTCTGGCTCACAGTGCCCACATGCCAGGCACGCGGGGCGCTGGCGCTCTGGCGCACAGCGCCCGCGTGCCTGGCACGTGGGGCGCTGGCGCCTTCTCCCACGCATCCTTTGGATGCCCTTTACCTTTTATATATATATATGTGTATACACACACACGCGCGCGCGACACGACACTGTCACTGTTAGAAAAAAATTTCTAACGGGGCACTGCCCCGCACCCCGCAAGGAGGCTGCTAGTCCCCTTGACCCACAGCCCGCTATCCGGGTAGCGGGATCCCCGTAAAAACTCTGCGGGGTCCCCGATATATCCAAAACTCCTTTCAAAACACGCACACTGCATATTGAGTTCGCATGAATAGTTGACCCGTCAATCGGAGGTTCTCTCGCTCCAAAGGCGGGGGGTAATTAACGGCAGCTTAGTCCTCGGCTACCAGAGATTCGGATCCCCACAATCAATAAACCCCAGCCTACCCTAGGCAGGGGGAATCTGTAATGCGCCTGACAAGCGCGCGCGTATTCCCATCTCAATGGGGGACGAAAACACCCTACAATCACGTCAAATCGCGGACCAGTCGTGGATCACTTGTTCTTTGACGGTGATTTGTTTCGTGTAAAAGATTGATGGTTTCTAAGTTTAGCTCTCGATCCTTTATATAGCCCTAAAACCAGAAACCAATGATCTCCAGAATTAGGTTTAGTTGTAGCAAATCCTAACTCCTGATTCGGTGAATCGGCCGCGGATCCACCGCATATTGCATGGTTTGGCCGCGGATCCGCGGTTTGTTGGTGAGATCTTGGGTGCAAATTTCTGGGGCTTTATTCTTGTGACACTTGGAGATTTAGTTGATGTCTGGAACTTGAAAATATTTCCTAAGTCTCTGCCTGAATTGATTCTTCGATTTTCTTTAATATTTCGGCAGATTTTTGATTTCCGACATCTCAACATCTCGATTTCCTGACCTGAGCCAAAACTTGCACCATATCTCAAAGAATAATGTTAGTAATATTTGGTATTTTTGAGATATTGTCTTAACCAATTTGATATGATATTATATTTTAAGAATATTGATTAAGGATATTTGATATGATATGCATATTTAAATTATCAAAATATTATATAAATATTATAAACATATATTTTCTTTCATAATATTAATTATAATATATAAACATATGAAAATAGTACTTTTACAGATAAACCCTCATATGTGTCATATTTATTATAAACACCTTTAGATATTTAAGAAAAGTAAGGAAAATGTCATATCAAAAGTGCGATATTTTCGATTGAACGGGTACCTTCCTATATTTCGAAAAATAGGATGTAACCAATAGGTCCGTCTTGATGGTTCCCTATATAAGTATATTGCAAGCCTAGGATTTGTATATGAATAATTATATATAAAATTACGGTTTGTGCCTCCATAAAAGAATTATCCGTCATCTTTTCTCTCTCATCTTCTTCTCCTTTGATAGTTAATAGCGGGGTGACTACGTGAGGGCTTCTCGATCGTTCAACGGTGTAGTTGCTCTTCCACCATTAATTAGTATAAAAAGGAGACAGTGATGCATACGTGGCCTTGGTAAGATATTTTATCTAATCGACATGATGTACAATCGATCACTTCTCAATAGAATTATCACATGCTAATAGTTTTTAAATGGATAAAATTTTCTTATTTTTTCTAGAACAAAAATAAAATATAAATTTCCAAAAAACTCGCTCCCTCCCTCTCTCTCTGCACTAACTACTCTCTCACCGTTTATTCTAATAACCAACTCTACAAATCTATTTCAATTACCAACGTGTATCGCACGTGTAAAATACTAGCATCTTAAGAAACAAAGAGTAGAGATAGTGCCGCTAGTGATGTTTTCGTTAGCGGTATTTATCTCCCTCGTTTACCAGAATCCTTCAACTTGCCACGACATCAATAGGACGGAACCCGATTGCTTATATCAATGCCAAATATCAATATACTATAATTAACATCATCATTTGTACCTACATTTGTATATATTATTGAGAAGTAGAAATATAAGAGATTTATTTTGTTATATGCTTTTTTTCTCCTTATTTGCCATTGTTAATTATATCTCATCCTCCGTTAACCACCGTAATAGCTTGTCATTTAGGCAAGAATACTCAACCAACACATGGAACTTTCACACCATGTCAATGACATGGTCATTGAACAATAAATCCAAGCATAATTATATTAATTAAAATATATCCTTGCTTTTATAAATAATATCTAAAAAAATTAATGTTACCGGACTTGGTGACTTGATTAACTTCAGATGCTTTTTTTTTTAAGACGTGTATGGTATGGTTGCCTCTAATTTTAAAAGTTCATATTATTTATCATAAAGGGATTCCTGAAAGATATGATACTTTAGTAAAGTTTATCATCAAAAAAATACCACCAACTATAGAAGAATATCTGGATTAAAATCAACCGGTCTAAAAAATGGTGCTATGTGAAGAAATTTCTCTTTATTGAAAGAATTGACTGAATAATGAGCTACAGTGTAGGTATGTTCTCATAAGTTACAATAATATTGAATTCAGAAAATATATGTATCGGGCTAATAATTTTTCTCCTTGACTAGTCTCGCTTCTAGGCCACCTCCTTCTCTTTCTTCAATAGTGAAAGGCAAGTATGTTCCCATAACTTTATCCCAAAACACGAAGAACGGCACCGAAAAGTTATACTTGCTCCCATATAGCTGATGATGAACATCATGAAAAGCAGTGCTATTCCAGAATAATTTATGGAAAGGGTTCCATGGAAGCAATATCCCGCAGTGATCATCTATGCCTTTAATGATAGAAAAGGAGAAAAAGTAAATGGTGAGTCGAGGGGACATCCCTGATATTATGAGTGCAAGACCTCCAGCAACAGTATCGAGAAGGAGTCCTTCTAAAGGATGATTGTATTGGCTGCCAAAAGTGTAGGGAACGACGAGACGATGGTGCCATGAGTGTATATGCTTGTATAAAAACTTGTTAAGGTGCATGAATCTGTGTCCCATATACATCCATGTATCGAAAATGAACATGGCGACGAAGAATTGTGCTGCTAAAACAAGAGGTGAGGTTTGTTCCTCTCTCTTGTTCTTGTTATGGTTTATGCCGCTAGTCTGAAAACAAACAAAAAAAAAAGAAATATGAGGTAAAGATAAATATTAATTAAGAAATGATAATATGAAAATAAAATGTATTAGCAAAAGGAAAAATACTTTGCCACCAAAAGAATAGTTTCTTAATTTCATTTGAAAAAAGTAGTGTATAAAATGCAATTTTTATCATATAAAAACTTGATTATATAAATGTATGTTTTTCCATATTTTTCCGGGAGTACCTTAAAGATGGTGATTTGAACAACAGATTGGATGAGTTGCTGGGAAAGAACTGTTATTGCGACGGAACGCTTAGACACCAAGTTTTTGGCCTTTTCCTCCTCTCTCGGGTGGAGTCGATACTTGTCGCTATACGATCCAAGCAGAGCGTAGAAACCGGAGTAGGCCCAATAGACAAAGATGGGAATAACAATGGCCAACACTTCATCAGAGAAAACGGTGGAGGAATACTCCATTGCTAGAAATAGATGTAAGCAGAGATATCTGTTTTAAGTAGAAGAGAGAGTTTTTGTTGTGTTTTGCTTGGTTGGAGGAGGGTGCTTTATAGAGAGAGAGAGAGAGAGAGAGAGATTAGTAAATCTTTCCTTTCCATTCAAATTGTTGCTTTGTTTGACCATACTATACATTTTGAATATCAAGTTGATTTCTCTCTGGGATTGACTACCAACTTCCTATTTAAGCTGGACTCATTCAAATTCTATTACTAATCCCGGTTCGCACTTGACTTAATTACATTCGATCGATAAACCACGGCTTTTTACTATTTATTTAAGAAAACCTTTGACGGTATGATTGAGCAATGACATCAATAAGAAATAACTTATATAATACAAACTAAAAAAATAGGATTATAATCTAATTAATTATGTTCATTTGTGTGTGTGGAACCATGTGCAGGGATTACTGATTTTGGAGTTGGGCACTGGTCAAATTACCCTGCAACGTTGACTTCATTTAAGTTTATATATATTTTTTATGGATTGGGGAAGTGTTCTTCACTGGAATAGGGAAAAACATGCATGATATTAAATTTTTTTATGCTAGCATAAGAAGTTTTGGTATGAATAATGTCAAAGGAATTTTATTTTATATTATTTGGGCTGGAGATTATTCGTTCAGTCCAAATTGGCGTTCTGATAAAAGTCTCAAACTAATTACATGATGCAAACATCCATGACAGAGACTTATAATTCGACAATGGATTTGAAGAAAAATTATATATAGGCTTAAAAGCTAGCTAGACACCAATGAAGGAGATGGACTGACTAAACTACTAGCTTGGAGCTTACATGATCCCAAAAATGATATTTTTATAACTTATCAACTAATTATTATCCACCCATCACTAAGCCCATCTTCCAATTTTTCTTGATAACCTCGGAGTATAATTCTGATTTGATGCTATAGAGAAGCTAATTATCCATCATTCATAATGAGACGCACAGAGGCTTCGTCATTGAAAGTAAAACTAACTCAAACCTTTGTTGGATATTGACTTAATTTATCATTAAAGATGCAACCATTTTGTTATTACACCGAAGATGATGGACAACTTGTTTCTGTATCCTTTCTGTATTGATTAGGTTTCTGCGAAAACTATTTTCTAAATATTTTAATCAAGGTACTTATATGGATTTGTGATGTAATTGCTCATCCAACGCAAGAATACAAATGTTTCTTGGGCTTCTTCGAAAACTATTTTCTAAATATTTTAGTCGTGGACAATGCTTATATGGATTTGTGAGGTAATTGCTCATCAGGCAAGAATACTTATATTTCTTCACTTTCTTGACTTTCAATCTATATATACTAGTGTTTTGCACGTGCGATACAAGTAGTTAAGTGTAATTACAAAAAAGATTTGGGTAATAAAAACTAGATATGTATGATTAGTTACTTAGAGAAATTTATGGAATTGGTTATTAAATTTGGGGTTATGTGGTTTCAATTTAAGGTTTGATTTTTATATTTTTTTAATTGAATTTCTTTTGCAAATTAGATAGCCAATACTTCAAATTGATTTCAAAAATTAGAGACCCCCTTCCTTCCAGACTATAATAGAAGATGTGTTTATATGTATATACACTAGCAAGGGTCCCACACAATGCGGAGGTATGATATTAATTTAACAATTTATTGTTGTATGATTTGTAAGTAATAAGTTTTCATATTTATAAATTTTATATGTAAAATATGTGAAAAATTAACTTGCATAAATCTCAACAAAAAAAAAAATTGGTTTTTCAATATATTACTTGCTATATGTAGGAATCGCGAAATATACAAAAATTCCCAAATCTTTTGTTTTCTATAAACTTTTAACATTTTACATGCTATGGCACAAATATGACAAAATATTAAAAATCTCAAAAAAAAATTCCATTTTCTTCGATTTTCCAGTATTTTGTTTGTTATAGTATAAGTAAATCATGAACTTTTCGAATATACAATAATTTTTGTAGCCTTCAATTTTTCAATATTTTCCATAATACGGAAGAAGGAAATCTCAAATTTTTTATTTCTTAATTTTTTTAAGATTATGCACACTTATAGCACAAGGAAATCAAGAAAATTTCAAAAATCACAAATTTTCAATTTTTTCGGTTTTTAAATATTTTGCATACTATAGCAATGACAATAGCGAAATTTACAGAAATATAAAATTATTTGTTTACTTCAGATTTACAATATTTTGCACGCTACTTCACAAAAATTATGTAATTTTAATAAATCTCAAAAAAATTCTTTCTTTTATTTTTTTTAATATTTTGCTTGATTAACGCAGAAAATCATGAAATTTTCAAAATCTCAAAACGTTTAAGTTTTCTTCGATTTTTCAAATATTTTATATCTTATATAGCATACAAAAATTGCAAAATTTTCAAAATTCTTTAAAAAAAAAATCATGCTTTTGCTTGCTATAAAGCACAAAAAAATCGCGATATCAATCAAAATCCTAAATTTTTTTGTTTCCGTTAACTTTTCAGTATTTTGCATGCATATAACGCATGCAAAAAAATTCAAAAATCTTAATATTTTGCTTGTTAGAGCACACAAAGATTGCAGAGTTTTCAAAGATATAATTTTTCTACCATTTTTCAATATTTTGTTCTTATAACACACAAAAATTGCTAAATATAAAAAATCTGAAAAAAATTTGTTTTCATTAGTTTAATGATTTTTTATATGATATATAATACACGAAAATCATGCAATATTAAAAAAACTCAAAATTTTGAGATTTTTTTAAATTTTTTTTTTAATTTCTATAAATGATGAAAATCATAAACATTAAAAACTTCTAAATGTTTTTTGTTTTATTTACCTTTTCAATATTTTAAATGATATAGCATTTGAAAACCATAAAAATTTCAAAAATCTATAAGACGATTTGGTTTTCTATCTTTTTTATTATTTTGCATGTTGTCACACGAAAATGAAGAAATTTCAGAAATTTTTGTTACTTTTTGGGTTTTCAATATTTTATTTGCTCATACTTTTGAAAAACCATTGGGTATCAAGTAGACAAACAAATGTGTAAAATAAAAGAAGAAAAAGTTATCGGTTGCTATTAAAAAAACTAGCGTAACAAAAAAATCTGATCTGAATGATTGAGACTCCAGATGACTGAGAATCCTTGGCAACACACAAAAATCATGAAATTTTATGAATTCCAAATTTATTTTTATGTTCTTTAAATTTCCAATACATTGCATTTAGTAGCTAATGAAAATCATGAAATTTTCAACAATCTTAAAATTTATATTTTATTTTGTTTTCCAATTATTTTCCTTGTTACAACACAAGAATATCATGAAATCTTTAAAATTCAAAGAATATTCTGTTTTATTCGGCTTTTTAATTATTTTTATTTGTTTGTAACACACGAAAACCACGAAATTTTCAAAAGTATTAATATTTTCTGGTTTTCTATATTTTACATGTTATATCATAAGAAATTCATAAAATTTCTAAAAAGCTCAAAATTTTCGGTTTTGTTAAGTTTTTTTAATATTATCCATGTGTGCAGAAGAAAATCTCTAAAATTTTCAAAATTTTCAAATTTTCAGTTTTCTTCAAAATTTTAATAGTTTACATAATATAGCATTGGTTCCGCCAACTTCTCAATCACACAAATATGGAACTAGTCGATAAGAAAGGTGTTACATGAAAATAACAGATTTTCAAAAAATATCAAATTTTCAGTTTTATTTGGTTTTTCTATATTTCTTTTGCAATATACTAAACGTAAATCGTGAAATTTTTGACTCTAAAATATATTTTTTCTTCTGATTTTTCAATATTTTGCATTCTATATAGCATAAAAAATAATAAAAAATTTCAACATTTTACCGGTGAAACCTAAGTAATGAAGAAAAAGAGAGAGAGATTTTAAAGAAGTGGGCCGATCATAATTTTTCTGCTATATAAACCTAGTTGTATAGAATAAAAAGATTCATAAATAATGGATAGGAAGCAAACAAAAAAATTTCATGTCCCGAACAATTTTATATTTAAAACTAATTTAAGTAATATTTAAGCATTTAAATATAAATATTGGAATTTTCTAAAGTTATTTTAAAACGATTTTGCAATTTTTACTTCCATCAAAATAAATATTTTAATACTTACTTTGTTGTAGAACCCTTAAAAAGGTTTTTATAGATTTAAAATTAATTAGTATAATTTTTGTAAATTTTTAGGAATTTAATATTAATTTTTAGTAAAGGATAATGATTATAAAATATGTTAAATATGTGAAAAGAAATTATTTTGGAGCAAATTTTATTAAAAATGGAAGAAAATATTAAAATAGAATTTCTAGATTTTTCTCGGATTTTTCTAATATTTTAAACTATTTTAAAGAAAATTTTCAAATCAAAATTCTGTTTTAAAAACCGCTTTAAAGATTTTCAATATAAAAAGAAAAAAAAATATATGTAAAGGTGGGATTAACTAGGGCGGTTGGATCGAACGACCCAGGATTTAGTGGGCACGACACGTGGTGGGGACCACGCGCCTGCATGTGCAGGCGCGTGAGCCCACCACTCTCGTAGCCGCCATCGCGGCCCGTTGTGGACCGTTGGATCCATGATCCAATGGTCACGATTCGCTGGCGCTGACCGAATCCAAGCGGGCACGGATTTTGGCGATCCTGGGGCTGATTTGATTATTTTGAGCCGGATTTTAGGGATTTTATTGTTGTTAAATTAAAGGATTATTTAACAAAACCCCCCTCGTGGTTTGGGGCATCCTCCAGAAACCTTATGTGGTTCTGCCGTTAGAAAAAAACCCTCTATAGTTTACAATAGTTGCTCAGTATCTCCTTGGCGTTAAATCCCTTGTGAAATGACCTTATTACCCCTCTCCCTTCCCCAAAATAAGACCGGATCTTTTGTTTAGGAAAAACCCAAACTTAACCCAGCATCGTTCTTATCTAAAGAAAAATTCATCATCGAAGGAGATCGAGACGGCAAGCTCAGATTCGGAGAAAAATCCTTCTCGTTTGAAGACCAGAACTACACGGCAATTGAGATCCAGAGAAGAATCGAGGTATTACCTTAATTTTAAACCCTAGATCACAGTTTTCTTTGGGATTTACTTTGCACATTTGGATTTTTGCTATCAATTAAGTCGTTTAAGGTTTGATTTTGGAATGTCATGTGTATCCGTCTTAAATTTGGGTTCTTTTGGGCAAAATTTTATTCTCAGTAGAAGTTATGTTTGAAAAAAGTTGATGATCAATCTTCAAAAGTGACTGATTTTCAACTGAAATATTAAAAAAATTGCATTAATAATAAACACTATATTAGTATTGGATTACTGCTATAGAATTACAAATTCACTGCTAAAGTATTCGATGCTACACAGTTTTTGTTGTTGGATTGAATGTAGCTATGAGAGGGTGTAAGTCCATGTCACGCACCCACGAACTTGCGGGGAGGCGGAATATATGAAAAACAATTATCAAAGCTTCGTAACACGGACTTGAGCATACGGATCGTGTCTATACAATTACTAGCAAACTACGAAAGATTTAACTATTCGGATTCGAAGTTATACCTCACGTTACTTGTCCTTCGGGTCTTCATCGCTGTCCTCCACTCCTTGTAGGCTCTTTGGAACGTCGGCACCTCAACGGCCTCCTCGAGTCAAAGACGGTCCATCCGAGAGCTCCTACTCCAAGCTTGACCTCTAACTTGAGATAACTAGGTTGCTCAAAGTGCTAATCTAAGCTATCTAGGGGATATAGAGTTGGATTAAGGATGTATTAGTCTTGCTAACCCTTGATCTCAACACATGAGAGGTTAGGGTTAGGATTTGAAGAGAGAGAGCTTGAGGAGAGAGAAGGTGAGAATGAGAATCCTTTTGGATAAATGATATCATTTGTGTATATATGAAACATTACATATTATTAAATGAATAACAAATAATGATATATCATCATGTTTCATTAATACACTTAGTGATTCATCACATGAGTCATATAAATCATAAATTAATCATTAACTCCATGTATGAATCACACCATGACTCATTTATCCAATAAATGCAAATGCCACGTTACCCTCCAACTCATCATACTTCTAGAAACTTACCGACAAATTACGAGAACGCCCCTCCTATCCGTGAAAACACGGAAAAACTTTAGACTGTATAAATCCAATAATCCGATACTAGAATCTGGCTTAAACCAAAGCCGACTAGTAAAAACTGTCCGAACATCGTACGTGCGTAAAAACAAGTATGCGTTCGAACCCTGTCGTAAAACCATACGACCTCTATATCGTTTCGCCTGAAGCAGGGAAACTTTCTTTGTGGGACTCTAAAGACTCGACACCACGTTGGCAGTGGGTTTAACCACAGACCGCAAGCGGCACTGGCTGTACGTAACGGTCCCCAGGTAGATGTCGATAAGAAGGCCGATGAGGAAACCCATTCGAACTCCTACTGATCCTGATGTGACAATCTCCGTACAGTCCGGTCCGTTCGTCTAAGACTATCGCATATCGGGCCTAGGGGGGCGGTAAACGTCAGACCCCTAATAGCGGTATAAGTCGTGTCGGAGTGCAGCCCATTACACCTTGAGAAACTACTGGAAGCTACCAGTAAATCTCGCTTGCCCTGGCCAGGGACTTTGCTTAATGGCTCTCCATACACAGCGCGATATCAACCCCCAATATCGGGAGAGACGAATCCTGTCTAACCGCCACTGCCTCCAAGTGCTTCGGGACTGCACCCAACTACTACCTGTTTGCACGACGCCTTTGAGCCGTGGTAGGGTAGTAATCTAAGTACAGTGGGAACACACTCGAGGCGAAGTAGCGGTATCAAGTCGACGGACTAAGCTGTACTCATGTCGCCTGGGAACTGCTATCTGACGATGGGTATAAATCCAACCTGCAGTTCCCGACGAGTCCTGTCCGGTGTACCCGTAACCTAACGAGCACCTGTATACTATCTCCAGTACGACGTACTGATGGCTGTGGGATAGACCATCTCCCCAACTGGGATAAGAAGCGTACACACTAGTCTACTCCGGAGTATCGATGCCCTGTCTTGATAATCCTACGACCAGAGACCTGTATAGGATGTTGCTTATAGACTACTCAGCCCCTACTAGTGTGACTGCCATCACAACGCTGGTAATCAAGCAAAGATCCTAAGGGCTCTACTAATATGTATAAGCGATACGTTACAAGAAGCATATGCACATATTAAAGTAGACATAAACCAAGTAGCATACTACCATTTTTAGCAAGACTGTCAATACAACTGTGAATATCCCAAGCTTCCATTAAGTAATATACAAGCTAGTATGATACAGTAATGGCCTCTAGGGCATAAACACTAACAATCTCCCACTTGCACTAGGGCCATGTACTGGCATATCGCAGACCTACGATCTCGAATAGCCTTTCGAACTGCGTCTGAGGAATGGCCTTTGTGAATGGATCGGCAATGTTATTCTCCGTCTCTACTCTCTTTACCTCGATCTCCAGCGATCTACGATCTCCCTAATCAGGTGATACCGCCTTAAGATGTGTCTGGACTTCTGATAGGACCTGGGTTCCTTCGCTAAAGCTATAGCGCCGTTGTTGTCGCAATATAGAGGTTTTGGACCAACACTGGTAGGAACCACCTGAAGTTCTGTGAGGAACTTCTTCATCCAGACAGCTTCTTTTGCGGCATCGCAAGCAGCTATGTACTCCGCTTCAATCGTTGAGTCAACAACGGTCTCCTGCTTGGAGCTCTTCCAATAGACTGCTCCTCCATTGAGAGTAAAGACATATCCCGACATGGACTTGGAGTCATCCTTGTCACTCTGGAAGCTGGAGTCGGCAAAGGCCTCGATCTGGAGGTCTTTTCCGCCATACACCAAGAATATCTCCTTAGTCCTCCTCAGGTACTTGAGAATGTTCTTTACTGCTATCCAGTGCTTCTCCCCTGGGTTTGCCTGATACCGGCTTACGACGCTTAATGCGTATGCTACATCTGGTCTGGTACATAACATCGCATACATTATAGAGCATACCGCAGAAGCGTAGGGTATAATCGACATGCGATTCCTTTCCAAATCAGTCTTGGAAGACATCTCTTTGGAGAGGGTGATTCCGTGACTATGGTGTCTATACTGAATCTTTTCAATATGGTGTCTATGTACCTGGACTGCGAAAGTCCCAACATCCTCTTCGATCTATCACGATAGATCTGGATCCCCAGAATGTAGGTGGCATCATCCAGGTCCTTCATGGAGAACTTCTGTGACAAGAATCTTTTGACTGACTGTAGCATAGGAATATCATTTCCTATTAGGAGAATGTCATCCACGTACAAGAAGAGAAATACTACAGCTCTCCCTACAATATTTATGTATATGCATGGTTCATTTGGATTTTTGATAAAGTCGAATTCTTTGACAGCATCATCAAAACAGATGTTCCAACTCCGCGATGCTTGCTTTAGTCCATAAATGGACTTAAGCAACTTGCACACTTTACCACTGCTCCCACTCTGAATGAATCCCTCTGGCTGATCCATATAGACACACTCTTCCAAATTACCATTTAGAAAGGCCGTCTTTACGTCCATCTGCCAGATCTTATAATCGTGGAAGGCGGCAATAGCAAGAAGGACCCGAATGGATTTGAGCATAGCCACTGGAGAAAAGGTTTCGTCATAGTCCAAACCAGGTCTTTGACGGAAACCCTTTGCAACAAGTCTAGCCTTATAGGTTTCAACCTGTCCATCTACACCAATCTTCTTTCTGAAGATCCATTTGCATCCTACGGGTTTTACCCCATCTGGAGCAATGTCCAAAGTCCATACTTTGTTAGTGTACATGGACTCCATTTCGGTCCGCATTGCATCCAGCTATTTTACTGAGTCGCCGCTCTGAATGGCTTGTTGGAAGCTAGTAGGGTCATCATTATCAATGATGCAATCTTCTCGATCCCCGTCTATGAGAAAACCGTAGTATCTCTCAGGCGGATGAGACTGCCTACTACTTCTGCGGATAGGCGCTGGTATATCCCTTTCTTCTGAAACCTCTGGTTCTACCATACTTTCAGTAACAGCTTGTGGTTCTGGAATTTCTTCCAGTTCTACTGCACTCCCACTCTTCTGATTTTCTAAAAATTCAGCTTCTAAGAAGTGGGCATGACGAGAAACAAAAACCTTTTGTTCCTCCGCGTAATAGAAACAATATCCCTTGGAGTTCGTTGGATATCCCACAAACTTACACTGTACTGAGCGTGCCTCGATCTTGTCCGGATGCTGATTTTTTACAAAAGCTGGACATCCCCATCTCTTCAGGTACTGAAGATAGGGTTTCTTCCCACTCCACATCTGATATGGTGTGGTAGGCACAGTCTTGGTTGGAACCTTGTTCAAAAGATATGCAGCTGATTCTAGCGCATAACCTCAGAAAGATCGCGATAACTCAGCCTTACTCATCATGGAACGAACCATATCCAATAGGGTTCGATTCCGCCTTTCCGATACACCGTTGTGTTGTGGTGTGTATGGAGGAGTAAGCTGAGAGTGAATTCCATTCTCTTTTAAGTAACTCAGGAACTCGACACTTAAGTATTCACCACCTCGATCAGATCTCAGTGTCTTGATACTTTTGCCTGTTTGGTTTTCTACTTCATTCTTGTATTCCTGGAATTTCTCAAAGGCCTCGGATTTATGCTTCATCAAAAAGATATGTCCATACCTATAGAAATCATCCGTAAAAGTAATGAAGTAGGAATAACCACCTTGCGCATGTGTAGACATTGGACCGCACACGTCACTGTGTACGAGTCCCAAGAGCTCGCTCGCTCTTACTCCGTGTCCAGTAAACGGAGTCTTTGTCATCTTTCCCATAAGACAAGATTCACAAGTAGCATAAGATTGATATTCGAACGGATTCAAATATCCTTCTCTATGTAACTTAGTTAATCGTGTTTCATTGATGTGATCTAGTCTACATTGCCATAAGAAAGCCTGATTTATTTCTGGAGACTTTCTTTTAAGTGTGTTCTGGACATTGAAAACCTGAGCTTGACTCAATACGTATATACCGTTATCTAATGTACCGGACCCAATCAGAACTTGATTTAGGTGGATGTGAACTACATCGCTTACGAATGTAAAATCATATCCCTCTCTTGAAAGTGAGGACACTGATATGATATTATAAGTCAAACTAGGTACATACAAACAGTTACGTAGAATCAATATTTGCCCACTTGTCAAACCTAGGCGATATTCTCCCACGGATTCAGCGTTCACACTTATTCCGTTTGCAACTCTGAGAGACAAATCACCTACCCTGATAACTCTACGGTTTCTCAAAGCATGTAATGAATTACAGATATGAGATCCTGCTCCGGTATCTAGTACCCAGGAAGTAGAGTTAATTGACAAACAGTTCTCAATTACAAACACACTTGAGGCCGAAGCCACAACATGCTTCGTATCCTGGCTACCGGCTTCCAAAACCCTGCAATCTTTCTGCCAATGCCCAATCCCATAACAATAGGAACATCTCTCCTTACCTACACCAAGTCCCAAAACTTTTGCTCTTTCCTTTCCTCCTACTTTACTGACACCGTATATCGGCTTTGTAGAGGTCTTCTTCTTTTCACCCTTTGCTTTCGCCTTGGATGTAGAAGAAGGTCCCCCATTAAGCAGAGCTTGTATCTCCCTGGTTTCTTTCAGGGTGTAAGTAGAGGGTAGGGACTGTGGAAATAAGTCAGCATATGACCTGTTTCCCAACGTGGTCTCCAGGTCCTTGAGCTCCTCAATATAGCTCGTCATCATAAGGACGTCGTCCCCTACAGATGACCCGACAGCCAACCTCGCTTGAATTAATTCGTTCGAGGTCTCATATCTTGCGATATAAGATTGCTCTCCATATAAATCTTTGTTATGGAGAAAGATGGAAACTGAGTCCATCTTCTCGTACTGCTTCTGGTATACACCATCAACTGAATCCAACACGAGGCACTTGGCTTTCGCTTTATCCTTTTCCCTTGTCTGACGGATATCCATATCCGCGATGGTGGAAACTGGACCTGGGATGGCGGGATCTTGAGTAGTAATAGGGTGGTCAGCTTGTCATAGGCAATGGACATCTGGACAGACCTTTGCCAGTTATATAAGTCAGATTCAGTCAAATTGTTATCTAGATGTAACCTAGTCATGGTTACAAGGTCGCTGCAATGAGAGAGAGAGAGAAGAAAACACTTTAGCATGATGCTCTTGCAAGTTTAGATTGGTTTTTAGTTTATCTAAACTGGATGGCTCCCACTGTTTCTCGAATCCTTCCTCAAACCATAAAAGAAGAATTAGCCAGGACTAATCTCACCGTACAATACTTGCTTAACCGTTCAGCCAGGCCAGTGTTGATACTTCGAGGGAGGTTTTCCAACGCTTTCGCGAAGTTCCTTAATTAAAGAACCTCTTTTCTCTGGGGGCGTAGCCCCGCTGGCACCTTTCTCGACACCTACTTGGTTTATAGTATTGATCGTTAAGTGATGAATCTCCTGATAAGTAGCATATACTCACAGTAGGATCGGGATCCAAATATCATCGTATGATAATGTTGAAGGAATCCTACCAACATTCATCAAACTCCAAATGGTATGCATCACTAGCAAGTTTCAGTTTCTTTAGAAACTCCCGATGTGTATTTTCCCCCCATGTTCTTATGACCTTGACGAAGGCCAACAAATCATAAGTCACATGTCAAGTTCTGCCCATCATTATCTTGTCAATTTGAACCCACCCGTACATACCCTTGACGAAGGCCAACAAGGTAATACGACTGTCCCAAACTAACTCATCTATCTATGCAACAAATGAATACCCCAGCAGCTACCAAACACTATGCCTTGACGAAGGCCAACAAACATAGTTTGAATACTACTGACCATCCATAAGAAATGACGGAGGGCTACGACTGGTTTTGGCGAAACTGTGAACGTAGTGAACTTGATACAATCGAAGGAACCTGATAGCTTTTTAAAATGAGTGGTTAAAGCTCCGCAATTAAAAATTCTGCTCTTTTTAAAATAACCGAGTGGTTTCTTTTAAATTTGTTCCAACGACTCAACTTTGGTTTATTTTCTTTGCATTATAATAATGCGTCCCATCATTTATCCTATCATTGCAGAAAACAACGAAAATACCACGTCCTCTTATACCATCTGCATTCGCCACTGGGCCCCTTCATCACCCGTTAGGTTACTTAACTAACGACAGAGCGGGGGCTGGGCTAGCGCGGGTGTAAAACATAAGTGACGTCTAATAGCTATCATATATAGATATTGTACATTCGTCAAACGCAATAATAGTCATTCCAGATCACTGATGAACATTATTGGATATACTAGCAATCTGCGTTTGCTTTGAGCCTGCAACAAAAGACGAATTACACAGTTGTGATGAATAGCCATTACCCCACCGTAGACCCCTACGGGTACGGCAAACTACCCGCCAAGTACCCGAAGTGAAGCGGTCTCCCTCAACAACGTGAGTAGGCCACTAAACACTTCAACGTACCCGGTAGTTTGTGTACCCCATCTTGGGTCTATCCTAGGAGCAAAAATCAGTAAAATGAAATAATACAACGGTGGCTACAACCGCAACCTGGATGTGTCCCGCAAAATAATATTACAACATATTACAATTACATCGAATGAATGAATATAATAACTGTTTCCCTCCGAAAGACGGCGCACAAGACTGCAATGTCTTGACACTGAGATTCAGGGCAAATGCTATTTGGTTTTATCCGTCCACTTCTCCGAAGATACCAAGTTGATTTATGGCACCGTGTATCGGAGGTTTAGACGGATGCGGACGATCTAGCAGACTTCGTCAGATTCCCCCTCGCTTGAGGGGTTTTTGATTGTGGGGACGCTCTTCCCTGCAGGCGCAAGCCCCTGCAGTTAATTACGCTACCGCATCGCGGTAGCAACTTTCTCCTTGTCCAGAATTTCATTTCGTGTCGTGTGTGTTTGTTTTGTTTGTGGTTGCCTGTGGATTGTATACGGAGACTAAGTTATGCCGTCGCCCGTAAGACGTGGATTAGTCCAAATCCATATTTTCTTAGATTTGGGTTTGGGGTTTTAGTTTAAGGATACGTTAGCCGTGTTTGAGGCTAAGATCAACTTAAACGTTCGTTAAGGATACGTTAGTCTGATTTGAGACTAAGATCAACTTAACGGAAAGAGCATTTAGGGGCTCTATTGTTCCAGTTTAAGGACATAGTGGTCCATTGCATGTATGGCCGTCGGGACCCATCACCTCTCTGACGACGTTGAAGGATTACAACGACAGGTGTCAGAGGAGTTCAGAGATGTACCCTACGACCAAAGTTGATTGGGGGTCTTATAGTCCAATTTGGGACTAAAGCCTGTTTGAATGTTTAAGGATACGTTAGCCATATTTGAGGCTAAGATCAACTTAAACAGGATCGTTTAGATCCGACAAGAGAGAGCATTTGGGGGCTCTATTGTTTCAGTTTAGGAACATAGTGGTCCATGTTCCAGTTTAGGGACGTGGGGGTCCATTGCCAGTTTAGGGACATGGTGGTCCATGTTCCAGTTTAGGGACGTGGTGGTCCATGTTCCAGTTTAGGAACGTGGTGGTCCATTTTATTTGTAGCCATCAGGACCCGTCACCTCTCTGACATCGTTGAAGGATTACAACGATAGATGTCGGAGGAGTTCAGAGATGTACCCTTGAACCAGGTGTAAATTGATTTAAGAGAGCAGCCGTGCTCAGTCAATTTAATTTGAGGGCTTACGACCATGATTGGGCTAAGTCCAGTTGAGAATATTCAACGTTTTTATCTTTGGCCTATTAGGCCTGTGCTAGGGCTTTGCCCATGTTTAATAATACACTGCATTTTCTTTTGGCCTGCTAGGCCTATCTGATTTGGGCTCTGTCCCTTTATAAATGATGCAGAGCATCTGTTTGGGCTCTGCCCTTCTTTAAAATAATGCATTGCATTTAATTTGGCCTGTTAGGCCCCTTTTTAATTGGGCTTGGCCCTTCTGTAAATAATGCAGTGCATTAATTGTCTGACATTGGCTTGTCAGGCGCTTTGCGCCAATTATTGAGCGCAAGCGCATGTGGAGGTGACACGTGTCACGCTCTGGTGAGCGCAGGCGCAACAGCGCAGTGCGTTGCGCTGTTGCGCCGCCGACACGTGGCGCTCTCTGGTGGCTTGCGCCAACCCCGGAGCGCAACAGTGCAGTTTTTGCAAGTGCAAGGCACTGTTTCAATAACTTGATCCAATTTTGGATTCTAAGAGAGGAATCTTTTAAGATTCCAGAACCAATAGTTCATAAAAAAGTGCAAGGCACTGTTATTATTTATTTTTTATTGAAAATCATTGATCTTGTTCTTAGATCAATGATCTATTCAGAAGAAATTCTTCTTTTATAAAGGTTTTTACCTTTTTTTTTTCTTGAGTTCTTTCTCAAAACTCTTGATGATGATGTCGATGTTTCTGATGATGTTCCTGTTGTTGATGCCCTCTGAATTGGGGTCTAGGGGCCTTTATATAGTTCCCATTAATTAGTTAAATTTGTTAAAGAGATCTTTCTCTGAGTGATTTGGAGAATTTTCCCCACCGTTGGATCTTTGATCTAAGGGCTTCTGTTTTACAGAAGACAATCTTCTTGTTTTAATAAGAACAGAAAGATCTTACTGGAATTTAATTCTGTTTGGCGCAAACGCCCCAGCGCTTGACACGTGTCACGCAACATACAGCGCAGCGCAGCTGCGCTGACACGTGTCGCGCAGCGCTTGCGCAGATGCAACTGCGCTGACACGTGTCGCGCAGCGCAGCGCAGCGCTTGCACAACTGAAGCGTTGCTTCCTTTAATTTTGTTTTTAATAGAGCCTTGCTCTGATTGGGCGCACTGCCTTGGGTGCTGCACTGACGTATCAGCTTTTGACACGTGGCGCGTTACGCGCAGCGCACGAGATTTGAAGCATTACTTCAATTTTTGAATTTTTGAAATTCAAACAGAGTTTTGCTCTGATTGGGGGAAACAAATGCCCCCCTACCGTTGCGCTCACGTGGCGCGCACGTGAGTGCAGCGGTGGCAAGATTTTGGCCGTTGGATCAACGCGTGAGTTGAAGGGGCGCAGGCGCCTATAAATAGGACCCTTGGTCCTTGGTAAATTTTTTTTACCATTTTCAAGAATCTTGATTTTCAGAGCCTTGCTCTTGCTTAAGAGTTTTAGAGCCTTTCTCTCGTTTCTTCCCAAGAACTCCAGAGTTCAGAAAGGTAAAATTAAATAAAATTAAATTAAATTAACAGAGCTTTGCTCTCATAGATCTTTGATCTAAAGAAAACCTTTTTGGGGTTTCATCAACAGAGCCTTGCTCTCAAAAGTTCATAGATCTACAGAGATCTTGTTCATGGGTTTTAACTCATGAACAGAGTTTTGCTCATGGATCAAATGTAGATATTTTTTGATCTAAAAATGGAGAACTTTTTATAAGTTTTCGTAGATTTTTAAGATCCCAAAATTTTAGTTCTTTCAAGAGTTAAATTTTTTTTGATGGATCTTTCCATTATTACCACAGAGCTAGGCTCCTTTTAGGAAATTTTATTCCTTTGAGACCAGAGTTTAACAAATGTCACTCTGTGACAGAGCTTTGCTCTGAAAGAGGAGATTTTCTCCTTGTCTCTAGGGGTTTCCCATTAATGAGAATATTCTCTTGGGGATCTTTTCATTAATTGACAGTCTCACCCAATGATGGGGCTGTCTTATTAAATGATGCACTGTCATCCAGATTTTGTGGGTCCCCATTTGGTCCCCTACACACTGTATTGCAGCGTGGTGTAAATTTTTAAAATTTCAAGCGTTGGAATTACAACACTGACGGCTAATTTTTGTCTCTCCACAGGAAACATGCCTGCTGACCTATCATTCCCGTTTGTTCGCTCGGAGGGAGGATTTCTCCAGGCACCAGTGGACCGAGAGGTGCTTACTCTCATCAAGGATAATGACCCCGAGCACAAGAACCGTCACTTGTGGGGTAGGTGGTAAAACGATATCATCCAGGGTCGCCGAAGCTTTGGTTTTGCTACGCCGTCCGAGCCAATATTTTCGATCCCTTATGCGGATGAACCCCCGGTGAAGTATACCGTGGAGGTCAAAAATTGGAACTCGGATGACCTCCTCCAGCCTGCAATTGGTGCTATTCCCATGCAGCCGCCGCCGGCAATAGACATTTTAGGGAGGCGAATCTGTCAGGGTGAAGCACGCCCTTGGGGACAGGCCTATAATATTGGATTGGTCCCGCGACCGCCCGCCGGATATTTGCAGTGGGCCCGGTACATCTTATCGGCGAAAAGGACTCATTTGACGAAGATTGGTTTGTATTCGGCCATCTACGTCTCGCTCTTTGCGTATTCATCTTCTCCAACGTGGTGGATTAAGGCTTTTATCGAACAATAGAATATCCCCACCCACACCTTCCTGATGACGGACAGGGAGGTCTCTATCTCCTTGGAGGAGTTTGCCGAAATCTCGGGTCTGCCGATGAGGGGGAGCATTACGAGGAGCTGCTTCCTCCTGACGAATACGTCTTTGCCACCAAGCCGCTGGTGTTTGATTTGACTCCGGAGAACGCTATTCAGCACCAGTTTCCAGGCTTGGTGAAGGTGCTGGAGATCTATGAAGGGCTCTATCTGGAATCGGGCATCCGGGAAGTCAGTTTCGCAGATTTTATCGCCCGCTTCATTCGACCGGAGTTCCTATCGGAGCGGAGTGAGAAGTTCACCCAGCTTGATGACCCTTTTGGCTTCGGCTTGGACCGTCGACCCACGTCGGAGGATGATCACAAGGACTTTTATCTCCCCGGTGCCGCCGTCATGCCCTTGTCAGAGATCGCCATCCCGGGCATGGATGAGGAAACCTTTTTTGTAGGGTTCTTAGGATTGTGGCTGTGCAGCTTTGCGCTCCCCATGCAACCGCGCCACATGCGGCCATCTGTCTTCTACCCAGCGCATCGGATGGTGGCTGGTTTGCAGTTGTCAGTAAAAAACGCTGGGCTGGCTTACCTTTATAATGGACTTAGCGTAGCGGCGGACGCTAGTGAGCCTGGGGTGCAGCCTGCTAACTTCCCGATGCATTACTTCACCTCTTGGATGGAAATGCATGTGCACAGGGTGTTCGGCGCCCATAAGATCCTTCCGTTCTTTGAGAAGTGCAGACTCCTAAGAGTCATGCGGTTGGTCGGCGCTTCGAATCTGCGGGAGGCTAGAGGGCTGCTCCTTTGTCTACACCTGGTCGGAGCGAAGGTTTCCTTTTTGGACAAGGTCATAACCATAGGCTCAGAGACCACCATGTCGGTAGTGCCTATGCGTGATGATTTTAAGGACGGGGCTTCCATATTGAAGGCTCGGGAGATCCTCCACCTCTACTCCATTCGGCCGGGCTACCTGGTGTTTAGGCAGAATGAGACGGCACTCTTCATGAGGTATAACCCTCACCGGTTTGCTCAGCAATCGAGCTATCACCAAGGGATCCCGATGGAAGCTTTCTTGGAAAAGCCCGTGGTCAGCCGAGAGGGGATAAGGAATGCAATGCATCATTTTATGCGGCTTAACACGGGTTCCTATTTCTTCATCAGCGAGCCGAGCTGCGTCCCCAAAGTCCTCAACGCGTACGTGGCTTGGTACGCGCATGCAATGGGTTCCGTTATCCTTATGGAGAAGCGCATGCTGGTTGACTGCAAGGGTGCGCCTCCCGGCGGCGATCGCAAGGCTCCCTTGAAGCCAAGGACCCCCGTCATTCCTCCGCTGAAAGACGCCGGAGTTGGGCCACCGCGCGTGCTGAGCCCCCCGCGTGGATTGCCGCTTCCTGATACGGTGGATGCGCCACCAGCGTCCTGTGCTCCAGTGGAGACGGTAAACGTGGTATCACTGGAGTCCGGCGTGGGCGGGGATATCGGGACCCGCCGCCCTAGAGTGCCTGCAAAGCGTAAGTCGATCTCGGGTGCACCCAGGGCTGGTGGGTAGAAGAGGAAGAAGAAGTCGCTACTCTCTCTCGACGCGATCCTCAGTTTAGAGCCTGGGGCCCCTCTTACCGAAGGAATAAGCGAGTATGGCAGCAATAAGGGCTTCTCGGTAGACCCCGCAGACACTGATCTGGCGGCCGCTATTGCGGCTTCTGAGCGATCAGCGAGACTCGAAGCGTAGTTGGATAAACTCGCTCGAGCAGGTAATCATTAGATGTACTCTTCGTCATTTTATAGCATTTTTATCATTATCTTCGACTAATGCTTTCCCCTTTTTAAGAGGTGTCACTACCGAAGAAGCCGTCGCTGCCTCTTTAAAAACCTTCCAGGAGGAGGAAGAGAAGCGTGCTTTAATGGGCGTTGGTACGTCTCGCCTTATTAAGTTTTTTTTTAATCCCTTTTTTCTGATGGCCAACCTAACCTTTTTTTCTTTGTTTCTTTGCAGGGGCTGCGCCAGCTAATGCGGGGACTCTCCCCAGGCCCTCTACTGAAGTCCCAGCTTCTTTGGGGCTGCCGCGAGAGCCTCAACTTGACAAATCGACGAGGGATGCCTTGAAGGATTTGGAGGCATCCCTGTTCACGGACGAGGACGTCTCAATGAGGGAAGCCTTGGAGAGCTCCGTCTTGACGGCTCGAGAGGAGAGAAAGCGGCTAAGGCGCGAGGCGAAAGCACGCAGGGCTGCTTTGGCCGTGGGAGCGGGCCCAAGCACTGTCCCTCGTGCTAATACTCCCTCAGAAGAGCCCCCGGTCGCCTTGTTCACTGCTCGCAGACAGGTGGCGCGTGCAGTTTGGAGTGCTAACGATAAATCCACTTCAGGTAATGTATCTTTCGAGATTTGTTTGTAAGAATTGTAAACTTGTCGGTTCTTATATATCTTGTCCTGCAGGGCCAAGTCCAACCGAGGGGGAGGCGGAGACCGTCGAACCCAAGGAGACAGAGGAGGAGGTACCGGCCGAACCCGAACTGACGGTGGGCAACGTCGCCAGGGTTGCTGAGCCTGAGCTAAGGGATGAGGGAGCTGCATCAGAGAAGGTCGTTGATGCCGAGCCCGAGGTGGCGGCAAATGAGACGACCGCTATCACTGAGCCTGGGGCAGCGGCGGGCGGAGCATCTGGGACTGGTGACCCCATGGTAATGGAGGACGAGACGATGGCGACCGCCGAGCCCAAAGAAGTAGCGGGTGAGATGGGCACGACTCCTGGGGATGAGCCAGCCGCTCTTTCTCAAGAGTCTGGCAATGCTCCGATCATTGCTCTCCCCGTCTACGGTCCTCCGCCGTCTCCCGGTCGGGCGAGTACGACGATAGCCCCTGTCGAGTCCGATGATGAGGCCACGGGAGGTGGACTCGTATCGATGGAGGAGGGAAACGCCTCTGTTTCGGCCGGCAGCTCATCAGGTAAATCCCGAGATACTGTCCTTTTTTTAATCTTACAATCCTTTCTGACAAGTTTACCTTTGTTTTTAACGCAGGTGCAGCCAGCGCCGATGCTCCATTGCTCAAGGGAGCGCCGTCAACTACTGCCTTGGCGGTGGTCACCTCTCAGCCTTCCCTTGTACCCTCAAAGATGTTGGAAGGTAAGGATTTGCAACCTACTAGTTTTCTCTTTCAGCCGCATAATTTATGTACTAAAGTCGTACTGTTGTGTCTTTTCAAGAATGCTTTTTGATCATCTCTATCAGGTGTTGTACCCACACTTCTCTTTCCCATCTGAACTTGCTTCTTCCTCTAGTGGCGCCGGTGAGTATAGTTTCCAACTGATATCTTTCTTTTTCAGTAATGGAATTATTTCTAACTTTCCCTCGTCCTGATTGCAGTGCTACAAATCGAAGGAGAGGATGAAAGATCGGTCGCGCCACCGCCCCTTCCGGCCTTGCCACCTGTTGCAGCTGGTATGGTAAACTATCGCATCGATGACTTTTTTTTTGTATTTCTTGAACTGTCATCTAATCGTATTTTATTTTTTCAGCTGTCGTTCCGATCCCGGTGCCTTTTAAGTCCCGTGTTACAATGCCAGCAGGCCCCTTCCTGAGACGTCCGTCTTCAAAGGGCGCCGCGAATAGTCTGCGCATGGTGAGCGACTACATTGAGGAGCTCGACGTCGAGACTCCTACGTCTGCCGCAGATTTTTCTACGGCGGTTAACCCAATGCTGGTGATACTTTTAAACTTCCATAACGAAGGCATCGTCGCGTCTTGGGTTAATCACTGCAGGGAGATCGAGGCCCGCCTGCATCAACTGGAGTTTATGCGCCCTGCTCCCGAGACCTTAGCCGCAAGCAATCAAAGAGTAGCATGGATCGAGCAAAGCACTTCTTACTTCCATCACCTGGAACAAGAAGCGGCTTTACGGCTGAGGGAATGCCAAGAGACCTCAAGCGAGACGGCTCGTCTGCGCGCTGAGGTTGAGGCGAACGCTGCCCAGGTGAAGGCTATCTTCGAAGGCCTCCTGGAACGCATCTCAAATGGTCTAAACTTGAAGCGGAAGCTTGATGATGCCGAGCGTAATGCCCAAGGCCGCGAAGCAGCTCATCAGCCCGTTGGGGAGCAGATTGCATCCTTCTTGCAGCAACGGGCTCAAGTGGAGGCAGAACTGGCGGTGGCGGCCGATCAGGAAAAGGCATGGAGGGAAGTGCGCGAACAATTGATAAGGCTATTTAAAACGCTTCTTTCCCAGTAGCTGCCTTTGTATCAATATACTTGTAAAAATTTTCTTTTTCGAATAACATGTATCCATTCTTTATTCTTTTATACGATTCACCTTGTACTTGATTGAATTAATAAATAAAGACACATTTTTTTTTGCAATGTCTTGTATGCTCTTTTGCTTTCTCTCTTTCTCTTATTATCAGTATGCTGTCTTGATAAACATGGTTGACAGATAATAGAGTAAGCATCTTGGTTTCTTGAAAAGATAGCGATGGCTTAGGCCGCAGGTTCAGATCTGCTGCCTAAGACTTTTCAACTCTATGAGCCATGAGGGTCTCATAGAGACTTTTCTCCCTACGGATCGAGAGGATCTCGTAGGTGGATTTTCTCCTTAGGAATCGTGAGGATTCCTAAGTGCGTTTTCTCTTATAAGTCGTAAGGATCTTATAAGAGAATTTTTCCCTCTTACGAGTCGAGAAGACCCGTAAGCGGTTGTTTCCCTCCTTGTCGAGATTCGAGTTTGGTGAGTGAGACCCGTGGATAGTATGCAAGAGACCGTTTTGGGCCAAATTGCAGGGTCTCAATGCTTAGGGAACAAGTTTTTAATCCTTACTGCCTAAGGCTTTATCTTACGAGTCGAGCCGCATCGAGAAGTTCTCGCAAAGACATCAATTTCTTCACATGTCGAGACGAATCGAGCATTTCTCGCAAGAACATCCTAACATCACAGTTAACCTCTGCTCTTTACGACAGAAGTCCGTTAGGGCCTGTGGTACTTAGGGTTTTGGCCGTCGTACCGTCGCATCAGCTGATATATTCCTCGATAGGCAATCGTGCTGTTCGAGTAGCCCTGCGACTGCCGTGTCTTTGATCCCTTCGGGGGCTAGACAAGACGTCTTCAAGCAATCTTCTTAGGCAGTTTGACCGTCGGAAGAGCAAACGTTAGGAATTTGCCATGCCGCTTTTTAAATGAGATTTGGCTCATTTTGGAGAGCCCCGATGAGTCATAACTACTCCGCGCTGGTGTGGGATGATCTCCGATAATCTTTCAGGTTTTATGTGAGTTGTCGTCAAGACCCTGAAGCTAGGAATTTGGCCTTTGCTTCGTTTGCTGGCATCGCGTCTGCTGTATCGAGACGAATGTCGCGGTGGATCTGGGATTTTGCCGTGGCTCCGTTAGTTTGATTGTCGCGTCTGATCCCTGCTGGAAGAAGAACGCTGGGGTGACATCTTGTCTGCTGTATCGAGACGAATGTCGCGGTTGTCTCTAGGTTGCTGGTGAACCGTCGAGGTTTGGAACTAGGGATTTTGCCGTGGCTCCGTTTGTTTGATTGTCGCGTCTGATCCCTACTGGAGGAAGAACGCTGGGGTGACATCTCGTCTGCTGTATCGAGACGAATGCCGAGGTGGAGCTGGGATTTTGCCGTGGCTCCGTTTGTTTGATTGTCGCGTCTGATCCTTACTGGAGGAAGAACGCTGGGGTGACATCTCGTCTTCTGTATTGAGACGAATGCCGAGGTGGAGCTGGGATTTTACCGTGGCTCCGTTTGTTTGATTGTCGCGTCTGATCCTTACTGGAGGAAGAACACTGGGGTGACATCTCGTCTGCTGTATCGAGACGAATGCCGAGGTGGAGCTGGGATTTTACCGTGGCTCCGTTTGTTTGATTGTCGCGTCTGCAGTATCAAGACGAACATAGAGGTGGTGACCATTCCATGTTGGTGTGGGATGATCTCCGGTTGTCTTTCAAGCTTTATATGACTTGCCGTTAAGACCTCGAAGCTGGGAATTTATCCTTCGCTTCGTTTGCTTTGTCATGTCCGAATCCTGTTGGAGGAAAGGCGTTATTATTGACATTGCGTCTGTTGCATTGAGGCGAATGTCACGGTTGTCTCTAGGTTGTTGTTGAACCGTCGAGATTTGGCTTCATTTTCTAACGGAGCCTGTCGGGAAGGTATGGTTCCCTCTTTGTTTGTGCCCCTGGATTGTATACTGGGATCGACGTGATCTCACCTGTAGGGAAAAAGTTTCATCATATTTTTTTTTGTTATTGTCTTATTTCCGCGATGTTCTATCATTTCAGCTTTTATATCGCGAAGGTCGCGATTGCCCAATCATTTCGGCTGTTTTTCGCGGTGCCCAATCATTTCGGCTGTTTATTTTATATTTACTCGCTGCTTTTTTTATTGCGAGTTGCCCAATCATTTCGGCTATTTTGTGTGCATACGTTCTTACTTGCTGCTTTTTATTGCAAGTTGCCCTATCATTTCGGCTATTTTGTATGCATGTGCGGCCTACTGGCTTTTCGTCGTAAACCTGAAATTAGACATCGATTTCGGCATCAGCACCGCTATAACTGGGATATTGCCAGGAGCGAATCATCATTTGCCTCTGTCGATGTCGAACAAAGGTGGCTTAGCGAACAGGGTTAAGGTCCTGTCGACTAAGACTTTTGACTTCATGAGCCGTAAGGGTCTCACAAAGGTATTTCTCCCTACAAGTCGTGAGGATCTTGTAGGTGTATTTTCTCCTTAGGAATCGTGAGGATTCCTAAGTGCATGTTCCCCTGTAAGTCGTAAGGATCTTATAAAAAGGGTTTTCTCCTTATAAGTCGAGAGGACTTGCAAGGGTTGTTCATCGTGCGAACATATCTCTAGTCACGGATAGGACTTGGTTAGGGAAATGTTTACTCGCACCCGTGGATTGTATACAAGGGTCAGTGCTGAGCCACTTGTAGGGCAGTAGTGGAAGGTTGTGGGAGTTGCTAAAGAACAGGTTCAGATCTCTGTAACTTAAGACTTTCAAATCTTATGAGCCGTGAGGGTCCCATAAGAGAGTTCTCCTTACGAGTCGTGAGGATCCCGCAAGTGTATTTTCTCCTTACGAATCGTGAGGATATCTAAGTGTGTTGCTCCTTTGTGAGTCATAAGGATCTCACGTGGGTGGTTTCTCCTTACAAGGTCGAGAGGACCCTGTAAGTGTCCTTTTACGAGGTTGCGCCCTTTCGGGTTTTCACAAACACTCGCCGGTAGCCCTGCTGTTTTTACTCACGGAGCCCTCTCGAGTTTTCATCCGTGCCCTTTTTACTTATGGACATACCGTTCTTTTTTTTTCTTTTTTTTTATATTCTTTTTATTCCTTTTTTTTTTAAAAACGAGGTCGCGCTCTTTCGGGTTTTCACAAACACTCGCCGGTAGCCCTGCTGTTTTTACTCACGGAGCCCTTTCAGGTTTTCATCCGTGTCCATTTTGCTTATGGACATACCGTTTATTTTTTATTTTCTTTTTTTTTAATTCTCGTCAGCCTGAGGATGCTACGGTAGTATTTTAAAGACGTTTCGGTCGTTTGCAAGTTTTAGGACATTGCGGTCCATCATTAGTTTAAGGACGTTTCGGTCCGCCGTCGCCGTATTTGAGGCGAATATCTAGTTTATTGACTTTTCGGTCTATGGGGCTTTCTCTATGACTGAGCATGATGCCCCCAGCGTATCCATCTTTCTCAGAGCGTGCGGTTGTGGCGGGCTCACCTTCCAGTTTTCGGAGATGACGAACTTGCCCTGTTGGTATTGGTCTTCAACCCAGTTTTTGAAGACGTAACAGTTTTCGATCGGATGGCCCAATACTTGGTGGTAAGGGCAATAATTAGAACTGTTGACATCATCCAGTTGTAGTTGGTGTTTCGTCTTCGGTAGAGTGATAAGCCTGTTATGCACTGCCACTTCGAACAGCCTCCTTGTTTCCTTCTGGGGAAATGAATAAGGACGTTTCAACCTCTCTTCGAGGGATATGCGTGAACGCATATTGTTTTGACGAACAACCGGTCTAGGGCCACTCGACTGTTGTTGAGTGTTAGCGACGAAGGTCATTTTCCCCTTCCCTTTATCCTTTTTGCTCGATCCTTTGTCTGTGGGGCCGAGATTTTTCCCGAGTAGCATGCGATTGCACGACTGAATGTTCTCGCAACTTCTCAATTCTTTCACTTTTGAAATGGATTCCTTGAGGAGAGGGTTGAGGGCAACTTCTTCGTCAGAGTCGCTTCCAAAGGTGATAATTTGCGATCCCTTGGAGTTGGCTATATGACAGTCATCGGCGGCTCTTTTGCACTCATCTATCGCATTTTTCCGATGTCTACGAGCTTCACACTTTGTCATGTTGAAGTGTTCCTTTTAAGCGACATATCCTTGCCACCAACACTTAAAGGAGTCGCAGTCTTCAGTAGGATGTATGATCTTCTGATGATATAAGCAGAAGTTAGGATGCATCTCTACTCCACCGAGAGTATTTTCTTCGGAGGGTGGTAGCTTCATTCCCACTGATAGGGCTTTGGCGAACTTTTTTCTTATCTTGAATTTGTTTTTATCCGCGACGGATGACTTTTGATTTGACGGAAGTGCCTCAACTCTTTGGTCTAGTAGTCGGTGTTTGGCTCCTTCCAGTATGGCCATCTTACGCTCTTGATTGGCTTTAACTTCCAGGAAGGCATCAATCAACTCGTCTGACGGCTGTGGAATTTCTAGTTCAGGGTTCGCCCTCGGTTTCTCGGCGCAAGGAGCCTCTTCATCATCCGCCAATGAGTGAGAGATCACATGACAAGTCATTATGCAGTCTTCGGATTCACCTGATGAGTCTTCTCCATCATTTTCGTCCTCGACAAAAGAACAAGCTGCCCCCGGCGTGTCCGTCTTCTTTGGAGAGTGCGGTTGTGGTGGGTTCACCTTCCAGTTTTCAGACAGCGCGAACATGCCTTGTATGTACCGATCCTCGATCCATCCCTTAAAGACGAAACAATTCTCGATCGAGTGACTTACCGTTTGGTGGTAAGGGCAATAATTAGGATTATTGAGATCGCCTGGCTGCAACAGACGTTTTGGACTCGGCAGATTGATGAATCTGTTGCGCACTGCCAGCTCAAACAGTCTTCTCGTTTTATTCTGAGGAAATGAGTAAGGACGTCCTAGTCTCTCCTCGAGGGATGGGCGTGGATGCACGTTGTTTTGGCGGACGACCGGCTTTGAGTTGCTCGGTTGTTGTTGAGCATTGGCGACGACGATCGCTTTCCCTTTTCCTTTCTCATTTCGAGAATCGGGTTTTGGAGGAGACGGTCCATGGCCCATCTGGTCCATTTGGGCTAACTTGTCGATCAAGGCCTGGAAGGTTGTCGGCCTGAAGAACATCATGAATTGCGAGATGGTCGCTTGCGGATCAAGGGTACCTACAAACATGCCTACTGCAGGAGCCTCTTCTATGCGTTGTTCGCTTTTCGACCATAGGTTCCGCCATCGTATTGCATATTGGACCCACATTTCGCCTGGCCTTATCCTGGCATTTATCAGTGCTGTTATCGGGGTGCGTTCACTAGTACTCGCGAATCTTTGTGTAAATAGTAGCTCCATCCCCGCAAATGTTTTGACAGAGTCGTTAGGTAGCTCCGAATACCATTCAAAGGCTATTTCTGCTAAGCTGCCGATGAATTGGCGAAGCAACAATTTGTCATCGCCTCCAGTATTGCCGCATAAGGCCCTGAATTGAGCGATATGCTGATGCGGATTCCCTGTCCCTTTATATACGTGGAACTTAGGGATCGTATATCCCAGCGGGTAACTGATTTGGTCATACCAGCTTGGATAGGGTCGTCCGGTTCTAACAATTTGCCCAGCCGCTTCATTCGCCTGATGAACCAGTATTTGCTGAGCAATATAGTCATCCAGCGCGGCCTTAGAGATGGTTTCATCTTTGGCTGTTGAAAGAGTCGGCGGAGGATTAGATGTCTCCCTTCTATCGTCTTCAATAATGATTGGAGGGTCATCAGCTGGAAGGTCTGGCTGTAACATCATCCCTACCATATCTTGGAAGAGGAGCACCATCTGTTTTATGTTAGCCGCTTGCTCTGCGGCTTCTTTGTCATTCTTTTCGAGGACTCTGCGTAGGTAGTCAGCGTCAGTTTCTTGTTCATGACGCTGCTCGGATGACGCCTCTGAGCTTTCTTTTGGCCCAGTAAGTGCAGCCATTGTAGTCATCATTTCCTGAAGCTTTTGTTGTTGCTCTTGGGCTTTCGTCACGGATCGGGTGAGCGGTCAGTGGCCTATAGAAGCACGGCTTTCCTCCTTTCCGGCAGCCATATAAATAGTATGCACCACCATGCCCCCAGACTTGGGGCGTTTGTGTTCAGCGCTTTTACGCTTCACCATGTTCACAGGGGCCTTTTGCGGCCTCCTTTTCCTTTGAGTAATTGACGTCGAGGGAGCCGTCGCAGTGGGCACCCAAGTAGCTGTTGCTTTCTCTGGCCTGACAGAGTAGTCTTTTTCCTGCCGAACCTTCATCTTTTTCTGTCGGTGGAGATAGTCTTGATCCATCACGGAATCTTGGACTTGACGCCAGACCTTGTAAATTTTGGAGGACAGCCGCTGAGGAGGTTGTTCTGGCCTCGCTTTCGGTGCATTCTCTGCAGGTGGAGGAGATCTCTTCAGCACTGCAATGGGTGAATTCCTGCGCACCTTGTTCAGCAATTCAAAGCTGTTCCCGGTTGGAACAGCAGCATCAATCCCCACCGTCGGAGCTGGCGGAGTTATCCCAGAGGGGGAATTGCCCCCAGCCTTCCTTACTCGGTGCCAGTGGCGACGTCGAGCGTGTCTTGCGGATGGAGTTGTTTCAGCTATAAGGGTGACTTTGTCGTGCCCCCTATGAGCAGGGGAAGCAGCTTTGAGGACCTCGCTTGGAGCAGTAACCGGAATGGCCAGCCTTGTAAAAACTGACTTCTTGGAAGGAGGAGCCTTTCCAATGATTTTTTCCGCTTGAGCCGGGGTGGCTATCCGCTTTGGGATGGCAGCTTCGGGTATCACGGGCTTGCAGACGTTCTGGCCCTGTCTGTTGAAAACTAAGGTATTAGAGTTGGGCGACCCGTTGAGAGGGGTCGCGGCAGTGGTAAGTCGATCAAAGACCGACTTCTTTGGGGCTTCTTGCAACGCCATTGGGGAATTGAAGCTCATCGGTGGGAGCATGGTCCCGAAAAATAATCCAGTGGTGGCTTGAGTTACCTGCTCCACTGGCATCTTGAAAAGAAAGGCCGCTTGGGGCCCATAAGTCACTCCTCCAGGGAGGACGGAGCGAGAGTTGCAGTTGCAGGTAGTGCAGTTTGAAGCCATTGATCTTCTTTTTTCTGCACGGAGCAAGACACCAAATCTTAGTACCTCGAATCCACAGGCAACCACAGCAAACCGCGATTTGTTCGCGAACACGACACACGAAGTGTGGAGTGGAAAGAGGAAAAGGTTCCACCGGGCGTGCCAGAATCTGTTCCCCTCCGAAAGACGGCGCACAAGACTGCGATGTCTTGACACTGAGATTCGGGGCAGATGCTATTTAGTTTTATCCGTCCACCTCTCCGAAGATACCAAGTTGATTTATGGCACCGTGTATCGGAGGTTTAGACGGATACGGCCGATGTAGCAGACTTCATCAGATTCCCCCTCGCTTGAGGGGTTTTTGATTGTGGGGACGCTCTTCCCTGCAGGCGCAAGCCCCTGCAGTTAATTACGCTACCGCATTGCGGTAGCAACTTTCTCCTTCTCCAGAATTTCACTTCGTGTCGTGTGTGTTTGTTTTGTTTGTGGTTGCCCGTGGATTGTATACGGAGACTAAGTTATGCCGTCGCCCGTAGGACGTGGATTAGTCCAAATTCGTATTTTCTTAGATTTGGGTTTGGGGTTTTAGTTTAAGGATACGTTAGCCGTGTTTGAGGCTAAGATCAACTTAAACGTTCGTTAAGGATACGTTAGTCTGATTTGAGACTAAGATCAACTTAACGGAAAGAGCATTTAGGGGCTCTATTATTCCAGTTTAAGGACATAGTGGTCCATTACATGTATGGCCGTCAGGACCCATCACCTCTCTGACGACAGTTGAAGGATTACAACGACAGGTGTCAGAGGAGTTCAGAGATGTACCCTAGGACCAAAGTTGATTGGGGGTCTTATAGTCCAATTTGGGACTAAAGTCTGTTTGAATGTTTAAGGATACGTTAGCTATATTTGAGGCTAAGATCAACTTAAACAGGATCGTTTAGATCCGAAAGAGAGAGCATTTGGGGGCTCTATTGTTCCAGTTTAGGGACATAGTGGTCCATGTTCCAGTTTAGGGACGTGGGGGTCCATTACCAGTTTAGGGACGTGGTGGTCCATGTTCCAGTTTAGGGACGTGGTGGTCCATTTTATTTGTGGCCGTCGGGACCCGTCACCTCTCTGACATCGTTGAAGGATTACAACAATAGATTTCGGAGGAGTTCAGAGATGTACTCTTGAACCAGGTGTAAATTGATTTAAGAGAGCAGCTGTGCTCAGTCAATTTAATTTGAGGACTTACGGTCATGATTGGGCTAAGTCCAGTTGAGAATATTCAACGTTTTTATCTGTGGCCTATTAGGCCTGTGCTAGGGGTTTGCCCCTGTTTAATAATGCATTGCATTTTCTTTTGGCCTGCTAGGCCTATCTGATTTGGGCTCTGTCCCTTTATAAATGATGCAGAGCATCTGTTTGGGCTCTGCCCTTCTTTAAAATAATGCATTGCATTTAATTTGGCCAGTTAGGCCCCTTTTTAAGGGCTTGGGCCTTCTGTAAATAATGCAGTGCATTAATTGTCTGACATTGGCTTGTCAGGTGCTTTGCGCCAATTATTGAGCGCAAGCGCATGTGGAGGTGACACGTGTCACGCTCTGGTGAGCGCAGGCGCGACAGCGCAGTGCGCTGCGCTGTTGCGCCGCCGACACGTGGCGCTCTCTGGTGGCTTGCGCTAACCCCGGAGCGCAACAGTGCAGTTTTTGCAAGTGCAAGGCACTGTTTCAATAACTTGATCCAATTTTGGATTCTAAGAGAGGAATCTTTTAAGATTCCAGAACCAATGGTTCATAAAAAAGTGCAAGGCACTGTTATTATTTATTTTTTATTGAAAATCATTGATCTTGTTCTTAGATCAATGATCTATTCAGAAGAAATTCTTCTTTTATAAAGGTTTTTATCTTCTTTTTTTCTTGAGTTCTTTCTCAAAATTCTTGATGATGATGTCGATGTTTCTGATGATGTTCCTGTTGTTGATGCCCTCTGAATTGGGGTCTAGAGGCCTTTATATAGTGCCCATTAATTAGTTAAATTTGTTAAAGAGATCTTTCTCTGAGTGATTTGGGGAATTTTCCCCACCGTTGGATCTTTGATCCAAGGGCTTCTGTTTTACAGAAGATAATTTTCTTGTTTTAATAAGAACAGAAAGATCTTACTGGAATTTAATTCTGTTTGGCGCAAACGCACAGCGCTTGACACGTGTCACGCAACGCACAGCGCAGCGCAACTGCGCTTGACACGTGTCGCGCAGCGCAGCTGCGCTTGCGCAGCTGCGCTTGTGCAACTGCGCTGACACGTGTCGCGCAGCGCACAGCGCAGCGCTTGCGCAGATCCAACTGCGCTGACACGTGTCGCGCAGCGCAGTGCTAGCGTAACTGAAGCGTTACTTCCTTTAATTTTGTTTTTAATAGAGCCTTGCTCTGATTGGGCGCACTGCCTTGGGCGCTGCGCTGACGTATCAGCTTTTGACACGTGGCATGTTGCGCGGCGCACGGGATTTGAAGCATTGCTTCAATTTTTGAATTTTTGAAATTCAAACAAAGCTTTACTCTGATTGGGGGAAACAATAACCCATCTCAAACCCCGTCTAATCATCACAATAATCCAATCAAGTTCATAATCACAAACAGTAAAATCATTATAGAAATGTGCAACCCCCTGCCAACCGATATACTAGCAGTTAGGGGAGGTTTACGAACACATTAAACATTACAGATAAAAACCCGATTAGCAAATAACTTAGAATATCGATCGATAACCTTTTTCCGTGTCTACCCCAAATGCAAGCCAGCACAGAAGTAACCTGGGCAGAAACAGAATATACTGGAAAACAAAACACCAAAAAATATGAATTACTGCGCAAATCCGAGTCAACTCGGAGTTGACTCGGCGGCGGATCCGCGGCCAAAAGCACTAATCGGCCGCGGATCCGCGGCCATCTTAACGAGTTGCAATCTCGTATTTTCCCAGAATTCTTATAATCCCCTGCTGTTAATTTTCAGGCACATCAAATAATTTTTTCGACACGTTTAAAATTGACAGAAACTTGAGGGGTCCGGAGTTTTGTTTTCGCGTTTTTCCGACGATCGAAGTTCTAATTAGTTGCTAACAAGCTAGTAAAGGTTTAGTTGGCTCTGATACCACCGTAAGTCCATATCACGCACCCCACGAACTTGCGGGGAGGCGGAATATATGAAAAACAATTATCAAACCTTCGTAACACGGACTTGAGCATACGGATCGTGTCTAAACCATTACTAGCAAACTACGAAAAGTTTAACTACTCGGATTCGAAGTTATACCCCACGTTACTTGTCCTTCGGGTATTCATCGCTGTCCTCCACTCCTTGTAGGCTCTTTGGAACGTCGGCACCTCAACGACCTCCTCGAGTCAAAGACGATCCACCCGAGAGCTCCTACTCCAAGCTTGACCTCTAATTTGAGGTAACTTGGTTACTCAAAGTGCTAATCTAAGCTACCTAGGTGTTATAGAGTTAGATTAGGGATGTATTGGTCTTGCTAACCCTTGATCTCAACACATGAGAGGTTAGGGTTAGGGTTTGAAGAGAGAGAGCTTGAGGAGAGAGAAGGTGAGAATGAGAATCCTTTTGGATAAATGATATCATTTGTGTATATATGAAACATTACATATTATTAAATGAATAACAAATAATGATATATCATCATGTTTCATTAATACACTTAGTGCTTCATCACATGAGTCATATAAATCATAAATGAATCATTAACTCCATGTATGAATCACACCATGACTCATTTATCCAATAAATGCAAATGCCACCTTAGCCTCCAACTCATCATACTTCTAGAAGCTTCCCGACAAATTACGAGAACGCCCCTCCTATCCGTGAAAACACGGAAAAACTTTAGACTGTATAAATCCAATAATCCGATACTAGAATCTGGCTTAAACCAAAATCGACTAGTAAAAACTGTCCGAACATCGTACGTGCGTAAAAACACTTATGCGTTCGAACCCTGTCGTAAAACCATACGACCTCTATATCGTTTCGCCTGAAGCGGGGAAACTCTCTGTGTGGGACTCTAAAGACTCGACACCACGCTGGCAGTGGGTTTAACCACAGACCACAAGCGGCACTAGCTGTACGTAACGGTCCCCAGGTAGATGTCGATAAGAAGGCCGATGAGGAAACCATCCTAACTCCTACTGAGCCTGATGTGACAATCTCCGTACAGTCCGGTCCGTTCGTCTAAGACTATCGCATATCGGGCCGAGGGGGCGGTAAACGTCAGACCCCTAATAGCGGTATAAGTCGTGTCGGAGTGCAGCCCATTACACCTTGAGAAACTACTGGAAGCTACCAGTAAATCTCGCTTGCCCTGGCCAGGGACTTTGCGTAATGGCTCTCCATACACAGCGCGATATCAACCCCCAATACTAGGAGAGACGAATCCTGTCTAACCGCCACTGCCTCCAAGTGCTTCGGGACTGCACCCAACTACTACCTGTTTGCACGACTCCTTTGAGCCGTGGTAGGATAGTAATCTACGTACAGTGGGAACACACTTGAGGCGAAGTAGCAGTATCAAGTCGACGGACTAAGCTGTACTCATGTCACCTGGGAACTACTATCTGACGATGGGTATAAATCCAACCTGCAGTTCCCGACGAGTCCTGTCCGGTGTACCCGTAACCTAACGAGCACCTGTATACTATCTCCAGTACGACGTACTGATGGCTGTGGGACAGACCATCTCCCCAACTGGGATGAGAAGCGTACACACTAGTCTACTCCGGAGTATCGATGCCCTGTCTCGATAATCCTATGACCAGGGACCTGTATAGGATGTTGCTTATAGACTACCCAGCCCCCACTAGTGTGACTGCCATCACAACGCTGGTAATCAAGCAAAGATCCTAAGGGCTCTACTAATATGTATAAGCAATACGTTACAAGAAGCATATGCACATATTAAAGTAGACATAAACCAAGTAGTATACTACCATTTTTAGCAAGACTGTCAATACAACTGTGAATATCCCAAGCTTCCATTAAGTAATATACAAACTAGTATGATACAGTAATGGCCTCTGGGGCATAAACACTAACAGAGGGGGGAGAGAGCATGAAAAGAGCGTGTTCCTACGAGCCATTTCCTCCCTTTAATTTATGCGGCATACAGTAGTGCCCTCTTCTATGAGTGTCGCTAGTGAAGATGTATATTGGAAAGAACTTCAAGCATTAGGTATTCACGTTAGTAACCACTTAGAAACTTTGAGTCATTCCACCCTCATATCTTTCACCTTTTAGTAAGCATTTAGAAAATTCATTGCAAGTGTAGAGACATTTTTTGTATCTTCTCTAATTTTTCCATAAGTAGAGGCAACAAAAACTTAGACTTTTTTGCTTTGATTTCTTCACTTGTATTATGTTGTCACTCAAGCTCTCTTCATTATTGCTATTTATGCTGAGTTTCAAGTATTGGATTCCTCATGTAGCAATAGCACATCCCTTCTTTTGGGCAGAAATTGTCTCATTTTTTTAGAGAATGAGGAATCTTAAGCATATGCTGTCATTGCTTGGCTTAATGTGTTGATGAGACCGAACATAGGGTTTTCACATCAACAATTGTTTAAAAGTAGTTGTTTTCCTGGAGTAGATAATCTTAATCTGTGCTATACATTTCTATTGAATACTGATATAGTATTTTGTCTATCTCATCTTGATATGAAAATATACTATAGTATTTTTTTTATTGATAGCTGCTGAAATGGTGAACATAATTTTTTATTATCGTGGTGCATTTGACCAGAGTGATTTTGTATACAAAGATGGTATTTTAGATAATGTTTCTGTTGATGTGGATAAGTCAAGTTTTTCTGAGATTTTTGAGCATATCGAAGGTCTGGTTATGAGAAAGATACTTATAGTATTGTCTGGTATTCAAAAAGTCAACGATTGTATGAGCTCACGGAGGGCATGGACATGAGATTAATGGTGCAAGTATTAGGTGTTCTTGAATATTTGCACCTATATTTAATATACAAAGTGTTTGAAGGTCATATAAGTGAAGAATCTGAGCATATGCAAACAATGGCTATAATTTTGTCTCCAGTAGAGGCCCATCTCACAAAAACAGTCCCAATATATAGAAACATTAAAGTAAGTATCATCACGTATATTCATATGTATTGTTACATGTTGAATACTAAATAATAACTAATAATCCTTTAATATGTCATAGGGAATATGCTGCCATGACGCCACCATTTGAAGAAAAACAAAAGTAAGTGACTCTTTTGGTTTGATTATTTAATATTCATTAATTGAAATTCAAAAATGTTGGCATACTCTTTAATTGTTATTTGTGCTAGGGAATCTGTATCTGTAACATTAAGTTCTAAAGAAAAACACAAGTAAGTGTCATGTTGTTTGATTAATTAGCATGTGATAATTGAAATTCAATAATATTGGCATGCTCTTCAATTCTAAATTTGTGATAGGGAATCTGCTTCTTTGACATTAAGTTCTAAAGAAAAACATTAGTAAGTGTCATTTTGTTTGATTAATTAGCATGTGATAATTGAAATTCAATAATGTCGGTCTGCTCTTCAATTCTAAATTTGTGGTAGCGAATCTGCTGCTGTGATACCAAGTTCTAAAGAAAAACACAAGTAAGTGTTATTTAGCATGTGATAATTGAAATTCAATAATGTTGGCATGCTCTTCAATTCTAAACTTGTGATAGGGAATCTGCTGCTGTGACATCAAGTTCTAAAGAAAAACACAAGTAAGTGTCATTTTGTTTGATTAATTAGCATGTGTGTAACGACTCCAAATTCATTGTACAAAAATTTTCAAGTTAATATACAGAATAGAGTTTCAAGCCTGAGCACAAGTTATAAATTTAATTTGCTTAAGAACAGCAAGAAATAGTTTGTAGCTCATTGGTAAATACTTGTATTGCTGTGACATAGCCCCTGTGTTCGAATCCGATCAGCCACATATTATTTTTAATGATTTTTTCTTTTAAACATTTTGGAAGCCCAAAAGTTTACACGTGCAATACACGTAAAAATGAAAAGTCACTGAAAACAAACATGTGGAAAATATTATGAACATACCCCGACACGTGGCACAAATCCCACCCCACTCCTCTTCCAATCGACCGGCGAAGAAGCCCTTTGGGCCGGCGCCGCCGGTTTGGACCGTTGGTATTGCCTCCATATTTTTAACCCTTTGGCCTACCCCACCACTCCTCTTCTGTTTATTTTTCCTGAAAATTAACAGAGAATTAAAAATCACCATTAAAACCAAATTTTAATGCATTTTAATTCCATTCTTCAATCCTCAAAACCCTAATTTCTCCTATAAGTATAACATCACACCCTAGATCTCTCCATTCTAAAATCCATTATCAAAAATTCTCAAAATTTTCCAAGTCAAAGAAGAGTACAAGTGGGGTTAGCCAAGGTCAAGTTCCGGCGACAATTCGAGACGATTTCGGCGACCCCACGACTCCACGAAGCTTCCAAATCATTCCTATACCTCCCCTCTCTCATTTCATCCAGCAAGTTCCTTCTCTTCTCCTCTTTTCACATCTTAAAACTATCTCTTTTCAAATTACGTCGGTAAGTGGAGTTATACCAACTCTTAATTCTATTCTCTTTAAAAACTTTAATTTTTCTTAAGAACCACTTAACCATATCATTACATCTTGCTTGTTAAATATTAACTAATAATTAGAAACAAGTTTCAATTCAAAACTCCATCTAAAACCACTTTTATTGCATTCTTACGTTTAAATACCATAAAATTACATATGACATCTTTTATCAGATTTGCTTGTACTACCATTAGGAAAATCTTACGAGGTAATGACCTACCTCTCACAATACACATCATGACATAGCACGATTTCCTTTAACAATATTTTCGGGACAAATATGAATTTTACACTAAAATACCATTAACTATTAAAAGCTGTATTCTTTAAATTTGTATTATTTATATTCCTTGCAATTAAGCCTCTACAACCCATTTTGGGAAATCTGATCAGGATAGTGCGGGTTATCGCACATCCTCAGAACTAGTAGAGCGAGATGCGGACCTCCTCACGGAGCATCCGATCTCGTGGAATTTTTAATGCAATTTTAAAGAAAAACGTGATTTCTATTTAATAAATAAATTCTATTTTTAATAATTATATATATATATATATATTCATCTATTTTAAATATATGATAAATTCCATGTTTTCTAAACAAAAGAAAAGAATTGAAAATTCCATGAAAATACAATCAATAATCCATACAAGTCAAATTTACACAAAAACACTATATATTATTCAAATTAGGTATTTATTCACTAGAATACCTCACTTCTAAAATTTACATCCATGAAAATCATAAATATGATAAATAAATACTTGAGGATTATTTTGAGCCTAGTAATTATAGGTTTAAGCGGGACCAATTCTCTTGAGCTTCGGGGAGCTGGAGAAAGTGGGTGCTTGCCTATTTAAGGTAGAAAACTAAAATAGTGTTGTCAACGGTAATTGTCTTGGAAAAAGTTACAAATCGTGTCGTCCATATGCGGCAGTTATCGATAACTCCTAAACCTAACTCAGAATCCAAATATGTTTAAGTGTGACTCAATCTGAGTCTTAGTCTAAGCTAATTACAATCTAAATATGAATTCAACTATAACTCTATTTCAATATGAATCCAATGTATCGAACATGAACACTTGAACATGAACATGCAACATCACTCGACTGGACCGAACCATGAATATACTTTGAACCTGATTACATGACTATCCGTTTATATCCGATCCATTTACACGAACAACTTATACCATGGTTTCAGCAAGTCTTATTCAACAAATCATTACAACCACACATATACATTACGATATTTTTAAGAGGTAGATTGGTACGGAATGTATTAGAAACGGCATGAGATGGTCACTATAATACACCTAACCTGAATATCCGTTGTCGTTATCTCGTGGGTTTTGACGGGGCCTTATATCTTAGTCCACGGAAAAAGTTGGACTCCTCTCATATACACTGATATATTTTGTACCAAGCTACAAACAACTACGTTAGTATAATAAAAACAGAAAAAGTATTAGATCTATTCCTTTTACTTGATCTATCTCTCTTTTGGGACTTACCGAGCGATTGTTCACTGACGACATTCCTTTCTTCTTTCTTTTGGAATGTTGTCAGGAGGACCCGACTCTTAAGAGGTCGAACCCAGTCAGGACGATTTGGAGCAATTCATTGAGGACCTGGAGCTCTAGTCTACTTGTACATACTTTTACTTTCAGTTCATATGCCATTTTTTAGGCATTGCTTTCCAGTATTGTATTTATTTTCCTGTTGTATTGTAAAAAATGTTTAATCAATAAAAAGTTGTTGTTTATTTATATCTCTTGTCATTTCTTATGTACATTTATTATTTTGCTTATTTACGCTTAACGTGTTTACTTCTGAGTAAATATGCCGCGTCCCTGCCGCGTCCTCTTACCCGTACACTGGAAAGCGGGGCAATAATTGAAATTCAATAATGTATGTGATAGGAAATCTGAAACTTTCTCAACTCTATACTTGTGTTAGGAAATCTGAAACAGGTAATAGGAAATCTGCTGTTGTGAGAACACCCTATACAGAAAAACAAAAGCAAGTGTTCATTTTGTGTGTTGGTATCAGCATGTGTTAATTGAAATTTGAAACTTTTCCTAGGAAATTTGAAACTTGTTAATTCTATACTTTTGCTAAGAAATCTCAAACTAGTGCTAAGATATTTGAAATAGGTACTAGGAAAGTTGCTACTGTGACAAGACCCTATACAGAAAAACAAAAGTAAGTGTTCATGTTGTGTAATTATACAGTATGTGGTAATTGAAATTTGAAATTAACTATTGGTGAACTTGTGTTAGATTATTTAAAGGTATCCCTAACCCACCAAAACTGAGAACTAATGCAACAAAGTTTATAAAGAAAGTTGCTCATGGCACTGCTTCTACACCAACTCTAACTCCAAAAAGAAAGTAAGCATTTATTATTTTGTGTTAATGGGAATGCAGCTCTTCAATTTTAATTTTGAAGTTGTCTTTCTTTTCTAATCTGTAACATAATTTTTTTTCTTATGTTAGTAAATCAACCACAACTATCATGAGGAGATCGCATAGGATTCAGAAATTAAAGAAACCAACTCCAACTACTGATACAGTCTTTGTAAACCTTGATAATGATGAGTCAAGACAAACGTCTGAGATATCAGTTGGGCCAGAGGCTACACAACAGTATCAAACACACACTAGATGACATGGCAAAGCCCCTTCCCCGGTTCAATCAGAAGAAAGTGATGAAGAAATTCCGGATGCAAATGTTGATTCGGATATTGGTGTCTTTCCTGAAATTGAGGTGGAGTAAGATTATGGCGATAGTGATGATCTAATGTCATTGGATGGTGATGACAATAATTCTAATTCTATGGCTAGGTTTAAAGAGTTTGATATGGAGGAGCATAATCGCTTAGAATTGGCAGAGGGGAATCAGTTTGCAAATGCAGCTGAATTTAGATTGGCACTTCAGAAAGATGCACTTGTCAGAGGTTATGCAGTGAGTTATGTAAAGAATGAAGGTGATAGGGTAACAAGTGTTTGCCAAAAGAGAGTAGTAAAGATATGTATGTGGAGAATACATGCTTCATGGACACCAGAGAAAAAATCCTTCTAAGTGATGAAGCTGATCAAAGAGCACACATGTGTTAGAACTTGGAAGATAAGCATGAATCAACTGAGTGGATATCAAAGGAGTATGAGGATGAATTGAGGGAGAACCCAAATTAGGATGTAAAGACAATGCAAAGAAGCATGAAGAGAGATTACATGTTGGATGTGAGTCTGGGATAACTATATAAGGTTAAGCAAGCTGTGAAGAGAAGATTTGAAGGTTGTCATCAAGAGTAGTACTGGAAGATTAGGAATTATGCAAATATGATCATTTTCCAGGAAGCTATGTGAAGATTGAGGTTGACCACCCTTTGCCTAATTCTCCTCCTGTCTTTAAGAGGATATACATCTTGTATGCTGCTCAAATAAAAGGCTTCAAGGCGGGTTGCAGACTATTCATAGGTCATGATGGCTGTTATCTCAATGTGCAGGAAGACCTTCTATTAAGTGCAGTTGGAAGGTAAGTTATAATTCTTAATTATCAAACTATAATTATAAAACTTAATTATCAAATCTTAATACACATTGTAACCAATTCATTCATCACAATATAGAGATGCAACTAATGAGATGTTCACAATAGCAATTGTTGTAGTGGAGTCTGAGACAAATGATGCTTGAAATTTTTTTATTGAATGCATTTTAGCATCACTTGGTCCACAAGAAGAGAATGAGTGGGTTTTTATATCATATAGGAAAAAAGTAAGTAGTCTAGTTGAGTACTTAAGATAAAAAAAAATATGTTGTGTGCCTATATTTTTTTCCCTGGAACTCAACTGAACATAGCATGGTTGATTTTTTTTCTATTGTAGGGCCTTATCAAGGCAATTGAAGAAGTTGTCCCAGAAGCTGAACACAGGTTTTGTGTAAGGCACATGTATGCTAATATGTTGTTGGTTTGTAGAGGATCAGGTGCCATCAAAAAGCAGTTTTATAAGTGTGTAAAGGCCTGTACAGATTCCAGCTTTAAGACACAGATAGCAAAATTGAAAACCAAAAATCCTAAAGCCCATGAGTGGCTTATGAAGCAACATCAACCATCGTATTGGTGTAGAGCATAATTTACCACTAGGGGGAAATGTGATTTAGTGGTAAACAATATTTCTGAGTTTTGGAATAAAACCATCATGGAGGCAACAGACAAACCAATCTTGACTATACTGGAGATGATCAGAAAGCAATTGATGATAAGGATTTATAAAAAGAAATTGTGGATGCAGGGTCATCCTAGGAGACTTGGTCCCCTAATACTGAAGAAAATTGTTCAAGGTGAAAAAAAATCCAGATTTTATAGGATTCTAAATGGTAGGGGAGATGATTTGGAGGTACTAGATAAGTGCATGTCATATATTTGTAATTTAAACAGGAGCAGTTGTGATTGTAGGATGTTTGATATGACCGAAATACCATGCCGCTATGCTATTGCAGCTTGTATCAAAACAAGAAAGAACCCTGAAGATTTTGTCCATCCTTGCTACTTTAAGGAAATGTACTTGAAGGGATATGAGTTCAGCATAAATCCAATTCCCCATTATCCAATTCCCCATTGCAGTTAGTGGGAAAGAACTGGAATGCCTGCCCATGCAGCTCCAAGTCACAAGACTAAGGCTGAAAGGCCAAATAAGAAGAGAAAGAGAGGAATGGATGAGCCAACACAACCTAAATCAGTTAAGACAGCTACTGGCAAGAATTAGGGTCATAATAAAAGAAGTTGCACCAATCAAGAAGCTTCAGCACCTACAAATGTACCCAAGAAGCCAGGGAGACCAAAGAAGATAGAGAGGAATTTCAGTGAATTTGGAGAGTCAAGCTCTCAGGCACTAAGTCAGGCAAATGTATCTTTAGTGGGGCGGTCTACTCCTAATGTCCAAGACATTGGCAACCAAAGTAGTAGCAGAATGATGGGAAGTTTGGGTGTTGGTGAAAGTGGGGTGCCATCACAAACAAGACAACCAAAGGTATGTATCCTTACATTTGTGTTGTATTATTTCATTTTCAGTTGATATATTTGGCTAACTACATTATCACATTTCACCAATTTGAGTGCTATAATACATTCATTGCTTCAAGTCTGATTCAATGTTTATTTATATGTTCTGTTTTGTAGCTGACACCTAGAAGGAAAATAGTGAAGAATGAAAGAGATGATTTGAATGGATAAGAATGCAAGAGATATATTTGGTAAAAGATGCTGATTGTAAAGGGTGTATGCTATGTTCTGTTTTCTTGGAGATGAAAATTTTTCTACTGAGATGAGCAGGAGATTATTGGTTGTGTGTGTTAATTAGACAATGGGTTTTTGTGAGTTCTTAACCAATGTTGTGATTGGAGTTGTTAGACAATGATGTTGAGTTGTCAGAGGTTAAACGATTAAATTATCTTTTTTGTTTTGGGTTGTTAAATAATTATGTGTCAATTCTAGAATTTTTGTATGTTCTGTACTCATCAGTACTCTAATTTTTGTGTTCTTTTAAATTGTTGTATGCATGTTTACTAGTTTGAGTCAAGCTAAAGTTATATTCTCATATGTGTTCCTCTACTTTAAGCATGTATCTGTGTTTATTATATTGTATGCTTCACATATGTGCTGCTTTGTCTGCTGCTGCTGGTGCTGCTACTTTGAGACAAGAAAATTTATGTGTTTACTACTTTATATGCTGCTGCTGCTTAACATTGTTGCTGCTGCTGCTGCTTCTAATTGCTGCTGCTGATGCCCTCCTTTTTACCAATAATGCCATATATTTGCTCCATATTTCAAGTTTAATGTTTCCTTGCAGCTGCTGCATATTTTGCTGATGCAAATGTCACTTTAATAAAGCCAGATATTCGTTGAAGGAATCTCACCCTCTCTTTTATGTATTTACACAAAAAGAAGAAGAAATCAACTGCTAATAATCTTTTGTAGGCATTTACACAAACACACTATAAACATTACAAGAAAATCCAATCATCCTTTTTACGCATTCACACTAACACAGTGTAAACACAATCCCCTATTTACATACATTTGGTACAAGAAAATCTACATTTCTTTCCAAAACAAATTACATACCAAAACATATCATCGATTGACAAAAAATTGCTTCAACACTCATTCATTCTACATTAGAAATTAGCTTGCTGATCCTCTCAAGTAGTTGAATCAACAATATGATCACAACTATTACAAGCAATACCCTAACCAATCAAGCCTGATTAGCTATACTTGAGGTGGTTGGAATTACTTTATTAATTGGAATATCTGGAGCTTCTGCGGCGTCTCTATGCGCTTCAATGTACATTGTAGCCATCGTCAGTTATCTCTCCAACTTGTATGAAGTGCTCGATTGTCTTTTCCCCTTATATCAGAAGTTACCCATTTAAAGAATGGACACTTTTTAGGGTAGTAGCAGCAGCCAAAGACTTTCCTACCTGAGTTTTCTTTGGTGGTTGCAACCATGAGCGGTGATCTCAAACCACAGATGCAGTAGAATACATCATCCTTAGTGACGATACTCAAACTCTCCGCTGGGTCGCTAGATTTTCCTCTCGAGGAGCTCGCCGAAATTTCTCCATTACTGTCTAAATCGATGATCATGAAACCCTAGAAATGAAGGAGAATTAATTTGGGAAGAAATTGATATAATGAAGAAGAGAGATAAAGGAGGTATTTTAAAAAATTAAATAGGTCACGTGAGGTCACATGCGCACTTAAAAGTGGGTTTTAACGACCGAAGGGGGTACTGGGTAATGATTGTAAACTATAGGGTTTTTTTTTATCTAGCGGCAGAACCACATGGGGGTTTCTGGATAATACCCCAAACCACGAGGGGGGTTCTGTTAAATAATCCTAAATTAAACCTATATATACACCCCATTCCTTTGAGATTTTCTCCTTCATTTCTACTCAAAAAATTCCAAGAAAAATACCTGGATCTTCATATCGACGCCGCCGACGCGATGGTGATGCCCGATCATCCAAGAAAAATCTGAGCGTGGAGATATTAGCGTTTTCATGCAAAACAACGTACCGGCTTCATTGATCAACATCTTGACTCACGGTAGGATCCGCTTCTCATCCCTTTCAACTGTCACATTCTTTATTGATTGTTAGATCTGAACATCAATCTCATTAGAAAAATAAATTAATACAGTTAAAATCCATGCTCATGTTGTTTTGCTATTAATTCATGTTTAAAATATCGTAGTTTTATTGATAGTCAATGCATGAGGTAACGACCTATCCCTTAAAGCACTTTTATGTTATACACATACACCATTACATTAATACCTTATCGAAAGCTATTTTCGTTAAAATATCTCTAGTTTACCAAAGTTAGTTTTCACAAAAATACATACAGTTAGTTTTATTAAAATACCTCAACATTACTAAAATCCCTATTTTTATCAAAATACACCAACTTACTAAAAACCATATTTTTATTTAAATACCCTATACTAAACAATTTCAATAAGACACGTAGACTATTCTGAAAGTTGTATTTTTAAATAAACACCCTAAAATTTATAAATATAGTATTTTAAAGTAAAACACCTTGACGTTATTGATAGGCAATCGTCCTTGAAAAGAACACAAATACTGCCGACCATGTGCAGTGGTTGCCAACACAAAAGTAGGGCTCATCTCTTATCTCTTGAGCCTCTGGGACTCGGAGATAAGGTATCACTAAAATACAGTGATTTACCTAAAATAATATTTCACTAAAATACCATGGTTTACCTAAAATAATATTATCATTAAAATACCATGGACATTTCATAAATAATATTATCATTAAAATACCATGGACTTCTTATAAAATATACCATGGACTTTCATAAATAATATTTACATTAAATTATCATGATTTTACTAAAATAATATTTGTATTGAAATAACAGGTTTTAATTACTAAAATCATAATGGCATTAAAATACCATGAACTCCCCTATAATTGAGGTGTCATTAAAATAACATGAATGTTTATGATAATATAATTGTATGAACTTTCCCTATACTATAACGAATTATGACACAACACATGACATGACATCTGGTAAGGTTAGGACTAGACGTGTGAATCCTAAGTATGACATACTATCCCGATATTCGGATGACTATATTACTATTGAAATTTCATGCCTAGAAAATAGGTATGGAACACTATCCCGATATCCGGATGACCATATTACTACCGAAATTTCATGTCTAGAAAATAGGTATGGATGACCATATTATTATTGAAATTCCATGCTTAGTAAAATTACACGCTAACACCAACCTATACCCCCTACTACTACATGTCATAATAAGTTTAGAGTTAGATACGCGAATTCTAGGTATGGAATAGTATCTCGTCCTATGAATGATTTTACTACTACTGGAAATTCCATGCTAGAAAATAGGTATGGAATACTATGTCGATTTATCGGACAACTATATTACCATTGAAATACCATGTCTAGTAGAACTACATACTAATACCAACATGTACCAATATATCACTGTATAATTCCGAAGGCGGAATACCCATGTCTAACGAACTAATATGATCATAATACCTAGTGGATACCTTATAAAGTTTACCACTACACACATACGATATTATGCATCTCACACACTTGTCTTCTTTACCTATTATCTTATGAAACAATTCTACCCGAGTGTACTTTATCCCTGGAATGTCTATTAGAGGAAGACACGACTTATGAAGAAGGAGATGATGGAGTGGAACCTATAGATAAAGATTTCGTTGAGTTGATGCCCGACTGTCAAGATAGCTGTTTTACTTTCCAATTACCCACCTATTTAGGCTTTATCATTCCGTTCAGTTTATACAATAAACAATTTTTTTATTTTCAGTACCTTGGCATGTAATAAAGCATTTGGTTGATGAGAATAATGCTCTTGCTTTTATTTATTTGTTTTGGTACATTACCAGCATATTATTAACGTAACTTTATTGACATACCCCATCCTCAATACAGTTAAGTTGCGAATCATGCCATGTCACCATTTCTATCCTTTGGGAAGCGGGGCGTAACAAGATTTGATTTACTTTTATTTCCATATTTGGATAGATACTAATATAGAAAGATTTAAATTACTTTTATTTCCATATTTGGATAGATCCTAATATGGAAAGATTTGATTTAGCAAGATTTGTTTTTGAATAAAGCAAGAGCATTATTGGAAAATAATAAATAAAGCCTATCACCTCTTGTAAAAGTCATCTTGGAAAATAATAATATTTAAGTTTCTCTCGTTCCTGTAGATTCGGCTCATCATGGAGTCGGCACAGTCGTGGATTCGACCAAACTGTTGGGGTAAAAAATTACACCTCGGTTGATCAAGTCAAAATCAAAGTCAACCCTAAACCAAGTGGGCCCAAGCCCAGGTCAAGATCGAGCATGGAAGGGACCGTCCCCATGACAAAAAGAATGAAGCCATAAATTGGTTTAATATAATTCTTTTTTTATATAGAAATAAATGTATGTAAAATGAGTAAAAAGCCAAAATTTTATAAATCCCATGGCTTATGTGCAAAAACAGATAAGCACATATAGCATGAGGTAGCACAAATGCCATTTGGTAAAGCTCAAGAGCCTATATGTAAAGTGTGTAACCTTTAAAGGCAACCATGATGAAAAAAGAATTTTTTCTCTCAAAAAAAAATTATGGTTTCTGTGCCTCCTTCTCTTTCTTCAAGATTCTAAATCTTCTTTCTTTTTTTTTGAATTAAACCAAGAGTTTAACTCTCCTTTTTCAAAAAAGAAACGGTTTTTCACCATAAAACCCTTGAAGGGGAGCTCAGATCTTCCATCAAATCCCCAAAAGAGGCGATTTTTAAGTTTCACCAACTTTTTCTCCAAAATCCACCTAACAGAAAGGAGGAAGAAGGAGACCCATTTCCAAAAATCTCAACTTTGGGAAGATCCAAGGCTTAAGAGAAGATCTAGAGTTCAAGGGGGAAGAAAGGGGTCTCTTTTCATCATCTCCGAAAATTTCTGGGGAGTTTAACTCCAAAAAAAGTTTACTTTTTAGGAGTTTAACTCCAAAAGTCAATTGGGAGTACAACCCTCAGTGCAGGGGCTAAGCCCCTTTATCCATCTTTTTAGGAGTTTAACTCTAAAAGTCAATTGGGAGTACAATTCCCAGTGCAGGGGTTAAGCCCCTTTGTCATTCTTTTAAGAGTTTAACTCCAAAAGTCAATTGGGAGTACAACTCCCAGTACAGGGGCTAACCTTCTTTTTCCACAGGTGCCGGGCGCGTGAGGCGTTGACGTCCACTCGTCCTTTGGATGCTATTCCCTTTATATATATATATATATATACACACTCTACAACACTTTCCCCTTAAACTTTGCGAGGCCCCCGATATAACCAAGACCTCTCAAAACACAACACACGCACACTGCACATTGAGTTCGCATGACCAGTTTGACCCGTCAATCGGAAGTTTCTCGCTCCAAAAGCGATGGGTAATTAACGGCAACTTAGTCCGCGGTTGCTGGAGATTCGGATTCCCACAATCAATAAACCCTAGCCTACCCTAGGCAGGTGAAATTTGCAGTACGCCTGACAAGCGACGCGTATTCCCATCTCAATGGGGTGACGAAAAACACCCTACAGATTCTGGCACGCCCGGTAGGACCTTTCTCTCCTCCCATACTTAGGTCAAGCGTTCATGTGAACTCATTTAACATATATACCGATGTTTGTACTGAAATAATACTTTTTCATGCAGTAATCAATTTTCGACGACGGTGTCTTCTAAGATGAATTCAGCTTCCGACAGGACTCCGATCCAGTACGTAGTCAAGATCAATACCCGCGTGGTTCTCCCTACAAGTCTTGGCCAGCAATGGAAGGAGCCATGCCGTCAATTTGGTTCCATCATCATCTACCGTGCCGGAAGCGCTCATCTGGCGGAGGTCACAACAAACCAAGCGGCCAAACCAACCTCAATGGGCAAGAGGCCGAATGTTGTGGTCGCTAAAGCATCCCACCCAAATGCAAATCTATATTCGAACGGTTCTCCGCTGTTCTGACCGGGGGAAAGTCCGTCAACCCCAATGGAGCCATAAAGCATCTCCAGCAAGCTCAGACGGTGTCTTTGACAATCGCACGAGCAGGAGTTTTCTCTGGACTCTCTGTCAATTAGTCTACGACGTCTTTCCGAAGGGCAGAAGCTTGTTAAGTGCTTAAAATGGAAAAACTGAAGCATAAGCGGCTCTGATATATAGCCAACAAAAGGGCCAGGCTCCGGCCAAGTTGAGCCTTGTGAGGTTTCAAGAACAGGGTTACTTCGTGATGACGGCTGCGTCGGCCGTAAAAATCGGCAATTCCTTCGAACCTCTGAAGTAGGTCCAGAAAATGGCATGACTGCCAGAATCAAGAAGACAGCAGTCCGAACGATACTACAAAGAGATATGTCCCAGCCCCAACAGAGAAAGCATGACACTGTCTCTTTAAGAGTCTATCAGGCGCTCCGTGCCATGCGAAAGCAGCGGGGAAAATCCAAAAAAGAAGTGCCAGCACCATTCAAGAACCCAGTCAGGCCATCCGCCTTCAATCGATTGTCTGTTACCGAAACAGAAGGGCCACGACAATAATCCGCTAAATCAGCTGCCAAGGATGAAAAGATGGATGGATATGTTATCCATACAGTCTAGATGCCGGGTGCGCATCTTAGCGACAACTTGCGTAGCGAAAGCAAGGATAGGCCACCACATCCCAAGCCTAATCTGGCTTGAATGTGGTTGCCTTTCCCAAGAACAGCCGCTTTCGATGGACGAAGAAAACCCTCTCGATGAGGCTGATAGGCTGAAGGACCCCTCGATCCATGTGGAGTCAAGCTCGAACAGCAAAGAAGAGCCGACTTTCCGCCCCAGGACCGCAGAGCAAGAGCTGCTTCAAGAGCTTCGAAAACATCTCAGGAGAAAAGATAAAGAGATGGCTAAGCTCTATTAAAAAATTGACGACCTAACGAACGTTGTGATGCAGATCATGTCTCAGATTGCTCGGACGCCTCCCAATCAAGCACAAGTCTCTACTCATAAGCCAGGTGATGATAACTCGAACCAATCGATGCATGTCCCTTTGGGTCCAAGATTGGGCGAGCCACACGAAAGCCGGCCATATTTCGCTTCTGGGGACACCTTGGCCCCAGATAGCACCATCTCGCTAACACAAGTTCGGATAATGGATTTGGTCACCAGCAAAGTCAAAACATTGGTGGCTGAAGTCGAGGCTCAAAAAGACATTGGCAGTAATGGGCAGCCATATCCTGCACAGTACGATCTGATCGAGTTCCCCAGTGGCTAAGTCATTCCTAAGTTCGGAAGATTTGACGGTACAGGGAACACGAATCAACATGTCGCCCACTTTAAAGCGTCATGCTGAAATACAGGAGGCAATGATGCTCTCCTTCTTCGTCAATTTGTCAACAGCGTGACTGGTGTCGCTTTCGATTGGTACACAAGTATACCAGACGGGTCCGTCATTACTTTCGCCCAAATGGAGTCTCTATTTCGGCAAAGATTCATGAGTGTCAGTGATAAAATCTCTAATGCTGACCTTGTGAGGACCAAGCCAGGGAAGAACGAAAGCAACACAGACTTTATTGCTCGATGGCTCAACCTCACTGTCAAGTGCAAACTGCCGCTAGAGTAGGACCAGTCTGTTAGCCTTCTCATTGGGAACCTCAGCAATTAGATGATCTCATTCTTATGTACAGCAGGCCTCAAGACATTTCAAGAGCTGACCAAGAAAGTCCAAATGCTGGAACGCTCGAAGCAAGAGTCTCCCCTGGACTCTCAGAGAGACAAGACTTGGAAGAGCAAGAGAGATGACAACCATAGAAGCGGGAATTCCAGCAATACTAATGTCTTCAATACAAATGACAATGAAGACAAGCAAATGGAAAGCGAATCCAATACCAACCGGTCTCGAAAGCCAGTGCTTGGAGGAGAAGGGCCTTCCCTAGAGAAGAAAAAGAACAAAGTTTACTCTTTCAGAAGGGACAAGGTTAGCAAGATATTCAAAGATGCTTTAAATAACGGTCTACAATTGCCAGAGTCGAAAAGACCTCATGAAGCAAAAATGACCGACAATCCTCTATATTGCCCGTACCGCCGAGTAGTGAACCATGCGATCGAGAATTTCTATATTTTCAAAGACTGGATCGAGAAGCAGTACAAGACTTGGAAGATCGAGTTGTCCAAGAGTGTGTTGGTGAACAATCAAGTTACAACCACCAACTTTATACAGATAGAAACTGAAGCCTTCTGAGAGCAGACAGCTAAATCCGCTGCCCTGAGAAATGAAAATGACTCACCACGGCCTCCGTGGAGTATGCACATATCTAATAAGACGAAGAAGATACTAAAGCTACTTCGGAAAGAGCCCAGAACAGAATGGGAAGGGCAGAAAAAGCCCACCATTCCAGCTGCCAATTCGGCTCAATCAGGCTCAAAATCCAAAAAGCTCAAGAAGAAGAAAAGCGCAGCTCGACGCGAAAAAGTGTCTGCAGGGAGATCGACCATTCAAAAATATATCGATTCCCTCGATGAATATGAACAAAAGGAACGAACTCTAATTCAATTGAAGGAGTTCTTCCCTGTAGAAGCGACTGAGATTCTGGAGGAGCTAGAAGAAGACTCCAATGAAGAGATCCCTATAGTGACCTGATACGCCATCCATCATGGCAGCGACTCTGAGAAGGAGCTATGTTTTCCCGAAGAGGATGAGGAGCTCGCCACAAAGGCCAACCAAATCCAGCTCAGAAGTGGCAGAACTCTATCGCCGAATCAGGACAACGCCCCAAAAGGAAAGGAAAAACAGGTGGCTAATGAAGAAGATGGCAGAGAGCCGGCTCATGAAAACTCAAGTCCTTCCTCAGTGGACTACAATGTCTTGGCTCATCTCCGGAAGCTTCTGTCTCTCCTAAACATCTATGATGCCTTGGTCCTATCTAAAGAGATTAGAGATGTTCTCATTCACGCTCTACAAAACCCCGAGCGGTACCAGGCTCACTTTGTGGATATTAATATGAAAGAAGCCCAGTACACTCTGCATACCACCGCGGTCACGTTTAAGGATGAAGACCTGCTACTAGGAACAACTGGGTGTAACCGGCCGCTGTACGTGACCGGGTACAGCGACGGAGATCGGATTAATTGTTTATTGATTGATCCGGGATCCTCAGTGAATATCATGAACTTGCGGACTCTGAAGAGTTTGTCAATGGACGTTTGACACCTGTCAAGGGAAAGGATTGTCATTAAAGGCTTCAATCAAAATTGCCAGCAAGTTCTGGGATCCATAGCTTTGCCGATCAGGTTCGGGGACCTACAAACCGAAGCCAAAATTCTCTTGGGGCAGCCGTGGATCCATGATTACGACATTGTTCCGTCAACTCTCCATCAATGCATGAAGTATATCAAATATGGCGAAGAAAGACGCATTGATGGGGACATTCAGCCGTTCGGTGTGCATGAAGTCCGATACGAAAATTCTCGGTACTTTGTGAATCTCCAAAGCGCTGAGCCATAGCTGACCAAAGACAGCGGCTCCGAAACTCAAAAGCAAATATGAGACGGCCGTCACTTTCAAAAGAAAGAACCCCCATGTGCGTCTGCGTTTCGGCAATGACATTGATGAGTCCGACGCTGGAAGTCCGTCCTTCCGTAAAAATCGCCCTCATTTCGGTAGCGACAAGGATGAGTATGATATTGAAGGCTCATCCAGCAGCAAAATTCGCTCTCGTTTAGGCAGTGACACTAAAAAATCGGAAGAAGAGGATCCGTCTTGCAACAGCTGTGCAAATCAGGCTCTCGTGCAAAAAGTGAAGCTAAGAGAGACCTTCGAAGTTACGGAAGGGCCCCTAGCCGTCACAAGAGTGCAGGAGCAGATGTGCAAAAAGCTCTATGCATTGTCAGTCTCCACCATGGACCAGCTGAAGACCTTCTACGTTCCCGGAAGAAAGAGTGGACAGAAGAGCATCCTGTTTTATGAATCAAATCCTGTCGTGAACCCGGACGATTTGTCTGCCACGTGCCTTCCCTATGAAAGAGGCATAAAAGTCGTCCTAAACCTTAGATATTATGCGTCCGAGATGTGAGAATATTTTAAAAAGTGCGGATGTCGGTTGTATCAAACGAACTTCGAAGCGAAGTTTTATGAGAGCTTGTATCACCCGTCTCAGGTTCGACCACTCATCGATGGACGAATCCCAGATAGACGGGGCATAGGTTTCATTCAACCTGATGTCAAGGCATGCTACATGATCCATATTGGTGAAACTAACGAAGAGTCAAATGATGAAGACGAGCTAGCCGAGCCAGAAGAAGCCCCTCAAGAGTTCGAAGATGGAGGACAAGCAACCTTCGACGAGCTAACCGAGATTGATTTGGGAACGCCCGATAATCCAAGGCCGACCTACATCAGCTCACTCTTGTCAGAAGAAATGAAAGAGCAGATAGTCGTCCTGCTGCATGAGTTCGCCGACTGCTTCGCATGGACGTACAAAGAAATGCCTGGCCTTTCTCCTGAAGTGGCCATGCATAAGCTGGCTATATCTCCTGATGCCAAACCAGTCAAATAAGCTCCTCAAAGAATGAGAGGAAGAAAAGGTATTCGAGGAAACCAAGAAACTCATCGATGCCGGTTTCATCATGGAAGAGAAATACACGGACTGGATCGCGTGCATCGTCCCAGTGAAAAAGAAGAATGGGTAGATCCGAGTCTGTGTCGATTTCAGAGACCTTAACAAGGCATGCCCTAAAGATGATTTTCCGCTACCGGTCATGGAAATGATGGTCGAGGATACCTCAAATTACGAGCTGTTCACCTTCATGGATGGCTCTTCGGGATATAATCAGATCAAGATGTCGTCCGAGGATAAGAAACATACAACGTTTCGAACCCCGATCGGGATATACTGCTATAAGGTGATGCCATTCAGACTGAAGAATGCGAGCGCCACATATTAAAGGCCAATGACCAAAATCTTTGATGACTTAATCCATAAGGTCGTCGAATGTTATGTTGATGATTTGGTCGTCAAGACAAAAGCCAAAGACAATCACATCCGAGATCTCAGGACCATTTTCACCCGACTGAGGGAATACGATGTGAAGATGAATCTTCTAAAGTGCGCTTTTGGCGTGTCGTCGGGAAAATTCTTGGGCTTCATAGTTCGACATTGGGGGATCAAAGTTAACCCATCAAAGATAAAGGCCATCATGGAGATGCTTCCTTCGAAGAATCTGACGCAGCTAAGATTCTTTCAAGGCAAATTCGCTTACATACGAAGGTTCATCTCGAACCTATCAGGGAGATGTCGGCCTTTCTCAAAGCTCATGAAGAAAGGAGCTCCCTTTGTCTGGGATGTCGAATGTCAAGAAGCGTTCGAAAGTATTAAACAGTATCTATTGCACCCTCCAGTGCTTGCTGCTCCCATTCTAAATAAACCATTGATCCTTTATACCGCCGCGCTAGATGAGTCACTCGGTGCACTCCTCGCCCAGAACAATGAGGAGGGAAAAGAGAATGCCCTCTACTATCTCAGTCGAACGTTAGTCGAGGTGGAACATAACTATTCTCTGATCGAAAAGAAGTGCCTGGCCCTGATATTTGCTGTGTAAAAGCTAAGACACTATCTTCTCGCTCATCGGGTTATGATGATCTCCAAGGTCGACCCGCTTAAACATTTAATGACCAAAGAAAGCCTAACCGGTAGAATGACAGGATGGGCTGTTATGCTGCTTGAATTTGACATAATCTATACTTCTCATAAAGAAGTAAAAGGGCAAGCCCTCGCCGACTTCCTTGCTGCTCATCCCATACCAGAAGGGTCACAACTCAATTGCGAGTTACCCGACGAACAAGTGCTGCACCTCGAGAATGACGAGCCATTTTAGGAGCTCTACTTCGACGGAGCCTCATCAATTAGGACCTCCAGCAAATCAAGCGTCCCTCAGATAAAAACAGGGATAGGATTGGTGTTTATCACGCCATCGATGGGAACCCTACGACGTTCTTTTGCTCTCACTGAGCCTCGCACAAACAACGAGGCTGAGTACGATGCTCTGATAGCTGGTCTGGAGCTCGCCATAGAAATGGAAATCCTTCAGCTACGAGTCTATGGTGATTCCCAGCTTGTCGTCAACCAAGTAAGCGGTGACTATAAGATATACAAACCCGATTTAGCTCGGTACAGAAGCCAGGTGGTGGAGCTTATAAAACAGTTCACCCACATTGAACTGATGAGAGTTCCCAGGGCATTGAATGGAAAAGCTGACGTACTCGCTCGCTTAGCCAAGGAGCTGGCTGATCCCGATATAGATGAAATTCTGATAACAGTCATAAGCCGACAAATTATACCTTCGGTCTCTTTGCGTGAAGAAGGAAGCATAGAACAAGAGAACAATCCTGCCGAAGAAGCTCTGATCATCCAAGATGAGCCCGATTGGAGAGAACCCTTCACAGAGTACCCCCGATACGACAAGCTGGCCGAAGGAAAATCTGCGAGGAGTTAGCTGAAGAAGAGAGTTCTTCGATACGTGTTTGTAAACAATACGCTATACTGCAGATCATAAGACCAACTCTGGCTCAGATATTTGTCATCGGCCGAAGCCCAAAAAGTCATGAAAGAGGTTCACTCAGGCTTAGCGGAGCTCACCAATTCGGCCCCAAAATACGGCTTCAAATCAAACGGCTTGGATACTACTGGCCTACCATGATAACGGGTTGCGAAGAGCTTGCAAAGAAGTGTCATCTGTACCAAATCCACGGTGACTTCATTCACAAGCATTCCAATCCGCTGCATCCTACGGTGGCGTCATGGCCTTTCAAAGTTTGGGGCACTGACATAGTTGGTCCAACTAATCCTCCGTCATCTAAAGGCCATCGGTTTATATTGGCCGCAACTGACTACTTCTCCAGGTGGGCTGAAGTTGTCTTGCTAAAAGAAGTCACGACAGAAGATATTCTGACGTTCTTCCAGCATAATATTCTATACCGCTTCGATACACCGAGAAGAATCATATCTGACAAAGGGACTTCTTTTAAGAGTTTCAAAGTTTCAAGGTTCGCTACTTAGCACAAGATAGACTGGAGATATTCCTCCATCTATAATCCAAGAGCCAATGGGTTAGCCGAACTCTTCAATAAAACTCTATACAAGCTCTTGAGGAAAAATGCCTCAGCCAATAAGAGAGACTGGAATCTCAAGCTCCACGAGTTATTATGGGCGTATCGTACCACGCACCGCACTCTAACTCAGTCTACTCTATACCCACTACTCTTCGGAGTGGAAGCAATCCTCCCGCTCAAAGTCGAAGTTCCAAGCTTAAGAATGGCAGTTCAGCACGAGTTGATGGAGGAGGAAAACGTGCTCCTTCGGCTCAAAGAGCTCGACGCCCTCGAAGAAAAGAGGCTCGCAATACAGCAAAATCTGGAGCTGTACCAAGCCCAAATGTCACGGGCCTATGATAAGATGACCCGTCTCTGCGCTTTCAAGAAAGACGAATTGGTATTGGTTCTCAAAAGGCCGATCATCCCCAATCGACATGCCAAGGGAAAATTCGAGCCTAATTGGGAAGGGCCATACGCCATTGAGAAAGTGTTTGACGGAGGATCCTACCAACTAATAAGCACCGAGGGAGAAAGGCCCATGCCACCCATCAATGGCCGATATATTAAGAAATATTATGCGTGAATGCTCCAAGTCGCAGACGAATTGAGCACACCGGCCCTACTATCTGGATCATACATCCTGTAAAACCGTATACAATCCACTGGCATAAACGACCCTTATCTCTCCCAAAGTCCTACAAGCTAAAAAACGGTATGTCCACAGCAAAATGGGCACGGATGAAAACCTGAAATGGCTCTGTGAGTAAAAACAGCATGACTGGCGGTGAGTTTGTGAAAACCCAAACGTGCACAAACTCATGAAAAGAGATAAAATACACTCGCAAAGTCTTCTCGACCTTGTGAGGAGAAAATCTCTACGTGAGATCCTTACGACTCATAAAGAAGAAACACACTTAAGAATCCCCACAATTCCTAGGGAGAAAATACACCTGCAAGATCTGCTCGACTTGTGAGGAGAAAATGTTTTTATGAGACCCTTACGGCTCATAAAATTGAAAATTATTAGGTGATAGGGATCTAAACCTGTCTCTTAAGCCATCGTTCCCCAACGGGCAACGGAAAATGATGAGTCGCTCCTGGCATTACGCTTCAGTGTTAGCGGTGCTGATACCGATCCAAAACCCAAATCCCAAGTTTTCCCAACGGCAAATGATAAGTCGCTCCTGGCATTACGCTTCAGTGTTAGCGGTGCTGATGCTGACCCAAAACCAAATCCCAAGTCTTCCTTAGGCAAATGATGAGTTTCTCCCGGTATTATTCCAGTGCAGCAATGCTGATGCTAAACAAATCAAAATTTCATGTTCCTCTCAAATTCAAAAATCATGCCGCATAAGGCAGAAATCAAACAGATCAAATCAAAGTTCTACCCGGCAGCATTTCTAAGCTCAAAAGTCCCGCTGGACAGGTATGTAACTTCCAAAACAAATCAAATCAAAAAAATCAACCCAAACACCGCAGAAAGCGGGCAAGTCAAATCAAACCCCGACACCGCAGAAAGCGGAGCAAGTCAAATCAAACCCCAACACCGCAAGAAGCGAGCAAGTCATCGACTGTCCAAGTCGCAAAAATGGCAACATCGACCGTCCAAGAAATGGCAGCACTGACCGTCCAATTCGTTAAAAAGGCAGCACCAACCGTCCAAGTCCCAAAAATGGCAGCACTGAACATCCAAGTCGCAAAAAGGGAAGCACCGACCGTTCAAGTCACTAAAAGGGAAGCACCTGTTGGAGATATTGCCCTAAGAGTCAATTATTGGATCACAGGCACGTGATTGCAATGATTGAGGGAGGACCTATTCCGGTAGGACAGTCTTACTCAAGATGATAGTATGCTATCTGGTTTATCTTTATCATCATGTACTGCTTTAGGTGACCTGACAGGTCGCTATTGCATGTTGATAGAGCCCCTAGAATTCTTGCTTGACTGGCAGCAGTATGAGGGCGGTCATATACGTGGGAGCTGGTAGTCTATAAGCACATCCTTAAAAGGTCCCTAGTCGTGGGAGTTTCGAGACAGGGCATCGATACTCCAGAGTAGACTAGTGTATACAGTCGAGACCCCGACGAGGGGCGGTGGCCGGTCTCACAAGCCACTGGTGTCAGTTGGTTCACCTAAGATGTATATAGGTGCTCATTGGGTTATGAGTACACCGGACAGGACTCGCCGAGAACATGCTAGTTGGTCTTATACCTGACGTCAGATAGCAGTTCCCTGGTGACATGTGTACAGGTTAGTTCATCGACCTGAGGATCGTCATTTGTCTCGTGTGAGTTCCCACTGTACTTTGATTACTACCCTACCACGCTCAAAGGAGACGTGCAAACAGGTTTTAGTTGGGTACAGTCCTGAGCCACATGGAGGCAGTGAGCGGATCTTCAGGGGTTCGTCTCTCCCGGTATTGGGGGTGAGGTCGCGCTGTGTCTAGGAGAGCCATTACACGAAGTCCTTGGCCAAGGCAGGAGATTTACTGGTAGGTATTCCAATAGTATCTCAGGGTGTTCTGGGCTACACTCCGACACGACTTGTATCGTTTTTAGGGGTCTGACTTTTACCAACCCCCTAGGCCCACCATGCGATGCTCATAGACGAACGGACCGGACTGTACGGATATTGTCACTGACAGGCTCAGTAGGGTGTCAGGATGAGTTCGCTCACAGACGTTCCTTTTGGTCAATAGCTGGTAGCCCGACACGTATGGCTAATACCTCTGACGTGCTAGTGGTTAAATCCACAGCCATTGTATTGACGAGTCTTTAGAGTCCCCCATAGACCAGTTTCTCAAGTTTCGGGCGAAACGCTGTAGAGGCCGTATGGAGATATGGCAGGGTTTGATCAGATACGTGCGGTATTGCACGGATTATGATCGGACGGATAATACTAGCGGGCTTTGGTTTAAGCCGGATCCTAGTATAAAACAGTGTAGATTTTGTCTCATTGCATTTGTATTCGGTCGGAATACAAATGCGGGTATGTATATACAGTAGCGGGGTTTTCTTGTAATTTATTACGGGATCAGTTTTTGGAGTTGCCAGTTTGTTTTCCGTTTCGGCCATATTTTCCTTCGTATCTTTCCTTGGCCGAAAAATGGTGGAGGAGGGCTTATTTGCATTTGTGCAAATAGGCATTTTGGAGGGTTGTCTTTGCATATTGTTGCATCTTGATGGTGCACTTTCATTTGACTTCATAACCTCATGATGGCTTGACTTGTGTAGTGATGATTAGGTTGGTGGAGTGTTGGTTATAGGTTGTGATCATTGGATTCTCTCATCATCACTTGCTTGCATCATTGCTTTCCATCCACCTCCTTGTCTTTGCTCTCTCTCTCCATTCATAAGAGCATGGCCGGCCAAATGAGGAGGGGTTGCCCATTTTTTTGTATGAAAAAATTTTGGCCCTCTTGTGCTTGCAAAATCCCCAAGTTCATCTAGAAAAAGTTCACATATCATTCCTCCACTTATATGGCAACTTCCACAACCCCATGAGACATGAGCACTACACGTATTCTACAGCAAATCTTGGGCACGTCGACTTGCCAACTTCGTGCCCGAGTTGCCTTGGTCCAGAGGTGGGAGCCCGTAAATGAAGCCGGCGATGTGGTGCCCTTCCGGCGACGTGGTGGAGACCGGAGATTCCGCGGGGAGATCGGGACGACGACGAGAAGACCGAAGGACACGGATCGCTCGGTATATCTCTCTACCCCGTTTCTTAGTTAGCTACGACTAGTTTAATGGCCCGATCCGGGAATTTTGTGCGCGGTGGTGCCGGTTCAAAAGTTAAAGTAAATCATCGCTTCCGCATTTTGGCCTCGGATAGACGGCCGGGGCGCCGCCGTGCACTTACAGCACCGACCGTCCAAATCGCTAAAAGGGCAGTATCGACCGTCCAAGTCGCAAAAAGGATAGCACCGACCGTCCAAGTCGCAAAAAGGACAGCACCGACCGTCCAAGTCGCAAAAAGGACAGCACCGACCGTCCAAGTCGGTAAAAGGGCAGCGCCAACCGTCCAAGTCGCTAAAAGGGCAGCACCGACCGTTCATGTCGCAAAAATGGCAGCACCGACCGTCCAAGTCGCTAAAAGGACAGCACTGACCGTTCAAGTTGCAAAAATGGCAGTACCGACCGTCCAAGTCGCTAAAAGGGCAGCAGCGACCATTCACGTCGTCAAAAGGGAACCCAACCAAATCAAGTTCCATATAGAACAAGATCCATCAATTTCATTCACCCAACCCACACGCTTGGTATGCATTTATTGATGGGGTGCACTTTGTTGGGGTCAAAAATTATAGCTCGGTTGACCAAATCAAAATCAAAGTCAACCCCAAGCCAAGTGAGCCCAAGCCCAGGTCAAGACCGAGTATGGAAGGGACTGGCCCCATGACAAAAAGAATGAAGCCATAAATTGGTTTAATGTAATTCTTTTTTTATATAGAAATAAATGTATGTAAAATGGACAAAAAGCCAAAATTTTGTAAACCCCATAGCTTATGTGCAAAACGAGATAAGCATTTAAGGCATAAGGCGACACAAGTGCCATTTGGCAAAACTCAAGGGGCTATATGTAAAGTGTGTAGCTTATAAAGACAAACATGATGAAAAAGAACGTTTTCTCTCTTTCAAAAAAAATTAGGGTTTTTGTGCCTCCTTTTCCTTCCTTAAGGTTCTAAGCCTTCTTCTTCTTTTTTTTGAATTAAACCAAGAGTTTGACTCTCCTTTTTCCAAAAAGAAACAGTTTTTCACTATAAAATCCTTGAAGGGGAGCTCAGATCTTCCATCAAATCCCCAAAAGGGGTGATTTTTAAGTCTCTCCCCTTTTTCTCCAAGATCCAGCCAACAGAAAGAAGGAAGAAGGAGACACTTCTCCAAAAAAAACCACTTTGGGAAGATACAAGACTTAAGAGAAGATCTAGGGTTCAAGGGAGAAGAAAGGGGTCCTCTTTCATAACAACAACAACAACAACAACTGAGCCTTTTATCCCAACCATATGGGGTAGGCTACATGAACCAACATGAGAATCACGCCGGGTCTAGCACATGAATCCTCCGCCTCCACTCACTCCTATCGAACAATATACTTTCATCGAGTCCTTTGGCACCCATATCGTTTCGTATCACCTCCATCCATGTTTTCTTCGGTCTTCCTTTTGCCTTTTTGCCATTGCCCATATCTAGAGTATCTATTCGTCGAACCGGTGGTTCCATAGGTCTGCGTCGCACATGATCAAACCATCTTAGCCGGTTTTCCCGCATCTTCTCCTCCACAGGTGCTACACCAACTTTTGCACGAATATCCTCATTTCGCACCTTATCTTTTCTAATGTTACCGCACATACAACGAAGCATGCGCATCTCCGCTACGTGCATCTTCTGTGTATGATGCTCCTTAGGAGCCCAGTATTCTATACCATATAATAAGGCATGCCGAATAGCGCTCCGGTAAAACTTCCCTTTCAATTTTAACGGAAAGTTACGATCACACAAAATCCCTGTTGCACTCCTCCATTTCAACCAACCAGCTTGGATCTTTTGATTAACATCATTATCGATCTCCCTATTCTTTTGGATGATGGAACCTAGATATCTAAATTGGTCGCTCGGTGATATCTCTTGCCCTTCCAATGTTATACCAATATGGTTTTGACTTCTCTGGTTACTAAATTTGCAATGCATATATGCTGTCTTGGACCTCCTCAATCTGAATCCTCGAGATTCCAATGTTTGCCTCCATAATTCCAATTTGGCATTAACCCATGCTTTCGTCTCATTTACTAGAACAATATCATCAGCGAATAGCATACACCAAGGTAACTCATCTTGGATAGTTCTTGTAAGTTCATCCATCACGATGGTAACAGGAATGGACTTAATGCAGATCCTTGATGTAAACCAATTGTAATCGAAAAATCACTCGTTACGCCGCCACAGGTTCTGATATTTACCGCTACTCCATCGTACATATCCTTGATTATGTCAATATACTTGACGGGGACCCCCTTCTTCATCATCGTCCCCCATAATACCTCTCTAGGTACCTTGTCGTACGCTTTTTCTAAATCAATAAATATCATATGCAAATCTTTTCTCCTCTCTCGAAAATGCTCGACAAGTTGACGAAGCAAATGAATAGTCTCTGTCGTCGATCGTCCAGGCATGAACCCAAACTGGTTCTCTGTTATCTTAATATCCTTCCTTAGCCTGTGTTCAATCACTCTTTCCCAAAGTTTCATGGTGTGACACATAAGTTTTATTCCACGGTAGTTAAGACAAGATCTAGGGTTCAAGGGAGAAGAAAGGGGTCCCCTTTTATAACAACAACAACAACAACTGAGCCTTTTATCCCAAACATATGGGGTAGGCTACATGAACCAACAACAACTGAGCCTTTTATCCCCTTTCATCATCTCCGAAAATCTCATGGGAGTTTAACTCCGAAAAAAGTCTTTCTTTTTAGGAGTTTAACTCCAAAAGTCAATTGGGAGTACAACCCTCAGTGCTGGGGTTAAGCCTCTTTGTTCCTCTTTTTAGGAGTTTAACTCCAAAAGTCAATTGGGAGTACAACTCCCAGTGCAGGGGCTAAGCCCCTTTATCATTCTTTTAGGAGTTTAACTCCAAAAGTCAATTCGGAGTACAACTCATAGTACAGGAGCTAAGCCTCTTTTTCCGCAGGCGTCCAACGTCCACATGCCAGGCGCGTGAGGCGCGGGCACCCGGCGCCATTCCAGGCACGTATGGTGTCGACACCTAGTGCCCGTGCGTCCTTTGGACGCTATTCCTTTATATATATATATATACTCTACAACACTTTCCCCGTTAGAAAAAAAATTCTAACGGGGCGCTGCCCCGCACCCTGTAAGGGGGCTACTAGCACTGTGCAAAGGGGCTACTAGCACCCTTGACCCCCATCCCGCTATCTGGATAGGGGGATCCCCATAAACTCTGCGAGGCCCCCGATATACCCAAGACCCCTCAAAACATAACACACGCACACTACACATTGAGTTCGCATGACCAGTTTGACCCGTCAATCGGAGGTTATTTCAGTTGAAAGGTAAGGGGTAATTAACAACAGTTTAGTCCGCGGCTGCTGGAGATTCGGATTCCCACGATCAATAAATCCTAGCCTATCCTTAGCAGGGGAAATTTGTAGTACGCCTGATAAGCGACGCGTATTCCCATCTCAATAGGGTGACGAAAAACACCCTACACAAACCGTGTGGTCCCGTCGTCTTGCCCTTAGCAGCGGCGCGTCTAATTATCTGGGCATGCGGAACTTAACAATTTTCAGCATCCTAATATGTGGTTCGGTACTCTTCTTCGGATACCGCGCCGTGTAAATATTAAATAATTGCCCTGCTATATATATATATATATGGAGTAATCCATTGCAAACCGTCCGAGTTTTTAAAAAATGGGAACTCTCGTTCTACGATGTATATATTTGAACGATCTGATCCGTTTAAGTTGATCATTCTACCCCTCAAATATACGTATAAGAAAAATCAAAGGACTTAACGACCTTTAACATATGCATCCGATAAAGTTTATGTTACATTATCAAAAGACGTTTATTTTTGCATCCATCGATACATTGATTAGAGGTCTTCAAATATAATATACGTATATTTGAGTAAAAGATGATCAACTTGAATAGACCGTATAGTTCAAATAAGTTGTAGACCAAGAGTTCTCGTTTTTAAAAAAAGCGGACAGGTTTGCAATGGATCACTCTCCTTATATATGTGTGTGTGTGTGTGTGTGTGTGTGTGAGAATAATGGAGAAAAGACATCCTAGAGGGGTTTTATCGTTAGGTGACGGCAAAAAATACATCCTCCACCATTTTATTGGACGATCGATATCCTTCATATTAATCTTCATCGTCTAATATGTCGATACATCAAATTTCATGTGATTCGAACACTTTTTCACCGTTGATTTAGTGGGTACAAAATGAACGGTTTACCGATAATAGAACTTGTTACATTGCCAATGTAACATCTTTGATTTGGCAATGTAACAAGTTCTATTATCGGTAAACCGTTCATTTTGTACCCACTAAATCAACGGTGAAAAAGTGTTAGAATCACATGAAATTTGATGTATCGACAAATTAGACGATGAAGATCAAGGTGGACGTTACCGATCGTCAAATAAAATGGTGGAGAATGTATTTTTTGCCGCTGCCTAACGATAAAAGCCTCACAGGGCTTCTTTCCTCCATTATTCTCCTTCTCACAATCTCTCTCTCTATATATTATATAAGAGGTCAATGTTTACATGGTAATTTGACCTAGTGACGAGCTGGGAAAGGTTGGTTAACTTAGGAACAGCTCAAAGATGTGTAATCACTGCATGGTTTTCATACACAAACCCACGCTCAGAAGTTGAATGGAAAATTAACCAAGTCAAGAGGTTAGAAACAGAATTAATATAAGCAAGAAATTAAATAGGATATTACTATTGTGTTGTAGTATGGGGCAAAATATATGCGGAAAATTATATTGTAATTACGTGCAGTAGATTTTTAATTTTTGCCGATCTAGTATATCTTATTGATGTCATATATCTGCTTGCAAAATCATGTAGTTGGCATGTGTGTGTGAGTGTATTTAAAGGTCTCCCAAGTCATAACTAAATTAAGAGGGACATCTAACATATACAGCATCTTACATATACAGCTTAAGATATATATCTTTTTCTTTTGATAAATATTAATTTGAAAAAGAGGTACCTGCAACGCAAGGCCTTCCCAGAAAGTCCCATTAACAGCATACTTCTCGTCCAAGCGAGCTTATATTAAGTCAATTACCCGCCGAGATTGCTAATTAACGATGAACGAGTCCAGTATAATTAATTAGAGAATGAAGCAGAAACAAAGTCAATCCGAGACGAAGCAAATTGATATATATTCAAAATGAACAATATGGTCAAACAAAGTAACCATTAAATAGAAAGAAAAAGTTTACTAATCTCTCTATATATTGCACCCTCCTATCCTTAGCAAAACACAACAAACTTTCTCTTCTTAAGCTACAATATTATAACAAACATCCCTGCTTATATCTATTTCTATCAATGGAGTATTCCTCCACCATTTTCTCTGATGAAGTGTTGGCCATTGTTATTCCCATCTTTGTCTATTGGGCCTACTCTGGTTTCTACGCTCTGCTTGGATCGTACAGCGACAAGTATCGCCTCCACCCAAGAGAAGATGAAAAGGCCAAAAACTTAGTTTCTAAGCGTTCCGTCGCCATAACTGTTCTTTCCCAGCAGCTCATCCAATCTGTTGTTCAGATCACCATCTTTAAGGTAAACTTTAAAAAGATCCAAAAAAGTTAATATATCATTATATAATTAATTAAGTTTTAAGATGAGAAATAATACATTTTATACATGATGGTTTTTAATGAAATTAAGAAACTGATCTTTTGGGGGCAAAGTTTTTTTTCCTTCTTTTTGCTAATACATGTTATTTTCATAGTATCATCTCTTTGATATTTAATATTACCTACATATTTATCGTTTTTGTTTTCAGACCAGCGGCATAAACCATAACAAGAACAAGAGAGCGGAACAAACCTCACTTCTTGTTTTAGCTGCACAATTCTTCGTCGCCATGTTCATTTTCGATACATGGATGTATATGGGACACAGATTCATGCACCTTAACAAGTTTTTATACAAGCATATACACTCATGGCATCATCGTCTCGTCGTTCCCTACACCTTTGGCAGCCAATACAATCACCCTTTAGAAGGACTCCTTCTCGATACTGTTGCTGGAGGTCTTGCACTCATAATATCAGGGATGTCTCCTCGACTCACCATCTACTTTTTCTCCTTTTCTATCATTAAAGGCATAGATGATCATTGCGGGATTTTGCTTCCGTGGAACCCTTTCCATAAATTATTCTGGAATAGCACTGCTTTTCATGATGTTCATCATCAACGATATGGAAGCAAATATAACCTATCGGTACCGTTTTTCGTATTTTGGGATAAAGTTATGGGAACATACTTGCCTTTCACGATCGAAGAAAGAGAAGGAGGTGGCCTAGAAGCGATACTGGTCAAGGAGAAAAATTATTAGTCTGATATATATATTTACTATGTATATTTTCCGAATTCGATATTATTGTAACTTATGTGAACACATTCGGTCAATTCTTTCAATAAAGGGAAAATTCGTCATATAGCACCATTTTTTAGACTGCTTATTTTTAATCCGGATATTCTTTATAGTTAGTTAGCGGTATTTTTTGATGTTAAACTGCACTAAAGTATCATATCATTTAGTGCCATTTTTCGTATTTTGGGATAAAGTTACGAGAACATACTTGTCTTTTAGCATAGGAGAAAGAGAAGGTGGCGGCCTTGAATCAAGAATGGTAAAGGGGAAAAATCAATAGACTGGTATACATATATTTGCCGAATTCTATATTATTGTAACTCATCATGCGATTTACAGTGTACATAGCTCTTGATTTATTCATGAATGAATGTAAAATTCTCCATATAATATTTTTTTGCGACAGGTTAGTGTTAATCACCTTCTTTAATGGATTTGGATTTCAAACTCTTAGGATGATTAATATGTTTAATTTGTATGGGGTTTGTTCTGCAGATTTGGGCCATGATACTTGCTTTTAGGTTTTTCTTGTTCTTTTTCGTTAGTTGGACTTTTTGTCGGTTCTTATAAGTAGTTTCCTTAAAGTTTATTTAAAAAAAGTTTATATCTTCATTTAATAAATAAAAAATAGTACTCAACTACCATAAACTTTCAGCTTTTCAGTGATGAGTATCATAACCTTTTAATTTAAAGAGACAAATAGTATTAATTACACTATTCGGTATAATGGGGTGCAATACATGCGGGCCAAACAGAGAAAATAGATGGAATATTTTGGACAGGTTAGTGAGGTCCACGCTTTTATTTCTTTCTTTCTGATAGCCGGATGTATGGTGAAGAAATTTTTTGTTAACTGCCATCCTTGTCTACAAACAAAGAATGACCAGAATAGGCAAGGGTTTTGTATGTGTGAATCGAGACATGATGTTACTTGATGCAAGTTCTCGGGGAATAATGGGTTTTTTCATTTCAAATTTTCAATGTACACATAATAATGGGTCACATCATCACTTGGTAGCTCAATAGTGTCATGACTTGAACACCAGCAAATAGTTTTGAAAAACCCATCACTTGATGATCACATCATCCCCAGGAATTTAATTTCGGGTTTATTGTATTTTTTTTATGATGACGCGGCAAGCAAATTATTGCAATCATGGTTGTTTTTCGTAATTCTAGTGGGGGTCCCCATCCAATGGCTCTAATGGGGCTTGCACCATACAAGCCCTTCTAGAATAGTTTTTTCCGTTGGAAAAAAACTACTATGCAAGGGAGCGTTACATTCATTTACCAAATAGATGGAATTAAAAAAAAAGCACACACACTAGTACAAGACTGAAATAAATTTGATACCATATTCCTTTCCAACATTTGTCAACAGACATGCATTATCACCTTCATTAAACTCAACCTATCATTAAAAAACCATGCAAACAAGTTTGCAGTTCCAAGTATCAAAAAAATGTACAAGACAGTAAAAACCAGATGGGAAAAAAAATACTATCTTTATAAGATCCCTGCAGAACTATTTCCCCTCATGCAAAAACTCTATATATACTCAGAAACTTGGCACTGCCCTCTGCTCTTGCAAGGAGATGACAGTCTCAAAAGCACCAACAAGGGCCTTCACTTTGCTCTTCCTAGTCTCCACAAGCTTGCTTGCAGTCTCTTCAATCACTTCATTAAACAAACCTTGAGTCTCCTTCTCTTGCACATCTTGATGTTTCAGAACGACCACCGGCGCTTTCGGACTCGACGCGATCAGCTCTTTTGCTGAACCGATCGACACTTTCCTCATCCGGAAACTTCTCTTTATTGCTTCTTTGCCCTCGCTTGCGCCTTTCGCTTGCCTGAATACTAGTTTCCTCGGAGAATTGTTTTCGGGTTTCGGACTCACAACTTTGCCTCTTTGAAACTTCAGCCTGTGGGGCGAGGGAAGTTTAGCTTCTGCTGTAGAGGTTTTCAATGAAGGAGGAGATCTAATTATTTTTAATTCGTTTTTCACGGGTTTTGGAGTTGTCTTTGGTGTTTTAGGCCCGATAGCATACAAAGTTTTCTCCTTGACTATCTCATTAGTGTTGTCCGATTTGCTAACTTTTGGTTTGATCTTTGCAGGAGAAGAAGGCTTCAAGCTTCTGGAGTTCATTAACGGACTTTCTCCCAGTTTTGATGTTGAATTTCTTTGAGAAGACGGTCTTCTTGAGGAAATATTTGTGGGTGTAGGTTTCACCAGTGGAGTTATTTGTTTTATAGAGATCGAAGCCGCATTATTACCCTTAGGAGTCAATGAAGCTTTTTTCTTCGTAATTCCTGGTGACACCGATGCGGCGATTTTCTTGAGAGGTGACGGGTTTTTTTGTTCAGTGATTTTTGGCTTAACCAATGCTGTTTTTGATTCAAACTTCTTCTCTTTGATGACTTTAGCTCGTTCAGATACCTCAGTTTTCAACAGAGGACTCGCCTTCTTCACTTTGTTTAACTCACTGTTCTTTCCTTCAACAGATTTCAATTTTTTTAACATACCGGCGGCTGAACCGCCTTTATTGTTAGGTGATGGGATCTTCAGCTTCGTGCATATAGCATTTTTCTCCGATGATTTTTCTTCCTTATAAATAGAAGACCTAACCTTGGCAGATGTAACCTTTACACTCTTTTGGGCAGTTGCTTTCGAAATCACGGGTTCATCTGCACGTGCCATTTCTTGATTCTTAGGCGATGGATGATCTAGCTCCATGATCTCAGACCCATCCGATGAAATCTCAGGCCAAGCAATAGGCATGATAATGGGCTCATGAGAAATAATTCTTTTTTCATCAGTAGGCGACGGACTCTCGGGAATCATAATTTCAGATGCTTCAGATAATTCTTCTATATGCATGCTTATAGATTCCTTGTATGATTCTTCGCCTTCATCAGAATTTGTATTCTCGATAGATGCAATGATTCCTTCACATGATTCCTTCTCTTGAACATCATATTCAGATTGAGAAATACTCTTCTCCCTTGTTTCAATTTTTCTAGAAACTTCTGGAATCTTTTCTTTTTCTCGGATTGCATTGCTTAATGGAAAACTGCCGCGAATGGGTAACCACTTGTTAGATTCGAAGACATGATCTTTTCCATACTTGCAGTGATCATGGCATGAGCTCGTAGAAGCTCGGAGATAATGAGGGAGAATCTTTTCGTCTCTGCTGCTTAGGGTAGGGGGTGAGCTTTTGATAGTAGCTTTTCCTGTTGAGTTTCTTTTCGATGTATCTGAAGTTACTGAGACGATAACCTTTTTCACCTCTTCGGTGACCTTCGCCTCTTCTTCGTCCATTGAATGAACTTCGATTTGTGCAGTAATGAATTTGGGGCTACAAGAATCCACAGATCACTGAACCTGCAAGGAAACAGAGATAATAAGTTTTAGGATTAAATCGCACCAAATATATTGAAATCAGCATGGCATTGATCAGAATTATAATGACCCTTTGGTTAGTCAGGGGCAATGTAGTAATTGCTAGTAGGAGGCACGTATTGGAAACTGTTATGGATCATCATGTAACAGCAAGAAGCCTTTCAATCCAAACTTTGTGGCCGCTGTGTATGTTTACAAGGGCCATCTTGATTGATTAAATTAACAAAAGGGGTATTATGTGCAATTAGCTAAGTTGCCGAACTGTGATACCATATAACATTTTTCTTATATATCAAATTGTATGGTGCATGATATGTTATTTCTGCAATTGCTAGATACTTGACGATATACCATATATTTCGTGAAAATATGATTAAATTAGCAGTATTAAACAATTCATAAGTAGAATATAATGTTTAGCTAAGTGTTAGTCACACAACTAACACAAGTAAACACGATAAATGGATCAATAAAAGTCACATGAACAATTACAATTAATACGATAATTAAACAAAATAATACCATATATACTGTAAAGTGTAAATCGTGACATAAATACTAACATCGGCGAACTCGGAATCAACAAAGTCAATGAGTGGGGAAGAACGAGCGAAGATGGATATCGATGAATGGGATAATTGATGATGAACTGAGCAGATAATCAATGGAAATCGATGACCGATGAGAATCGACGAAGGAATTGAATGGAGAAGCATCGTCGAACTTTCTTGGTGAGGGCAACGGGCAGAAAAATTAGGACTTCTGATAAATTTTGAGGAGTCGAGATTTAGTGCTTAGGAGTTGGGTTTCTAATATAGTCTTTTTACCTAACCCGATAATTCTAGACCCGACCCAATGTACCTAGTGTATCCAGACCCAGCTCAGTGGCTAATTTTAGATACCAAATTCATATTGCATATATCGTGAATGTATCTAAAATTCTAAATGAATCGAATATCGTAAATTTCATGATACAGTCATTAATTCAATATAATTCTCCAATGTATCAAAATCTCTCCGGATAGTATCATGTCATAGGAAATCAAAATCTGAATTGTATGATATTAACAACTATGTTTTGTAGGGTTGAAATCATTCACCATAGTGGTGCGATCGAAAAAGATGCACTTATAATCCAAACATGATGGTTAAGATGGAGATACGCTCTTGTTGTACTATATGAACTGTACTTATCTTTGAAAGTAGAGGAAAATTCTACAAGACCGCTAGAATACCAACATTGCTTTATGGGTCACGATGCTGACCATCCAAGATACAATTTATCTGGAAAACTAGTGTGTGGTTGAAATGAGAATGTTGATTAATTAAGATATTATATATGCAAGAAAAAAAAGGGTGCAACTGAAATAAGAATGTTGTGCGGGGCACATAGCCCAGTGGTGGGCAATAGGAGTTTGTGAGGGAGACCCGGGATCGAATCAGGGATCTCCCATTTAGTGCTTCGAAGAGGGGCACATGGGACCGGTGGGCTTCGGTTGCGGTCAAAAATAAAAAATAAAAATAAGAATGCTGACATGGGTTAGTTGAAACTCTTAAGATATAGGATAGAAATGGATCGAGAAATAAAAAATATATATGTTGTCAATTTAATCAATCAAGATGGCTCTTGTAAACATACACACAGCCGCCACAAAGTTTGAATTAAAGGGCTTCTTGCTGTTACATGATGATCCATACCAGTTTCCGATACCTGCCTCCTACTAGCAATTACTACATTGCTCGTGACTAACCAAAGGAGCATTATAATTCTGATCAATGCCATGCTGATTTCAATATCTTTTGTGCAATTTAACCTAAGAAAGTAAATGAACATAAAAAGCCTATTAATCACGTCAACTCGACATTTTTAATATCATATCCACCAAAGAAAATACAAAGGTTTTCCATTCAGAGTTATCGGATTATTCTAAATCCACGGAGACATTGTGCAACCGTACTTCAGAACTGTTATCAACTTAGAGAAATCACCAACCGTGGAATCCCACAAAAAGAAAAGGGAAAAATAAAGCAGATTATGGAAAATACAGCAAAACCTGTATCAAAGAACTTCAATTGTAAAAGAAAAGTCTGCAAAAACATGGAAATGGAAGATAACATTGAGTTAGGAAATATCTACTTCAAGACTCAATAACAGAGATTTTTATAAAAAAAATTAAAAAGAGCTGAAAGAAGAGGCAAGGGTTGTAATTTATTAGAATCATTCATTTTGTCCACAAATTTTGATCACGTTAAGGCAGTAAGTTTACAGCCTTCTAGTCTATGAAATATGCATCCAACAATAACAAAGTACAGAGTAAGAAGATAACGTTTCACAACCAAAACAAATGTCATCTTGTGCCAGTTACAAAACATGATCATCATCAGAGACAACTTGCATCAGCTAAATAATTCACCTTGGTGAAAGCAAGAAAACATGTCTCCGGTAAAAAATTAAAAAAAAGTATCATTTAGAAAACAAAAATCATGGGTTCACACAAAAAGGAACACTGTAGCTAACCCTGTATAGCACTTATACCCAAGGTTCGAGGTTTCGTCCGAAACCACCGATACATGATCATTTCGTATATGTTTCAGTGGAGACCGATACGAAACCAACCATACAAGCAGGTTTCAGCAGAAACCTGAAATAACTATTTTTTGCCGTCAAAGACGGTTGATCTTGACTATTAAGAAAGCTATGAGAAAAAAGAAAACCCATCATAGATATAAAGGGGAGATGTGAGTGAGGGGATTGAAAAACAGTTGGTCAAATCTATTTATGTAACTTTCAGGGTTATCTAATTATTTTTTGTGGATCAAGTGCAGAGCCTATAGCTTTCATTTGTGGTACAGCCGATCTGGTTATTTTCATCCTAAGAAGACCAAAAAAGTCGACCCAAACTCTATATTAATACTTATCTAAATACACTTTTCAATGTATTTTGCATTAGGGCTTGTTTTACCTGAATTTTTTTAACAATAAGATCATCGTCCTGTGATTTAGAACCATAAATTTAATATATGTATGCATGTATTACCGTCAAAACCAAAACCTGAATCGAGATAAGCGAAACTAACCGAAACTAATAAAATTTTGAGACCGAAACCGAATCCAAAACCGAGTTCTCGAGCCTTCCTTATACCCCCTCAGAGGATTTACAACCGAAAACACCCCTTCTGTTCGTCGATCAAAACATTTAACACGGTCGAATTCTCCTCTAAACAACCCAAAAAAAGTTCTAGTGTTAATTTATACAATCATTGAGTTGTTTAGAATTGAATTTACGTGTGTTTAAGGGTTTTGATCAATGTGTATGTTTGCATTTATAAATCACTTGCGGGGGTCTAAGTGCTATATGGGGTAAACAAAAGGGGTGCTATGTGAAATTGGACCAAAAAATATTGCATTTTCTGTACTTTGTCTTTTTCTTTTGGAGGGGTGTGCGGGTGTGTGCAAGCATGCGTGTGTGTTTCCTCATTTGTGTCTGAATTTGCAGTTTGGGTAGAGGGTGAAAAAAGGAATTCATGAAACACTCATCTGAAGAAAATCAAACCAATTATAATGAAATCTCATTTATGGTTGCATATTATTGAAGATAGAATTATATCATTTCAACAAAGTCATCCAGCACCTCGACATTTCTTGTTCAGTAAAATAATAATAATTAGTAAAGATAAATTGTTCTGCTTGTTCAATTTCTCCCAATAAAAATCTAATTGTGGTAAAACATTTATTCCGTTAAAATTTGATTTGTTCCATATGCCAGATTAAGTAAAATAAGATGATGTTGGAGAAATCATGATAATGAGTAGGATGTTGTTATTTACACATTACCCAAAAACACAAGCGGTGCTAATGAATAACATATCAGGGCTCCATATATAAATTAACATAAATTCATGCTACAATTAATTTTTTCCTTTGTCGGTTTGTTTTGATGTTCCTTGGAGCATCAAGCATATGAACACCTGTATATTCTTGCTTAAAAATAAAAGACAAGGTAGCCATTATAGAATGAAATCAACAACCGTGTGTGCATTATCACCAATGCTAAAACAAATGAAAAATAACACTTTAATTTTAAATATCAGAAAAAACATAAAAACAAAATAATTCATAAGAAAACATATATGTCATCATCCCAAATTCGTTCCGAATACTAAATGACAAATCTACAAACAGAAACCAGCTCATATTATCCTACATTATTCTTTTAGGCAATTATATGCAATATATCCAATATTATTCTTTGTGGTGATATTATCGTCAAAACCTACAATAGATTTCTTTTCAAGAGAGCCTAGTACTTCTTTACATAAACTTTCCTTCAAAGACCATCAACAGGAAACTCTTTAATAAATGACTAAGTTAATCCTTATTAGATTCAATCACCATCTATAGCTGTCAAAAATAATTTAGAAAAGGTGAAACTTAAGATGAAAATGATCAAAGAAAAAGGGAGAAATAAACAAAATAAGTAGCACAAAACACCCTTGTAGTTTACACTGTCTGGCACTCATACTCCCTCAAAAATTTACTGACACAAACACCCCCTATTTTCATTGATTGAAACCCTAAAAAAGGCTAAAAATCCTCCAATTTAATCCTAAATAAGTCAAATGATTGTCCAATCTTGCCTTGGAACTGGTTTTTGTTGTCTAGAGTTGGTTTTGAGAACTTTTTTAGGGTCTCAATAGATGAGCAGAGAGGATGTTTGTGCTAATAAATTAGCTGAGGGGTTGTAAGCCCCGTTGGGTTAAGCCACATGGGTGTTTTGTGCAATTAATCCATGATAATAAGAAAATTAAAAAATCTTAAAAAATCCGATCTTTATATTTATTTCTTATTCAACAAATCTTCTAAGTTAAGGGCTTGGAGTGGCCTTGGTGGGGCTTGGAGTAGCCCATGGAAGAGACCGGTATCGAGAGCCGGGTCTCCCATTTATGGTTGGTTAATTTATGCCACTTTGTTATCTCACTTATCTCAGGAAAAGAATAAAAAACAAATCCCCTAAGTTTGATTGAGTGAAAATAGAAAAAAATAAAAAAAGAATTCTCCCATAATTAAACAATGTAGCCTTAATATCACAATGAATAAAAAAAGAGGAGGGAGAGAAATGATAACCAACTTTCTCCCTCAAGAAAATATGAAAAACTATTATAAAAATAGCAATGATTAAATCATCCAAAAAAATCCAGCATATTTCCCAAGAATCACAAAACCAAAAGAAATCAAAGATATACCTAACAAGAATCAAAGCTTTTTACAATTATCTTCATCACCAAGAAATTATAAACAAAACCCAATTTTAATCACATTTCAAACAAGTTCATCCATATAACAAAAAATAAAAGAAGCCCATATGGAAATCTTTCCCTCGTACAAATTTGTTGGCCAACAAGAAGAGAGAAGAAATTCACAATGAACATATACAAAAACAACATCACAACAACAACAAATGGGTCACAATAAATATCAATTAAAAGGCCATCAAGATCATACCTTTACAAAATCCCAGCCATGAGAGGGCGAAAACAAAGAGAACCAATCTCAGAATTGATCTCGAAAGAAGGAAGGACCCATCAATTAGAAAAACTACCCTGCATCAAGATTAAATGTAATCGGATTGAGGAGAGGGAGGAAGGAATTAGAATGAAGATTGATGGGAGAGAGAAAGAGAACGCACAGGAGTCGCTGCTATTACAAAATATAAAATGGGTGCTATTCACCAAATTTGGACATGAATTCTATAAATCAATACCAAATTTATTTATGTTTTACGTAAATCTCGACCGTTAAATTCGATCTTAGTCAAATCATCATCTGAATGCTTTATTTGACATGGACTTCTCAATGCTCCCAATTTTCATCCCCATTACTTTCCTTTTTTCCTTGGAGCATATATTGAAAGATTTATTCGTATTTGGGTTAGAAAGGTAAAAAAATTTGTTTGATGGTATTTTGGGTTAAAAAGACCAAAATAAAAAGTCAAAGGAGATGGGTTGGTTTATTTTTTCAAAGTAAATGGGTGGAAATGAAGAATTGTTTAGATTAGGAGAGGAGGTTATGATTTTTTGGAAAGATTTGAGAAACTAATTAATGAACCATATTTATTATATGCATGCATCAGGAAGAGGGGATGTTTTTGGATTTGGAGAGGATGCTCGCTAGAAATGCAACATTTGTAGCATACATTTCTTTATTGTGAAAACTAAAAGGAAAATTAATTGTTTGGAGGTTTTCTTTTTATTTTGTTATAAGAAACGAGTAAAATTGTCACAAAAAAAAACAAGCAGGTTTTCTCGCAAGCAAAAATCCTTTGGTCTCGAAACGGTTGTCAATTACTATTGAAAAATTTTAACAGCTGAAACTTTTTTATAGGGTTTTTGATAAGTGCTTCGGGCCAGAGGTTTTTTGTTTGCATAAAATCCAAATCCAAATCCTATTTTCTTTTGGCCAACCAAATAAGGATTACAAGGATCTACAAATGCAATACCAAGAATTTAATACCAAACGAATAACAAATTATCAAATCCAGAAATTTTCAACGGTTCTACCTGGGAATCCAAATTTCATAATCCTCCCACTAAACAGCCCTTCGGAACAACAATTGTGGTTTGTGCTGATAATTCAAAGTCAAAACAAGATCTATACTGCACAAAATCTCATCATAAAAATAGTCCAGCTTTCAACAGCCCCAAAATTGAAGAGGTGAAGTCAAGGGACAGCTCATCGCCTGTCCTTATTTGGTATCATCTCATTATACAGTACCTCTAACTTCGTGACACGTTTCAAAACAATAATATCAGTTGAGCACATTTAGAAAAGTTATGATATTTGCTGCAATGTGTCTTGTACCATATCATTGTAGTCAAATTGGGAGGTCAGATCCTAGATTTGGAGTCTGCGAACGGTGAGAATTACAGAAACAAGACTAATTGAATCTGGGACAATAATTTTAATGCTAATGCTAATTATATATCGATTAAATTTCAATCTTATGTCATGGACTTTAGCGACTTTCTTCTGAAAGTGCCATCAACGTCTAAAATGATGCAAACATACCATAAACTTTTCAGAAACTATCATTTGTTAAAAAGATTGGCACATGACTATTATGTGCTTATTTTATGACAAAAATGTCCCTGGTTTCTTCGTCGTCGTAAACTTATCTTCTCACAGGATGCGGTCTTTTTTTTCAAGCTACCAACAACAACACATTTTCATTTTCACCTTCTTCATACACATCTTATTTATATGGACAGATCTTTAATCCAAACTCATAGGGCTTGATTAAACCCTAAATTCCATTTTCATGGTCTCTCGTCTCCTTTTCCAAGAACATATCATATTTTATTTTACATATTTAACCAAAAATTGGATATCTTTGGACAAAGTTTTAAAAGATATATGTTTTTGTGTAGATGCAATTTAAATAAATAGATCAGTTTTAAGGAATTTGTCAATTTTACAGATGACCGAGCTATGCAAGACGACTTAGAAGAAGCAGCGGCAATCAAAATGGGGAGGGCTTGGAGTTGCCTATTGATGGGGGTTGGAGTGGCCTACGGGGGCGATCTGGGATCGAGCCTACTCACCCCCATTCATGAGGGTGACTAATTTATTCCACCTATTATCTCAAAAGAACTATCAAAATGGGTTTCCATTAATATTCTCTTACCGATCTTCAAGGAGCATGAATAATGAAGTTAGATTTATACGTGTAAAAAGACCGAGGAAGAAGAAATAAAGGGTATATCTGTCTCTTCGTAAATTTTCTCAATTTTATTTAATTTTGCGTACGATATGCTATTAGAAAAATTCATGATTTCATGATAGCCCTTTGGAAGAAAGTGAGTACAGTTAATGCTAGCAAATTGAAATTCAAGCTTCTATTATTTTACAAGTTTATAAGCACCATAGATTTTGAAGTAATGATAGAATAAATATTTTGTACCGAAGAAAAGGTACGTGTTTGGCCATAGATAAATTGTCTCTGGCCATGACACAAATAAGCCAATTAACAGGAATGAGGCGCGCACTTGTCTGTGGTCCAGACGGTTAGTACACAGAATGTGATCCTCGAGCAAATGATTTCATGGATTCGCATTAACATGGTTGACACATTTTGATAACCTCCGGCAATATACGAGCACAACAACAATGATGGACAGCGATAGTTGTGATTGTAGAGAAGAGCAAAAAGATGTCCGCCGGCGATGAAGGGCATCGGCCGCCGCCGGCAACTGACAACGAGCGGACGCATCCGTCACAACGTTCGATGATGAAGGGTGACGGGCGGTGGCAAGTGGGGCCTAGCATGCAGTTGGTGATGGAGGATGACAAGCAGTGGTGGCCGGTAAGGGAGGGCGATGGCAACGAGAGGCTACGGTGAGGGGCCGCAATAGAGGGCGACTGCCGATGCCGACGGAGGTGGCATTCAACTATGAGTGGCGGCAATGTTTGAGGGGGCGGTCAGCGACGGGAGGTGGACGACCGGTGGCTGCCAGCCAACTTATGAGCGAGTGGCCCGACGACGGATAGCAGTCATAACACTAGTTGCGATGAGCGAGAATACCGAGGGATATATATTAGCTGCATCAAAACAAATAAGTGGAAATAAGATTCCCATGTTTGAGGCAATCTAATGGTTATGAGAATACTAAAGTCTCAAGAACATTTGCTGCATCAAAACAACTTTGTAGAATTCCCTCTGGATTACCTATAGTATCAAGCAAAGAATTGCTTTGTTCTAAAACTAATGTACTTTTTAGTAACATTAGCTGCATCAAAACAAATATGTTTTAATCTATCCTAGAAGTAATATAGAAGACCATGCTATCAGATATCCTTGCTGGAGTAGAATGTGAATCCCTCCCCATCATGTAACTCCTACTATCTCAAGGCTATCAGCTATAGGTAGAGCCTTCATTAGAGTATACCGTCCCTCGCCGGTGTTTCATCTACATCAGACATCGGTGTCCAAATTCTCTATGAGGCCAGGCTGCATTTAAGGTTCGGGCTGCTCGGCTTGAGGAAGAGGATGCTAGGGACTAAGCATTCAAATAAGGGTTGCCCCTACTGTTGAAGATATCCGTAGGGACAACATTTTATTGCCCCAACGGTTTAATCCGTAAGTCCTCATGGTTGTTCCTACGGTGCCTTACGTTTTAATTTAAAAATATTAAAACGTAATTTGTTATTTGGCCCTACGGAGCCGCAAACGAAAGACCTACGGATTAATTCGTAGGGGCATTATATGGGTTATTTTATATAAAAAAAAGCCCGGAAATTTCCTTTTTCTCACAACTTCCTCGCTCTCACCTCCCGCGCGCGCCTCGTCTCCACCGCACGCGCCTTGTCTCCACCGCACTCCCGCACGCGCCTCGTCGTCCCCGACATCACTGTCGACTTCCTCGTCGACGTTAGGAACTCTTTCGTCGCCGATTGCGTCGTCGACCATCTTCGGTCTCCTCCACCGCCGGCCTACAGGTTAGTAAATTTCATATTTTTACTTCTAATTATGCATTTATTTCTGTTTTTGTGGATTATTGGGTTGCTAGTTGGGCTAGGGTTAGGGTTCAGGGTTCGGTTCGGTTAGGGTTAGGGTTCGGTTTAGGGTTAGGGTTCGGTTCGGGTTAGGGTTAGGGTTAGGGTTAATTAGTTAGGGTTAGGGTTAGGGTTAGGGTTAGAGTTCAGTGTATGGTTAGGGTTAGGGTTAGGGATTGGTTCAGGGTTAGGGTTAGGGTTTAGGGTTAGGGTTTGGTTCAGGATTAGGGTTAGAGGCTAGGGTTAATTACGTAAAATAGATAGGGTTAATTGGGTTAATTAGTGATAATTTGCAAGGATTAGGGTGTTGATTAGGGTTAATTAGGTTAATTTGGGTAAATTGGGTTAAGTTTGGGTTAATTTGGGATAATTTGTGTTAGGGTAACGATTATGGTTAATTTGGGTTAATTAGGGATAATTTGGGTTACTTAGGGTTAGGGTTTAGGGTGCACCAGTTCATTCAGTAGGATACTCGATGATAACGTAAATGTACAACTTTACCATAAATGCAAGAAAAATTTACCCTAAACTAAAAACTTCGAATCCTTAATAACGAAACGTAAACGTAAAATCTATTCAAGTTAAATGTTCAAGTTAAAACCAATATATGATATTCGATGATAATATGAAACTTTCATATTCTCATCGATACTCATATATGAAAATCAAAGCGCGAGTTAGTCCCAGTCTATCGGTTAACATACGTTCGATATTCGTCGTGACATAGAACTATACGAAGGTTGTTAAATATCGGACGGTATAGTTCGGTACTAACAGCCATCGTATAGTCTATGTGAAGAGAAGATTCAATCGTATGATAACTGATAGTCCAGTGTGGACAAGTTAGGAATGTATAAAACAAACACTTTCATTCACTTTTGTTTTCATCCATTTCGAGTTATTTCGTCGGTATTTTTCCGCTGGTCCTCCGTGTACAAAGATAAATTAGATGTTCATTTCAACGTTATTTCACGGCTTTGAAATGATTATATATTCTATTACAGTGTACTCGGAGAACAGCAGGGAGGTGCTGCCGAAATTTACTCGAAACGGTTGAAAGTACAAGCGAATGGGTGTCTGCTCTATATATTCTTAATGGGATAGAAGCCTTACCCCCGACAGCCGAAACACACACATACAACACGAATACACAACAAACGCACACACAATACATACACACTAACAACCATACACTTAAGCGAAATCATAAATTGAAACTCACATATATAAAATACAACTCATACATGGGTATCCTCAAATCTAACTTCGTGTATCGATATTTTATTCTTTTCAACGACAAACGCACACACAAAACACATATACGGATTTTCTCCTTTGTCAGTAACCATACCGTTCTTAGATTTCTCAATATAGTCATCATAACCTACAATTTATATGTTATACAGTCTAACATGGCCCATGAGTACATCAGAATTAAGGATTGAATGTATGTGGATTGGCAACAACGTATGCAATCTAAGTTTGTCACAGGATTTGCTGTTTTTATTGAATTTGCACGCGCACTTATTAAGATCGTGTCAGAGAAGATTCTCCGCCCGTGCGATAGATGTGGGAATAAGTACTGGCAGAAGGTAGAATTCACAGAGCTTCATATCGTTAAACATGGTTTTACTAGACTTTATACAACTTGGTTATATCACGGGGAAGGAGAAGAAGACAGTAATGCGGAAGAAGAAGAAGAAGAAGAAGAAGAAGACGGTAATGCGACAGAAGAAGAAGGAGAAGACAGTAATGCGACAGAAAAAGAAGACGGTAATTTCTTTTTAGGAGAAGAAATGGATGATATGGTAGAGGCTTCCTAAGGTGAATCTATTCATACCGAAAATGACATTCCTTCCGGTCAAGGACAGCGTGCGGATAAGTATGAAAATTTCATGAATGATGCTAGAAAACCAATTTATGAGAATGCAAAGTAGCCCACCCTCTCATGGTTCGTCCAACTTTTCCAGATTAAGTGCCTAAATGGATGGAACAACAAGTCATTCATAATGTTTCTTTCATTCTTGAAAGATTTTATGCCCTCGGGAAATAACATGCCCGACAGCTGGTACGGAGCCCAGAAGATAATGTCTGATTTGGGTCTAAAGTGTGAGAAGATTCAAGCATGTCCTAAAAATTGCGTGTTGTACCGGAAAGAGAATTCAAATTTGAAAGAGTGTCTAACATGCGAAGAGGCTAGGTATAAGCAGAAAGATTCTGATAAGAAGCCCGATATACCTGTCAAGATAGCACGATATTTTCCCATAACACAGAGGTTACAGAGGCTATTCAGGTGTAAGAGAACAGCCGAGGCAATGATTTGGTATCACCGTGCTCCTCCAAGTGAAGATGGAAAAATGAGTCATCCAATAGATTCACCGGCATGGAAGGATTTCGATAAGAGGCACGAAATATTCAGTAGCGATCCTCGCAATGTCAGGCTCGAACTCGCTAGTGATGGATTCTGCCCATTCAACTATATGGCTGGAAGCCACAGCACATGGCCCGTTGTAATGATAGTTTATAATCTGTCATCTTGGTTGGCTATGGACCAATCTACTTTATGATGCCTCTTCTTATCGACGGACCAAACTCACCGGGAAACAATATCGACGTCTATCTCCGACCTCTGACCGATGAGTTAAAATCTTTATTCATTGATGGTGTAGAGACTTACGATGCAAACATAAATAGAACCTTCATACTGCGTGCGGTTTTAATGTGGACAATTAATGACTTTCCTGCGTATGGAATTCTATCAGGTTGGTCCGTACATGGTCACAATGAATGTCCTTATTGCCATCAACATACAATATCGAAATTCTTGAATTTTAACAGGAAGGTTTGTTATTGCGGCCATCGACGTTTCCTGCCTCTAGACCACCCCTGCAGGTTAGACACTGTTCACTTTGATGGTCATCAGGAGCTTCTTGGACCTCCAGCCCCATTGTCCGGAGAGGACGTGACTGCTCAGTGGGATGGTTACAATAATATGACCTTCATGATGGATCCGACAAAACAGGTCAAACCACCATTCTGGAACAAGTTAAGCATTTTTTTCGAGCTTCCGTACTGGTCAACAAATTTAGTGCGTTATTGTCTGTACGTCATGCACATAGAGAAGGGAGTATTCGAGCACGTACTCAACTTGCTTCTTTGTAAAGACGGGAAATCGAAAAACAACCTCCATGCTCGGATGGATCTACAGGACTGGGAAATTAGAAGTGAATTGCATCCTGAACCGATAGAGGGTAAACCAGGCAAGTTTGTACTTCCTAATGCCACGTATCATATATCACAACCGGAGAAGAAAAGATTCATGCAAGTGTTGCATGATTTGAAAGTTCCCACATGTTTCTCAGGATCATTTAGCAAGAAGATAAAAATTGTGAAAGGCAAGATCGATGGGCTGAAAAGTCGTGATCACCATATTATTATGGAGCACCTTCTCCATTAGCCCTCAGGACTTCCCTTCCCGAATCGGTTGGTTTAGTAATCAATGACCTATGTTATTTTTCAGAGAATTATGCGCTAAAACATTGGATGTTGTGACGCTGGAGAAACTAGAAAATTCTATTTCGTTGATACTTTGCAAGTTTGAGCGTATTTTCCCACTGTCATTTTTCGATATCATAATACACCTGACGGTTCATCTTGCAAATGAGACTAAGTTAGCCGGACCGGTACAATATCGATGGATGTATTCCGTCGAAAGGTACGTGGAATTTTTCATTTCGCGCAATTTGTAAAATTATTATTGTCCTGTATGCCCGTATTTATTTATTTAACATATTTTTTTTAGGTACCTCTACACTCTAAAAAAGTATATACGCAATAGAAATCGACCAGAGGGTTCTATCATGTAAGGTTATCTTCTAAACGAAGCAACCACATTTTGTTCCCACTATCTGGACGAGAACATTGAGATGAAACTTAACCGGCCTCGAAGAATTCAGGACGGGCCATATGGTAAAGCTGATTATAAGAGGGTAGACATTATGTTTATCAACAAGATATATCGGTTTATCCTCCTCAATAGCGCATGTCTTGAAAAAATTAAAGAGTAAGTTTTTTGGATTAATTATTATATTTGTGTTTGTGTGTGTATAAAATGATATAATATTAATGTCATAATTTATTGTTGAGAACAGAATTCATTTTAATGAGGTGCGTGAGGGGCATCCTGATTGGAACGATGAACGATTGGAAAAATATCATAAGGATAATTTTTGCGATTGGGTTGCAGATCATGTAAGTTATTCGAATAACATGTTATTGCTACCAGTTTTAATCTAAAATATATCGTTATGTATTTGTCATAAAATTTGTTTTGTTAGATCCACGATCCGAACTTATTTGCATCATTAGAGAGTGATTCAAGATGTTTAGCTCGGTTTCCTATTATAGAGGTTGCATATTATAAAAGATTCGGTGTCCTTGGATACGAATTTGAAGTTAAGGATATAGAAATATCTAGAACCACTCAAACTAGTGGGATTGTGACGGTAGAATCAGATGGTGTGATTTATTATAGATACTTAAATTGTATACTTGGCATCCAATATCCCGGATGATCAGAACCGTTTTATATATTTCAGTGTACTTGGTACGATACACGAACTATACGGATAAGTGGAGAAACAATATCGGGACTTGGAAAGATGAATATGGATTGAACAGTGTGAACACACTTCGATTTTACGGTCAGGAAGATCCGTTTATCTTTCCGAACTAAGCGTTCCAAGTATACCACTCACAGTGTTTGAAGCATCCGGGATAGAGTGTCGTATGCCGTTGGAAACCTAGGGATGTTTACGATATTCCAGAATTCGAGGACAGCGATGAGGATGAAGAAGAGAGAAGACTTAGAGTGCTCCGACTGTCTGTTTCAAAAGACGGGTTGTCTTCGGCTGATTATGAAGTTACGTGGGTTAGAAATGATATCGATGATGAAATCCAAGTAGATATGTATAATGCGTCCACGAAACGAAAAAGGTTATCAGTAATGTTATATTATTACTTCACATTTTACGATCTATACATATATAACATGCATATGTAAAGATTGTCCAATGCGTCCACGAACCGTTTTATCTAGATTTGATGAAGATGACGGGAGCAGGGAGGGGCGGCAGGGGCTCCAGCCGTGGCATCGGCAGAGGCAGAGGCAGAGGTAGAGCGGTTCTGCCGCCCGGAGAGCTGCGTAGGGAGCTTCAGAGGGCCGGTCTTGCACCCCGATCAGAGACCCCTTTGGATGCCTCCTTCCGTGTGGACTTTGCCACACCTCTAGGTATATTGCATGCATATTCATTTTGAATGTAATATTATAGATATACATACATATTTATGTCAAAATTACTTATATAGTCAATATTTGATTGTCTAGCTGTTAGTGGTGCGTCTACATCAGGGACAGAGGCCACTCCCGCACCTCCAGGTATGTTTATATATCATATAGTGCATGCATATTGATTTAAAAAACTGTATCATAAATATACATACATTCTTTTTGCTCTTAAGTACTTAGATAATCATTTTTTAATTGTCTAGCTGTAGGTGGTGCCTCCACATCTCGGGTAGAGGCCACCACCGCACCTCCGGGTATATTTATATATCCTATAGTGTATACATGTTGATTTAGAATGTTATATTATTGATATACACATTTTTTTGCAATTACTTATATAGTCAATGTTTGATTGTTTAATTATAGGTGGTGCGTTCACGTATGGTGCAGGGGCCACTCCAGTCACTTCCATACCCCCCGCTCAATCTGCAGGTTTGTATGAATAAATATAAAATATTTATTCATTTTACATATCCTTTAAGAATAAACATGAACTTCATGTAATTTTATCGATATTTATTTTCTAGTTGGAGGAGATGCGTCCATGTCCGGATCACCGGCTGTTTCTCACCGGAGGAACTATCGTCCCGCTCATGCTGCTGCCCGGGCCCAGGCTCGTGCTTCTGTCGCCAGAGGTATATATCACACTTCAATTTTCGTTAAACCTTGATTTCTTAATACCACTTTGTCTTAATATTGATTGTCTTGATATTTCTTGTAGATGCAGGGCATCCCCATCCCGAGAGGGGGACTCGAGACCTGAATCAGTCCCACAGGCTGAGGCCCGACAGAGCTAGGGGGAGGCAGCATTCCCCCTCTTCTTTACCCCTGATTATCTGAAAGTCTACCTTAACACCACCACGAGGTTCTAGAGGCATCAAGCATGCCACATTTTAATTTTTATTAGGTGCTAAGTTAGACTAACAAGATCATTACTAGATTATTAGGGTTTGCCTTTGTGATGTGATTAACTCAAGAGAAGAAAAGAGCATACAACCTTTGTAGTTCTAGTCCTTCTCTTCTAAAACTCCGGATTGAAGTCCACGCGACTCTACAAGGCTTTTCGAGTTGAACGACCCTCCTTCGCGATCTTCGTGCCAAAGACAATCTACCCGAAATCCCTCTAGCCCAAGCTAACTCTACACTAAACTCCTTTAGTGTAGCAAACACACCACACCAAAATTGCTAGTTTGGTATGGGATGGTGAAGTATGGGATGTTAAAATCTCATAAGATTGTGTTCAAGTTTCATGATTCACATCTCATGTGAGGGTTGAAGCTTGAACCGAGCAACCATGGGAGCAACTCAAGAAAAATGGTAAGTGTTGAGAATAAGACTAGAATGAATAACAACTCTTGACCCCCACTCATTCAAGCATTGAATTTTGCAATATAAAATTGCAACAATACTTGAATAGTGAGTCAAGATGAATAAACTATGAATAAAGCCCATGCTTGCAACCATGCTCTCATTTTCCATCTTCTTTTCTATTTTTCTCAAAAATAGAAATCATGCCATGCTTCATTATATATATATATATATATATATATATATTATGAAGAATAATTAGTGAGATCATGATATTAGTTAAGATATAATTATATCACATATAATGTATATCACATTATTAAATCAATACTTGATTTAATAATCCGGTTATATAACATATAACCGACTAATATCATATATCTGTATATCACATTATCAAATCAATACTTGATTCGACAATCTGGTTATATCACATATAACCGAACCGATAACAGATAACTGCCAGATTACAATACAGTATCACATACACTGTCACGACCCGAAATTGGCACGTGACGACCCTAATACTACGCAACATCTACAGGCATAACGTAGTAAAAGAAATCAAAAACCCAGAAATCTAAACCAATGAAAGACAAGAAAAGATAAGAAACATTTTTTTAAAAGTCTTCGAAATCACAACCCAAATTCTTTAAAAGTCCAACTTTATTTCCTTTAAAATTTTGGCAGTACCTCTTTTGTAAAAACTAGCCCCAAAAATGGGTACAACATAAATATAAGTAAAGCATCCCAAACGGAAGCAAAAACACGTCCAAAGGCGGAAAACAACCACCACCACAGATATACGACGCCGTAGCGAAGAAATAAAAGACGATAGAAAGGAAACTGTATAAAAAACAACAAGTCACAAAAAAAATATACAATATTATAAAAAACAACAAGTCTCTAAGTCAAACATGAAAATATAGCAGATGGAGAGTATAAGGATACAACGAATATACAATACAACACGAATAACCATAAAACCCACCTAAGCAAAAACTGCACACTGTAAGCCGATGCGGTATCCGTAGCTAAAGATGATAAGATGGATGAATAGCCTGCCTCGACTACTCTGGGGAGCACTCTGCAAAACAAACTGTGGCACAATGGGGGTGAGTTGCCAACTCATGAATAGTAAATAACATATACAGATAATCGCAAGTATGCACGTACAACGTGAATCTAACATATGCAATTAATAGCAATAAAAGGTCATATGAATGCAACTAATACATGAAGCAGTAATAATATGACAATCGGTATGCAATATCATGCAATAATGATATGAAAATGTATACATGCAACAGTCATGAAAGGTACTCTAGCAGGTACAACTAACACATGAAGCAGTGCATAAACAATAAATGTGGAGTATGGAATGAAATATGTCATTTCCACGGAATCCTGACATCGTGGTAGGATCAAAAATCCAACAAGACAATCCAAATCCCAAATCCTCAAATCAGCTCCCAAATTGGCTTTCATATCATATAAGTCTCACGAATCCTGAATGTACAATATCAAGTAAATCTCATATATCTTGTATCCAATCTCAAATAAATCACCTATATCCCAAATCAAATTATCAAGTAAAAATCTAGCATCCTAAATATATTTGCAAGAATAAATATGATGATGTATATAAATTAATGTCAATACACATATATGAGCGTCCCATTCCACTAATATTGGTGTAAGGGCATATATAATAGCGGTCTAATCCTCTGTTATATATACAAAAGAGTAAACGAAATATCATGAAACCAATGTGTCAAGTATCGACACAGAAATACTGATCTATCAGGTGCTGTCACCAAGACTGGCACCATGATAGGTACGTATCATACACTATCCGAAAAGCACGAGTGCCTAGCTCTGACCCTCGTCTTTCTACGTATCTATACGTACATGACTTCCAACGGTATCCCCATGATTACCGCCGAGTCATTGGTAATGTCACCGGAAAGTATGGTTTTCCCTGCAACTCATCGTCTAGCACCACGACCTCATTCTTGCCTCGGGGTACCTCCGGGCCCCACCATGTACCCACACACGGACCCCTCCTTTCCTCGCGTGGGGTATATATATATCAGAACCGATGAATCTCATGGTGGCTGCTGAAATATCAAATCAAGGGAAATCGGGTTTTTCAAATAATGCATAATTTCATGAAACTACCACGGTCCCTAAATCCAGAAAACATCATGAAAAATCCAAATCTCAATGCGAAAATTCATGAATAAAATATACGCAACATAAAACTGTAATGTAAGCATATAAAGGAAAAGCCGCTAATTAACTACAACAAGTTAATATAAATATCATGCGGTTCCTAATTTCTCCAATTCTAAATAACATCAAGTAAAGGTAAATATGTAGCTATAACAGATATATGTGTAAACAATAAGGTATAGCAAGATATATGTATTTACCTGTAAGTAAATGATGTAGTATACCTCCAGGGTATAAGTGAAATATGTGTGCAAGGTATACCTGTAGTTATATCATAAAGTGTGTATGTACCTATCACTAATGGTACAATACTCTATAGGTATACAGGTATCTATCATGTAAGTATATGAAGGCATATGTGTAAGCATGTGAATATACAGGTATGTTATATGTCATATGCGATAAGAAATATGAATCAATATCCCAATGTCCCTAACCAAGCAATATCATATCTATAAGTGGGTTGTGCGTGACATGGCAATTATTGACGGTGTGTGTAGCATACAATCAGTGCTCGTGCAACATGAGTCGTCAATAATATGTGCAGCGTGTTAAGGATACTAGTCCAAGTACAACAATGACTAAGTAGTAGGGTAGATGCGCAATTCTAAATATGACATAGAATATGCGACAAAAGTAACATCTCTAGCCCAGACGCATAACGCCATGCGGGTGATTCCCCTGTAGATGTTAAATCTACTCACCAATGCTCCAAGCTAGGTGAAGTCTACCACCTGTTTTCCTTTTGTAGCAGCGTCCGAAGTCCCCGCCTGCGAACCTGCAATATAATACGATAAAACAAGTATATATTAATAATAAACCCAAAATACATACAATCTACACGGACCAACACGACACACCTACGTACTCTAAAGGGTTCGTGTTGTAGCTAACGCGTATAGCGACACTACGAAACCAACTCAGACCAACAGCAACACAGAACACGCACCGTATCGGATAACGTATCGCGCGAAACGAAACACTAGAAACACACAAGTGGTCCCAGATTTTTCTGTACCAGTAATCTGTAAAAATTGCAAGTACCATGAGACCACAAATAACCCCATAGACCACTACCCAAAAACCCAAACCCCAACTCCCCAGTCTGGCCGCAATTTGCGGCCAGAAGCAATAAATCTGCGGCCCGATCATGATGGAATTGGTTCGTATTTTGAGGGTAGGTTCTAGGTCACCACACTAGGTTACTGTCAAGTCAATTTTTTCAACAAGTACCTGGTTTAACAGCAGATCATCCGAGACCCAAACAAAACACTAAAAATACGATATTTACCCGAAACGATATGATACGCGATAAAAACAGAAACTTTAAAGCTAAGCTACACAATAAACATCTAAGGAACAAAAAGAGATCATTACCTACACAAAAGAACACAAAGATCCCAGCTTTGCATGCTCCTAGGCATCTATGAGGCAAAACCAAGATAAAGATGTGATTTTGATGAGATTTGTGATGTTTAGTGATGGATTTGTGAAGAAAAGGTGAAGAGAAGCTAAGTGTTCATTTGAGGAATGAGGAGGTGAAGAAATAATGCTAAAGAGATAAAGAAATGAGAGAGAGAGAATGATAAAGAGAGAGGGAGGTGAGGTTAAGAGGTAAGAACACCAAAGCATTAACTCCTTATAAATGCCTTCACACACACCTCATCACTCATCCAACAAATATCTTCTCACTAACAAAAGATCAAGGGTTTAGGTTAAGGATTGGATTAAACAAGAATTAGATTAAGGGTCAAGGTTGCTAAGATCAAAATTAGCACAAACAAAACTCACATTTACGTGCACACGTGCGTGCATGCTTATAACAAATAATAATAAATTATTAATTAAATATTATAAAATGTGAGAAACCCGAATTGGTAAACTTTTTACAGTAAACCCGCATTAACGTCTAAACGAACACTAACCGAAATCTAAGACGTTACAATCTCCCCCCTTATAAAAATTCGTCCCCGAATTTAAAATTCTCACTAAGCGTACCTTCAAAGAGAAGATTACAAATCTCCCAAATCTCGCTCGCAGCCTCCCAAGTGATTACCTCACTATACGACTACGTCCAAGAAAACCCTCCACAGATGGCAAGACCTTTGACCGGAGTTTCTCCACCTGCCGAGCCACTAACACAAATGGCTGCCGGTGAACGAAAAGATCGCGTCCAAGCTAAATGGTCTGATACTAAATCATGTGAGAAAGGTCATGAAGGTATTTTCAAAGTATCAACACAAGGAATACGGAGTGAATACTCAATAATCTGGGTGGAAGTGCCAAATTAAAGGCAACGGAACTAACTCGCTTTAAGGATCTCAAAAGAACCTACAATTCTGGGATAAGCTTCCCAAAACTCAACATGTCATTCATCGGAAAAGTCTTTAGGAATACATGATCTCCCACTGCGAACTCAAGTCTGCGACCAACACGGTCGGCATAAGACCTCTGTCTGCACTGGGCTACTCTCATCTTGATCTGGACCAACTGGATCATCTCCAAAGTCTCTAGACTAGCTGGGGTCCAAAAATCCTACTACACAGAGTCAGAAAAATAGACTGGTGATCGACACGACCTAACAACTAAACCTAAAGGTTGCCAATTGGAGTGCCTCCTGATAACAGCTATCGAAGGAAAACCCTAACAATGGCGAGTGACGATCCCCAACTGCCGACAGCAACTAAAACGTATGCACCAGCATATCCTCTATAGTCGGTATAGCCCGCTCACACAAAACCATCATCCTGCGGTTGGAAAAACGGAGCTAAAACTCAACCAGTACCCAAGGCTTCCTGAAGTTTCTGCCCAAGACGGTAAGCGAACAGAGTGCTTTCATTGGATACGACCCATGAAGGAACTCCGTGCAACGCACAACTTAACAAAGAACAACTGAGCAACCCGAGTATAACCGAACAACTAGCATCCGAATGGAGTCACACCCTGACTAAACCTGGGTAGACACCATAACGAAATTCGTGGAGATCTGCTCCCACTCCCACTTCGGAACGGTTAAAATTTGCAACTCTCCAGCCGGCCTCAGATGCTCAACCAAAGCACACCACAAGACAGACACATTGAAACGAAACCTGAAACTTCTTTTTACACCCTTGCCCACTATAACTATCTCACAAGTCACGTCAAAGGTTGGTGGAACTCGAATGAATATAGAGAGTTGACTGATGTGTCTGCCCTAGGATTTTGCGTCTCTACCCATCAGCAACGGGCACACAAACGCGTCCCTAAACGTAGCACATCCTTGTCACAAATCAAAGACTCTGAATCATTACCCAGCCGAGTATGCTCAAGAATCTCTGACGAACGAGTATCGGCGGGTAGTGCCTCGCGAAAGCGATTAAGGAAAAGTGGTCGGGCGTGGACATGAGCAAGCTGTCCCCTCAGTAGAGGCGAACACAAGCTGTACTCAACGAACGCACAGAACTGTAAATCTGCAAAAGACTGTCTCAACAATCAACACCTGCTGCAGGAAGATGTACATTAAGCTCTGGTGGTCAGTAAAATTCTGACACGACTCTCGAACGAGTAGTGTCTCTAAATCTCCAACGCAAGACCACCACGGCCATCTCCAGATCATGAGTGGATTATCCTGCTCGTACTTCCTCCAAATGTCAGGAAGTAAAAACGACAACTCTATAGTGTCACCTCAGTACACAATCGAGCCCCACTCGCGAAACATTACAGTTAAACAACAAGGTCGCTCGAATCAGAAAGCAAAGAAAGAACTGATGCAGCTGTTAACCGAGTCTTCAACTGCTGAAACTCCGCACGCATGCCTCAGTTCAAGAAAAGAAACCTCCTTTCCAGTCAGTTCAGTCAATGGTGCAGCACTACACTAGCAATCCTGCACGAAACGGCGGTAAAAACCTGAAAAGCCCAAAAATCTGCGGACCTCCTTCCGTACACAAGTCTGGGCCTAAGCTGTATGGCCACGATCTTCCTCAGAACCATACAAAAACCGTCTCCCGTAACTACAAGACCTAGAAGTCAACACTAACAAGCCTGAAGGAATACTCCGAGAACCTAGCAAACAGCTGGCGCTCTCCCAATGTCTGCAAAACAAATCCTCAAGTGCTGCTCCTGTCCCTCACGACACATTGAATAGACCAGAATGTCGTCCATAACGCAACAATAACTGGTCGAGGAATGGTCTGAAGAAACCTGGTCCATCATCTACAATTGCTGCTAGGGCATTGGTGAGTCCGACGACACCACCAAAACACACAAAGCCCATAGCACGCATAAGGCAGTCTTCAGAATGTCATCACTCCGAACCCGCAACGATGATGACTTGATCCCGAACAAACTTAGAAAATGTCTCGCACTCTGGAGCTGATCGAAGAAATCGTCAATGCGAGGTAAAGGATACCAACCGCACCGTAAGCTGGTTCAATTGACGATCAATCAATACGCAACCTAAATTGCCGTCTTCCTCCTTGACGAACAGGAATAGGAGCTCCCTATTGCGGAACACTCAGACGCACAAGCCCCCCCAACAAACAACTCTGCAACTGACCCTTAAGCTCCCTAAGCTTCGCCGGCTCATCTGGAACAACGTCGGTTAACTCTCGCACGAAAGGAACCCGGTCCAACAAACCAACTGTGGCTCCGATGCCACGAATGAACGCCAAGAATGCACGACATCCTCTCCTCAAAAGCCGACTAGCGAAAAAGGCTGAATTCGAGCATTGAGAGGCGGCGCAACTATCCACCTGCACAACAAGAACTGGCTCGCCGGGGAAAACAACACCTGACTGTTTTCTCATGGTAGTCCACAGACGCCTAGCACGTAGCTAACCAATCCGTGCCCAGGAGAACGTCAAATCCAACATCTCTAGAAGGATCAAGTGACGGATGAATCTCCTACCCGATTGGCACACGACTGAAATACGTGTTGCGCAACAAAAGAATCGCTGACAGAAATTAACACAACAAACGGCTGATCTACCTAACACGACTCTCATCCCAACCACGGCACAAGTGTGAAAAACAAGCAAAACAAAAGAACATACGAATTAAGGATACCTGAAAACTCTGCATTGGACGCCCGCGCGTCCCGATGAGTAAAAGCAAACCCTCGTGTCTGCCCCCTACCCGCAACTGGATGAACTCCTCTTCTGCTAGACTGACCCTTCTGAGCGAACCCTCAGCGTGCCTGATGTCTCAGAATATGACCCTGACGAGGTGTTAGGGAACAACCCCGGATGTGGTGATGAAGGCTCCCGCACCGATAGCATCCAGAATAACGTTGCTGACCCTCCTGGGTTGAGAGCTGGACGACTGTTATCATCCAAAGCCTCTGCTACTCCCGCGACGGTCACAAAATTTGTCTCGATGACTAAACCTCTGTCTCTGGGCTGGTACACCAGTACGAGTCCTCCGCTGTCCTGGAACTCTCAGAGTCTCTGGAATACGTGTCTCGTAAACTGGGGCTGCATCCAATGGTGCTATGTAGGTGACGGACTGCTGCATGCTGACCGCAAGGAACAACTGGTTAATAGGGGTGACAATCTCCTGTCGCTGCGCTCGAACGGCCTCAACCAAAGAACTCATCGTCTGGCGCATGTCCTGCATCTCTGCTACAAGCCTAGCGATACTATCTGTCGAAGGCGGATCCGTCTACACCTGTGCAACGAGTGTGCTAACCTGGTCAGTGCTCGTCTCACCCGAATCAACTCTGACCTCGGCCCTCGCTGCATCACTCTGAGTCCCCATAGTCATCGGCGACAAGGCTATAAATAGAAATAAGATTCGATAAGAACACGGAAATCGAATCACAAGGATATGCATCATCAAGGAAGGAATTTCAAGCAATTTGTACTTAGGTCACTTTAGGCGGAGTACCGCATCGTGAGTATGCTGCAGACATACACACTACGTTACTCTGCTTAAGCTACCTACTCCATCATACCACGGTCATCCTACAATCCGAAAGGTAAAAACCTAGCGCTCTGATACCAATTTTGTCACGACCCGAAATTGGTACGTGACGGCCCTAATACTACGCAACGTCTACAGGCGTAACACAGTAAAAGAAAGCCAAAACCCAAAAATCTAAACCAATGAAAAACAAGAAAAGATAAGAAACATTTTTTTAAAAGTCCTCGAAATCACAACCTAAATTCTTTAAAAGTCCAACTTTATTTCTTTTAAAATTTTGGCAGCACCTCCTTTGTAAAAACTAGCCTAAAAAATGGGTACAATATAAATATAAGTAAAGCATCCCAAACGGGAGAAAAAACACGTCCAAAGGCGGAAAACAACCACCACCAAAGATATACGACGCCGTAGCAAACAAATAAAAGACGATAGAAAGGAAACTGTATAAAAGACAACAAGTCACAAAAAAAATATACAATATCGTCCTCACACAAGTCTCTAAGCCAAACATGAAAATATAGTAGATGGAGAGTACAAGGATACAACGAATATACAATACAACACGAATAACCACAAAACCCACCTAAGCAAAAACTGCACATTGTGAGCCGATGCGGTATCTGTAGCAAAAGATGATATGATGGATGAATAGAAAGGAAACTGTATAAAAGACAACAAGTCACAAAAAAAATATACAATATCGTCCTCACACAAGTCTCTAAGCCAAACATGAAAATATAGTAGATGGAGAGTACAAGGATACAACGAATATACAATACAACACGAATAACCACAAAACCCACCTAAGCAAAAACTGCACATTGTGAGCCGATGCGGTATCTGTAGCAAAAGATGATATGATGGATGAATAGCCTGCCTCGAATACTCTGGGGAGCACCCTGCAAAACAAACTGTGGCACAACGGGGGTGAGTTGCCAACTCGTGAATAGTAAATAACATATGCAGGTAATTGTGTATGCACGTACAGCGTGAATCTAACATATGCAATTAATAGCAATAAAAGATCATATGAATGCAACTAATACATGAAGCAGTAATAATATGAAAATCGGTATGCAATATCATGCAATAATGATATGAAAATGTATACATGCAACAGTCATGAATGGTACTCTAGCAGGTACAACTAACACATGAAGCAGTGCATAAACAATAAATGTGGAGTATGGAATGAAATATGTCATTTCCACGGAATCCTGACATCGTGGTAGGATCAAAAATCCAACAAGACAATCCAAATCCCAAATCCTCAAATCAGCCCCCAAATTGGCTTTCATATCATATAAGTCTCACGAATCCTGAATGTACAATATCAAGTAAATCTCATATATCCTGTATCCAATCTCAAATAAATCACCTATATCCCAAATCAAATTATCAAGTAAAAATCTAGCATCCTAAATATATTTGCAAGAATAAATATGATGATATATATAAATTAATGTCAATACATATATATTAGCGTCCCATTCCACTAATATTGGTGTAAGGGCATATATAACAGTGGTCTAATCCCCAGTTATATATACAAAGGAGTAAAAGAAATATCATGAAACCAATGTGTCAAGTATCGACACAGAAATACTGATCTATCAGGTGCTGTCACCAAGACTAGCACCCTGATAGGTACGTATGACACGCTATCCGAAAAGCACGAGTGCCTAGCTCTGACCCTCATCTTTCTACGTATCTATACGTACATGACTCCCAACGGTATCCCCATGATTACCGCCGAGTCATTGGTAATGTCACCGGAAAGTATGGTTTCCCCTGCTACTCATCGTCTAGCACCACGACCTCATTCTTGCCTCGGGGTACCTCCGGGCCCCACCATATACCCACACACGGAACCCTCCTTTCCTCGCGTGGGGTATATATATATCAGAATCGATGAATCTCATGGTGGCTGCTGAAATATCTAATCAAGGGAAACCGGGTTTTTCAAGTAATGCATAATTTCATGAAACTACCACGGTCCCCAAATCCAGAAAACATCATGAAAAATCCATATCTCAATGCGAAAATCCATGAATAAAATATACGCTGTAATGTAAGCATATAAAGGAAAAGCCGCTAATTAACTGCAACAAGTTAATATAAATATCATGCGGTTCCTAATTTCTCCAATTCTAAATAATATCAAGTAAAGGTAAACATGTAGCTATAACAGATATATGTGTAAACAATAAGGTATGGCAAGATATATATATCTACCTATAAGTAAATAATGTAGTATACCCCCTGAGTATAAGTGAAATATGTGTGCAAGGTATACCTGTAGCTATGTCATAAAGTGTGTATGTACCTATCACTAATGGTACAATACTTTATAGGTATACAGGTATCTAGCATGTAAGTATATGAAGGCATATGTGTAAGCATGCGAGTATATAGGTATGCTATATGTCATATGCGATAAGAAATATGAATCAATGTCCCAATGTCCCTAACCAAGCAATATCATATCTATAAGTGGGTTGTGCGTGACATGAAAATTATTGACAGTGTGTGTAGCATACAATCAATGCTCGTGCAACATGAGTCGTCAATAATATGTGCAGTGTTCTAAGGATACTAATCCAAGTACAACAATAACTAAGTAGTAGGGTAGATGCGCAATTCTAAATATGACATAGAATATGCGACAAAAGTAACATCTCTAGCCCAGACGCATAACGCCAAGCGGGCGATTCCCCTATAGATGTTAAATCTACTCACCAACGCTCTAAGCTAGGTGAAGTCTACCACCTGTTTTCCTTTTGTAGCAGCGTCTGAAGTCCTCGCCTGCGAACCTGCAACATAATACGATAAAACAAGTATATATTAATAATAGACCCAAAATACATACAATCTACACGGACCAACACGACACACCTACGTACTCTAAAGGGTTCGTGTTGTAGCTAACGCGTATAGCGACACTACGAAACCAACTCAGACCAACAGCAACACAGAACACACACCATATCGGATAACGTATCGCGCGAAACGAAACACTAGAAACACACAAGTGGTCCCAGATTTTTCTGTACCAGTAATCTGTAAAAATTGCAAGTACCATGAGACCACAAATAACCCCATAGACCACTACCCAAAAACCCAAACCCCAACTCCCCAGTCTGGCCGCAATTTGCGGCCAGAAGCAATAAATCTGCGGCCCGATCATGATGGAATTGGTTCGTATTTTGAGGGTAGGTTCTAGGTCACCACACTAGGTTACTGTCAAGTCAATTTTTGCAACAAATACCTGGTTTAACAGCAGATCATCCGAGACCCAAAAAAAACACTAAAAATACGATATTTTCCCGAAACGATACGATACGCGATAAAAACAGAAATTTTAAAGCTAAGCTATACAGTAAACATCTAAGGAATAGAAAGAGATCATTACCTACACTAAAGAACACAAAGATCCTAGCTTTGCATGCTGCTAGGCATCCATGAGGCAAAACCAAGATAAAGATGTGATTTTGATGAGATTTGTGATGTTTAGTGATGGATTTGTGAAGTAAGGGTGAAGAGAAGCTAAGTGTTCAGTTTGAGAAATGAGGAGGTGAAGAAATAATGCTAAAGAGATAAAAAAAAATGAGAGAGAGAATGATAAAGAGAGAGGGAGGTGAGGCTAAGAGGTAAGAACACCAAAGCATTAACTCCTCATAAATGCCTTCACACACACCTCATCACTCATCCAACAAATATCTTCTCACTAACAAAAGATCAAGGGTTTAGGTTAAGGATTGGATTAAACAAGAATTAGATTAAGGGTCAAGGTTGCTAAGATCAAAATTAGCACAAACAAAACTCACATTTACGTGCACACGTGCGTGCATGCTTATAACAAATAATAATAAATTATTAATTAAATGTTATAAAATGTGAGGAACCCGAATTGGTAAACTTTTTACAGTAAACCCGCATTAACGTCTAAACGAACACTAACCGAAATCTAAGGCGTTACATACACGTATTTAATCGGGCCCACACACATATCACATATGTGTCCTAGTTCGTTTCACTTGAACCAGAAAACTTCTGTGTGGGACTCTAAAGACTTGTCAATACACCAGCAGTAGGTGATGATCACATCAATCACCTACAAGCCGTCACCGGTACTAGCTGGATTAACAGCTACTCGGTTAATGAGCGATATGAAGATCAACAAGCAAGCTCGTCCATACCCTCCATGAAGCCTATCAGTAACACTACCGTACAGTCCGGTCTCTTCGTCTGATATGTCGCATATCATGTCTAGGGTTGGTAAACGTCAGTCCCCAGTAACGTGATAAGTCATGCCGATGTCTGACCTATAACGGTTTGAGAAACTACTGATAACTCTTATCAGTAAATCTCAGTAGCAGCCCTGGCCAAGGACTTCCAGTTATAACCAATCGAGCATAGCGCAACATCAACCCCCAATACCGAGAGAGACGAAACCCCTCCTATCGCTCATTTCCTCCATGCGACTCGAAACTATACCCAAAATCACCTGTTTGCACGACTCCTTTGAGCCGTGGTAGGGAGAAAATCAAAGCACAGTGGGAGCCACACAAGACTCTATGATGATTTCGAGTGTACAGACTAACCTGTACCAGTGTCACCAGAGGACTGCTATCTGACGATAGGTATAGTACCACATAGGAGTTCTCGGCGAGTCCTGTTCGGTGTACCCATTCTCTAATGAGCATCTGTGTACAATCTTTGATGTCACACACCAATGGTTGTGGGATCAACCATCACCCTTTAAAGGATAAGAAAGGTACACACTAGTCTACTCTGAAATATCAATGCCCTAGTTTTGATATTTCCTCGACTAGGAACTTATTAAAGGATGTACTTATGGACCATCCTGGCCCCACTAGTATGATCTCATCATAGTCCTGGTAGTCAAGTACATATCCTAAGGGCTTTATCAACATGTGAGAGCAAGACAGTAAAGAATACCAGTCAACATGTTAAGATAAAGAGTAACCAGATAGCATACTATCATGTCGAGCAAGAAATTCCTCTATATGTACGTCCAAGGATCCACTATAATATACATTACATATACAATAATGGCCTCTTGGGCATACATATTCCTAACAATCTCCCACTTGCACTAAGGCCAGTTGTTGTAGTATCTCATACCCAACGTCCTAAAAGTCTCTCGAATAGCATCTGGGGGATGGCCTCGGTGAGTGGATCCGCTGTGTTATCCTCTGTGTCAACTCTCCTGACTTCGATATCCCGGAGATCAACTATCTCCCTGATCAGGTGATACTGTCTAAGAATGTGTCTGGATCGCTAACGGGACCGGGGTTCCTGGGACAAAGCTACAGCTCCATTGTCATCACAATACATGGGTATTGGATCCCCAATGGTAAGAACCTAGTTCATCTCATGAACTCTATTCATCCAGACAACCTCTTTGGCAGCATCGTTGGTAGCGATGTAATTAGCCTCTATCAACGAGTATGCTTCGGTATATAGCTTGGAACCCTTCCAACATACCGTCCCTCCACTGAGGGTGAAGACAAAACCCGAGACTGACTTTCAGTCGTCCTTATCACTCTGGAAGCTCGAATCGGTAAAGGACTCCATCTGGAGTTCACCGTTACCATACACCAAGAACATCTCTTTAGTTCTTCTCAAGCACTTAAGAATGTTCTTCAGCTGTCCAGTGGTTTTCCCAAAGATCTTTTCGATACTTATTCACTGCACCTAGTGAGTAAGCTACATATGGTCTAGTACATAACATCACATACATGATTGACCCGTCTGCCAAAGCATAGGGTATCTGTTGTATGCGAGCCCTCTCCAAATCAGTCTCGAGAGACATCTCTTTGGAGAGAGTGATTCCTGAACAAGCGGGTATATTACCACGCTTAGAATCATCCATACTAAACCCCTTTAGCATGGTGTCTATGTACTTGGATTGGGACAATCCCAAATCCATTTAGATCTATCTCCATAAATTTATATTCCCAGGATGTAGGATACATCAGTTAGATCTTTCATGGAGAACACGTGTGATAAAAAGTGCTTGACCAAGTGTAGCATAGGAACACCATTTCCTATCAAGAGTATGTCATCCGCGTACAATATGAGGAAGACAACCATACTCTCTACAACCATCTTTTTTATACATGGTTCATCTACTTTTTTGATGAAGTCAAAATCTTTGACAGTTTCATTAAAATAGATGTTCCATCTCCGCGATACTTGCTTTAACCTGTAGATGGATTTAAGCAGCTTTCACATGCTTCCGCTGCTCCCACTGTCTACGAAGCACTCTGGCAGTGTCATATACGCTCTCGTCTAAATCAACATTTAGAAAAGCGGTTTTGACGTGCAGTCTGTCAGATTTCGTAGTCATGGTATGCAGCAATGGCAAGTAGGATCCTGATGAACTTAAGCATAGCTTTAAAAGTCTCAACTTGTCACGCCCCGTTTCCTGGTATACGGCGAAAGGGACGCGACAAGGCCGCTACGTATTTACTGTGAAGTAAATACGCTAAGCGTATCTAAGCAATATAAAAGTAAATGCACAAGAAACAAGATATAATAAAACAACAACTTTATTTATTCACATTCTTTCTGTACAATACATGGAAAGTAAATACAACTGATAAAAAACGATGCCTAAACAATGGCAGAAATGAAAAGTACTGAAATGGAAAGCGTACAATGAACTAGAGCTCGGGGTCATCACTGAATTGGTCCAAGTTTTCACTCATGGGCTTGATCTCTGATATGTCCAGATCACCTGACGACATTCAAAGAAGAAAGAAAGAGAATGTCGTCAGCGAACAAATCGCTCGTTAAGTCCCAAAGATAAGGGAGAAGTAGTGTCACGCCCCGCTTCCCAGAGTACGCTAAGTAGGCACGTGACATAGCCAACCATGCTACCTGTGGATAGGAATTGTCCTTCCACAGTCACATTACGGCTGTAGAGATATCAAGAACAAAAAATAAAACTATCTAATACATGTCCATAAGCCAAAATAAAATGAGTCAAGAATAATAATACGGAAGCAAAAGATCCAATACAAAATATAACTGGAATGTATGTCCCATAATGCGGGCTCACATCAGGAATAAAATACTGAAAAGTAAAAGAACTAACTACTACTGAAACCTCACTGCTCAGCCTGCTGGCTGAAGTTCTCCTGCTCGGACTGCAGCAAAGGTACGGAATCTGGGCCATGCAAAACCCAGACGTCAGCGCGTCATGTCATCGAGCAATAAAATATAAACAGGGTAACAAGACATGCAAGTATAATCATAAATAGTAAAGCAGGGTAATAGCAATATACATCCGGGCGGCGAAAGGTAGTGTGCAGTATGTAATCTAAACTGGTTATTGGGTTGAATAGTCTCAAGTCCTTGAAATCAATTTGATGAATCATCGATGTAACTCAATAGTATCCTATGCATGCCCGGGACCACGGTCTAAGACTCTCGGGCTGAAACCGAGACGTGCCGCTAGGCACTAAAAGGAAAAGGGTAAAGACGAACGATGTCAGCAGCATCGTCCCGAGACGGGCCTAGCCTCTAAAACTGATCAGTATAAGCAAGCAACTGTCGAGTTACAAGTTAGGATTTCATCATTGATTTCCCCATACCCCCAAGTTATATGTGTCAAGTCAGGTATTCAGTAATCAAGAACTAATGCCAACACAGGATCAGGTAGGTGCAGGTTTGTCTGGCTAGACAACAGGAACGGTCCGTAAGGACTACATGTCAGGTTTGTTGGCATTAGACACAAGATCAGGTAACAAGTCAAGCCATGGTACATCAGGTCAAGTCGAGTAGTGTATTTAGATATCATGTCATGTCAAGAGTGTACGGTACCATGTCAGGTCAAGTAATATGTGTAGCAAGTCACGTCAGGGTGTACAAGATATCATGTGGATGCTCATAATCAACTAGCATAATCATGGTTATGAATAAACAAGCATGGTACTATCAGAACAATAAACGGGCACAGTAACATGATAAGCAATAGGTGCAGATTAAACTACTTAGTTGTACGGTTATCAGTTTGTGTTTAAGAGATAGTTTTAACATTTCATGAATGCAGTATAACAAATGTGGATGATAACATCATACTAATATATACCAACAATCTAGAGATGCAATTGAATATGAATTAAGCTAAATGTATGCAACCGGTCGTTCGATAGGGTATAAACTACAAAAGAGTAATCTAGCTATGCAAACAATTGTGTTTATGTGATCTAACATATAAATGTGATTACTAGGTATAGTCAACTCGATGCAACAATTAGGTTTCAAGTTCTAGATCGGAAAATATGTAAACGGAACATTGTGCGGTTAACTTGGAATTCAAGACTTTAGATTCTATCTATAGATTTAATAGGGAAATAGATAAATTAATATAGGAATAGTTTGAATAGCATGTAGCAAGTTTCACTTGCCTCGACGGATCGCGATACGGAAAACGGAACGTCTCGCGTCGGCGGGAAAAGTCGCGACACCGCACGGTACACGGAATGAGTCCAAACGACGAACAGTGGGATCACACGGGCCCGATGTCCTCGCTGGGTCATCGAGATTGTCGACGGCACGGCCGGATTCCGGCGAAACAAAGAACAGTGAACATCTATTTAAAAAAAGAAATTATAAAAAGAAGAAGAAGGACAAGTCTTACAGTGGATAAGTTCCTTGGGATCCTAGGGGAGTCGGCAAGCGGCGATGACGACGAGGGGTTGCCGGTGTGGGGTCTGCCGGCGAAGGGTGGCGGCTGAGGTTCCTGGCGGCTAGGGTTAGATGTTGGTTTCGTTGCTGGTGCACAGGGTTTGATGAGGTGAGCAGAGAACAGAGAAGAGGGTAAAGAGATGTGGAGGAGGTGGTGATGTCGACTAGAGATGGTCGACGGCGATAGGGAGGTAGGTTCTAGGGTCGAGCTGAGGTTGTGCAGGGGCTGTGCAGGGAAGAGAGACTCGGGGAAGAAGAAAGAAGAAGACGAAGATGGAGAGGAGGAGGAGATGGGGGATGAGGAGGCGAGAGGGATGTCGACGAGGCTGAGGAGCAGGGAAAAAGAGTTAGGGTTTAACTTTGGTGGGTTTCGTAGCGAGGATGCATGGCTGTGAAAGAAACAGAAGAAGAAGAAGAACGTGATGTAGAGGGAGGTGACGGGATCTATAATCACCGCGAGAGGAGAGAGAAAATGGCCGCGAGAGGAGAGAGGAAGAGAGAAACGAGAGGAGAGAGAAAGAGGAGGAGAGAGGAAGTTGTTTGCTAGCGGGGGTAAGAGAAAAGAGGAGAGCGAAGGAGAGAAGCGAGAGAGAGAGAGAAGGTGTGGGGCCCAGCGACGAGGAATAGAGTTTCCTGATTGGTGGAAAGAAAATAGAGGAAAGATATTAGGGAAAATTTGCGCAGTATTGAGGAAATAAATTTAAAAGATTTTTAAAATCGTTTTAAGGAATAGAATGAACTGAAAGATTTTTAGACATTAATTTTAGAATTTAAACAATTGAATTTTAGCTGGATGTAAAAATATTTCAGAACAACGCCCAGGTCGGGTCCAAAATTTTGAATCTAAAATATGAAAATTAATAGCAAGTTCCAAATTTTGAAATGAAGTATTATGAAATGAAAAAACATACCCACAAGAACGGACGCATGTACGTGCGCGTAATCGTCCAAACACTCCCGTTTCACTGAACGGGACGAGAACACGATGCAAGGACACTACCACAGGGTTAGGGGTAACAAGCAGGCCATGACATGTATTTTTAAATTATTTTAAATGACTTAAATTGTTATATGCAGGAATATGAAAAGTTGGGGTAATCTATAACTAGGAAATAATGGGCTCAAGTAAACGGGTCGAATATAAAGTGAATTACCATTTTGCAACCAAACATGATAAATGAACTAAATACCATAAACAACACATACGGTAACTGAAATTTGTATAACTGGACTCGGGTGTTACATTATACCCAACTACAAAAGAATTTCGCCCTCGAAATTCCAAAACAAGAAAGGATAAACAATCAATCAGACTACAAGAAAAGATGGGGAAATTTCTGCCGGATTTCATCTTCTCGTTCCCAAGTTGACTCTCCAAGTGAGGGGCTTGATTAAGTGTAGGTTTTACGATCACCAAAAATATTTTACCGTAATCAGAAACGGCGTCGCTTTGCAGCTAGCCGGTGAATACGGGTCGATCCACAGGGATGTGTAATTTTCTTACGTGTTTTTACGAGTTGATTCCAATGGTGGTTTGATTTTGCTGATTGAGTCTAAAAAAACTAAGTTGTATGATATTAAGGAACTTGCTAGGGTTAGGTCTAAAGTAGGGTTTGATAAGATTGATATTAACACCTCTTTCAATGCACTCGATTAAAACTTTTTAGAAGTCATAACAATTATTAGTAAAGGGGATTAGGATGATTGGGAAGAAACGAAGTTTCTTCCTCTAGATCCTTGTCCGTCATTTCCTACTAATTGCTATAACCTTCATGGACGTCATGCATGTCCGGTCCTTTATACTACGGTTTCACCGTTACCTCATGGGTAGGGTGCCGTAGGGAGCGGATCATGCATGCGTGCATGAAGTTCTAGTTATGAAAAATTATTGGCATTGAAAGAGATGAGAGATATTCATCTCTCAATCCCTCCATTATTCCTAACCCTAACAAGCGAGGAAATTACTCGCTCATTAGGGGATCTTTTAATAGTAGCATTTTAAGATTACTTACCTAGCGCAGTTTAAAAAGATTTTAAACTAGAATTAACTAAGGCAAAAGATTAATTAATCTAGGGCAGGAATTTAATTTTAAACTAAGGCAGAAATTGAAATAAGAACTTACAGAATGATACTCTTCCCACTGAATTAATTCTGAATTTTATTTCATTGAAAAAAGGCATAGGATTACAATATTGTGATTACAATTTATAAGTAAACAGAGAAAACTAGGGTTACAAATTCTCACGCATGTGCTTTTACAGATATGCCCACGAAAAATCCCAACCCATGCACCGACGCACCGTCACAAGAAATTTGCACTGACACGTGTGTCAGATGGCCGCGGAACCGCGGCAAATGTGGGGGTAGGGCCGCGGTTCCGCGGCCCTTTGGTCAGATCATTGAACCAAAATTTTTGGGCTTCTTCTTGATGATTTGGGCTTTCTATTTCTATAGTTCTTTTCCTCATTTGGCTTCTTGGTTCTCTCCAGATCTTTCGGTGAAACTTGTAGTGGTCTTTTAACTGTTTCCTTTGACATTTCGGACCATGCATTGCCTTGTGAATTGTTCTTCGTCTAGGCTTGAGTAGGACCCTTCTACTTGTTGGTCAAAATTCACTCTTTTGTATCATCTTTTGTCTTTTTCACTGTATTCGCTCCAAGAACCTGTATCCTGTAACATGCAGCAGACATGCGTCAAAAGCATCTGTTTATTTATGAAACGAATAAGAATTGGGGAATATAAAATGCAATATTATGATATGAACAAATACCCCCAAATTTATCTTTTGCTCGTCCTCGAGCAAACTTATTTTTTTGCTATTCTCGATGAAACCTAACCGCACTTTCGCAGGAAAACGCGATTGCATTGAGCATGTGCAACAAGCCGTTAAACCTCTAGGTGTCCCTAGTAGGAGGAGTGTTGTCTCCTGAGGGTTTTCAGCGGATACTACCCACAAAATCCTATCAATTAGGCCCATTGACTTTTGTTCTCCAATTAGGTTTTCTAACAAGGAATTCTATTATCGTTGACTTGTAAACTATCCACCCATATTCTTCAACTTCCTCATCATTTAACTTAAGATTATATATGTTTGATAGACTCATTCAGCCGTCGGCATTTCTTAAGTTTTCCTTTTAAGGTTCCATCTCCATTTAGGAATTTTTCTATCAACTCTACCAAAGATACAAGTTCTATTCTTCATTCCCTTCTCTTATCTCAACTCTAATCATATATCCCCACGTGTGTGTATAAACCACCCCTACACTTGGAAATTCAAATCAAGCAATCATATCCTTGTCCGTTGTCCAAAGCACTAATTAACTGGTGAATTCTTAATGAATTTTGCTTACACATCCTTCATGCGACTGTTAATACTTCTTGAGGTACCAACAACCGATTACAAGATATGTTTGCACTTTAAAGCGTAATTCTTAGTCTTGCAATACCCAAGGCTTTTAGCAGTGACTCCCAAACCAGTTGGTCTAAGGCACTAGGTGATGAAGCACCCTCGCTTAATATTTTTTCTATTTTTGCAGCCTTAAGTAATCACAAAGACCGGTGTTCATTTTTTTTCTTTATTTACACACATTTTTTATTTTCTTCGTACTAAGGAATTTAGACAAGAGCATTTCAAGGTCTCCTCTACTATTTCAAGTTTCAAGGTGTGTGATTGTGCAATTTATAGGGTATACATTTTCAGAATATAGACTTAAGTTAGGAATATTTTTCAAACTTATACTCTAATAAGAATATCAATATTTTTCCTTTATTTCAACTTAGCCCAAAAAGTGAACTTAAAATTTGCCTAGTTCTAAATAAACTACAAAGACATATACTTTCTACCGTTAGTCTTTAAGGAAGGTTATTTTTAGGGTTTTTAATTTACTAGGTCTAAGATCTAGTTGTTCTCGGCCAGTTAACATATCTGTCAAACTCAAGTTAAATAAGGTCAAAATTGAATACAATAATTTTTATAATTTTTGAAATTTTCAGTTTTTTACGGGTTTTCAAAACAAATATGCAAATGCAAAAATATGTACAAATGAATGCGAAGGAAGAAGACGTACCGAGCATACCCCCAAACTTGAACTTGACAGTGTCCTCACTGTCATGCTGCACCAAGAGGGTCAAAATGTCGGCACTCCCCTGTTTATTTATTTATAATTTTTTATTTTATTGTTAAAAAACAAAAATATGTACAGAAAGGCCCCCCCAAACTTCAGTGAAACAATATTAGACATTACTGCCAGACTTTGCACAGACTAAATATCAACACCAACCAGTCGAAAAATTTATCTGTAAAGAGCGTCGGTTGGTGGAAGAACATATTGTACCGATCCAGAAGGAATTGGGGAAGATAGGAGTGATGGTAGGGAAAGTGTGGAAGTGAATAGATATGATGTGGTGATGAATCAAAATAAAAATGAGATTGATCAGCAGTCAGTGGAATATTGGCATTCTCATAGCTTATTAAAAGAAATAGGGGAAGTTCAACTTCTAAAGGAGGAGCTTGACTCACCACAATACCCCCAAAATGTTTCTGTGGGTCCTTTATTGACTTGGCATCATCCATCAATTTCATATGATATTTAATTATGAGGGAACTAATCTCCTCGATGTCCGCCATAATCCAATCGAAAACTTGCCGCCAATCTTGTAAGACCTTTAAAATAGCGTTCTCTTACTTGAAGGCTAGAGAGGCTGATATTATAATGGGAAAGGTCTCATTCTCACCTATGTAAGCATATTTAAGGTGAGACGGCAAGGACATGAATTCGAGTTTCGGAGGCGAAAGAATCATTAGGGACTCTACCTCAAACTCAAAGGACTCTAGTACAGGTTCAAATTCACTGCAAACAACCGATTCGGATGGTTCAACTAACTCATCCAAAAATTCAAAAGACTCATATTCGGGCTGTGAGTCTTCATCATCCGAAAAAGTGAAACATTCATAATCAATATCGGTTGTGTCAACTGTGGTAGGCTTAAGGAGGGACGCACTAGTGGCGTCAAAACTATTCTCATCAAACAAGAAACTTTCAAACTCGCAGTCCTCCTACGTGATTTCATGAATAGAGCAAACTTCTCGTGTACTAGTATTAGGCACGGGAGGCAGACTTCCTGACTTGTAAATATTGAACTCACTAGACGTCTTCCCGAAGGATAGAGTCATGGAGCCATTGCGACAGTTTATTACGGTATTGGAAGTGGCCAAAAATGGTCGACCGAGGATCACCGGAATTTGGTTCCGTGAGTTAGCAACAGGTTGTGTATCCATAACAATAAAATCAACGGAAAATATGAACTCCCCAACTTTGATCAACACATCCTCTAGCTCACCCCTTGGATGGGTGATTGATCGATCGGCCATTTGGAGAGTACAGTGAGTGGGCTTAAGCTCTCCAATGCCTAATTGCTCATACACAGAATAAGGTAGCAAATTGACACTAGCACCAAGATCTAGTAGTGCTCTATTGATGTTCTTGTCCCCAATTGTTATCGAAATAGTAGGACAACCGGGGTCCTTGTGCTTTTGGGGTAAAGAATTGACAAGAGCATCGCTAACAGCACTGGCGACGAAAACTTTCTTTGGTACTTATGACTTCCTCTTTTTGGTGCATAAGTCCTTTAAGATTTTTGCATATGAAGGAACTTGTTGGATTGCATCTAAAAGAGGGATATTTATGCTAACCTGTTTGAACAGCTCAACAATCTTCTCCATTTGTGGAGTTGGTTTATTTGATCTCAACCGGTTTGGAAAAGGAGCATTTTGAAATGTTGTTGAGTCCAATTTTTACGGATCAGATTGTTGAGTTGGAACGAAACCCCGTGTAGATGTGTTCATGTTGTGAGAAGTGGGTCCATTCGAGCTAGAAGGAGTAGAGCCTTGTGAATGACGGAGAACATGCTCCAACGAAGAAGAAGAAGGTGAAGAAGAACCACCGGCAGGGGTGTCATTGTGAATGCCCGCATTGTTTTGCAACATTTTCCCTGATCTCAACGTGGTCACAGCGTTTACGTTATGAGTTTGCTGTTGATGTGCAGCATGTGCATGACCGGGATTGGGCAGTGGTTGAGATGGGAGCTTTCCTTTTTCGCGCTCGCTCAAAGCTGCATTGAGTTGTGCAATTTGTGCCTCAATAGATTTGATGCTTTGATCGTGTGAGGCACTGTTTTGCACCAAAGATTGAATAGAAGTCTCTAGTCTTGCTGTAGACTGTGTAGATTGCTTTAGGAACGCATCTAGACTTCTTTCGAGCGAGCCAACCTTGTCATTGTTAGGTTGAACAAAATTGTTTGGCGCGTAAGAATTATTAGGCACAAAATTGTTCACTTGATTAGGGTAAGGTTGCTGTTGGAAAGGTTGTTGAAATTAAGTTTGTGGGGGTGCTTGTTGTTGTGGAGGAGGCCCTTGATAATTGTTATTTTCTTGGAATTGTTGATTTTGGTTCCAAGCGAAATTTGGGTGACTCCTCCACCCCGGATTGTATGTCGAAGAGTATGGATCGTTTCTCTGTCGTTGCTGAAAGGCAGCATTGACTTGATCCTGTCCTTGAGTAGATGCATTGTAAAGACACTCTTCGGTGAGATGTGATGGAGCCGAACAACAAGCACAAACAGTTCATGGAGGCACAACAGGGGCAGGAGAAGACGATGAGATTTTGGTCCCAATAGCTTCCAGCTTTTTCGTAAGAGCGGCCATCTCGGCCTTCATGGCAATCGACATCTCTACTTGATGTATGCCTGCCCTAGATTGACCACTAGAAGAAGATGATGTGGTTTTGGAGCTCTCCCACTGAATTGTTTGTTCACTCAGATCCTTAAGAAACTGCCACGCTTCCTCACTAGATTTGGAGAGAAAGTGACCTTGACAGATGGTTTCTAGCAACTGCTTCGTTGCCGAGTTCAATCCCTCGTATAATGTTTGGCAAAGTTGCCAACTTTCGATCCCATGATGAGGGCATTGAACTAGTAGGTCTTTGAATCTTTCAAAACACTTCCAAAATGGTTCGTGTAACACCCGGGCCCAATACTACTATTTTCTGTTACTGGTTGAGTGTTAGATATTACTCATTTCATTTATCTTGCTTGTTTGGGTCTTACTGTAAAATTTTATCTGGCAAAGTCATTTCTGCATATAACAAATTTTAACACCTAAAATAAAATTAAAAATATCTATCTTGGCCTACTCGTGACCCCTAACCGCGTGGTAGCGTCCGCGCGTCGAGTTCTCGTCCCGTTCGGTGAAACGGGCGAGTTTGGGCGACTACGCGCGCGTACAGGTGGCCGACTTGGGGGTATGCTTTTTAATCATAAAACATTTCATTTTTAAAATTTGGAACCCGCTTAAAATCCTATTATTTGAATTTCGAATTTTTGGACCCAACCCGGGCGCGATTTGGAAATGTTTCATTTAGCGCCAAAATCCCAAATTAATAAAATATTCGAAACTTTATTTATAATCTTTTCCACTGTTACGTTAATAATCTTTGAAATCTTTTAAGATTTCTTTTAAATTTTTCTGGCCAATCACGGGGCTCTTAACCCCCGTGGGCCCCTCCATAACGTCTCTCTCTCTCTAATTTCTCTATATCTCTCTCTCTCTAACGTATCTCTCTCTCTCTCTCTTTCTTTCTCTCTCTCTCTCTAGCTCTCTCTCTCTCCCCTATATATATATATATATATATTTCCTCCTTCCCCTCATAATTTTCCAGAACCCATCGCGAGAACCCTACGACCCAGCCCTAGCCGCCTCCGCCGTCGCCACCGCAGCTCCGACGCCGGCGCCAGCGCCACCGTTGTCCTCGCCTCCTCGCCCTCGACCAATCCACCGCGCCTCCTTCCTCATTTCCCTTCTTCCCGTGCACCCTGCATCTTCACCGCGGCCACCCGCAACACCCCTGCACGCGTCCGCGCCGCCTCGGATCGTCGCCGACGATCACCAAACCACCCTTGAACGCTCTGTAAGCCTCTCTCCTCTCTTCCTTTCTTCTTTCCTTCTCTCCTAGTTGATTCTTGATCTGCAGATCTTTGTCGCTGTCGGGTAGGCCACCGCCGGAGTTCTTCGACGCCGTCGATCCTCGCGACCCCTCTACAGACCACCGTAAGGTTCCTTCTCCTCAGATCCCCTCTCTTCTTCTCTATTTCCTTTTCCCTCATTGGTGGCAAGTCGTGGTTGTTTACTGTTCACTTTTTGGCCGGAATCCGACGGTGCCGACGACTTGATCCGACGTTCCAGCGAGGTACCCCGATCCGCGTGGTTCCATTGTTCGTTGTTCGGGTTCAATCCGTGAACCGTGCGTCCGTCGCGTGTTTCCCCGCCGACGTTACGTTCCGTTTTTCCCGGTTCGCGACCCGTCGAGGCAAGTATCACTTGCTACATGCTATACTATACAATTATATATGTTTGACTCATTAAACCTGCAAAACTTAACTCGGTATAGTTATTTTCTCATTTGGTTGCAATATGACATATATCATTTTACAGTTAACATAGAAATTACAATTTGCCACTTTTAACCTAAGAACCAAGTTTACCTGTTAATCACATTTTACCGTTTAATAGATTGTAGCACTTTCCCATGTAGTTCTATTACATTCGGATATTCGTATTCAAAGGCTTGATGTAACTGTATTGCATCATCATTTAAACTGTTGCACCGCTAAGGGTGCTCAAACCTGTTAATATAATAAAACAGCTGCACTATATTAATGCACTATTGTGATTGAATGAACTGCTTATTGTTGTTTAATTTATTGCTTATTTCCTGCTGTTAATCCCCTGTTCGATTATATATCTGTTGTGAGCACATCCACGATATTGTTACATCTTGACTTGACTTGTTACACATGATATATATTGATACACCTGACATGGTATTGTACCGTTTACTATTGACTTGACCTGATGGACCATGACCTGACTTGTTACCTGATCTCGTGCCTAATGCTAACAAACCTGACATGTTGTCCTCATGGACCATTCCTGTTGTCTATCCAGACAAACCTGCTGTTACCTGATCCTGTGTTGGCATTAGTTCTTGATTACTGAATACCTGACTCGACATACATAACTTGGGGGTATGGGAAAATCAAAAGTGTAAACTAAAGTGTAACTTAAAAGGGTATTACTTGATCCGTGGTCCGGGGGGGTAACGGGACAGAGCCATTCATGACTCTTACATTTTCCTGATCCGTGGTCCCGGGGGGTAACGGGACAGAACCACTATTGGTTCACATATTCCTGATCCGTGGTCTCGGGGGGTAACGGGACATATCCTTTGAGTTACATGGAGGATTACTCAAATTGATTTCAAAGACTTTAGAATAGAAAACCTGATAGAACAGTTTAGTTACCCACTGCACACTACCCTGCACTGCTTGATTCACATTATTTGCTACTCTCGTTTTATTCATGTCTATTTTGCATTGCCTGTTACACTGTTCCTATTATACTACTTGATGACATGACGCGCTGACGTCTGGGTTTTGTATGGCCCAGATTCCGTACCGCTGTCGCAGTCCGAGCAGGAGTACTTCAGCCAGCAGGCTGAGCTGTGAGGTGTTAGTATTAGTTAGTTTTATTTCCTGCATTTATTTCCTGATGTGAGCCCGCATTATGGGACATACTTTTCAGTTATTTGTATTGGATCATTTGCTTCCGCATTTATTTATTATTGACTCCTGTTATTCTGGATTATGGACATGTTTTAGAAAATTTTATCTTGTTCTTGATATCTCTACAGCCGTAATGTGATTGTGGATGGATACTTCCTACCCACAGGTAGCATGGTTGGCTATGTCACGTGCCCAATCTAGCGTACTCTGGGAAGCGGGGCGTGACATGGTTCTTTTGGTATCAGAGACATAGGTTAGTTGGGTTGATTCTTTTGTAGTTGGGTATTGTACCCAATACACGAATCAGAATACCCGTGTTTAGGAAACATGTCCCACCACCTTGACCGTTTTACCATTCTTGAATCACATTCTTCCTGATTATATCGACGTGCAAACTTACTTTACATGTCGACTCGAAACCCTGACCTCTTGTTATCCCTAGGACTTAGGCGACTTGAGTGGAGTTAAGTAATTGTGGCTATGATACCGCGGCATAGTTACAATGCGGTACTCTATATAAGTATCTTGGAGTTCTAACCTTGATCTATATATTGAATCTATCATCATGCTAATGTTGGGTGTTTTGATTTCAGGAATATGGCAGATAAGAATTTCAAGACGTATTAGAGGCGTGTGGACGAAGCCGCCATGCTTGGAGTGATAAGGGGAATGCTAGAGAATCAAAAGAGGCAGACCGAGCTGATCCAGCAGCAAGGAGACTCGTTTCAGGAAGGTTTGCAGATCGTTCAGCAGTCTGTAAACAACGTTGGAGCTAAACCAGTTGACCGAGTAGGGACCGTGGCAGGTTTCAGACGTTTGGGTCCGTCTACATTTACTGGTTTGGAGGAGCCGTTACCAGCCGAGCAGTGGCTAGTGGACACGGAGAATTTGCTGATTGCGGCACAGATTCCAGATGACAAAAGAGTTGATGTAGTACGCATTCAGTTAGTGGACTACGCCGGAGAATGGTGGCTTATGGAGGAGACCCGCTTGCCCAAGCCGATCAAGTAGGCGGATTTTTCTAAGAGTTTCCTGGAGAAGTTCTTCCCGCGGACTGCACGGGAGGAAATGGAAGAGAAATTTATTGGGCTAAGGCAGAATGGAGCACCCATGGATGTGCATGTAGCAGAATAAACGAGACTCAGTTGTTTCACTGGACCTTTAGTTGCCAACGATGCAGACAGGACACGGAGGTTCATGCGCAGACTGGACGTGGACATCCAGAGGCAGATTGTCTCCCTGGGTTTGACCACTTTCTCACAAATACTTGCAGCAGCCAAGAGCAGCAGAGTTTATCTGAGATGAAAGGGAGTTTGCAGCAGACAACAGTTGCGTTAAGGAAGCAGTTCGGTCGGGCCGGTCGAGTTTAGGGCTAGGCCGACAAACAATATTCTTGCATCAATGGAAGTGATGAAAGTAAAGAGCCGGCTGTTGTTCGTGATTCTATGGACGTGTTTGAAGATATATCGGGTTTACCGCCTAGGAGAGATGTGGAGTTCGCAATTGATCTTATTCCTGGTGCAACGCCAGTATCTAAAGCGTATTATCCAATAGCGCCAGTAGAGTTGGAAGAAGTAAAGAAACAGGTTGCTGAATTGCTTGAAAAGGGTTAGATTCGAAGCAGCAACTCGCCTTGGGGAGCTCCAGTCCTTCTAGTAAAGAAGAAGGATGGCACGAGAAGGATGTGCATCGACTATCGAGAATTAAACCGGGTGACTATCAAGAACAAGTACCCGATCCCTCGCATTGGAGAACTTTTTGAGCAGCTTAGTGGCGCGAGGGTATTCTCGAAGCTGAATTTGCGATCCGGATATCATCAGGTCCGAGTGAAAGCAGAAGATATTTGCAAGACGGTGTTTCGAACTCGGTATGGACATTACGAGTACTTAGTAATGCCCTTCGGAGTAACGAATGCGCCGGCAATATTCATGGATTTGATGAACCGAATCTTTTCACCGTTCTTGGACCAGTTTATTGTGGTATTCATTGACGATATTCTGGTTTACTTGAAGAGTTTTGAGGAGCATGCTGAGCATTTGAAGATCGCACTGCAGATATTGAGACATGAGAAATTGTATGCGAAGATGAGTAAGTGCGAATTTTGGCTGGAAGAAGTGAAGTTTCTGGGGCATGTTGTGTCGGGCGATGGAATCGCCGTCGATCCGAAAAGATTGCAGCAGTTCGAGATTGGCCGATTCCAAAGAATGTAGCTGAGATAAGAAGTTTCCTTGGATTAGCCGGGTACTACAGGAGATTTGTGGAGAACTTCGCTCGTCTGGCAGAACCGTTGACCAAGCTTACGCGCAAGGAGGTACCGTTTGTATGGACGGATAAGTGTGCGTTAGCTTTCGAGACGTTGAAGCAAAATTTGATAACCGCCCCTATTCTGACCGTGCCAGACAATTCCGGAGGATTGGTGATTCACAGCGACGCATCTGGAAAAGGATTGGGATGTGTTTTGATGCAGCATGGGAAAGTTGTAGCGTACGCATCGAGACAATTAAAGACCCATGAGAAGAATTATCCCACTCATGACTTAGAGCTTGCGGCTGTGATCTTCGCTTTGAAGATTTGGAGACACTACCTTTTGGGTGAGAGAGTCGAAGTTTTTATAGATCACAAGAGTTTGAAGTATGTGTTCACTCAGAAGGAGTTGAATATGAGACAGCGTAGATGGTTGGAGCTGATGGCCGACTACGACCTTGATCTTAAATACCATCCGGGAAAGGTTAACGTCGTGCCGGATGCGCTTAGTCAGTTACCAGTAATTCAGGTGTTAACTACACAGAGGGAGATCATTGCAGATTTTTGAAGATTTGACTTGGAAGTTGTGCTACCGCATTCCATGGGACAGTTGATGCAGTTGCAAGTACAGTCGTCTTTGATTGAGAAAATTAAAGCAGCACAATCGCAGGATCCTAGACTGCAAAAGTTTCGAGACCAAGTTGAAGCCGGACTACGAACAGATTTACTGGTCCACGAAGATGGTTCGTTGAGGTATGGTAGCCGTTTATGTGTGCCAAAAGGAGATGTTCGTGAAGAGCTTATGAAGGAGGCACACAGTTCAGCTTATTCTGTACATCCAGGAGGCCCAAAGATGTACCGAGATATTCGACAGCATTTCTGGTGGGAAGACATGAAACGGGAGATTGCTCGCTTTGTGGCTAAGTGCTTAGTATGTCAGCAAGTCAAGGCTGAACACCAAAGGGTTGCTGGTTTATTGCAACCACTTCCGATTCCTCAGTGGAAGTGGGAACATATAACCATGGATTTCGTGACGGCTTTACCGCGGAGTCCAAAGGGCAACAATGCAGTATGGGTGATTGTCGATCGGTTGACCAAGGTAGCTCACTTTATCCCTTTCAGGGTTGGTCAATCAACAGAGACTTTGGCAGAACGGTACATGCAGGAGATTGTAAGATTGCATGGCGTACCGGTGAGCATCGTGTCCGATCGAGACACTCGGTTCTTATCACACTTCTGGAGGAGTTTACAGGAAAATTTGGGGACTCGATTGAAGTTTAGCACAGCTTATCATCCTCAAACTGATGGACAATCGGAAAGAACAATCCAAACACTGGAAGACATGTTGAGAGCATGCATGTTGGACTTCAAGGGTTCATGGGAGGATCATCTACACTTGGTGGAGTTTTCTTACAACAACAGTTTTCAAGCAACTATCCAGATGGCTCCGTTTGAAGCTTTGTATGGTCGTAAATGCCGTTCACCTGTTTGTTGGGATGATATCGGTGAACGAAGATTGTTGGGACCAGATTTGGTGGTGCAGACAGTTGAAAAGGTTAACACTATCAGAAATCATATGAAGGCAGCGCAAGACCGACAGAAGAGTTAGGCAGACACGTCAAGAAGACCTCTAGAGTTTGCCGTAGGTGATTTGGTGTTCTTGAAGATATCACCGACTAGAGGGGTGATTCGGTTTGGGAGTCGAGGGAAGCTTAGTCCTCGATTCGTTGGACCCTTCGAGATATTGGAGCGCGTTGGAGAGGTAGCGTACCGTTTGGTGTTACCGCAGTCCTTGGAGGGTGTGCACGATGTGTTTCACGTATCTCAATTACGAAGGTATGTTCGAGATGAAACACACGTCTTGGATCATTCGGAGCTAACAGTACGAGAAGACTTGACTTTTGAGGAGCGACCGGTTGAAATTTTGGATCGAAGGGAAAAGGTTCTTAAGAACAAGGTTATTCCCCTTGTGCTTGTTTCTTGGGGGTAATCGATCGCATGGAGAGTCCACTTGGGAGCGAGAACATGAGATCCGGCAGAAGTTTCCTCACCTTTTCCTGTAGTTTTCTATCTTGTATTCTTGGAATTTCGAGGACGAAATTCTTTTTGTAGTTGGGTATAATGTAACACCCGGGCCCAATACTACTATTTTCTGTTACTGATTGAGTGTTAGATATTACTCATTTCATTTATCTTGCTTGTTTGGGTCTTACTGTAAAATTTTATCTGGCAAAGTCATTTCTGCATATAACAAATTTTAACACCTAAAATAAAATTAAAAATATCTATCTTGGCCTACTCGTGACCCCTAGCCGCGTGGTAGCGTCCGCGCGTCGAGTTCTCGTCCCGTTCGGTGAAACGGGCGAGTTTGGGCGACTACGCGCGCGTACAGGTGGCCGACTTGGGGGTATGCTTTTTAATCATAAAACATTTCATTTTTAAAATTTGGAACCCGCTTAAAATCCTAGTATTTGAATTTCGAATTTTTGGACCCAACCCGGGCGCGATTTGGAAATGTTTCATTTAGCGCCAAAATCCCAAATTAATAAAATATTCGAAACCATATTTATAATCTTTTCCACTGTTACGTTAATAATCTTTGAAATCTTTTAAGATTTCTTTTAAATTTTTCTGGCCAATCACGGGGCTCTTAACCCCCGTGGGCCCCTCCATAACGTCTCTCTCTCTCTAATTTCTCTCTCTCTCTCTAACGTATCTCTCTCTCTCTCTCTTTCTTTCTCTCTCTCTCTCTAGCTCTCTCTCTCCCCTATATATATATATTTCCTCCTTCCCCTCATAATTTTCCAGAACCCATCACGAGAACCCTACGACCCAGCCCTAGCCGTCTCCGCCGTCGCCACCGCAGCTCCGACGCCGGCGCCAGCGCCACCGTTGTCCTCGCCTCCTCGCCCTCGACCAATCCACCGCGCCTCCTTCCTCGTTTCCTTTCTTCCCGTGCACCCTGCATCTTCGCCGCGGCCACCCGCAACACCCCTGCACGCGTCCGCGCCGCCTCGGATCGTCGCCGACGATCACCAAACCACCCTTGAACGCTCTATAAGCCTCTCTCCTCTCTTCCTTTCTTCTTTCCTTCTCTCCTAGTTGATTCTTGATCTGCAGATCTTTGTCGCTGTCGGGTAGGCCACCGCCGGAGTTCTTCGACGCCGTCGATCCTCGCGACCCCTCTACAGACCACCGTAAGGTTCCTTCTCCTCAGATCCCCTCTCTTCTTCTCTATTTCCTTTTCCCTCATTGGTGGCAAGTCGTGGTTGTTTACCGTTCACTTTTTGGCCGGAATCCGACGGTGCCGACGACTTGATCCGACGTTCCAGCGAGGTACCCCGATCCGCGTGGTTCCATTGTTCGTTGTTCGGGTTCAATCCGTGAACCGTGCGTCCGTCGCGTGTTTCCCCGCCGACGTTACGTTCCGTTTTTCCCGGTTCGCGACCCGTCGAGGCAAGTATCACTTGCTACATGCTATACTATACAATTATATATGTTTGACTCATTAAACCTGCAAAACTTAACTCGGTATAGTTATTTTCTCATTTGGTTGCAATATGACATATATCATTTTACAGTTAACATAGAAATTACAATTTGCCACTTTTAACCTAAGAACCAAGTTTACCTGTTAATCACATTTTACCGTTTAATAGATTGTAGCACTTTCCCATGTAGTTCTATTACATTCGGATATTCGTATTCAAAGGCTTGATGTAACTGTATTGCATCATCATTTAAACTGTTGCACCGCTAAGGGTGCTCAAAACCTGTTAATATAATAAAACAGCTGCACTATATTAATGCACTATTGTGATTGAATGAACTGCTTATTGTTGTTTAATTTATTGCTTATTTCCTGCTGTTAATCCCCTGTTCGATTATATATTTGTTGTGAGCACACCCACGATATTGTTACATCTTGACTTGACTTGTTACACATGATATATATTGATACACCTGACATGGTATTGTACCGTTTACTATTGACTTGACCTGATGGACCATGACCTGACTTGTTACCTGATCTCGTGCCTAATGCCAACAAACCTGACATGTTGTCCTCATGGACCATTCCTGTTGTCTATCCAGACAAACCTGCTGTTACCTGATCCTGTGTTGGCATTAGTTCTTGATTACTGAACACCTGACTCGACATACATAACTTGGGAGTATGGGGAAATCAAAAGTGTAAACTAAAGTGTAACTTAAAAGGGTATTACTTGATCCGTGGTCCGGGGGGGTAACGGGACAGAGCCATTCGTGACTCTTACATTTTCCTGATCCGTGGTCCCGGGGGGTAACGGGACAGAACCACTATTGGTTCACATATTCCTGATCCGTGGTCCCGGGGGGTAACGGGACATATCCTTTGAGTTACATGGAGGATTACTCAAATTGATTTCAAAGACTTTAGAATAGAAAACCTGATAGAACAGTTTAGTTACCCACTGCACACTACCCTGCACTGCTTGATTCACATTATTTGCTACTCTCGTTTTATTCATGTCTATTTTGCATTGCCTGTTACACTGTTCCTATTATACTACTTGATGACATGACGCGCTGACGTCTGGATTTTGCATGGCCCAGATTCCGTACCGCTGTCGCAGTCCGAGCAGGAGTACTTCAGCCAGCAGGCTGAGCTGTGAGGTGTTAGTATTAGTTAGTTTTATTTCCTGCATTTATTTCCTGATGTGAGCCCGTATTATGGGACATACTTTTCAGTTATTTGTATTGGATCATTTGCTTCCGCATTTATTTATTATTGACTACTGTTATTCTGGATTATGGACATGTTTTAGAAAATTTTATCTTGTTCTTGATATCTCCACAGCCGTAATATGACTGTGGATGGATACTTCCTACCCACAGGTAGCATGGTTGGCTATGTCACGTGCCCAATCTAGCGTACTCTGGGAAGCGGGGCGTGACAGTTCGGAAAGAAGCTGTGAGAATTGTATAATCTCATTATAGATTCTAGCAGTTTTGTGATGAAGATAGAACTTTTTAAGAAAAGCTTTCACAAACTCGTCCCAATTTCTAATGGAATGTGATACGGTGCTGTATAGCCACTTCTCGGCTAGGTCACATAAGGTAAAAGGAATGACCCTTAACCTTATAGCGTCATCACTTATTTGGGTCGTTTTCATCATAGCGCACACATTTTGGAATTTATTGATAAAGATATATGCATCTTCAGATTCCAAACCATGAAATTTTGGCAGCATATTAATGAAATGTGGTTTTATTTCAAAATTGTCCCCATTTGCCGGTGGGGGTGAAAGACAGGTAGGTAAAGAAGTGCGGACGGGGTAGAAGAGATCCTGGAGCGCGACTCGTGCGGGCGCTTCAACAGGCGGTTGATTCGGGTTATTCGCACCTAACGGAGGTGGAATCATTCCCTTCGGTAAGGTATCGTTGGGGTTGAATCCCGACATGCCTTCGGAGGAAGAATTTGAAGGTGTAGGTAAGAAAGTGGACGGAATTTCGACTTCGGTGTCGAAGGGTTCGTCGGTCGATACCAACGAAACACGGATTAATCGGGCGTTAGTATCCCTAGTCCAAAGTGACATACACTAAAGGGGTAGTGTAGTCAGAAAAAAATGAAAGACAGAATGTGGAGGTAAGAAAACGTCAATGAAAGGAAGTGGTGTAAGTGAGGTACAAGTTTCCTTTAGCGACAAGTTGCAAGTTTTGAAAAGATTTTTCTTTTTCTTTTTTATTTATGTAGGTGAGAGTTTTGCAAAGAGATTTTTGAAAAGAGACTTGAGACATAAACGCGATCAACCACACATGCACAATCAGGCCTAGATCTAGGGTCACCTAGGTCATCTAGACAGCTCCTAACTAGGGCTAGAAATAGGACCTCAAACCGCCTCTTCACCGCCAATTGCGGCCAGGTAAGTGCCAGGTAAGTGGGAAGGAACCACAGTAGTGGGCCTAATTAAAAACCACTAGCCTTTGACACACTTGCCTAGGCACCGCAAAGTCATGTTAGGATTAACGGTCGATGCCTATACTAGTCCTTTTTCCTATTGAGCTCGAAGTCCTTAGGGCTGAGTCTAGTATTTTTTAATTAATAGTGGTCAATGCAAATGCTTTAACGTGTTTTCTGGGGTCCTGGGAAGGGTGATGAAATCCCCACCCAATCTGAGTTTGGTCAATAGCCCCTTAAAATCCGATTAAATTATGCAAAACATTAAATTCACTTGTAATCAAAAAAAATTTTAGCGCGGCGCAAAGAAACCTGCAGAAAACCTGTTATTTAGAAGGGGGAGGAAGAATTTTAGCGCAAAGAAATCCTGCAGAAAGTTTTGACAAAGGATATATTGTAGGTTGCAGAGGGGAGAAGGAGGAAACGAACCATGCAATTTTCGCATAGAGAGGAGATTAATTAACCGCGGAACCGCAGTTTTTAGCGCTTCTAGGCCGCGGTTTCACGGTCAGGTAGTGGGATCGGGTCTCCAAAAAATTTGTATGGCTCTGTTGTGTCAATCTACCTCTGTTCTGATGTACACTTTTCTGATTTGCCCCTCTGTAAATTTCCAGATCAGAGATTCTTCGCTGTTCCTGCAAGATTCAAACAATAAAACCCTTCAAACAGATAAAAATTGATAAAATATTTTTGTATTTTTCTATTTTCAGATTTTTATGATTTTAAAATTTATATCAACCCGAAATTACACAAAAGAAATTTTACGCCATCCCCGGCAACGGCGCCATTTGATTAAGTGTAGGTTTTACGATCACCAAAAATATTTTACCGTAATCAGAAACGGCGTCGCTTTGCAGCTAGCCGGTGAATACGGGTCGATCCACAGGGATGTGTAATTTTCTTACGTGTTTTTACGAGTTGATTCCAATGGTGGTTTGATTTTGCTGATTGAGTCTAAAAAAACTAAGTTGTATGATATTAAGGAACTTGCTAGGGTTAGGTCTAAAGTAGGGTTTGATAAGATTGATATTAACACCTCTTTCAATGCACTCGATTAAAACTTTTTAGAAGTCATAACAATTATTAGTAAAAGGGATTAGGATGATTGGGAAGAAACGAAGTTTCTTCCTCTAGATCCTTGTCCGTCATTTCCTACTAATTGCTATAACCTTTATGGACGTCATGCATGTCCGGTCCTTTATACTACGGTTTCACCGTTACCTCATGGGTAGGGTGCCGTAGGGAGCGGATCATGCATGCGTGCATGAAGTTCTAGTTATGAAAAATTATTGGTATTGAAAGAGATGAGAGATATTCATCTCTCAATCCCTCCCTTATTCCTAACCCTAACAAGCGAGAAAATTACTCGCTCTTTAGGGGATCTTTTAATAGTAGCATTTTAAGATTACTTACCTAATGCAGTTTAAAAAGATTTTAAACTAGAATTAACTAAGGCAAAAGATTAATTAATCTAGGGCAGGAATTTAATTTTAAACTAAGGCAGAAATTGAAATAAGAACTTACAGAATGATGCTCTTCCCACTGAATTAATTCTGAATTTTATTTCATTGAAAAGAGGCATAGGATTACAATATTGTGATTACAATTTATAAGTAAACAGGGAAAACTAGGGTTACAAATTCTCGCGCATGTGCTTTTACAGATATGCCCACGAAAAATCCCAACCCACGCACCGACGCACCGTCACAAGAAATTTGCACCGACACGTGCGTCAGATGGCCGCGGAACCGCGGCAAATGTGGGGGTAGGGCCGCGGTTCCGCGGCCCTTTGGTCAGATCATTGAACCAAAATTTTTGGGCTTCTTCTTGATGATTTGGGCTTTCCATTTCTATAGTTCTTTTCCTCATTTGGCTTCTTGGTTCTCTCCAGATCTTTCGGTGAAACTTGTAGTGGTCTTTTAACTGTTTCCTTTGACATTTCGGACCATGCATTGCCTTGTGAATTGTTCTTCGTCTAGGCTTAAGTAGGACCCTTCTACTTGTTGGTCAAAAGTCGCTCTTTTGTATCATCTTTTGTCTTTTTCACTGTATTCGCTCCAAGAACCTGTATCCTGTAACATGCAGCAGACATGCGTCAAAAGCACCTGTTTATTTATAAAACGAATAAGAATTGGGGAATATAAAATGCAATATTATGATATGAACAGGACTACCCCAAGAAACAAGTACAAGAGGGATAACCTTGTTCTTAAGAACCTTTTCCCTCCGATTCACAATTGCAATCGGTCGCTCCTCAAAAGTTAGGTCTTCTCGTACAGTCAGTTCCGAATGATCCAACACATGCGTTTCATCTCGAACATACTTACGGAGTTGAGATACGTGAAACACATCATGCACGTTCGCCAAGGACTGCGGTAACGCCAAACGATACGCTACCTCACCAACATGCTCCAAAATCTCAAAGGGTCTGACGAATCGAGGGCTGAGCTTTCCTCGACTTCCGAAACGAATCACCCCTCTAGTCGGTGATATTTTCAAGAATACCAAATCACCCATGGCGAACTCTAGAGGCCTTCTCGACGTATCTGCCCAACTCTTCTGTCTGTCTTGTGCTACTTCCATATGATTTCGGATAGTAATAACCTTCTCAACTGTCTGCAACACCAAAACTGATCCCCACAATTTTCGTTCACCGAAATCGTCCCAACAAACAAGTGAACGACATTTGCGATCATACAAAGCTTCGAACGGAGCCATCTGAAAAGTTGCCTGGAAACTGTTGTTGTAAGAAAACTCCACCAAAAGTAGATGATCCTCCCATGAATCCTTGAAGTCCAACATGCCAGCTCTCAACATATCTTCAAGAGTTTGGATCGTTCTCTCCGACTGGCCATCTGTTTGAGAATGATAAGCTGTGCTAAACTTCAATCGAGTCCCCAAACTTTCCTGTAAGCTCCGGATTAATAGAGGTTTTGTCGATCAAAAATATTTACCGCAATCAAGAACGGTGTCGCATGAAGCTAGCCGGTGAATACGGGTCGGTCCACAGGGATGTGTAAATCTCCTTTAAGTTCTTACGAGTTAATTCCAAATGGTGTTTGGATTTATAATTAAACCTAAAAATTGAAGTTGTATGAGACTAGGATTAGAAACTTGCTAGGATTAGGTCTAGGGAAAATTTGGTAAACAAAGATCTACATCTCTTTCCATTGCTATTAATTAAAGATATCATATTAGTGTTATGGTAAATCTTAACAAAGGGGATTAGGATGATTGGGAAGATTGATTCTTCCTCTAGATCCTTGTCCTTCCTTTCTTAAGCTTTACCCTAACCTCCATGGAAAACCTTAAAATCCGGTCCTTTAGACTACGGAATCACCGTTACCTTGAGGGTAAAAGTGCCGTAGGGAGCGGAATAAAAAGGTATGCATGGAGTTCTAATGTTCATAAAAGTTTAGCAACGAAAAGAGATGAGAGATCTTCGTCTCTCAAATCCTTCCCTATTCCTAACCCTAACAAGCGAGGAAACTACTCGCTCATTGAGGGGATGAAAGAAGACATGAGTTTATTAAAGAGAGAAAACATCATTGCGAGTTAAAAAAAACTAAACTAATTTAAACTAAGGCGAGAAAGTAAATTACCTAGGGCAGATATAAAAAAAAACTAGAACTACTGCAAGGAAAATTACCTACTTACTTTTGATGCACTCTAACTTCAAGAAAACAGAATTTTATTCATGAGAAGAGGCATAAGAAAATACAAGGTCTTGGGTTCTATTTATAGGACATAGAAACCCTAGGTTTACAATTGCACCGCATGTCTACAATTACAAATATACCCCCAGAAAATCTTTCCATAGCCGCCACAGAATTTTGGAAAAATTTCCTGCGCACTAGGGCTTCAAACAGCCGCGGATCCGCGGCATATGCGCGCTTGGGCCGCGGATCCGCGGCCCAATGATGAGTTCAGCTCATGATTTTTCTTGGGCTTGGTTTGTTCTTCTGGGCTTCTTGTTTCTTTATTTCTTTTTCCATTTGGGTTTCTGCAGTGATTCCAGAACTTTAGTGAACACTTGTACCGATCCTTTAACCGTTTGCCATGACAATTTGGACCTTGAGTTGCCTTATTGATTGAGAACTATTCTTCGTTTTTAGGCTTGACTAAGATCTTCCTATTTGTTGGTCAAAAATCCTTCTTTTGTGTCGTCTTTTGTCTTTTTCACTGTTTTCGCGCCAAGAACCTGTAACCTGTAACATGTAGCAGACATGGGTCAAAAGCACCTGTTTTTATTGTAAAATGCATAAGAATGGGGCATACAAAATGCAATATTATGTTATGAACAAATACCCCCAAACTTATCTTTTGCTCGCCCTCGAGCAAACTTATTATTTTATTTATTCTCGATAAAAATCTAACCTAGCCGCACTTTCGCAGGGAAACGCGATTGCACTGAGCTCGTGCAACAAGCCGTTAAACCTCTAGGTGTCCCTAGTAGGAGGAGTGTTGTCTCCTGAGGGTTTTCAGCGGATACTACCCACAAAATCCTATCAATTTGGTTTTTCGACTTTTGTTTTCTAATTAGGTTTTCTAATAAGGAATTCTATTATCGTCAACCCGCAAATTATCCACCCATATTCTTCACACTTTCTCATTATTTAACTTAAGATTATATATGTTCTATAGAATTACCTAGCTTTCGGCATTTCTTAAGTTTTCCTTCTAGGGTTCCATCTCTACTTAGGAATTTCTATCAACTCTATTAAAGATACAAGTTTTATTCTTCACTCCTTTCTCTCATCTAAACTCTAATCACACATCCCCACGTGTGTGTAAATATCACCCCTACACTTGGAAATTCAAATCAAGCAATCGTACTCTCGTCCATTGTCAAAAGCACTTATTAATTGGTGATCTTTCGCTTTCACATCCTTCATGCGACTGTTAATACTTCTTGAGGTACCAACAACCGATTACAAGATGCGTTAGCACTTTAAAGCGTACTTCCTAGCTTTGCAATACCCAAGGCTTTTAGCAGTGACTCCCAAACCAGTTGGTCTAAGGCACTAGGTGATGAAGCACCCTCGCTAAATATTTTTCTATTTTTACAGTCTTAAGTAATCACAAAAACCAGTGTCCATTTTTTTCTTTATTCACTTTTTTTTTTGTGCTAAGGACTTCAGACAAGAGTATTTCAAGGTCTCTTCTACTAATCCAAGTTTCAAGGTGCGTGTTTGTGCGTTTTGTAGGGTATATGTTTTCAGAATCTAGACTTAAGCTAGGAACTATTTTTCAAACTTATTCTCTAATAAAAGTTTTAATACTTTTCCTTCGTTTCGACTTAGCCCAAGAACTGAACCCAAAATTTGCCTATTTCTAAATAATCTACAAAGACAAATACTTGCTACCGTTAAACTCTAAGAAAGGTTATTTTTAGGGTTTTTAATTTGCTAAGTCTAAGATTTAGTTTTTCCTAGCCAGTTACCCTATTTATCAAACTCAAGTCAATTAACCAGAATTGAATACATTAATTTTTATAATTTTTGAATTTTTTCAATTTTTATGGGTTTTTCTGTTTTCTAATTTTTTTTATTTTTCAAATTTTCAAATTTTTATGATTTTTTTATATAAAGATGCAATGCAGAAATATACATATGAATGCAAAAGGAAAAACTTACCGAACATACCCCCAAACTTACAATGGACAGTGTCCTCACTGTCATGCTGCACCAAGTGGGTTGATAATATCGGCGAGTTCCTGCTTATTATTATATTTACATATTATATACACACCCCCAAACTTATTTGAAATAATGTTTTGGAAGAAAAGAAATCTGGGGGTGAAAGTGGAGGAATATTACTCAGTGTAGATCGGCTCCTGCAAGAACAGGAGCTCCTCCGAAGGGTCCGCTGTGAGGAACGGTTTCAAACGATGCCCATTTACTTTGAAAAGCGTACCGTCCTCCAGGTTTTCCAGATCAACCGCACCGTGCGGATAAACGGTGCGGACTACAAAAGGTCCTCTCCACCTAGAACGGAGCTTGCCGGGATGAAAATGTAACCGAGTATCATATAATAAAACCTGTTGACCTGGTTTAAATATCTTGCGCAAAAGGTTTTTATCATGAAATACCTTAACTCGGTTTTTAGCAATCACGGCATTATCATATGCCTCATCCCGCAGCTCTTCTAGTTCATTTAACTGCAGCTTTCGGTTGCTGCCCGCATCTCCTAAGGATAGATTCAGCTCTTTAATGGCCCAAAATGCCTTATGCTCAATTTCTACTGGAAGGTGACAGGCCTTCCCGTAAACAAGCCGGTATGGAGACATGCCAAGATCGGTCTTGTATGCAGTACGGAAAGCCCATAGTGCATCGATTAATTTTAGTGACCAATCTTTACGGTTTTTAGAAACCGTTTTCTCCAAGATTTGCTTAATTTGTCGATTCGAGACCTCGGCTTGCCCACATGTTTGGGGATGGTATGGCGTTGACAGCTTATGGGTGATAGAGTATTTGCGCATTAAGGACTCAAAAGTCCTATTACAAAAGTGAGAACCATTATCACTTATTATCGCGCGAGGGTGCCCAAATCGAGAAAAGATGTGATCTTTAAGAAATCGAACGACAACCTTGTTATCATTCGTTCGACTAGGCATCGCCTCGACCCATTTTGAAACATAGTCAACAGCCAAAAGAATATACACATTTCCAAAAGAGTTGGGAAATGGCCCCATGAAGTCTATACCCCAAACATCAAAAATGTCTACAACCAAAATAGGTTGGAGCGGCATTTCGTTTCTCCGCGATATCCGGCCCAAGTGTTGGCACCGGGAGCAAGTTTTGCAGTATTCGAAAGTATCTTTGAAGAGTCGTGGCCAATAGAAACCACACTGCAAAACTTTCTCGGCTGTCTTCTTTGGGCCAAAGTGCCCGCCACATGCTTGATCGTGGCAAAAAGACAGCACACTCTTGACCTCATTTTCTGGCACACACCGACGAATGATTTGGTCGGGACAATATTTAAAAAGATAAGGTTCATCCCAGTAAAAATGCTTTACTTGGGACAAAAATCGAAGTTTATCTTGTTTCAACCAATCTTTAGGTATCAAGCCGGTGGCTAAGTAGTTTACAATATCGGCGAACCATGGTTCGCAAGAAACAGTCAAGAGTTGCTCATCGGGGAAAGCATCAGTGATAGGCAGTTCAAGTGTAGGCGACGAAGGAAGTCGTGAAAGGTGATCGGCCACTACGTTTTTACATCCATTTTTGTCCCGTATGATAAGGTCAAATTCTTGTAGCAAGAGGATCCAACGTATGAGCCTAGACTTAGCATCCTTCTTCGCAAAAAGGTGGCGAAGAGCTGAGTGATCCGTGTACACTATAACTGGAGAGCCGATTAAATAAGGCCGAAATTTCTCAAGTGCAAACACAACCGCTAAAAACTCTTTTTCTGTTGTTGTGTAGTTTAATTGGGCCTCATTTAATGTTCGGCTAGCGTAGTAAATTACATGCGGCATCTTATTAATGTGCTGTCCAAGAACAGCACCAATTGCAAAATCTGATGCGTCGCACATAATTTCGAAGGGATGCGTCCAGTCTGGAGATGAAAGGATGGGCGCAGAAATGAGTGAGTGTTTCAAAGACTCGAACGCTTTCATGCAAGTTGAGTCGAAAACAAAAGTAGTGTCTTTGGCCAACAAGAGAGTCAAGGGTCTAGCAATCTTGCTAAAGTCCTTGATGAACCGTCTATAGAAACCGGCATGGCCAAGGAAAGCTCGGATATCTTTGACGCATTTAGGAGGAGGAAGATTAGAAATGACTTCGATTTTTGCTCTATCAACCTCTATGCCGTTTTGCGAGATGAAATGTCCTAAGACAATGCCTTCTCGTACCATAAAGTGGCACTTCTCCCAATTCAAAGTCAAGTTCTTTTCCCTACAGCGGGTGAGAACTGCGTCAAGATGTCGTAAACACTCATCGAAGGAGTCACCAAAAATCGAGAAATCATCCATAAAGATTTCCAAAAACTTCTCCACCATGTCCGAAAAGATCCCCATCATACACCGCTGAAATGTAGCGGGTGCATTGCATAACCCAAAGGGCATGCGACGATAAGCAAAAGTACCAAAGGGACAAGTAAATGTAGTCTTGTCTTGATCCTCTTTGGCTATGGGGACTTGATTATAACCAGAATAGCCATCTAAAAAGCAGTAGAATTCGTGCCCCGCCAATCGTTCTAGCATTTGGTCAATGAATGGTAAGGGAAAGTGGTCCTTCCTTGTCGCGGCATTGAGTTTCCGGTAGTCGATGCAGACTCGCCACCCAGTTTGGGTGCGAGTGGGAATTAACTCATTTGCCTCATTGGTGATGACCGTGATGCCCGATTTCTTTGGCACGACATGAATGGGGCTAACCCATTGGCTATCCGAGATAGGGTAAATAATACCGCTATCAAGACACTTAACAATCTCCTTCTTGACTGCCTCTTTCATGATGGGGTTGAGGCGTCTTTGTGGATCCCGTGCCGGCTTGGCATCATCCATCAAGTGTATATGATGTTCGACTATGAGGGGACTAATCCCCTTGATGTCCGCCATAGACCAGCCGAAAGCTTGCCGATTATTGTATAAGACCGTTAAAAGAGCCTTCTCTTGCTCAAGAGCTAGAGAGGCCGAGATGA